>CM060683.1:35071000-36271000 GCA_030686995.1 Artemisia argyi | reverse complement strand
TGAAAAGACAAGAGAAAGAGGATGCAAACCAGACACGATGATTTATAGTGGTTCGGCTACAAGGATACCTTCCTTGCCCTACTCCACTCCCCGAGTCACCTACTCGAGAGTTTTCTTCACTACTCAACAAGCTCCCTTTTGGCAGAAAAAACCTTACACAACTTTTGCTTACACCATTTAACGACAATAAGCTAACTGTCGAGTTTTAATAGTAGCTAGAACCAATCTCACAACACGACTTCGATCACTACACAACTTTTACACGACTTCACGACTACTTCACAACTTCTTCTATACTCCACTACTTATTCACACACCTACTTTTTCACAACTACATGACTTCTCCACACTACTACTTCTTCCCACTACTTCTTACTCACTCATTGACTCACTACTAAGTAAGATCAGCTTGATCTACTTATTACATAAACATAACTCACAACTTCACATAAACACTAACTAGACTCTAATACATCTTTGGCTTTATGATAGGGGGGATTCTTCTCTTTCACTTTGAGTGATGAGGGATTGAATCACTTGAAACAAAGACTAATAAACTTATGATTAAAGGATTTAGAAGTGTGTTTGGAAAGGTTTGGGACTGAAAATTTTCGTGCAAAAGGTGTGAAAAAATTCCAGATTTGAACCAGTATTTATAGGCAAAAGTTTCTGACAAATATGACAAATGGAGCGTATACCGGTCATTAAGGGGGCCGCCCAGACGAAAACGGCAGTTTTTCTTGTCTTTTCTGGGGAAGGTTTATCTAGTGAAATTTTAACTATTTTTGGCTGAAAATTTGAATTCATATATTTATTATGAATTAAATATTTTCCTTTATTTACCAAAAGTGTTTTTCAAAATATATAAGATGTTTATAACATTTTATAAAATTTGTAATGTCTAAATAAAATCCCTTTGATCATAAAATGTATTAGACATTTGTTTGTACATACCTTAAGTGATTGTTGAAGCATACTTGGGACGTTGAGATGTCAAGGCTTGTTGACGTATGAATGCATAGATGAATTGTGATCACAAGTAACTTAAGCACTTTACGTTATATGTTGTAACTTACATCTTTGTCATCATCAAAACATGAAGAGGATGTTTAGATTAAATATCGTAATATTCATGCTAACAACCATATCCCCACTTGCAGTTTTAGTGTCTCTGGAATAGAGACATAATCACTGAAGTGAGGTTAGGTGGGAATGAATAGGAAGCATTTGGAGGTTCTTGCTATGTGAAGGAGTGTGATGATGCTCATTCACATAGACAATAGGTGAAGTGATGGAATGGGAGGAGTTGATTTTTTCGGTCTTTTGAGGAGAATCGGGGTTGAACATAATATGATAATGTTCAAACCCGTGATGGTATTGTTAGTCGTAATTCAAGAACGGATCTAGATCATGGGATTGATCCACCCGCTCTAATACCACTTGTTGGTCCATGATAAACTTGTGCAACACCATGAATTGAATAAATGATAGTTTGAGCAAATGAATGTAACTAATGTTTACTAAAAATAAGGGCATGGTTACATGATTGATGCGTGGGATTGCGCCCTCGCAAAAGGTTTTACCTCTCAAGGGATCTTGAGAAGCTTGCAATCCCCACCAGGTAGTGTACCTGATCGATGTAGTATAGTGTAGTGGCAAGTACCGGGGGATTGATCATTCAACTCAAAGAATAGTGTTCGTTAGGATTGAATTAATCTAAATAGGTATAGAGGTGAGGGATGATTCTTTTGTATTTTTATGTTTTATGGAAAGTAAGTAAAAATCTCAGGTTTTGGAAGAATTGGCGAAATTAGTTGCTAGTCAACTAACCCAAATAACTACAAATGCAATTAAAATAAAATAAAATGACACGAAAGTAAATATGGAGAAAAACAATAATAAGAGAAAATGTCTTTACTTAAATTTGACTACTCCCTAGCTATCTTTTATTAGTTGATTAGTTTGTTACAATTGCATGGATGACGGGTTATATTCCTTAATACCATTCATAGGGCCGTGTACGATCTTCCCTAACTCTATAAGCTTCTACCTCTTCCTATGTCGAGCCGACTACTATCTCCTAACATGGCCTCCTTAGTAGTTACTTATGCATTAAATACAACCAATTTATCGTAGTACACATCCGATCATTTTTCTTAAGACGTTCAAGCATGTTACCAATTGGAAGTCTGCCAGTTTTCTTAAGCCTAATGTGGAAAACTAGAAGGGGGGTTGAATAGTTTTACGTCCTTTTAAAGTTTATTACCAAAATATTTTGTAGCTTATTAAAAACTTTCGATTCGATCTCAAGTGAATTCAAATGACAACTAATATAAGCAATTCTAATTTAATAATGAAAGTATTGAAATGTAATGAACAAAAGATAGAGTTAGAAAGATCAAACCACAACACGCGAATTTATAGTGGTTCGGCTACAAGGACACCTTCCTTGCCCTACTCCACTCCCCGAGTACCACACTCGAGAGTTTTCTTCACTATGTCAACAAACTCCTTATGGTGGAGAAACCTTACACACCTTGGCTTACACGAGTTAACGACACTAAGCTAAATGTCGAGTTCTAATCGTAGCTAGAACCAATCTCACGACTTCTTAAAGGCTTCACTCCTTCTTCACAACTTCACAACTTGTTCAAGGCTTCACACCTTCTTCACACCTTCACAACTTCACACCTTCTTCTATGCACAACTAATTCACAACTACTAAACTACTTTACAACACACCTATTTTCTACACACAACAAATTTACACAACACTTTTACAAATATCTACCACAACTACAATATGAATCTAGCTATTCACAACACTACTACAATTAGAAGGATGTAGAGGAGTGTTCTTCTTCTTGCACTTGAATGGATGAAGCTTTGGATCACTTGGAAACAAAGACTTATGAATTATATGATCAAAGGATTTTAGATCTAGAGAGGGAGGTTGGATCAGAAAGTTTATAGTGCAAAAAGGTGAGGAAAATGTGTAAAATGATCCTATATTTATAGGGCCAGATTTTACTGTTCGAGAGCGTGCCGGTCCCCTTAATTATAGGCCGGTCCCCTTAATCATTAAGGGGGCCGCCTAGTAAAATTAAGGGGGCCGCCCTCCTGAACGTTTGAAAATTTTTTCTGGATAAAATTTGCCCTTTTTGGTTGGAAATTTGAAATCATATCTTTGTGGTATAATATAGCATTACCAAAAATGATTTACAAATATATATAAAATGTTTATATCATTTTATAAGATGTTATGTCTTAAGACAAAATTTCCTTTGATCATGTAATGCATAAGATGCTTAGTTTATGCATACCTTAAGTGATATTAGATGTAGAGGTAAATATTTGTTACCAAATACTTGTTTACGTCTTAATCTTGACTTAATTTGATTTGAGTTTTGTGATTATCAAAACATAGGTTTATTGAGAAATATTAATAACCTTTTCAAGCATTATTTATATCAACACCTAACATCGAAATCAATCATCCACAACAATTATAAACAAACAACCAACCAATAATCATTAACTAAGTTTCATTACATCTAAGCAAACACAAAGAAAACCTAGCCTAGCATGTTAAAGTAAAGACAAGCATAAGATAGAATCAAACAACACATAGACGTATTGAATGATTATTGGAAAACTTATCTTTAATCAAACATGGATGAAACAAGGGTTTGGAACCCTTAAAAGTAAGGTAAAAATCTTGCTAGGGTTTCTCCAAAACTATCCCAAAGTTCTCCTCTCTTAAGCATATGAGATGCTTAATTAGGAGAGCATGATGGTGATGGTGAAGGAATGGGTGAGAATTGTGGTGGAGGAATTATTGGAGAGGATGGTGGAGTTGGTGGTGGTGGTGGTGGTTTGGTAAGCAAATGTTCAATATATGAAAACATATATTGAATTTCATCTCTAAGGCCAAAGATGACCGTGCGGTTGTGGATGCAACAAAGACAAGTATCCTCATGGGATTCAAATAGCCTCCAAGGCACAGGATTGGCAAAGAATGGTGGTGTAATTGGTGGAGATGAGAGATGAGCATCAAGTGGTGTTATTGGTGAAAGTGAGATGGTAAGATGGGTGGACATGGGTTCTTGTGTAGGAGGTGGTGATGATACTTGTGGTAACAAGTGTGAGTTGATGTAGTCATTGATTGATGAGGTTGAGGGTATGGAGGATGAGGAAGTTCCATGAGTGGAAGGTGTTTTAGATGGTTCATTGGGTGCACTTGGGGATGAGCATTTGGGTGGAGGTGATGGTGTTTTGTTGTCTTCATTTGTTAAGTCAATGAAGAGTTGTTTTGGGGGGATGACCACAAATTTTTCTTTCTTGGAGGTTTTGGAGTGTGAGGTGCTTGGTGGAGTCATGATGATTAAGATGGTGAATGATGAGATGAAGAGTGGTGATTTTGGAGGGAATTTATAGTATGGAAATGGTTGATTTAGGTATGTATTTGAAATGGTTGAATAAGATTGTAAAATCAGTTGGGTTAAAATAGGAAATGATAGCTGAAACTAGAGAAAGGGTTCACAAGATGCAAAAGAAAACAGTGAATCCAGTTCCAGATGGCCGGTCCCCTTAATTGTATGCCGGCCCCCTTAATAATTAAGGGGACCGCCTAGGGAATTAAGGGGGCCGCCCATCTGGTGTTTTCCCAGACGGCCAGAAACCTAAAATTTGCAAAATTTGGTGATTTTTCAAGTGTGTTTTTCCAGCAAGCTCTATTAGAAGTATATACTCTAGGAATGATGATATATATATATATATATATATATATATATATATATATATATATATATATATATATATATATAACCAAATTTCATGCAAATAAACATATTATAATCCATGGCATAACATTAAAATAGTAGCATGATAACAATTAAAATCTAAACATCATTCAAGAGATGACAACAAATAACACAAGTATTTCCGAATAAATCGGACAAATAGCAAATCATACAAATGTCAAATAGAACCAAGTAATAATAAGTAGCAATACATCAATAACTTCTACTTCTTTTTCTTTCCAAGCATCTTCCTAAACATCTTCCCAACGGATTTGAAACCCCCTCGAAGTTCTTCCTGCATTTGTTGTTGACGATTGATGATAGACGTTTGACGAGTGAAGAGAAGCTCATCGGTACGTTCATGAGGAAGAGGAATTTGATACTCGGTATCATCAAGATCGGAAAGATCTTCAACAAAGGTCGTGGGGGATGGAGTACTAACACGTGAGGTGTCTTCCTCCTCATCATCATCGTCATCACGATGAGATGTAGAACCACGAGGCCTAGAGAACAAAGGAACACGAGATTTTCCTTTGTCACTACGAGGACGGCGAGTACGAACAAGAGTGAGTTGGTTCAAGGTAGGAAGGATTTGAGCGTAGTAATCTCTTTGAAGATGAGGGTAATGTTCCATCACATAACGATAAAGTCGTGTGAGAAACATACCATAAGGAAGATTGGCATTTGGGGTGTTTTTGGCAGACATGATTCGATGAATAAAGAGATAAGCCAAATTGTATTGCTCTTCAGCAATAACACAATAAAGCATGTGGGCAATGCTTTCCGTGACATGATCACGGTGACCACCAGTACCAAACGCATTCTCTCGAATGAGTTCTTCCCACTTCTTCATATCTTGGCTTAGCTCTTTGAGGAGGATTTGATTGGCATGAATATCGACATTCTTTGACTTGATTACTCGACTAGTCGTACGACGTTCTAGTTCAAGCATTCGACGAATGTCTTCAGGACTAGGAATCTCAGAATAGTAGGGGCCATCCTGAGGACGATTTCTTTCAAGAGAGGAAAGATCCCATTCATTTGAGAAAACGGCTTGGCCGTTGTATAGGATTCGAAGAATTTGACCGAATTGAACAAGATTGAGAGTGATGAATTGATTTTGAATCATGAAGGAAATGAGGATATTGCCATAGGGATCGGTTTGCACCGTCACTTGGCTATAGAAATCGAGGACAAAACGAGGAATGATTGGTTCGTTGATTTGGAGAAGACATTCGAAACGAATATTGGTGAACATTCGTTCGGTTTGATCATTTTCATAGAAGGATGGATCGACAATTCGTCCTTCGTGAATGTTTCTATTTTCAATAGGACGATAGAAACACACAACCGAAGGAGACATGCCGGGAGTAGAAGAGACATTTGGAATGTATTGTTTGGTTTTGGATACATCACCAACCGTGGTCTTAGGCATTTTCACCTAAACAATATAACAACAAAAATAGAATTAATATAAAAACAACTATCATGCATATGTTATATATATGTATATATAATTATATGCAATATATGTGGAACGAAATTCTACTTCGACATAAAAAAAATATTCAATGAAGTAGTTTCATAATGTTCATTTTATTTTGATTTTAAACTCGTTTAGAATATATAATATCAAAGAGTATGATATCATAATTGATAAGGCGAAAAATGAACCGTTTTTAAGGGGTCATTTAAGCCCGGAATTGAATTTATTTGATCAAATATTGCCCTAAATCGTTCCTTTTGTGATTTTAGGTACTTTGTGAGTGAATTCTAGAAAAGGAAGCATTTTGGACGTTTTTGGAGCATAAAAGTGAAGAAAACGACAAAGTCTTAATTTTCCTTGCTGGAAACAGTACCTGACGGCGTCACAAGCTTCTTCATGACGGCGTCAAGAGTAATACAAGAGGTGGAAGTGGATAAAGTACGTGACGGTCCAGTAAGTTCATGACGGCGTCAAGCTAGGCCGTCACATGTACCTGAAGGCGTCACCAAGGCCGTCACGTGTAAACTTGTCAAAACTTGCGCGCGGAGTAGCTGATATTGTTTTGGTCATAACTTTTGCATACGAACTCGGATTTAGGTGATTCAAAAGCCCACGCGAAGAGGACGAAGAGATCTAAAATTTGGTAAAAAAAGTTTGTTCTTGACGCCGTCAGGGTTTGTTTGACGCCGTCAAGATCGGGCCGGGCAGATTTCAGCCTATAAATATAACATCAAAACTTCATTATTTTTAAGCCCTAAACCCTAAAGTCGATTCCTGGGTTTAGGTGGGTATTTTTCCAGCAACTTAGAGGGTTTCAATCACTCCATAAACATCATGTATTGGTTTGATGATTCTATCTCAACTATGTCTTTCATTATTCTTGTTGATTGTCTTTCTTTGATTATGATTTGCTAATTCACCTTGTGTCTACTTGTGATTATGCGAAACTTGTATATAATTGATTAGATCTCATTGATTTCTTGTTAATGTTGTGTCTATCTCCATTGATGAGGGGCTTGTTGATGTGTGTGTCTATCTCCATCAATTAAGGCGTGACAATTTCAATAGATCTAGTTGGTTTAGTTTATAATTCTTGTTTCCTATTGATTCTTGTTTTGATTGAATGAATTCGATGTTAGGCTTAAGAAAACTGGCAGATTTCCATCGTGTAACATGCTTGAACGTCTTAAGAAACATGTAGCCAAGGTATACTAGGCTATTAAGGTAGTATTTAACGCATGAGCCACTGTTTATAATCCCTATGGTTGTGCCGGGCATGGCATAGGAGGAGATAAGAGCTCATAGAATTGGAGAGATATGTATGCCACTCCATGAGTTATTAGGAATACACCCGTCAATTAAAATAAGGTTTACAATCAATAGGTAGAATTGGATAGCTAGCAAGGAGTAATATATCATAGGTAGACATGCTTCACCCACCTTGTAGAACCCTAGTTTACTTTTCTTGTTAATTAGTTTAATTAGTAGCTTTTGGGTTAGTTGATTAGCAACTAATTCCGCCCACTCTCCCAAAACCCGAGATTTTTACTTGCTTTTCATAAAATATAAAAATACAAAAAGAATCATCCTTCACCTTTAGACCTAGTTAGATTAATTTCAATCCTAACGACACTATTCCTAGCTGAACGATCAATCCCCCGGTACTTGTCACTATACTATACTACAACGATCAGGTACACTGCCTGGTGGGGGTTGTAAACTTCTCAAGATCCCTTGAGAGGTAAAGCCTGGTGCGATTCCCACGTATCAATAATTCATTTCGAAATAAGGCTAGATATATATTAGATTATATATCTTCCATTTCGTAAGAGTTTGACACAACATAAGCATGTTTAAAATAGTTTTCAAAAATATCATTTTCGAGATAAACCAAACGCTCTCTTAACTAGATAAAAACATCCTAAAACATCAATATATATTGATTATATATCTTGATGACGTCTATTGATTTTAGTAGTATTAACACGTTTTATGAACAAGTTTTAAGTTTCAAATAACTACATATAGTTATAGTTTGTTCATGAATCAAACGCCCATGTTGTCTTCATGAACCATTTTCTAATAAATTGAAAAGTATGTTTTGATTGTTTAGGACGTTAAAACAATGTAATGTAGTAAGTTTTAAGTGGTTTTTGAGAGTTATATCAACAATGTGCCTCTTGAAAAATAAATTTTAACAAGGGTTTATGGGCGATTAATGATTTTGACAAAATGATATGTTATACTAATTTTGAGTTGCAATACATCATTCTAATCCTATAGGAAGCATTTGGTAGTTCAATTTCTAGCTTCTATTGCACTTAGATTCGAATTAAAATAGGTTTTAATAAAATGCATAATAATTGATTAGACACCAAATCGAATGAAATGTGATGAAATGCATGTTGGAAAACTTACAAAAGATGTTGTTATATGTCTGTTGATGTTTGCCCCTTGCGAAACAACCCCGGATTGGTGATATGATGAAGGATTTTGATGTTTTTGGGTGTTTTAGTTCGTACTCAGTAGCAGTGGGGAAGAACAAATGAGTAAATGGAGTGTTTGGGAATAGAATTAAGGAGGAAAAACGGATTTAGAAGTGTCAGATGGCCGGTCCCCTTAAACATTAAGGGGACTGCCCTCGATAACAAGCCGGTCCCCTTAATTATTAAGGGGGCCGCCTTTGAAATTTTCCAAGTTTCGCGGAATTAGTTTCTGGAACAAAAATATTTATATGTATATAATTAGATTTATAATATATCAAAAATACGTAAACGTTTATTGGCACGATGATAAAATTCTTAACAAATTTTAATTATCGTTTCGATAATTAAAATATACCTTTGACAATTTTGGATAAAATGATCAAAGTGTTAAGTTGATGAAGGGTTTGAGGTGTGTTCGGGAATAAGTGTGTATATATATATATATATATATATATATATATATATATATATATATATATATAAGTATAAGTGTGAGTGAAGAATGGGTTGATGGGTGAGGTTAGAAAGATAGTAGCGGAGATAAGATAAAGTCGGCGAGAGGAGTTTGTTTCATCCATAGTGTTCTCGTGCGAAGGCGTTCTTGCATGATAAAAGTCCACTTGACTCATATCCCTTCATCATCATGAGTCTCCTAAAAGAGGACTTACTAGAATAACACGAGGGGGGAAGGAAAGGGTTCGATGAAGAACAATTTCCTGGAGTTCTAGAAAGTCAACTAATGACGTATCTAGGTTATGTGCAAGCAATTTTATATGTGTATATATATATATATATATATATATATATATATATATATATATATATATATATATATATATATATATATATATATATATATATATAAGTATATATATGATCAAACAAGTAAAGAGAAGAAGGCAAGCTATATCTATGCAAATAATGTAATCAACTAAAACATACTCCCTCCGTCCCATATTAAATGTCCACTTTCATTTTTCAAAGTCTTTTGTTATAAACTTTGACTTTAAATATTTTTATGTATGTTATATAATACTTGATGCAAAATATATAAATGAATTGAGTTTTAAATATATTTTCGTTAAATATAATTTTTATCAAGTTTTATATAATACAAACAAAAATATTTACGGTCAAAATTGAAGAAAAAAGACTCTAAAAGTCAAAAGTGGACATTTAATAGGGGACGGAGGGAGTATTTATCTAAGCATGGCAAAGAGTTATGAAAGAATGGCGTACCCGGTGGTCTTCAAGAGATCTTCAAAATCATCAAGATGATATATAGACTATGAAAAAGTCTATGTTGAGAGAAACTTCAAGATTGCCTCAAGGAATATTCATCTAGCCATTCGATCCCCATTGTCTCTTTGGTCCAAACATGTTTAACATTTGACTAGGATGCATGAAAGGTGGTAGTATACCCCAAGGATTGTAGCTTTGTTGGTAGTTCCACATTTGATTACTATTGTCATTATAGTTTTGCCTATTTTGGTTTCTTCTTGGTTGAGGTGTTTTAGACCTAGCATTAGGATTATTTGATTTTCTAGGTGGTGGTGTTTTGGATCTTGTCTTAGATTTAGATGATCCTACCTCGTTTTTCAAAGATGATTTATAAAAAGCTTTTACTTCTTCATTGTTGGGAAGAGGTATTTTTCTATCATTAATAAGTATATACTTAGGATTAGATTTTAGAGATTTTTGTTCGTTAGGTTCATTTTCGAATTTGACGTTTTTAATCTCACTTGTTGAAGCTTCATTTGAGTTAAATCCTAAACCGGTTTTATCTCCGGATGTTCTTTGACTACTTATTATTTTATTAAGAGAGTGACTACTATTTTCAAATTTATTTAGTTTCCGAATTTCTTCCCTAAGTATTTCGTTTTCATCTTTAAGCACTTGACATGATTTGCATTCTTCAAAAATTTCTTTACCTTTTTCAAGTTGATGTATTTTAATTTTTAGTTCAAGTACTTCATTTTCCAATTGATTGTTTATGTATTTTAGTGATTTATTTTTAGCCATTACTAGTTGTCCTAATTTGCATAGCCTATTATATTCATTATCTAGATCTTTTTCATCTAATGATAAACTTTCATCACTAAAATATTCGGTTTCGGAACGTACCTCATTTGATGTATTCGCCATAAGACACTTTTCTTCTTTTGTCGTTTCTTTCTCATCTTCATCACTATCACTCCAAGCACCTCCAACAAAAGCTCTTTGATTTTGATCTCTTGTCATCATTGGACATTTTCTGATGAGGTGATTTGGATCACCACACTTGAAACACTTTCTTTCAATCTTGTTGTTCTTGCCATCTTTACTCTTTTGAAATGTTTTCTTTTCATCATACGGCTGTCTTACGAATCTTCCTCGCCTTTTGAAGAATTTCTTGAAATCTCTTACGGCCATGGCGTATTCTTCGTCATCACTTTCGGAAGATGAGTTATCTTCGATATTAGATTCCTTTCTAGCTTTCAAGGCGATTGACTTGCTTTGCTCTCGTTTTTCTTTGACCATTTCGGAGTCCTTCTTAATGATAACTTCGTAAACTTTTAGATTTCCAATTAATTCATCAAGTTGCAATGTTGACAAATTCTGCGATTCTTCAATAGCCGTTACTTTAGCTCGCCATTTTGGATGAAGAGCCCTAAGAAACTTCCTAACAAAATTCTTACTAGAAAAATTCTCATCAAGTGCTTTTAAACTTGTGATGATAGTGTTAAATCTAGCAAAAGCATTATCAATTGATTCCTCTTCCGGAATCGTGAATTGCTCATATTGTTGAACAAGTAGATCTATCTTATTATCTTTGACTTGACTATTACCTTGGTGAGTTATTAGTAAAGAGTTCCAAATTTCTTTTGTGGTTTCACACATAAAGATCCTTTCGTACTCTTTACGTGGTAGCGCATTATAAATAACCATTTTTGCTTCATTATTTTTAGCAAGTTTTCTTTTTAAATCATCATTTTGTTTTTCAAAAGGTACGATTTCATCTTTCTTAGTTTCCGAGTTATTTTGAATAGGTAAAAAATCACCATTAGTAATAACATGCCAAAGATATAGATCTTTTGACTTCACATAAGTTTTGAATCGATTTTTCGAATATAAAAATCCATCACTTTCTAATAGTGGTGGTCTTTGCATAGATTGCCCTTCTAAATATTTTTCAGATTCCATAGATCGTTACAAGTTTTAAAATACAATATATTTTAAAGATCTTGTTAGACGTGGCTCCTGATACCAATTGTGGAAAACTAGAAGGGGGGTTGAATAGTTTTACATCCTTTTAAAGTTTATTACCAAAATATTTTGTAGCTTATCAAAAACTTTTGATTCGATCTCAAGTGAATTCAAATGACAACTAATACAAGCAATTCTAATTTAATAATGAAAGTATTGAAATGTAATGAACAAAAGATAGAGTTAGAAAGATCAAACCACAACACGCGAATTTATAGTGGTTCGGCTACAAGGACACCTTCCTTGCCCTACTCCACTCCCCGAGTACCACACTCGAGAGTTTTCTCCACTATGTCAACAAACTCCTTATGGTGGAGAAACCTTACACACCTTGGCTTACACGAGTTAACGACACTAAGCTAAATGTCGAGTTCTAATCGTAGTAACCAATCTCACGACTTCGTGAAGGCTTCACTCCTTCTTCACGACTTGTTCAAGGCTTCACACCTTCTTCACACCTTCACAACTTCTTCTATGCACAACTAATTCACAACTACTAAACTACTTTACAACACACATATTTTCTACACACAACAAATTTACACAACTCTTTTACAAATATCTACCACAACTACAATATGAATCTAGCTATTCACAACACTACTACAATTAGAAGGATGTAGAGGAGTGTTCTTCTTCTTGCACTTGAATGGATGAAGCTTTGGATCACTTGGAAACAAAAACTTATGAATTATATGATCAAAGGATTTTAGATCTAGAGAGGGAGGTTGGATCAGAAAGTTTATAGTGCAAAAAGGTGAGGAAAATGTGTAAAATGATCCTATATTTATAGGACCAGATTTTACTGTTCGGGAGCGTGCCGGTCCCTTTAATTATAGGCCGGTCCCCTTAATCATTAAGGGGGCCGCCTAGTAAAATTAAGGGGGCCGCCCTCCTAAACGTTTGAAAAGTTTTTCTGGATAAAATTTGCCCTTTTTGGTTGGAAATTTGAAATCATATCTTTGTGGTTTAATATAGCATTACCAAAAATGATTTACAAATATATATAAAATGTTTATATCATTTTATAAGATGTTATGTCTTAAGACAAAATTTCCTTTGATCATGTAATGCATAAGATGCTTAGTTTATGCATACCTTAAGTGATATTAGATGTAGAGGTAAATATTTGTTACCAAATACTTGTTTACGTCTTAATCTTGACTTAATTTGATTTGAGTTTCGTGATTATCAAAACATAGGTTTATTGAGAAATATTAATAACCTTTTCAAGCATTATTTATATCAACACCTAACATCGAAATCAATCATCCACAACAATTATAAACAAACAACCAACCAATAATCATTAACTAAGTTTCATTACATCTAAGCAAACACAAAGAAAACCTAGCCTAGCATGTTAAAGTGAAGACAAGCATAAGATAGAATCAAACAACACATAGACATATTGAATGATTATTGGAAAACTTATCTTTAATCAAACATGGATGAAACAAGGGTTTGGAACCCTTAAAAGTAAGGTAAAAATCTTGCTAGGGTTTCTCCAAAACTATCCCAAAGTTCTCCTCTCTTAACAAATGAAAAATAGAAAACTATATATAGATTTTTGGGTCTGGCAGCGTCACGTGTAAATTCTGATGCCGTCAACTCGCCGCCATACAAACTCTCGTATTGCCTAGATCCAGATCTGACGCCGTCATGTGTAACTTGTCTCTTGGTCGTCTCTTGTATTTTGTACGTGACAGCCTTGGTGATGCCGTCACGTGTAAATCCTCCAAAACATTTTGGCGCGTCACATGTATTTAATTTATCCACCTCTTTGTACATGAGTTACGGCATCACATGCAATTCCTGACGCCGTTAGGTACCAATTTCAGCATGATTTGGAGACTTTGTCGTTTTCTTCACTTTTTCGCTCAAAAAACGTCCAAAATACTTCCTTTTCCAAATTTCTTCTCAAAAGTACCTAAAATGACAAAAGGAATGATTTAGGGCAATATATGATCAAATAATCATGACTTAGGGCTTAAATGACCCCCTAAAAGCGGTACACTTTTCATCTCATCAAATACTCTTACACTTGAGATTTGCTTGTCCTCAAGCAAATGCGCTTTTATTCTAATCAAAATACAAGCTAGGGTTCATTTAACACTAATATAAAAGTAATTACAACAAATAATCCTTCTACTTCAACCAAAACAAGCACGGAAATTATATACTAGCACCTCACAAATAGTGTTTGGATACTCACATCTCTCGGGTGTAATAAAGCATATATCACAATATGAAAATGAAAAATATCTCTCACTACCTGTCATAGCACATAAATTACCATAGGCTTGGGAAACGATCAAACCTCCACCACTTGGCGTAAGCACATAGGATAAACTATCAAAGAGGTCTTTTAAAAAGGGTTATAACGTGAGGTGTAGGGATATGATAAACACGGTTTTATCGGATAAAGGCAATCTTTACTGATGGCGAGTTAATCATGTTGGTCAGTTATATGTACAATGTGGCGTTGCTAAGCCAAGACTCGACTCGACTTAAGCTAATAAAAAACTAACAAAAACATAAAAGGAAACGGGATGATAGTCCGTTTTATTTTTTATTTTTTATTTTTTTTATTATTTTTTTTGCATACACTCTTGCCCTACCATCCAAAATAATACATCATAGGGAATTTGCATTCCCCTTACACTTGAATTTTTACATACTTTACAATCAACTATTCTAATGACTCGAATCAAGATAATCAAAACACTTGGAGTACTTTTTAAGATTGACGCACATATGGGGGTAATAATTGATGTTCTTCCCCAATACTCCATAACAATAGTACTTTACCCATGAGTCCTAATCGTCCCAAAACAATATCTACAAGATATGACTCGACTTAGCAACCATGTAATCAATTATACAATTAACTAAGGGTTTAAACATATAACAATAATGCAATAAAGATGAGTGCATACAAGGAAGGCTATGGCGATTTGGGTGTACATTTTGGGTGGATTGTAAACAAATTCTTCCTTTAAGTAAAATGCTTAAAGTTAGAAAAGAAAAAGATAGGCTCGGAGGGGTGTACTAGGGGCATCGTGTACTAAAAATGAGTACAACGCAAAGGTGTGGGAAAATTAATTGACTTTACAAGTCAAGTAATTATGATACGGGTTTAAACTCAAGGGTGATCCTACTGCCTCTTATCATGTAGTAAATCTTACTACACGAATGTAGTCTCGTTAGCGGTCTCGGGATGCATCACTAACGCAAGTTCTAGAATCTAAGTACTACCGGTACACTCATAAGCATTTTTTCCTAACAAATCTAGGGGCGAACCTCACATATTTGGGGTGGAAAATTTTGAGTGGTACGGTTTTTCGTGCTAGTCATACAACTCCTATCAATGAGATGCTCATTAAGGCTAAAGCTTCACTCCTAAATGTTGTAAAAAATTTTAAATTTGGCGCTAAAATTACCCTAACAAGTGTTTCTCTTAGTTTTATCACACACCTACTATTGAACAAACAAACTCAAGTGCAATTGCATTCTCTAAGGTATCATCATTTACCCTCCCCTTACACTTAGGCTGAACATTGTCCCCAATGTTCAATAAAAAGGATGTAAAAGTAATGAAGGTAAAAGAATGAAACAAATACTCCCTTAATTAGTTCGGTGTGGATAATGAGGTAACAAGGTTAGATCCTCCTCCAAGAAAACAAACGTTGAAAGCTTCCCTCCAGAAATATAAATCATCTTCTTGTCCAATATAACCTGTTAAACCTGAGAAAACAATCAAGACAAACCTCGCGTAAAATCGGCGACAATCTATATATATAAAGATATAATGCTTGTGCAATGAATGTTTGCAGATTTTCAGGAGTTTATAAAACTAAAGAATTAACAAAAACTTTAAGACTCTGGCAGAAAAATAAAACTTGCAAATTGTTTTCAGAATTTTACACCTGACGCCGTCAGGTTATAGCCCTGATGCCGTCAGAGTGCTCTGTGATGAGGCAAAAAATGAACCATTTTTAGGGGGTCATTTAAGCCCAGAATTGAATTTATTTGATCAAATATTGCCCTAAATCGTTCCTTTTGTGATTTTAGGTACTTTGGGAGTGAATTTTGGAAAAGAAAGCATTTTGGACGTTTTTGGAGCATAAAAGTAAAGAAAACGGAAAAGACTTAATTTTCCATGCTGAGAACAGTACCTGACGGCGTCAAGAGGAAAATTGTGACGGCGTCAGGAGTAAAATCTGTGGAAAACTAGAAGGGGGGGTTGAATAGTTTTACGTCTTTTTAATTTTATTTTGAAAACTTAGTTTAGTTTTAAAACCTTGTTTGCTTTTAAAACTTTGATTCAATCTTATGTGAACTCAAATCTTGAACAATATGAACAAGTATATCTAAGTATAAACAATAATAATAATGTATGCTAAGTATGTGAAATCAACACATGCATAATATAAACAATTGTAGCTATATACGAGAGATAAGTACGTAATCATTTATTTTATAATCCTTAGTTATATTTTGTATGAAATCTATACTTGATCGAAATGATCAATTATATGTATATAACCTTTTTAGTTTGATTGTAAAAACTTTGTTTTGTGAATAAAACTTTCGTTCGATCTTTAAGTAAAATTAATACTAGCACTATATGAGCAACTATATATATACGTCTACGTCTACAAAAGTAATAACGATATAAGCATGATAATAAGTAAGATATGGAAAGATCTAACCGCGAGACAAAGGATTTATAGTGGTTCGGCTACAAGGACACCTTCCTTGCCCTACTCCACTCCTCGAGTCACCTACTCGAGAGTTTTCTTCACTATATCAACAAGCTCCCTTATGGCGGAGAAAACCTTACACACCTTGGCTTACACAAGTTAACGACACTAAGCTAAATGTCGAGTTCTAATCGTAGCTAGAACCAATCTCACACCAAATATCACACCACGTGATCTTCACACCTTAATCACACCTTCACACCTTCTTCAAGACTTCACACCGTCTTCACACCTTGTCAATCTTCACACCTTCTTCACAACTACTTCACACCAATCTACTACACACCTATCTTCACAACTACTTCACACCAATCTACTACACACCTATCTTCTACACACCAATTATCTTCACTAAAATCTACTAGCCAATCACACTATCTATATTCCTAACACAACTATCTACAATCAAATATTCACAACACACTACACAAAGATATATGTAAATATTCTTGATGATGCACCAACAACTTGGATGTGGAGGTCACAACAAGTTGTAATACTTCTTGTCTTGGAGGATAGAAGTATTCTTCTCTTACACTTGAGAGGATGATGTAAGAATCACTTTGAAACAAAGGATTATGTATTTATGATCAAAGGATTTGGAGAATAGAAATGGGGATCTAGAACAGAAAGTTTTGAAGTGCAAAAGGTGAGAAAAATCTGAGGGATGAATCAGTATTTAAAGGGGGGGAAAATACTGTTCTGGAGCGTGGCCGGTCCCCTTAATGATTAAGGGGGCAGCCTAGTAAAATTAAGGGGGCCGCCCTCCTGAACGTTGGGTTTATTTGTCTTTTTGTGGGGAAGGTTTTTCTGGATTAGATTTGCCATTTTTGGTTGGAAATTTGAATTCATATATTTAAACATATTCCTTTAATTCCAAAAATGTTTTGTAAAAGATATAAAATGTTTTGTGACATTTTATAAAGAATCTAGTATTTAAGAAAATTGTTCCTTTGATCATAGAATGCAATAATCACTTTGTTTATTCATACCTTAAGTGATTTGGATGTAAAGACAAATGTTAAGCACTAAAAACTTGTTTACGTCATAAGTTTTAGATTAATGAGTTTATGCTTTGTAATTATCAAAACATAGAGATATTGTTAATATGTTAACAATGTTTTTAGACATTATTAATTTATGTCAACAAAATCCATGACGACCCAGAGAAAACCTGAAGGCGTTAAGAGAAGGGCTTCAAGAGTTAATATTGTGACGGCCTTCATAAGGAGTACACGTGACGTCGTCAAACCCAGATCTAGGCAGTCCGAGAATTTATTTGGCGGCGAGATGACGGCGTCAGACATTTGCTCTTGATGCCGTCACCTCACAAAATCTATATATACTTTTCTATTTTTCATTCATTAAGGGAGGAACTTGTGTGGAGAATACGAGGGTCGAACCTAATAAACCCTAGGTCATTTGTAATAGTATTTTCAAGGGTTTTCACCCGTTGAAACATTTCATGTTCAATTAAGATAAGTCCTCTTTCAATTCATACAATATGTCTATATGTTGTTTGAATATATCTTATGCTTTTCTTGAGTTTAACATGTTAGGCTAGATCTTTCATGTGTTTGCTTAGATGTAATGAAACCTAGATGTTAATTATAGGTTGATTGCTTGTTTATAGTTGTAATGGATGAATGATTTCAATGTTAGGCTTAAGAAAACTGGCAGATCTCCATTGTGTAACTTGCTTGAACGTCTTAAGAAACATGAACCGATGTGTACTAGGTTTTAATGGTTGTATTTAATGCATGTGCAAATTCTAGTGATCCCATGTTAGGAGCTTTTTAGCCGGCTTGACATAGGAGTGAAGTAGGCGCTTATAGGATTGGGGAAGTAAGTACGCCACCCCATGAATGGTATTAAGGAATACATTCCGTCATCCACGCAACTGTAACAAGTAATTAACCTGTAAAAGATATCTAGGGAGTAGTGAAACCTAAGTAAACAAAATTCTCCCATATATTGCTCACACATCTAGTTAATTTAGTTTATTTTCATTTTTGGTATTTTATTTTGATTGCATCTTTAGTAATTGGGTTAGTTGACTAGCAACTAATTCCGCCCAACTCCTTCAAAACCGAGATTTTAATTGCTTTTATAAAAATAAAAAAATACAAAAAGAATCATCCCTCATCTCTAGACCTAGTCTTTAGGTTTTCTAATCCTAGCGACACTATTCCTAGCTGAACGATCAATCCCCCGGTACTTGTCACTATACTATATTACAACGATCAGGTACACTGCCTGGTGGGGGTTGTAAGCTTCTCGAGATCCTTCGAGAGGTAAAGCCTGGTGCAATCCCTACGTATCACTCTGACAGAAATCTTATGTTAAGTTTCCGGAAAATTTCTGGAAAAACTCACGCCTTAATTCCTGGAAATCCTGCAAAACATCATTATGACTCGATACACATTTGACTCAAACAAATACTAATATGCATGTTCATTTAATATTGTTGTGGTCCATGTCCAATTCCGTTCTTAGAAACAAATTTAGATTTCCCTTACACTTATCTTTTGCGAAATACCTTTTTATGAAGTTAAGACGAAGTTAAACAACAAAATAAAGCATTCTCACAATTTATTTTGAAACATGAGCCACAAAAAATAAAAATAAAACACGCATACGGAAACAAATAAAATCAAACAAACAAATAAAACTTGGGTTGCCTCCCAAGAAGCGCTTGTTTTTGTTCGAGTCACGAGCCTGACTCTACCCTTATTTAACGGAAATAGGGGAGATTTTCCCTACACTTAGGATTAAGTGCAGGTGGAAGTAGCGATACACACCATCTCGGTGGAAGTATGCCTCGTGAGGAAAGAGTGGTGGATGAATTGTGTGCTCATAGGGGTGTGCTCCTTTCATTATAACCTTACCTAGTTCACTTTGGTCAATGGGCGAGTTAAAGTTTTCTCCTAAAAAGGGATCATCTTCTATCAACTTTGAGAGACTCCTAGTTAGGAATCCATCTTTACCTAATAAACCCGGTTTAAACCCATAATGTTTCTTGTGATCAATCAGGAATGGGTGATGTAAGCATGTAAGGTTATGTTCTACTCCTATATTGGCTTCCTCTCTGCATGGCTTAAAGTCTACCACCTTTATCCTAAGACTACCCAGACTACATGGGTTGATGGGTGGGTCGACTCCTCTTTTGTCTCCTAGATGTATAAATAAGGATGGAAAGTTGTGTGAAGATTGAGGTTTCGATTCATCAAAACTAGGAAATTCCCTAGAACTAAGAGTAAGGTTATCACTACAAGTATTCAAACCTATATCCTCTACTGGTGTTTGGTACAAGGGTTCTACCTCCATTGGGATTCCTAAAGTTTCATCTACTTCTTCCGGGTAAGTCACGGGTGGTGTGTGTGCCTCAACTGGTGGTAGGACTTGTGGAGTACTTAGTGGACTTGGATTTTTTGCCTTATCCTCCATCATATCTAGATCACCTATGTGCTTATTATGTATTTTGCTGAAGTCAATCCCCAACATGCACCTAGGTATCTCAAATCCTTTTTTATTCATCTCAAATTCTTGGTCCGATTCATAAGAATCATTCTCAAAAACTTGATTACAATGTTCTTTTTGCCTAAAGGATTCCTCGTGTTCATCATATGTCTTAGTGAAATCTAATCCAAGAATGCACCTAGGTGGTTTGACATCTATCCTAGGTAAAGGCTTATATGGTGCGTAGGTTTCACTGAATGAGGTATTTTGAGGGTTTGATTGAGCTCCTAAGGTGATTTTTTGAAAAGTCTTATGCGCTTGGTCTCTTTTCTCAAGGTACTCACTAAAATCAATGCGAGATACTGTCCTCCTTATTTCAATCCATCTTGATATATCCAAATTAGTATAATTATATTTCCTCATGTAAAACTCTTGTATCGGGTTTGGTGGATTCGCGTTCTCCATAATGGCAAACGGAACAGTCAATGAACTTAATTTACTAACAAAGGCACAAAGAAAAAGATAGACTACAAGAAGACCTATAAAAATAAAAATCTTACTAGAAAGGAATCTAGCAATTAGACCTAATAAAAAGAAATTTCAACCTAGACAATAACTATTCCCCGGGCTGCGACGCTAAAAACTTGATGCGTGGGATTGCACCCTCACAAAAGGTTTTACCTCTCAAGGGATCTTGAGACGCTTGCAATCCCCACCAGGCAGTGTACCTGGCCGATTTAGTATAGTGTAGTGGCAAGTGCCGGGGGATTGATCGTTCAACTCATAGAATAGTGTTCGTTAGGATTGAATTAATCTAACTAGGTCTAGAGGTGAGGGATGATTCTTTTTTTAATTTTATGTTTTATGGAAAGCAAGTAAAAATCTCGGGTTTTGGAAGAATGGGCGAAATTAGTTGCTAGTCAACTAATCCAAATAACTACAAATGCAATTAAAATAAAATAAAATGACACGAAAGTAATGCAATTAAAATAAAATAAAATGACATGAAAGTAAATATGGAGAAAAATAATAATAGGAGAAAATGTGTTTACTTAGATTTTCACTACTCCTTAGCTATCTTTTACTAGTTGATTAGTTTGTTACAATTGCATGGATGACGGGTTATATTCCTTAATACCATTCGGAGGGCCGTGTATGATCTTCCCTAACTCTATAAGCTTCTACCTCTTCCTATGTCGAGCCGACTACTAGCTCTTAACATGGCCTCCTTAGTAGTTACTTATGCATTAAATACAACTAATTTATCGTAGTACACATCTGATCATTTTTCTTAAGACGTTCAAGCATGTTACCAATTGGAAGTCTGCCAGTTTTCTTAAGCCTAACATCGAAATCAATAATCCACAACAATTATAAACAAACAACCAACCAATAATCAATAACTAAGTTTCATTACATCTAAGCAAACACAAAGAAAACCTAGCCTAGCATGTTAAAGTAAAGGCAAGCATAAGATAGAATCAAACAACACATAGACATATTGAATGATTATTGGAAAACTTATCTTTAATCAAACATGGATGAAACAAGGGTTTAGAACCCTTAAAAGTAAGGTAAAAATCTTGCTAGGGTTTCTCCAAAACTATCCCAAAGTTCTCCTCTCTTAACAAATGAAAAATAGAAAACTATATATAGATTTTTGGGTCTGACGGCGTCACGTGTAAATCCTGACGTCGTCAACTCGCCGCCATAAAAACTCTCGTATTGCCTAGATCTAGATCTGACGCCGTCATGTGTAACTTGTCTCTTGGCCGTCTCTTGTATTTTGTACGTGACGGCTTTGGTGACGCCGTCATGTGTAAATCCTCCAAAACATTCTGGTGCATCACGTGTATTTAATTTATCCACCTCTTTGTCCATGAGTAACGACGTCACATGCAATTCCTGACGCCGTCAGGTACCAATTTTAGCATGATTTGGAGACTTTGTCATTTTCTTCACATTTTCGCTCCAAAAACATCGAAAATGCTTCTTTTTTCCAAATTTCTTCTCAAAAGTACCTAAAATGACAAAAGGAACGATTTAGGGCAATATTTGATCAAATAATCACGACTTAGGGCTTAAATGACCCCTAAAAGCGGTACACTTTTCGTCTCATCAACGATCTTAACCATGATCAACTAATGATACCCATTTGTACATTATGACTGTATTAATCTCACACTAGAGGTTGAAGATGAAGGCTTTTACGAGAGGTAGTTGTGGAATACTATCTCTAGTAATAACAAATGCTTCTCTTCAAGTTATGAAGAGGTGGTTTCCACTTAGAATAGGAAGTGTGTTTTAGAGGTGGAATCGTTACTTATCACTACTACTAACCTCCATTTTATAGACAAAGGGAGATACTCTATTAGTAGTTACAAGAATAGTATAACTAAACTAGAAGCAAACTGGTAGTTAAGGTACACGTGCACTTTGTGTGGCTAAGGTTGCTTCACTGTGCTGACATCTGTAAATTCAAGTAGCTTTCCCTGCTCTCCATGCGTCATTATCTTCCCAAGGGTTTTCCTGATTTGCTTTAGCTTGAATTACTCCCGCCTAAGCATGCATGAGTACTTCAGTCAGCTCTAAAGATACACTTTACAAGTATGTTGAACAAATACTCTGAGTGTATCTGATATATGCAACTGGTGCATCTGCATGGCTTAAGATGATAAGTCAATGTCATAGACCCAAGGGCATACGTTAATCCTTAAGGTCTTAGAGGTTGTTGTCACTTCTCTGCCCTTTGTTATCGTTGACTCCGTTATCAGGTTACAAAGTAATTAGTTTCAGACTTTGTCTCGGCAAAGTACTTCTGTTGTGGCATCTGATGTGTTTTTTAACAGATGTGTGAACACTTAGTGAGTCTTTTTAGACTGTTGTACTTCCATTCAGTGGTCTTTTACTCTAACTTTTGATTTACCTATGTGTCATTTGGATAGCTGATGATGTTCAGCTGTGCTGTTCATTTAGTCAAGGGTAAACTTTGCTTTATGATTTACCCTGTCGGCTATGTCAAAGACAGAGTTTGGATCTCTGACTTGATCAGTTATCTTGAACTTATGTTGATTTAATGTTTCAAATACCTGTCGGATAATTTGGTCAAATCAGACACAAAAATAAGTTATAATTTTTTGATTATATCCATACCAGTTCATCTCAAACGAACCATGATTCAAAAATAAAAACAACAGTTTCATCACAAATTAGTTTATGGTCCAAAATAAAAATCAGGAAATGATTCTATAGATTCAAAAATGGGGCAATGGAAGAATTGGTAAGTACCGATTTAATTATAATATTAGGGTTTCTAATTATTAGTTCATATATTGCAATTATTTTGTTTCAATTCAATTATAAGATATTTTCCAAGGTTGCAAAAATCGTGAATCGGTAGTCGGACGGTCGACCCCCTGTAGCTTGTAATCGGTCTAGGCGGGATTAATCGGTGATTAATCGGATTGGCATTTTTGACGAGTTTTCTGTATTTTCGGCAAGTTTTAGGTATTTCCGGAAAATTTTAGGTATTACTGGCAAGACTTTTCTTAAAAAAACATCTTGAAATAGATATAAACAAGTATAACTTATTAAACAATTTTATGGCGAGTTTTGGGTATTTCTAGCAAGGTTTGAAGGTTTTGGACAAGCTTGACCACCGTTGACCGTCATTAACCGTCGTTGACCATAGTTGACCGAGTTGTTCGACCAATCTACACAAATCGGAAAGGTTTAACACATCAAAAATAACAATTTAACACATTCAACAACATTTTCATTTATGAATTTTATCTCAATATAAAATATTAACACATATATATTTAATTTGTGTGTAGTGAGTGACTTTCGGTGGTTATAGACCTAGAATATAAAACATTGGATCGAAATAACTATATGCCATATGTTTGTGTGTAGTGAGTGACTTTCGGAGCTTATATGGTTCCAAATTAAGGTGGTGGGTTATAAGGTGGTATATGTAGTGGCTGGCGGCGGCATTCATGATGACATATACTTGTGGTGGCTAATGACCACGTTTAGAGAGAGAAAGATAGTGTTTTGTGATTGTGTGGAAAAAATAAATTGTCAAAAAGTTTTTGTAAGTGTATGTATTTACTTGAGATATTGGGCCTTCAACGATTTCAGTCTTAACTCATTTAAAAATTCAAATGAACCTTTTAATTTGAACTTAAACTATATTATCCGTAATGTATAAAGTTTCATTATTTAAATATGAAAAGTATAAGTTCCATTTTAACGGAAAAACTATGAAAATAATGTGACTAATATGTAAAGGTAAAGGAGTCGAGTATTTAAAATAAAATATCACATTTAATGATTAGGATGTGCAGATTTTTATACCGTATAAATGTAACGAACACACCGTATTCTAAATAATCTCGAAATACTTTGACTTCATGCCTCAATAATATTACCGGTTACCACTTTTATATTGCTGCAACATCGTGCAAGTATGTTTACAATTTTTATACGAATTAGTTCGATATTGCTTTAAGTTACACAAAAATAAAAAAAATCCATAAAGATATTGTAATGGAAAATATAAAATTGAACAATTACTTTTGCCGTAATTCATATTGGAGGGTACCCGCCGCCATAACGCACGGACACACTGCTTGTTTATATAAATTACTTTGAGTAAACTGAATAAAAACTCTTAAACAAAATCTAAGAAAGTTAACGAATTACATCTACTAGACTGCTATAACTATAGGGATATATGAGATAACATTGAGCTGTTTGTTCAAAACAAGTAAATTCGAAAAGCAGATGCATAAAATTTATTAGCAATCGTCTAATCAGCTCTCTCAACAACTGCAATAGCAAAGCACAGCTGTTGATCCTTGCGATACGACCACACTTGAATCTTTGACCCTATTTTCAAATCATTCTTGTTCTCATCGACAAAGTTCCTCCAAGCAGTCCTTAAAACAAAACATTCAGTCGAATTTACTATCCACCTTACCAACTTCATTGGTTTCTCGTACAGCTGAAGCGTTGGCCCCAACAACGGTACATCAATCTCATGATAGCACCTGGTGTCCAGATGTGTGCGCTCATCAGGCGTTAGGAAATCAAATGTTTGCAGTTGGTTATACAGCATGCTTAACCTGTTTTGGTTTCCAGCTAGATCACTTGCAAACAACTTTTTCTGGATCACGAGCATAATGTTAGTACCATTCTGCTCATGGGTGATGTGCTCCTGTAAACGTTCAGTTATGTCATTGCTTATAGGTGGTTCAATGTTCTTTTTAGGCATGTTAACAACTGCAATAGCGAAGCACAGCTTATTTTGATCCTCCTTGCGATACGACCAAACTTGAATCGTTGCCCCTGGTTTCAAATCATTCTTATTCTCATGGACAAAGTTGATCCAAGCAGTCCTTAAAACAAAACATTCAGTCGAATTTACTATCCACCTTACCAACTTCATTGGTTTCTCGTACAGCTGAAGCGTTGGCCCCAACAACGGTACATCAATCTCATGATAGCACCTGGTGTCCAGATGTAAGCGCTCATCAGGCGTTAGGAAATCAAGTGTTTGCAGTTGGTTATACGGCATGCTTAACCTGTTTTGGTTTTCTGCTAGATCACTTGCAAACAACTGTTTCTGGATCACGAGCATAATGTTAGTACCATTCTGCTCATGGGTGATGTGCTCCTTCAAACGTTCAGTGACAATGTTGCTTATAATATCTTTACCATTCATCTTTTTTTCCTTATCCTTGAAGAAGCCTTAATCTTTTTTGATGTTTTGGGAACTTTATTTGTGTTGATCGTTGATGATGATTATAGGGAAGTGATGCAAAACAAGGTCTATATATAGACTTTTTTTCTTGATCAGCAAGGTCGAAGAATTATAAATCCATTAAAATTCTTATATTGTGTTGGGCCGGCTTTAACAGCTTTTCTTTCTCGAACTCACAAGCCCATTGTATCGTTTACTCTTTTATATTTTATATATCTTTTATATAATAAAAGAATTAAATAATTTCAGAGTGTTTTTACAAAACCTTTCTCATTGAAAAAAAATAAACCAATAAGAGAGCTCGATTTTGCCACGTAGGCGAAATCAAGCAATATGATTGGTCAATAAAAAGTCAAAATTAAATTGATTTTGGTCAAACTTAATAAATTTGGTGGAGAAACTTGGTAAAGAAAAAAATGCATACAAATATAGATGTCAACTTTATGAAAACAAAAGTTAAAAAGAGGAAGTAATTAATAAAACTTTAGTTGTTGATTTTTAAATAAATCATATAGAGCTAAGTGTAAAATTACAAGTTTTCATATTTTTTAATAACTTTAGAAAAAACACAAATAATCTCTTACATTTTATAATATTAACTTTATTTAAAATTACATGAGTATTAGTATTAGTTTTTAGACTTTCATCCATTAAAATTACAAAATTTGGTAAATATGCGAATTAGTTTTAATATTGTTAATTTTAGAGTTTTATCCATTAGAATAATCTTTTTTTAAATAAGGACTCATATTATTCTATTTAAAAGTTTAATTTATGCATACTCAGGTTTGAATATTAAATATGGCTAAATTATTAGTAACGGGAATATAAATATCAAATAGTAAGCACGAGTTACTGTGATATGAAAATAAATATACGCGATTCTACTTATAACAACGACTCATAAAATTGTTATTTAAAATTTACATATGAATATCCATTAAAAAACATTTTAAAAACTTTATGGAGCATATTTTAACTTCACTAACGTTCATTATGTGCTACTAAACTCCCACATTTTGTACAGCATGATATCAATAGTTAAAGTTAAACAACAACATCAACATCAACCTCAGCATATAGTTAAAAATGTTATAAAAAGCTAATCTACTCATTTTGACAAGTGATATGCTCTATTTGGCTGCACCTTCTATTTTTTTATTAATTTAGCAGGAAGTGTATTGTGCGCTTTGTTAAGCCCGAAAGAAATAAAGAAAAAAAGTGTACGTTTTGTGCCGATAGTTTGAGTATTAGCTGATTGATGTTTCTTTCAGGATGTTTTATATACCAGTTGCTCCTTATGCGTTGTTTATTCGAACTTGACACATTAAGAGACTGGGAGTACAAATTCATCACCAAGTATGCTAAAGTTGGAACTATAAAAACCCTCAAAACTACAACTGATGCATCAACTACGGATTTACTTTGAAGATTACTTAGAACATGTATTTGATATGATAATTTGCTTATATGGTATATGCGTTTATTGAATTTTAAAATCAAGTTGTCTCTTGAATTTTCATAGACTTAAACGGCTACTCATATATTCCCAAGTTAACGTTATATAAATGCCTTTGTCTTAGGCACTAATATGTGTTGCATTAACATTATTCCAAAATTGCAACAAAAAAACAAATCTCACAAGTATTTGATGAGTTTACTGCTTTTGAATTTGTTGTAATATAGAATAATGATGATCTAGAAAGAGACGTAACTAATGTGTCTCATTCACTTGAAAATCTGTTGCGGAAAGAATGAGCCGGTTTACTACAGTAGGACTTGCTTAAGTTATTGGAGTTTGAGACTGTAATTTTCTACTAATTATAGTAAGTTTTTAAAGGGTTTTGGTACCGTCTTAATAGTTAGATTCAGTTGCGATTAGGATTGTTTTAATGACCGTCTTAATAGTTATTAAAGGGTTTTTAATGTTGTTTTAATTGCTGAATTCAAGGTGTTTGTGACTATTTTTAATAGCTGAATTGATGGGTGCTTGAAAGTGCCTTGATAGCTGAATTCAAGGGTGTTTGAGACTACTTCAATTGCTAATTTTAGGGATGTTTGGAACTGTAATAATAGCCGAATACAGGCGTGTTGCGACTGTTTTTAATAGGCATTATTATTGCAAAATAAATTTGACTTATACTAGATTAACAGATGTAAAGTTCAAAATATTTTAAGATAATATGTTCGGTATTAAATACATGATAAAATTTTTATGTCAAAACCCCGTGCATGCACGAGTATTATAACTAGTTAACTTAATTTACTTTACGAATTTTATATCTCTTATCTTTTATACTTATAATATAAGAGATTTTCAAAAAGTGCATAAAATCAATTAGATCAATGGGGTGCATCATTTTGCTTACATGGCAAAATTGAGCGATTATGTTAGGTAATAAAAGTCAAAATTAGCTTCAAGTTCGTCAAACTCATCTATTTTTTTTTTTTAAAAAAAAAAGAAAAAAAAAAACTTTTAAAGGGATAATTGATAAAACTTTGAACAATGCTATTTACTCATACAAATTATTCATACTTATCAACTTATTCACGGAATCTTGACAAGTATCAGAATTGACGACTTGGATGGAGGCTAAAGCAATGCTGTCAGTTGTTAAATTTTAAATAAACTATATTCACTTGTTGGCTATTCAAATGTACATTTATTTTCGTTTATACAAGTTCTTTCTGTTTTTCTTTGCCGGAGACTTGTAAGATTTCAATAATAGAACTAACTTTAACAGTAAAACAATACAATTTCAGTTTTAAATGCAAAATATGAGTTATAACCTTCTAATTCGTCGTTGGTCTTTTAAAGTTGCACCTGAATAAAACTCATCCTTTACATATGCAAGTTTTATTTGTTTTGTTTCGATTTGTTAAACTACTTATAATGCCCGTGCATGCGTTTTTTTTTTTCTTGAATGATATATTTTTATTTTTTAAAAAACAAACAATTTAATATTTGTTTTGTTTGATTTATAATTTTTAATTATAGTTTTTTATTATTAAAGATAATCATTTAAAAAGTTTGATTATATTGTTAGTTGCGTCTTATCTATATTTTTTGTATTTATCTTCTATTTGTGCAGTATATCAACAAAACGAATTTATAAGTTTATAAATTAAAAGATAATAATTAAAATATTACCTAATAAGAAAATATTCTTTTTTCCGAAATAAAAAGTCTCCCCTAGAGGTTTTGTTTTATTATAAAAAAGATTTAGATTCCCCATCCAAAAAAAAAAAAAAAAAAAAAAAAAAAAAAAAATCTACGTATTTGGGAGAAACAGGTATAAAAATATATACTACGTATTCGATTGGCCTATAAAGCAGTTTGAACATACGGTGGCCTTAATGGAAAAAGTTCACTAATTGAGTGGCCTGCACATATATCATTATTCAAAAATATTTTCTTAACCATAGTCTTATTTGGTTCACCGAATTCATTGTAATTGGCTGGAATTGGAATCCGAATTACAATTCCGTAGGGTGTTTGGTTGCATATTAGATGGAATTGTAATTTATTTAATTACATTACATTCCTTCAAACAGTGATATTTTCATTCCTCCGCACATGTGATGTAATATTAAGCCATTACAATGTAATCCACACATATTAACAACAACAACCCTTAACCACATAATTAACCCTATCCTTTCCGCCCCCATTTTCATCTCAACCACATTATGACTTTATCAAAAAATGGATCGATCATAAGTATGCATTAACTCATTTTTCATAATCAAGCTTTGTTTTTAGATTTCCAATATCGTGTTCTGTGAAGTAACCCCTTCAATCATCACAGTTTCTCAGATCCACTACTATTCAAAGGTATTTACTTTTGTCTTTGGACTTATAAGTTTTGATTTTTGTTGATGTTTATATGTAATTCAAGAAACAAAAAAGGGGTATGAACTATGAAGTATGGACCTTTGTTTATAGTTTGTGTTTGAAATCAAATCTACTTTATTTACTAACCATTTTTCAGTATATATGTTAATTTTTACTACAATTGGTTTATGGGGTTATGCTTGTTTGGTTCTTATTATAAGTACTACATGGAATTCTTAATCACAATCTAGAGTGAAAAGGCTTATGTGGTTGTTTGAATTTTTGGTGTATGGGCTGTCTTAAGGGTTGTTTGGACATAAAAAGTGCAGCAAAATGTTATTCTTCATGTTGTTAAAAAGTTGCTTGCGAAAGATAGTAGTAATGTAGTATCTCTGCACATTGTTCAGTGATTTTACAAACACGTACAATGACGGCTCATAAAATGCTCGACTACGCAAACACCTCTTGGCGGAGCACAGGTTGGAAAATCTCGTTATGTACATTTTAAAAGTTATATTAATTAATATGATGTGTTGATGTTTGTACCGATAACCCGAATTATCCGACCCGACATAACCCGACCCGAATGCTACCTGAACCCGATAACCCGATCCATAATCGAGTCGGGTTGCGGGTCACTTTAAAAAAAAAATTCAAAACCCGATTCAACCCGACCCGATATACCTTATTTGCCTCAACTGTTAAAAAAAAAGGTATAGAACACAATGGGTAAAAATGTCATTTTTTATTTATAAAGATTACAATTCATTTATAAATTTACAAACCAAACAGGATTATATAAAGGAATTCATACAAATTACATTACATTCCACCAACCAAACACATGACAAATTATCATTCATTTAAATTACAATTCCTTTAAATTACAATTCATTTGACCAATTACAATTCTTTCAAAAACATTCAGCAAACCAAACGGGGTTGCGGCGTTGTCACATGCATTTGAATGACTTCTTTATGGCTAAGGAACAGTTAAATAAACACGCTAATATAGAACAAATGAAACATAAGTAATTAAGGAGAAAGGAAGGAATTGCAAGTTTATAGCAAAAACCGGCCGGAAATATCAATTTCTTATTCGAAACATACTAGGCACATATTTACCAACTTAGTTAGAACCATGGTAACACAGAACAGGGATCATTCTTGTACGGGTCAAGGATGAGGATCGCAATTCGCTACGTACCAAATAATTAATATAATTCTAACTCCTAACTCCTAAGAGATAAATCCTAAATACTTATCAAATTTTTATACTCCGTAAGTCATAACATCTTATAACATTAGAAAAATATCACAACATGAGGATTGGGTAGCTCATGATTCTGATCGTTAATTTTCCTGATCCCGACTAAACCGTACCCGATTTGGGAACACATGAATTGGATCACAATTCGTGGCCTTTCTAGCGAATTATGTTTCTACAGTTGAACACATCAACTACCGAGATTTGAATATACTACTATTACATGAAGAATCAAAGGAAACTAGTACAAATAACACAACATGAGTATTTCTAAGTTGACTTCGATAAAGGATTCGAGCCTGTCCACAATCTTAAGATTAAATCACAACTGTCTGTTAACTCGGAACTCACCATCAGTCTAGACTTGATTGTTAACTAATTCCTTTTCTTCTTTTTTGGATCTTTTAGTCGTGAGGCTAACTGGCTAAGTAATCCCGACGAGTAAACTTTTCCTTTTTATTCCTCAGAAATTCGGGCAACTTCCTAAAATATTTAGCCTCCTCCCACATAGTAGGGTTACGTGGATGTTTGTCCCTTGGTGGTGGATCTAGTAGTGACAATGGCTTTGGTATAAACCTCCTGAGATATCATAAGAAGTAGCATGCATTGATTTAGCTTCTTGATCATAATTCAAGAAAATTAGTTAAAGTAATTTATATGTCATAGCAAATTAGCAACCTTTAGCGTTTCTTATAGGGAACACTGGGCGGATTAATGAATGAAGAATTTGTGACAGGAGCATGAACGTCGATTAACAAATCACTAGGAAAAGACCCGTCGTGAAAGAATTCTTGAATCTTTTGATTATAAAAATCCTGCTTATCTTTTAGACAATTGCATATATACCTACTAAAACTTGCATATTTGCATTTATACCCAAAACATGCTTAACTTGTATTGTACATCATGCATTGAAAACTTGCATTTTGAGGAAATATGCAAGTTTTTGAGTTTTAGTGGGTATATATGCAATTCTCCCTATCTTTTAATGTAGAAAAACTTGTGCTCGTCATAAGCGAGTCTAGTCGATTTATGAACCTGAGATCAAATAACAACGTTTAATATTAAATTTTCCATTAATTGTTTCCATTATTAAAGAAAACATACTTCAGTTAATACGAATTATCTGCTTCTTATATTTATACATTTTCTTAAATGGTAAATTCGACTGATCCGTGTATATGTTTTTTTCCAGGTCTCCGCATAAGTGTGGCGCCACGAGTCTTTTGAAGGAGACTTGACTTGTGAATCTTGCCTATCGTGGCCATGATGAACACCCATTGTTGTTTATTCGTGCTTTGTTTTCGTTTGGGCTTTGCTCTGTGCTCATTTGCTTGTGCTTTTACCTGTGCCTTTTTGTGGTTTTCTTGTTTGTTCCCCCGGTTTGTTTTGCGTGCTTTCTTTTGCTTGTTTTTGCATGTTGCTTCCTGCTTTCTCTGCTCTCTTTTCCTTCCCTTTCACCCGCACACCTGCACTTGCCGGATGTCTTTTTGAAAGCAGTCTCTCTACTCCCGGGTTTATCCTGGGGTAGGGGTATTATCTGTTTACACTTTACCTCCCCCATACCTGCCCCGGCGGGATTGAGTTTGTTGTTGTTGTTGTGTACACAAAGTGAGGCCCCTTAGATTGTGGGGCCCTGTGCAACTACATCACTTACACACCCTCTTCGCCGCCGCTGATTTTCTTATGACAAATATGTTCGTCACAAACAAATTATCAACTTAATAACAAATACTTTCGTCAATAATAAGTAAATTTTAGTGACAACCTCTATAACCTATATCATCATCGTTATGTGACAACATCTATGTGTTTCATCACAAAATTTTAGCTTGTGACGAAACATTGATAGACGAGTATTTACTTCGTCTTCGTCACTAATGGTCCAATTAGTGACGAGAATATGAGTCGTATAAAAATTGTTTTTCACTAAAAGCATTTTTTGTTGTAGTGTATACTAGTTTTCAAGTAAAGCTGTGCAGGAGAAATCAAACGTAGGCATGTAACAAACTAACAACTATAAAAGGATAAACTTTATTTACCTACTGAAAATAACATCAATGAAATGAAATCAGGATATCATAAATCTGCTAATTAATCAAACTACAAGAATTGAACTAAATCAACTACGTACGATAAGCAGAATTTTGATCAGTATAATATGTCATCTTCAACTTCGATCTAATAGTTTGGCGGCCATTTGTCCACACTTAACACTTTTTGTTTTCTTCTTCTTCTTCATTGGTTCTTTAACTTGCACGCCTAACCACCTGAGATAATAATAGTAATAAATAAATAAAAAGGTAAAGCGATAATCAAAATACTTAAAACTAATAACTTTTCTTTTGATATCACTTCCATATTATTGGAAATTATTACGCAATATAATTTTGCATGCATAACACAAATAATAAAACAAAAAAGTGGTTGTTTCTTCTTTTCCTATGAATCATGCAGCCAAACATATGAATGCTTGATAAATATATACCTTCGGCTGATCGCCAAACTGGACTTATCGGTACACGAAGAGTTGGTGATTGGAGAATCAACATCGGGCGACAAGTAAAAGGTAAAAGACTTGGCGGCGTTAACAAGTTCCATGTGTTTTGATGGACTTAACCTGAGATAATAAGATTAATTATAACCAGTAATCAAATACTTAAGAACAAATTGAAATTACCATTCGATTAAGAATTGGTTCTTCAGGTAAACACACTTGAAGGAGGTTGAAGGTTGATATAATTTAAATCATTATATATTTATATGAGTACCTTTTTTGCATCGGCAAAGAGGACTGATCGGTTATTAGTGACTCTCGTTGATTGAACCTGAGATTATAATACCAAGTAGCTATGGTCAATCAAGTGCATACATAAACTATACATACCCGAATAATAATATGCGAGTAATTAAACGGATGAGGTTTCCTTTGTTTAGATTACCCGAAGAGGGTTGATTTTGACTTGCACGACCTAACCGGGTATCCCCGTGACTGTTTTTGACCCTTTTCTTAGCCACATCCAAGATCTACACTACATTATAATGCATTTGGGACTATTATATAATTAGAAAGACTTAAAATCCAGATTTTTTTCTTGCTTATTATGGAAAGATTTCAAAAATTAAATTTGTTAGGAAGCATGTTGGTTAGGAAGTTTGTTAGGAAGCGGTTGGTTGTTCAAACTAAAATTATTTGGCTTAACCATCTCTAATATCTCTACTTATAAAGCATCAAGACAACTAAACGTGTAACCGAATAACACAAAATATAATCATAGGTACCCGCCGTCGCATTGCGCGGGTACCGTTCTAGTAACCATTAAAGTTTTAACCTGATACCTCTTGAGAGGACACAGAGTGCCTAATTACTACTATGCCAAACTAGATAAACATTATTATTGGATCATAAATCTTACCATGACTTAGCATCTCCTGGAAATTCATTGAAAAAAGACTTAGTTTTATCAGAGTTGGGGCGGACCAACCATGTTATCTCGATGCAGAAATCAAAGACTACTAAATTTAAAAGTATTAATGCGAATATGAAATCGATCGTGAATATTGTATCACCCCTTTCGTTGCATGTGTGCGTACTTATATAGAACTACGTACATGAGAAATCCTAACCTAACAGAAATAGCTAGGTCGGTGCTTAATGAGTTTCAATATACGGTGATTTTTTTTTTTTTTTTTAAATTTATTTATTTATAATGGCTAAACTAAATACCCTCTGGCGTGTATCTCTCTAACTTGTGAATCTTTGGTTGCCATCATTCTACTTGTAATCCAATTAGATTAGGTAATTTTATCTTTCTACATCTTTCGTTGACTACTAAAAGAAATCAAAAGGGTTTTTTAATTTAGGCTTTTCGTTTTCAATACGGATGAGCATAACGAATAGATTGGTATTTTTGAAGCTCAGTCTAGCTCGAGATCTCCATTGTCACCAAAAGGGCATTAAAGGTTTTTTTTTTTTTTTTTTTTTTTCTTCTAAAGGAACAATATATGTAAAAGAATAGCAACATTATATTAAAAAGATCGACAAGGAACATTATATTTGGGTTTGCCTGTCGGGGAAAATATGAATCGGATTGGAGCAAGGATTCTCGTGGTTGAAAATTTTAAAAACGTTTGGCCATGTGAAAAGCATTATCAATGTCTTTGGAGGGTCGTCTAACTTTGGTTAAATCGGTTTCTAGATAGCTTACCATTGTAATATTTTTCGTGTTAAAGATTGTTGATAGTGCCTTCGAGTGCCTTTGAATAGGCATTTTTTTTCATGAGAAGGTACCAAGATTTTAGAATTTTCTAAGTTAAATTTAGGTGATAGTAATTAATTAATATTATAAGCCTAGCCTCACATTGGGGTGGGGTGGGTTGGGGGGTGTTTAAATATCTGGTTTTTACGGGGAAAAATTTAGCTATTTACAAGAAATGGTGGTGGATGTTCAAAAAGGATGGTGTCGTTGTGGGATAGGGTTATAAAAAGTATTTATGGTCTTAGTGGCGAGTGGGTAATATTTGAGGGGTAGAGGGAGGGTCTGGGAATAACGGTGCTTGGTATAATATTATTATTTCAAGAAAGGAATTGGGTGGTTTGGGTATAGATTTTTCATCATCTTTTATTTGAAAGTTGGGGAACGGAAGTGATATTGTGTTGAAGGTTGATAGGTGTGTTGGGGACATGAGATTGTGTGAAGTTTCTTTGATTGTATCATTTACATAGGACAAAGGAGGGTAGAGTGGTGGATAAAGGGAGATGGGTAGATAATGTTTGGGGTTGGGACTGGGATTAGGTTACGAGTATTAAAGGGAGCTCGATGATCTAATGAGTATTTTACAAAATGTTGTTATGTCAAATGATTGTAAAGATTGTTGGAGATGGACGTTTCAAGAGGACGAGATCTTCACAATCAAAGATTTATCGAAGATGGTGAAGGAAAAAATTTTTGAAAGTGAAAAGCGGTGCTCAAGCTACTTTATGGAATAAATGGGTGGCAAAGAAGGCGAATGTGTTTATTTGGAGATATTTAAAAAGAAGATTTCCGGTTTCTGTGGAGCTTGATAAAATAGGTATTGACTTGGATATGTTACTTTGTCCGTGTTGCGATAGTGTGGTGGAGTCATGTAATAATTGTTTGGTTCTATGCGAATTAATTTGCTATGAGTGTTTGCGAAAATGTTTTATTATGTGGAAGGTTGGGATTGTTAATGCTTTATCCATTTAGTGGTTTTAATATGGGTTCTAAATTTCAGTTTAAATCGACCAAACATGTATATAAACATGTTTCTAAGAAGAATGGTGTTTGGTACAAAGAACAATACTGAAACACCTAATAAAGAGGCAAGTTGTTCGAACCCCTTTGATGCACATAGATCAGTTGAAAATAATGATGTATTACGTGCAACTGGGGGTAGCTCCATGAGGGCTGAAATTGTTGTGTATGAGGGTCAAAAGGCTGATGTGAAGCCTATTCAGATCTTGCCAAGTACGCCTAATGATATTACACTTGTGAATGAGGTACAATTAGCACATGAGGAGCCAACATCTAATGTGGCTGGTATTGATGACGAGGATAGTGATAATGAAGTAGAAGAGGTTTTTAATGAAATAGTAGGTTTCATAGAATCCAAGAGTTGAGGTGGGATTGGGAGGAGGAGCCTATACGAGCATTGGAAAGATGATTATTATTATATCCCGTATGATGAAGATGACTGCATAGATTTGAATGATGAGCAATTACCTATTTGTGATGCCTTTGATATAAAGGTTCGTGGTCATACTAGACGTTCGTAATTTGATAGAGTAGTTTTTCATAAGTTTGATTTGTCATACTTATAATAGTTTTGGTTTGAAGCACAATTGGTATGTTTATTTTTCCGCCTTTGTAACGGGTAGAGATGTGGGATTAACACACATCCTATGTACTTAAATATTTTTCGGTGTAAGGTAGGAGGGTTTTGGTGCGACAAACGATGAAGAAATGTCCTTTCCAGTGAGGAAACAACCAAAAATCCAAACCCTACTTTGTAGGAGCACACTTTTTTTTTTCCTTTTGCGGCATTTGAGTCCTGCAATTGTTAGTACTATTTTTTTTAATTGTGTTTTTGTGAGTAAAAGAGAGAGAAAAACAGTATTTTATTTGTTGTGAGTATGTATTTGTATTTTGAAGGTATCTTTAAATGGTAAAGAATAGAAAATAAAATTAATGGAAGAGAAAAAATGTGCTGTAACGGTTGAGAGAAAATTCAACAAAAAATGTTTATGAGAGAGAAAAAGCTGACGTGAAACTGATGTGGCAGGTGAAAACCCTCAACTACACCCTTCACCCTAATAAAATTTACCGGGTCTATAAAACACCTTTTACAATTGCAAAAAAAAAAAAAAAAAAAAAAAAAAAAAAAAAAAAAGGTTCAGTTAGTGCATCTTGCATGAACATCATATTACAATTACAACTAGTATTGATCAATACATAAACCATGCACACTTAATTATAGTATGCCAGTAAGCATATGAGGTTTTTCCTGCTTAATTAGTTATCCGGTGAGGGTGCATCTTTTACTCATGTATACGTGGTCTAAACTTGATAACCCCTGGACTGCCTTTAACTATTTTTCATGCCGCACACCCAAGATAGTGACTCCTGCGAGGACAGAGTGCTAACTATTATGTCATAATAATAATAGGCCGAAAATAAATGTTAGTGGATTATGAATTCTAACCATAGTTTAGCATCTCTTGGAAATTCATTGAAAAATACTTAGTTTAATACGACCCGTTAAGGTTGTATCGATAGTAGGCATCACTTTAAGCGGGCGCCAGCTCCTTAAGAAGAAAGAGAACAAGAACAAGAGAATTACTGATCGAAATTTTTTTTGCGATGTAGGGGTAAATAATTTTCGTGTAGAAAAATTTCGGTATATTCAGTTTCGACCCCCCATTTTAATTGTGAAATTTTTTTTATACATTAAGCAATAAAATTGATCCATTACATTTTACATAAGCCCATCTCCCCAAACTAAAATCCATTAACAAACCAAATCCCAAACTAAAATCCATTGCTTAGCCCATTTAAAAAAAAAAAAAAAAAAAAAAAAAAAAAAAAAAAAAAAAAAAAAACCGGAACAATCCCTAACAATTAACAAACCAATTAACTAAAACCCAAACCCTCCCCCTTCGACCCTCAAAATCTAGCAAACAGTATGGTGATTTACATAGAAAAAGAAATTGCTAACAAGTTTGATGCGGAGTCCATAATTGAATAATTCAAGGATCTTAAAGGGCGAAAGACTGAACTCTAATTTCTTCAATGAATCGAACCAGGTACCAACCGTTTGTCTCCTTTTTAATGTTTAGTTGTCTTGGACAAATGCTTAGTTTTTTAGTGATTGAAACTTTTTTTATATAATAATAGTATTTAATTTTTGACCCGACCCGAATCGAATCACTGACCCGAACATATTACCCGAAAAATAGCATTAGGAAAAAAAAATAGATCCCGACCCCCCACTAAAAATTTTCTAGCTTCGCCACTGCCATCAACCATATGTGTAACACTCCCCACTCCTTTAAAAACTACATCGTAGAATCGTTGCACAAGTTTTACTCGTGACTTTGGAAGGATTCAACAACAAGCACAAGTTTTGACAATAATGATTCTATATTATAACAACATAATAGTGATTACATTGTTATTTTGACACACTTTGAAACATTACAGTGTACTACATATATATATATATATATATATATATATATATATATATATATATATATATATATATATATATATATATATATAGACTTCTAACCGGTTCCATGAACCATTGTGACTATTCGGTATTGTAACTGAATATAACTAACTAATAACTACCAACTAATAACTAACTTAAGTACCTTCAACCGATTCTAACTAACTTTAACTAACTAGCGGTTGTTTAAGTCTTATTCTTCGAGTCTTCATGCTCTTCTCCGCGTTAGTAATCACCAAATCCCAACAACTTGTCGCTTTTCTTTGTGATATTGACCAATGTATTGTTGTTGTTGCCTCGTTGTTTGTTTCTTGTCTCCAAGTCAATTCGTAAAGCAAACTCTCGGGTTCTTTTTCTTTGTGTCGAACTGTTTCTGTCTCAACAAACCAAACGAGTTCCTTTTTTTTCTTTCGGCATTACTACGCTTGTTCTTAAGTTGGTATCCTTTCTTTTGTGTCGACTTGAATTCCTATTCCACAAACCTTCTCTTGAACTCTTCTCCTTGTTCTTCACGGTTTTCTTCCAAAACAATCAAATGTTTTTGTTGTTTCTTTTGTCTCGAATTCCAAGTCCATTTCCATAAAATCCTTTGAAATCTTCTCGGTGTTCTTTTCCAAAAAAAAAAAAAAACGAATTGTTTTTTTCTTTCACATTGCCTTCTAATCCTGACTCCAAATTGTGTCTTTCTGTCCATGTCTTCATTCTGTGACTCCTTTCTTCCTGCATCTTCTTGGTTCTTGCCCTCTGGTTCTTTTACAATTGCAGGCCTAGTGCTCTCAACCATCTCTTTCTTGGGCTTCTCTTTCCAAGGCACCTTGCAGTCTCATAATAAACTTGAGTCATGTCTATGAACTTCCTATAGCAATCTCTTATTGCTTCCTCTTCATCATCTGTCAGGCCTTGTAAACTTGCAATGGTGTTCCATTTGTCACTGGTCTTCCATTTGTCACCGAGTCTCTTCCATTCCTAACATGTTCTCCTTGGTGTCTTTTCCCTTCTAAGTCTTTTGATCTTCTTGATCAGAAGTGAATCAATTCTTGCAATCTTGAAACCCTACGCTCTTGATTGGTTTCTCCACCAGGTTTTGAACCTTTGGATCTTATGCCAATGTAGAATCGTTGCACATGTTTTACTCATGACTTCCAGGATTGATTCAACAATACAAGCACAAGTTTTGACAATAATGATTCTATATTATAACAACATAATACTGATTACATTGTTATTTTGACACACTTTGAAACATTACATTGTACTACATATATATAGACTTCTAACCGGTTCCATGAACCATTGTGAGTATTTGGTATTGTAACCGAATATAACTAACTAATAACTAACTTAACTACCTTCAACCGCTTCTAACTAACTTTAACTAAGTAGCGGTTTTTAACTAACAAACATACAATTTCAGCCCTTTAGCTTTCGTTTATTACACTACCAAGACTTATGCAATTAAAAGTGCAACATACCTGGTGTTGTCTTTAAGAAGAAAAAAATATTACGATATGTCTAAAGGAAAATAACCGTAAGGCTTGTTCGTCCATAGTTATGAACGCTGTCTCAATGTAAGCACTAGTTGATATGACCCGTTAAGGTTGTATCGATAGTAGGCACCAATTCAAGCGGGCGTGAGCTCTTTAAGAAGAAAGAGAAGAAGAACAAGAGAATTATTGATCTCAAACCTAATTAATTTCATTAATTATATGAAACCTTAAATAAACGCTAATGAAATAATCTCATATAAACAGAAATACTTATCCTAACATGACTCCAACACATATCCTAACGCGACTCCAACACATATCCTAAACATTATGATAGTTATCCTAATACGATATCCTTGTGCCATCAACCACATGCGTAACATAGTTCGATCAACGAGATGGGGCGGATGAAAAGCCATGTTATCTTAATGCAGAATTAACTTCAAACACTCGATCAATGAAGTTAAAATGTAATAACTAATGTAAATAAGAAGTCGATCGTGAATATGTTGTCACCCTTTTCGTTACATGTGCTTACTTATATAGAACTACGTACATAAGCTCGTTGGACATTTGTTGACGACTCTCCTCCCCGTTCTTTACATTTATTTTCTTTACTTTACATTTTTTTAAACTCAAGAACATATTGTAAGTCCAACTCAACTTAGAAAACTCACTAGTTTAGAGCATCACGTACCCTTGGACCCATAGACTCGTGTTATGGGGAAAAGTGATGCCCCTCAGCGCTTTTTTTCTATAACACCGAAGTCTATAACTCAAAGTTGGCGTTATAGGACACCTCTGGCCCGCATATAACCAATAAAACACAAATATGACATAATAATAATAATAATAATAATAATAATAATAATAATAATAATAATAATAATAATAATAAAATTACCAATCGCTAGGCTGGTGAGTACAGCGGCACGACGCCAGAACCCATGACACGAGGTCTGGTGTCCTAGTCGTGTTATACGCTTGACTGGTGGGTTGGCGCGAGGGCCAACGACACTGTGAGCTCAACACAAATCAAATACTTAGTTTAGTTTAGGCTTTGCAAAAAACCTCGGAGAAATAATTTAATATGCATTTTTTCAGAACAAATGAAAAGAAAAACTGGATGTGTCTCATCTCCTTATAGTGTTTATACTCGGTGAATTTTGGATACGTTTTATACAAAGACTAACAACTTTACCCCCCAGAAATTTAATCATGTCTTGTAAGTAACTATAACATATCAAACCACTATTGCTCATGACTAAACACCGCTGTGAAACCCATAATCCTTTTCAAATAAATATGCTATTGCTTGATACTCAAACTGGGCAAGATCACTTATGCACACAACTTGTTCGATGAAATTCCTCAACCAAGTAAAACTTTTAAAATGTAAAAGATGTTTTATACAACGAGATGAGGTGTTGTGGAATGCAGTTATTCTGGTTTTATTTGTTTATAGAAGAAAGTGTTGCTGTGGTGATTTTTGGTGAGCAGAAGATAAAGTCCGCGTCTCAATGGATGTAAGTTAGCTCATTTTACTTGGAATGCAGTAATGTATACTCATGAAGCTTGCATACATTTAGGTATAAAAAGTTATATTTTTTATTGTTTTCGCCTTTAATTGCAGAGTCGGAATATGGGAAGCTGCCAAATATGCTCAATTAGCACTAGTTCATTACAACAACAACAAAAGCAAAGGTTAGTCATATTCATGATGAGCTGATTAGATAAAACATAGTACATTTAGAAGAAATTGACAAGTTTCATTCATTGGTTTTTAAAAGAATAGGTAAAGCATTATTTTCCAAGTGAAAATAATCTCAGTGAAATTAAATGTAAATATCATCATCTACTAATCAAATCATCAGAACTAAATGAACTACTACGTTAAATAGAATCTCAGTATATATGGCGATTCTCAAGCAACTTCATTTACGCCATTAGCCATGGGTCTGTTGACAACAGCAAGTGCAAAGCATAGTTGCTGGTCTACACGAAACGACCATAACTGAATTGTAGATAGATGCTTCAAATAATCCTTGTTCTCCTCCACAAAGTTGTTCCACTTGTTTATCAACACATAATTCTTGGAACTTTGCATTTTCCATATCTTTAATTTCATGGGTTTATCATACATTCTTAGCGTTGGCCCCAACAGAGGAACCACAATCTCCTCATCACTTTCCAGATTGGTTTTCTCTTCGTCTGTCAAGAAATCTTTAGTCTCGAGTTGATTAAACGGCAAGTTTAACCTGTTAAGGCTTTTTGATAAATCACTCATATACAAGGTTTTCTGAATCACAAGCTTTATTTCAGAACCTTTAATTGTTTCTCTAATGCAACTCTCTAACTGCTCAGTAACCTCATTCTTCACAATCGGTCCACATTTGATCGTCTCTGGTAACTTACTCTTCTTTTTATTTGGTTCATTTAATTGCTCAGTGGCTAACTGTCCAAACTCGATTCTTTTTGAACTTTTCTTCCTCTTCTTCATTGGTCCGTTAACTTGTGTGGCTAACACATCCTTATAAGTAGGATATATGTCTTGAGGTGCCATCAACCTGAGATAGTAATAATTAACATTAAGTAATACAATAAGAACTAATTAAATATTGTGGTACTATTCAAAAATCAACAGATCATTATAACAAGACTTAATAAACATGCATGCATAATACATCATAATCAAATCTAAAAGGTGGTTCTTTGTTCACTTATTGGGAAGCAGCCAAACATATATGTACTTGGATCAATATATATATACCTTTTGTTGATTGCCAAACTTGACTTCTCAGACGACGAAGATTTGATGAATGAATCATTTTCTTCGGCCGACAAGTATAAAGAAAACAACCTGGCAGCGTTAACAAGTTCCATGTGTTTCGATGGACTTAACCTGAGATAATAAGATCAATTAACTGTTAATCAATATCAAGAACTGATAAAACTGACTATTTAGATGAGTTCTTGATTCATCAAGAAAACAGTTTTGAAGGAGTTTAATGGTTAATATAACTTAAAAGATTCAATATATATACCTTTTCATCATTGGCAAAGGGGATTTTTCGGTGATTGAAGATGTGCTACCCGAAACACTAAAACCTAGCGATAATTGTACGGAAACAGACTGATCTTTGTTAACAGGAAAACCAACATCGGGTTGATGTTTCAGAACTTCCCCTGGATGATTATTCAGAAAAGACTTGGTTTGAACAAGATGGTATTGACAAAAAGCCATGTTATCTTGATGCAGTAATAACTTCAAAGACAGTCGACAGATGAAATTAAAAAGAAATAATGTGAATATTGTAGATATGATATGATCCCTAATTCGTTGCATGTATGATTATTTATATAGAAATTAAATAGGAGAAAATCTAATAGAATTAATTAGCTATAGGTCGGTGGTAAATAAGTTGCCATATATTTTTATACAGTTTGTTACCGGTTCATAAATAATTAATTTAAGTGTATTTATATAAATGAGAAACCCTAACAGAAAGCGGGAGGTAATTAATGCATAAAAGTAATCATAGTTTTATAACGGCTATAAAATATGCTCTCGTATTATCTATCTCTAACTTGTGTTTGGTGATAAATTTCTTTCTCTTGGTGCTGATTTTCTACTTATGGAATTTCTATTTAGTGCCATAATTTTTTATATTTATGATGTTTACCAAAATTACCCATGTTTATATAGAAATTAAGTTATTTAAAGAAACATTTGATTTTATTAAACATTTCTAAGCTTGTGCTATCATGACACAAGTTAGAAAACCCTTCTACTTATAATCTTAGGGGGTGCTTGGTTGGGGATAATAGGGGTGGGGAATGGGAAATGTAATGATTAAACATGCCTGTTTATAACTATGGAATACAATCATTGTTTAGTATGGGGTAATAGGGCATTACCCAGTAAATTGGGATGTATGGTAATGATTACCCACCAGCAGCAGCCACCACCACCACCAGTAGCCACCACCACCACCAGCTACCACCACCAGTAGCCACCAATACCACCACCACCACCACCCACCACTATTACCAGCCACCACCACCAGCACTAGCCACCACCATCAGCCACAACCACCACCACTAGCCACCACCAGCCACCACCATCACCATCAGTAACCACCACCACCAGTAGCCACCACCGGCCACCACCACCAGCCACCATCTCCACCAGCCACCACCACCAGCACTAGCCACCACCATCAACCACAACCACCACCACTAGCCACCACCACCAGCCACCACCACCACCAGTAACCACCACCAGTAACAACTACCACTACCACCACCACCACCAGCCACCACCACCGGTCACCACCACCACCAGCCACCACCACCTTGGAGGTTAATGTTTTTTTCTTAAACCAAGCACCATCAAAGATAATAATAATCTTCATTTCATTCATTTGCATTGCCTTTACCTTTGCCTTTCCCATTCCCCATTTTAAACCAAGCACACCCTTATTTTGTTATTTACTCTTTCCACCAACAAAAACAATATTTATTCTCGCCAGAACGAAGTATAAGTGATATATGATGTAGACAGTCTCACTTTTACTAAAAGATACTGTAAAAGGACTGCATTTAGAAAGATTATTAATTTATTCCTTCTTTAATTTTATTCAAAACTGTAGAAAGAATGCGTAATGAATAATTGGTAATTTTCAAATTCTGTCTTTATTGTCATCGAAAGGGGTTGTGAGGTTATTACAACCTCTTCTTATTACTTAAATAAACTAATTTGGATTATATTTGGTGTGAGGCGGTACCATAGTTAAGTTGTGAGTTCAAGTCACGTCTCATATGTGTTTATAATTTTTGGTGTGAGTCAGTTAGTTTGCTTCCGCATAAAAAACATACAAAAATGAATAGAAGTTGTTAAACTACAGCAGCACCAAATGGCCTAGTTAGCATCAACTTATCGTTACGTGTTTGACTTATCAAATAAGTTGTGAGTTCGAGTTTCAGTGTGTGACATAGTTAGGTATTATGTGTATAATAGGTGTGTGAATTTGTGTTTTTTTATAGTAATCTTAAAAAAAAAAAAAAAAAAAAAAAAAAAAAAAAAAAAAAAAAAACATTTTTTTAGTTAAAGAGCCTTCACCCGGAAAAATATATTACTTAAAAAAAACATTTAAATACAAAAGAATGTGGTTGAAATACCACATTAACCTCAAGAAACCGCTTGAACAGCAACTATATCATTCTTGAGAGACCGCAATCGTCAAAGTAATGTCATGCATGGCAGCAACATTTAATTGGGCAGCAGATAGACCGCAATTGTCAAAGTAATCATCTGCATAATCATTGTAGTCACATGTACCATCTTTCTATTGTTCCAAAAGACTCATCTCGTTCCCTCCACTATCGAAATAATTAGTCTCGTTAGGGTATTTTAAAACTTCATCGTCATCGCTATAAGAAACAACCACATGACGTACCTTATAGAATGGGTTACCCATCTTGGTTGAAGAAGTACACGTAGAGGAAAAGATACTAGACTTAGTAGCCGCATCCCTACCGTAGAGAATGTATATTAAAAAAAACACATTTAAATATTTGAACAGGTGAAATTTTCTCTTCTTAGGTTACTTGAGAGAGCGAGTCTTTAAATCATATGCTCATGATTTAATCGAGGTATCTCTGCGACCACATGCGACTCCTTTCCATGCTACCTTAATTATGTGTCTAGTGAAGTATGAACCTAAAATTTCTTGTGAGGACATCAGGGTGTCACACCACTAGGTCCGTGGTCATTAATAAATAGAACATATGAGTTCATTTATTGCTCTAGGGGTTGTTTGGATGATAATATTTGAATAGAACTAGTTATTACGTAGTAAACAATCTATTCGAGTATAAAGACGCACTAACGGTAAATTTACTAAACATGACAACACCATCTCATAGTTGATAAGAATTGAATCATCAAGTTAACAACTTACTAAATTGCTAAAAACAGAACTCATTCACAAAAATTAAACCCTAAGGTGGCAAAAAAAAATCAATGCAATTATAAATGTTTAGTTTTTGAAGCTAAGACTTCAAAAAAGTGAAAATCAGAGGTTACGGTGTTGAAGGGTTTTTATGTATGGATGTCGCCATTGGTGGCCTAAGGCTTACCCAAGGTCTCCAGAGAACACAATATTTACGAGCAAACAAATTTGTGATGAGAAACATTACATACATTGTACGAATATATGTTCTTTATGTTTTTCGAGCACACTTCCAATGAAACATGAGTGGAGCCTCAGTGGCTTTGTTGGAATCAAATTAATCAAGAAATCATAAGAATTAAAAGCCAAAGGGCTGAACTTGTTAATTAGATAGTTTACAACCGAATAGCGGTTAAGTTGGTTAAAAGTAGTTATGGTAGTTATTGTATTAGGTTGTGACTTTTAGTGAACAGACATGATGGTTCGATTGAACCCTGTAAACCTATAAATAGGTACCGAATGTAAACATGTATTAGGGTGGATAATAAAAATTAAAGTGTGTTTATCATAAACTCCCACCCTCTGTTTAAACCGAGTCACTGCACATTCACTTGTGCATACTCCTTCCAATATGATGTTCATCTGTGATTGATCCAAGATCCGTAGGACCTCAACATGGTATCAGAGAGTATGGTTAACGTGGATCGATCAATTGCAGTCCAAGAAAGTTATCGCCTATGAAGAATAAGAAAACCCGAAAAAAGAGAGCATGAAGAAGGATCATGAAGACGATCCCGTTTTTGGGCAGAAACACAAGAAGAATGAAGAACAGAAAGAAGATCATGTTAATTGCAAGATGATACGTTCCAGAAAGGTGTCTTACACATATATGGCAGAATAAGACACAGCAAGAAAAGAAGTACATAGGAATAGTGAAAATTTACTATGAGAGAACACAAAGATCCAAGCGGGGTAAGCCAAAGGAGAGGTGGTTTGGAATAGCAGGCCTCGTAAACAAAGTCCACCAGGTTTTGCAAGGATAAGTGTTGATATAGAAGATGCACTGGAAAAAGATATGAACAAGGACGATGATTGATGAGTGTCTAAATACTCATCATTTTATACCAATCTGAGCTGCCAAAATATACAAAAACACTCAAATATGTATCAAAATACTTAAAATATCTTAAATGTGTGTTTTATATGTTTCAAATGCAAAATATGCAAAAACAGATGAAAAACGTACAAAGTTTGCATAATTGGCAGTTTCAGTCCCTCAAGTTTCATAAATTGGCAAAACTAGTCCCTGGTTATTCTAAAAACATGAAAATATCATCAAAGGTCCTTTTTAATCACAAAGTTACATATTTAGTCCTTTGGTGCAAAGTTTCACAAAATTACAAGCTTAGTCCCTGTACTTTGGAAATTGACATAAATGGTCCCTGGGATGTTTAAAACTTTGAGAAAAGCAATTTTGGTCCTTGTACTTATAATCTTTTGTAGGAATGGCCCTTGGTGTGAAGTTTGGTGGAATTACATAATCAGTCCCTGAAGTTTGGTGAATTGGCAAAAATAGTCCCTGGGTATTTCAAAAATGAAATATATCAAAAATACCCTTGTACTATTCACATGTGACAAATTAGGTCCTTATGAGAACTTTGGAATTATCACAAAGTCAGCCCCTCAACTTTTACGAAATTACAAAATTGGTCCTTGTGATTTAATATCTAAAAAACCAAACGGACTCTTTATATTATTACCCAAAACCTTATAAAACCCACCATCACACCAAGCCCACCCCCACTATCCTTTCCCTTGGCCCATTCAATCCAGCCCAGTCCACCCCTTGGTCAACACCCGGTCAAACCAATGCCACCCTTCATCCCTTTCCCACCAAAACCACCCTCCATCTCTGCAACCAAAACCACCCTACACCTGGCCTTCCACCTCAACCCCCCACCTCTCCACGCAAACCCTCCACCTCACACATGTCCCCAAACCCATTTAATTGCCCTTAAAACCCGTACACGCTACCCCTATGACTTTGGCGCCAAGTTTCAGTTTTAAACGGCCAAGATGACTCAGACTAAATCAATGGTTCTGGATTGGTGGGAAAGGTCAAGAAGGTCCCACAAAGCTCTGAAAAACTCTACAAAAGGGAAAAGTAGCTGTGGTGATGAAGTATTAGTGTAACTTAGGTTTATTGTAGTCGTAGGTAATGTGATCTTTAATTTCAGTTGTAATTTCAATCAAATTAGCTTGTACTCAGTTAATCTCATGTACTTTAATCTTTAAATCAAGTCAATTTCAAGTTTCAGTTGGATATCTCAGTTATGCAATTTTACTCTTATTTCTAAAATCACCAAAAGTTCTAGTGTTGTTATTTGTTGTTATTATTGAATTCTAAAACTCATATAAAGCTCTGACAAAGCTTTTGAAAGCTTTTAGATATCTCAATATTCAGTTTAGTAGTTAAACTAAAAAATACCAAAGAAATCAATAAAATAGAAAATAAATTAGAAATTAGTGAAAAAGAAGAAATGGAAGCTGAAGCATGATAAAAATTGGAAGGTATCTGGTTTAGAACCTTTTGGGAGGTGCTAGGATTGGTCACTTGTTCATGATTCATTGTTTCTCTTCATAATCCATTTTGTAAGTTTTTTATATCAATTATTCATATTACTATTTAGGTACTTAATTTGCTTAGGTTTCTGTGTTTTTATGCTTATGTGTTGTTGTTAAGTTAGTATTTAGCATAATATAGTTTGCTTGTTCATCAGATTTCGTAACTACTTAAAAATAAAAAATCTCACAGTGGAAAACTTAAATTTGACAAATCTAAGTTTTAAGCTTGTATTGTGGTTGATTTCTGTTTAATTATTCTTAAATAATCTTAATTTAGTGTTAGGAATCAGTGTAGTAGGTTAAATGTATCATTTTCTTTGATAATCATCAAAATCAGTTTATTAGGGAGTGTTTGGATAAACCTGTTACCATATGTTCCAGGGTTTGTTTGTTAGTATTTTCTATTTAAACAAGTCATATTAGGTCTAAGTTAGTTAGGCATGTCATAAAATTGGGTAAGTTTAGGTCTAAAAGTCAAAATCTAATTCCACTTCCCTTGACAGTTAACTGTCAAGGATTTTGGATCCACAAACCTTAAGTTCTCATCACAAGTAAGTAAGTTAGCTTATTTTAGTTTAGTTATAGCTTAATTAGTCACAATCAATCATAAAATCAAGATCTAAATTCAATAAAGTCAAAGTTTAGGTTTTATAGAAAAAGTCAAGTTCTGCTCATCTCAGATTTTGCAAAACTTACAATAATTTTGTAGAATTTTGTATTGTGATTTAGGATCTGAGTTTTGGTGGACTTGTAGTCTACCAGCTCATATTTAAGTTCCACCAAGTTTTACATTTTTGTGATTTTTACCCTGGGCCCCACTCACCCTCAAAAACACTTGCAGGGCAAGCACTTGCCCTGCTCCAGCAGACTCACCCACACCACCACCTTTGGTGGTGTTTTGTGATCACCTCAGTGGGTCCCACACCTCAAAATTAGTTTCTTATAAACCCCCTCCTACCAGGGATTATAGATTGACCATTTGTTTGACTTGAAACCCAGTGGACCCCACCTGTATAAGCCCATAAAGTTTGTCCCCATTCTGTGTTATTATTGAGTTTTGGATTAGCTTATTTTTGCTTATCAGCTTATCTACTGAGCTTATTTGGAAAAATTGAGCTTAGACAAATCCAATATACTTATTAGAAATAGAACTTACTATAGTGGGTCCCACATAAGCTCATTTGAGCTTATTTGCCTTATCAGTCAACAAAAGTCAACTGTGGTTGCATTAAGCTTCCACACTGCTTAATTTTAGCTTATAAAATAGTTGTTTTTGCAAAAGTTGTTTATTTTTAAGTATAATTTAGTTTTGTAAAAGAAAAATCCAGAAAAGACAACATAAAAATAAGTGATAGTTTCTATTTAATTTAATTTAATTTTCATTTTCATTTTTAGATTTTTATTAAGTAATTTGTAATTTTATATTTTTATTAATTTCCTTTTAGGTTAAAGTAATTTTTATAATTTTCTCAGATTTTTGTTTTGTAATTTAGTATTTATTATAATTAATAATAGTTTTATTAAAAATTAATAAATAAATAAGTTATAAATAGCATAATTAGTTTTTATATAGTAACACCTAGTTTTTATATTTTTTCTAGCTTTTATAAGTTATAAAATAGTTTTATAAATTTTTCCATAATTTTCTAAGTTAGTTTAGTATTATTTGTAATTTAAAATAGTTTAATTAGTTTAATTAATATAAATAGTTTTTAATTAATAAAAAGCTTATAAAAAGACAAAAATATTTATTTTTATTTTTTTCAAGTTCATTTTAAGTTTTAGAAATTATTTTTACAAGTTTTTAGTTTAATTTGTAGTATTTATAATTTTTAGTTTGATTTAAATTAGTTTTAATTAAATAGTTAAATAGTTTTTAATTAAATAATTAATAATAAATAATAAAATAATCAAAAATATAGTTTTCTTTTTAGTTTAATTTTATTTTAAGTTTAAGTTTGTAGAATTTTCATTTTTAACCCTTGTAGTTTATTTTTCTTAAAACTCACCTTTTTCTCAGCACGCAGTCGCGTCTGATTTTAATTTGGTGTACGTTTATACGTATTAGATATTTAGGTTTCACGTAATCGTTAAGATAGTTTATTTAAGTCATTTTAAGTTATAAAACCCTAGGTAATCACACACACACACACTTTATACCCTTTCCTGTTCACATTCACTCGATCACAAATTCGTTTATAATAAAACATCGCACACCTCGTTGGGACATTACGACCCGGGAAAACACTGTATTTCACGGAAGCATTTACCTTAAGCTGTTTGACTTTTACGGTTGACCATTCACAAGTGGTTGACCAATAATTATCTGACCGTTTGAGGCGAACCAATGATCAAGAAGATCATCCATGGAACGATGAAAGGCAACTGAACATGAAAGACCGGACAAGTAACAAGGCGATCAGAATTTAAAACGAGAATGACAAAGAAGAAGGAGCGAAGCTGCAATCAAAGATGGACAAGAAACAGAGTAAAGATTATGATGTCTTGATTAGGGGAGTGAATGTTGGAATCAAATTAATCAAGAAATCATAAGAATTGAAAGCCAAAGGGCTGAATTTGTTAATTAGATAGTTTACAACCGAATAGTGGTTAAGTTGGTTAAAAGTAGTTATGGTAGTTATTGTATTCGGTTGTGACTTTTTGTGAACAGACATGATGGTTCGATTGAACCTTGTAAACCTATAAATAGGTACCGAATGTAAACATTTATTAGGGTGGACAATAAAAATTAAAGTGTGTTTATCATAAACTCCCACCCTCTGTTTAAACCGAGTCACTACACATTCACTTGTGCATACTCCTTCAAATATGATGTTCATCCGTGATTGATCCAAGATCCGTAGGACCTCAACAGGCTTGAGAGTCAATTTTAAAGTTGAATCAATAATTCACTTTCTTCTACTCTTCGCCATAGTCCTCCATCATATCAGAAATCTGTCATTGTGATCTCAACTAGACTATTAGACTTATTTTTGTAAGGAATTTAAATGTCAACAGACCAAAGGTGAATACACTCACGATTTTAATTAAATTACATAGTTTTAGTTGCTTTCCAAAAAAATATACTCTGCCCATAACATCAAAAAGTAAGTGTGAAATTGTTTATTATTATTATTATTATTATTATTATTAGTAGTAGTAGTAGTATTATTATTAGTCTATTACACAGTAAAAAAACAAAAAAAAAAAAAAAAAAAAAAAAAAACAAAACAAAACAAAACAAAAAAAAAAAAAACAAAAAACAATATTTTTTATTCAACTATTGAGGAAATAAATAAAATACAAAGATAACAGAAAATAGCATTTATCTAGCTATTAACTTGATCAAATTAAATATTATCTATCTCGTAACAAAATCTAACACGCTCAACCATTACCTAAAAGGGATATTTGAAATCGCAATAAAGTTGTTAAAAAAAAAAAAAAAAAAAAAAAAAAAAAAAAAAAAAAAACAGCTAATTTCAAAAGAAATAATAATAAGTAACAATAAGCAATCATCTAATCAGCTTTCTTAACAACTGCAATAGCGAAGCACGGCTTATTTTGATCCTCCTTGCGATACGACCAAACTTGAATGATTGCCTCTTGTTTCAGATCACTCTTGTTCTCCTTGACAAAGTCATTCCAACCAGTCCTTAAAATATAACTTTGTGTCGAATTTATTGACCACCTTACCAACTTCATTGATTTGTTGAACATTTGAAGTGTTGGCCCCAACAATGATACATCAATTTCAGATCTGTCAGTCAGTAGATAGTCTCGCTCTTGTTCCGTTAAGAAATCAATTGTTTGCAGTTGGTTATACGGCATGGTTAACCTGTTTTGGTTTCCTGCTAGATCACTTGCAAACAACTTTTTCTGGATCACGAGCATAATGTTAGTACCATTCTGCTCATGGGTGATGTGCTCCTTTAAACGTTCAGTTATGTCGTTGCTTATAGGTTCAATTTTCTTTTTAAGCTTGTTAACAGCCTTTGACGATGAAGCCTTATTCCTTTGTTTATTTTCTGTGTCATCTTCCTCCTCATCGGTCTCGTCATCTAAGACTAACTCGCCTCTAATAAACAATTCAAACTTCCTGTTCACTAATTCTTGTATTTTTTTAAAATAAAACTCTTCTTTTGCATAGTTCACTGCACCTCGTTCTTGCATATAATATTTGTCATTGTCGTCGTTGTCATCTTCATCCACTACAAGCAACATATAAATTGTATCGTACACGTAAATAAATACAAGAACGGTACCCGCGCAATGCGGCGCAATGGCGCAGCTACATAGGGGCCGGGGGGCGCCCGACCCCCGAAATTTTTTTTGCGATGTAGGGGTATATAGTTTTCGTGTAGAAAAATTTCAGTATATTCGGTTTCGACCCCCCAAAATTTCGGTATTACCCGAAAAATAGCCTTAGGAAAAAAAAAATTAGATCCCGTCCCCCCACTAAAATTTTTCTAGCTTCGCCACTGATGCGGCGGCGGGTACCCTGTGACTATATTTTACGGGGAGCAAATATTATTCGGTTACACGTTTAAATGTCTTCATGCATTATAAGTAGAGATTTTCTGCTTTTACTTTTCTGTTTTTACTTTTCTGTTTTCAGTTCACTTTTCTGTTTTCTGCTTTTCTGCAATTAATGTTTGAAATCCTTCTTCAATCAATATTTGAAATCTTTCCTTAATAAGAAATAAAAAAATCTAAATTTTAACATTTCTAATTATAGAATAGTCCCAAATACATTATAATGTTTTCTTATAAGAAAAAATATATAGCAAATAATCACGAAGATGTTAGTCTCTCATATTTCTACTTCCCACACAAAATTAATATATTTAAAGTTTTATAGGTGTGAATATGTTACAAAGAAAAACATACCATCAGCTAATACGTTGTTGTGGTTGTTCTCATATACGGCTGAAGCAGGAGGATAACACAGGTTGGATATCATTCGTGAATCTTGTGCCCCCCTGAGATCATAAACAACATCATTGAACCGTCATTAATCAAGAGTTCAAATCGTACATATGCATCCACACCATATTCACTAAAAAAATAAAGTTGCTAGATTATGAAACTAACACTGAGGTTGAAGCTGTGAACGTGGCTGATGCTGCGTCAGCAAGATCCCTCATACGACGAGACTTTGTCTTCACACGTTCCGCAGCCATTGTTTTCGTAATGTAGAATAAAGTTCGAAGCAACTTATGAAAAAAAAATAGTAATCAGAACTCAATAGATACTGTGTTATTAGGCCTTATGCGTGCTTATTATATAGGAAAAACGTTATACGTGTTGGTAAAGTATGTGGATATATAGAAGTAAACCTAGTTCAAATAGGATGGTAATTAATTTAATAAAGGATACCCGAATAGAAATCGTAGCTTTTAGCTTTGCTCTATCTGTTAGTTTTCTAACACCAATCTTCTAGTTGTAATCTAATTAGTTTGTGAAAAAATAATAAATAAATAAATAAAAGTTATGTAGTTAAATAGATTTATCACTGTAATATATATATATATATATATATATATAGGACACAGTAAGAAAAATAAAATTAAGTTAGTTTGTAGTAAGGAAGTGATTCGGTGAGAATAAAAACTAAAATAAGAAAAATGAGAAAGATTTATAGCCACACGTTTCAAATAAAATGAAGAATTTTAAAAGAATATGTATCTACTTCTGTAGGTGCATCTGAAAAGTTTGGTTGTAATTGATTCTCACCATTTTTATTTTAAGTTTTCATCACATTTGATCATAACCCGTTTGTAGTAATCCACAAAGACAATTTAGTCATGCAGGTGATGAGCTAAAGAATACAACTCCCCCGTCCCAAAATTATTGTCCTTTTTTGATTTTTTCAGTTTTTCTTTCTCAACTTTGACTATAAATATTTTTGTTTGTGTTACACAATTTTTAATAAAAATTATACCAATGAAAATACATTTAAAAATGAATCCGTTCATATATTTTGTATGAAGTATTATGTAATATAAAAAGAATAGTTAAGGTCAAAGTTGAAAAATAAAAACCGAAAAAGCCAATAGGAGACAATAATTTTGGGATGGAGGGAGTATTAATTATTAGAAAATTCTAACAATAGCCATAAGGGATGTTGGTAACGACAAAATTTTATATAAAATCTGTTAATATTAAGATATATTTAAAAATGTGCTTTTCGTTTTTTGCTAATATGACCAATTAAGAGAGTGTGAACTGAAATTATGCGTGAGAAATTATGGAAAGTTGTTAGTGATTTTGAATTATTTTAATTGGACACTGTGTATTGTTTTAACATAAATCTCGAAAATTAGTTGTTAACAACAACCCTAATCAATTTAATAGAAAGTTGGGTAAAATTAGCGGCGCGAAACAAAACTATTTTAAATAAGTTCAAGAGTAGAAAAAGGCAAAGTCCAAGGGACAAAAATTAAAATGTTAATTTAATGAGAAATAAAGTTGATTTATACTCTTCATATCCAAATTTATTATTTGCGGTAAAAAAAAAACAAATAAAAAAAATAAAAAAGTGAACATACTTAAGACAAAATGTATGAACATGCATACCCTTTGAGGAGAAACTTTATTTTGCATACTCTAATTTTGGTGCATAGTAAAGGACAAATCCTCGCTATCCATCTAGTTTGATCTAATAGTGGGGATTAACATCAGATTAAATGGGAAACATAAGTCCATGTTTTTTTTTTCCTTTTTTTCTTTTTCTTTTTGTCTTTTTTATTATTCTTTTTTCTTTCTTTTTTTTCCTTTTAATTCACGAAGTTGTTTTCTTTTCTTTTTTCTTTTTTTTCTTTCAATTCATGAGTTTTTTTTTTTTTTTTTTTTTTTTTTTTTTTTTTTTTTAGTTCACTATTTTTTTTAACTCACTTTTTTTAGTTCACGTTATTTTTCGCTTTCATACGTTTTTTTATTGTTTTCATACGTTTTTGTCTGTTTTCGCTCATTTTTATCCAGTTTCGTTTTGTCTGTTTTCATATGTTTTCGTCCGTTTTATTACGTTTTCATATGTTTTCGTCCGTTTCATACGTTTTCGTTCATTTAAATACGTTTTCATCCATTTTATTTCGTTTTCGTCCATTTCATACGTTTTCGTCCGTTTTCAGACGTGCTTTTACGTTTTCATACGTTTTTGTTCGTTTTCATACATATTCGTCCGTTTTCTTGCGTTTTCATCCGTTTTCTTACGCTTTCGTCCGTTTTTGTCCGTTTTCATACATTTTCGTTCGTTTTCATACGTTTTTGTCCGTTTTCATCCGTTTTCTATCGTTTTCGGCCATTTTTGTCCTTTCTCATATGTATTTTTACGCTTTAATACGTTTTCATTCATTTTCGTTCATTTTTAAATGCTTTTGGCCTTTTTCAGATATTTTCATACATTTCTGAATATCATAAGAGATATTCTGTGATATTCAGAATATCACCAGTGATATTCTGAATATCACAAGTGATTTTCTGAATATCACAAGTGACTTTTCGAATATCACACATGTGATATTCTTTGATTTTCTGAATATCACAAGTGATATTCTGAATACCACAAATGATATTCTGAATATCATAAGTGATATTTTGTGATATTTTGAATATCACAAGTGATTTTCTGAATATCACAAGTGATTTTCAACTAATGTTTTGTAACATGAAAATCAAAAGTGATATTCAGAAAATCAAAAGTGGTAGATATTCAGAAAATCACAAGTGGTATTCAAAATATCACAAGTGATATCCAAAAAATCACAAGTGATTCTCTGAATATGAATTGTGATATTCAAAAACTTATGGAAAATGTAAGAAAATGGATGAAAACATAAGAAAATCACAAGTGATATTCGTCTGTTTTCGTCCGTATTCATACGTTTTCGTCTTTTTTCCTTCGTTTTAATACGTTTTCATCCATTTTCTTTCGTTTTCGTCTATTTTTCATACGTTTTCATCCGTTTTAGACGTGCTTTTATGCATTCATACGTTTTTGTCCGTTTTCTTGCATTTTCATTCGTTTTCTTACGCTTTCGTCCATTTTCGTCCGTTTTCTATCGTTTTCGTTCATATATTTTCATTCTTTTTCATATGCGTTTTAAAGCTTTCATACATTTTCATCCGTTTTCATTTATTTTTGTCCATTTTTAAATGCTTTTGACCATTTTCAGACATTTTCATATGTTTCTGAATATCATAAGAGATATTCTGTGATATTCAGAATATTACAAGTGATATTCCGTGATATTGTGAACATCACAAGTGATATTCCATGATATTCTGAATATCACAAGTGATTTTTTGAATATCACATGTGATATTCTTTTCTGAATATCACAAGTGATTTTTTGAATATCACAAGTGATGTTTTTCATACATTTTCATCCATTTTTAGACGTGTTTTTACGCTTTCGTACGCTTTTATCTATTTCATACATATTTATCCGTTTTCTTGCGTTTTTGTTCGTTATCATTCATTTTCATCCATTTTCTTTCGTTTTCGTCCTATTTTTCATACGTTTTCTTCCTTTTTCATACGTGTTTTTACGTGTAACACCCCCAAAATTTGGTACAGCGGAAGACTCAACAAGCTTTTTGGGTGCTACGGGGATTGGTATCCAACACAAGACATAAGAGAACGAGATAAAGTAAACATAAGAAAAACACAACCAAACTGGGTTTTAAAGTTTACATTTATCCCAAATTCATCCAAAGTCAGGCCCAAAAGAAATAAACATAGGTCCACAATTATTTATCAGAGTTTTAGAAAATAGATCCAGAACCAGGTGCCATAGCCAAGCCTCCAATCCAAGCATCCAAGGGCATCACTTAATGACCTGAGAAAACGCGCTAAAAGTCAGCTTTCGCTGGTGAGATCATAGGTTTAAATTCATAACTACATCAAGTGGACATATACGAATAACGCTTGCTAGCTAGACTAGGCCTCAATCATCCAACCAAAACAAGCCAACCAAATCTAACCAACCCTATAGGTGCACGCTATAGCTCAAAACAATCCAATCAATAGCTTACCTAGCTCATGTCTAGGCCTCGCTTTATAACCAATCCAATAGCTTACCTAGTTCGGGACTAAGCCTCGCTCGCAACCAATCAATAGCTTACCCAGTTCGGGACTAGGCCTCGCTCTATAACTAAATCAATAGTTCACCTAGTTCAAGACTAGGTCTCGCACTATAACCTACCTAGTTCTATAAGCATAGCAAGTTTTAAAATAAACAAAGCGATAATAGTCCACATAAAACAATTTGCACGTTTCTCACCCCAAGTATTGAAAACAAAGTTCAAGAGTAAAAGTGGGGCTATGACTCACCTCAAGTCCAACAATCAGCAAAAGAATTCGATAGATGTAAGATGTAATGCAACTCAAATAACGGAAACTACAGACTCGGCACTTCCTAACAATATAAACGCGTTCAGAATCATTTTCTCCAAATCAAATATTCCCAATCCCGAACGTATTTCATTTTACTTTCCAAAAATCCATTTCTCGTATTATCCTCATATTAGTTTGGAGTTTGACGTTTGGTATCCATGCGGGTGGAGGGTCGACACAACTCAAAACAAGAAGCCACAACGAAAGAATAACAAAACCATCTATAGGTCTAATATTAGCCCAATATATTATTTAAATAAATCATTGAAGTTTATCAAATCCGTCGATTTGGTAATCCCCCATATTTATTTACGTAATATATCACTCTAAGATTATACCCAAACCTAAATCACATAGCACGAAGAATACTATATGGTAAGTATCGTAGTTTAATAAATTCCCTATATATATCGTCAAGTTTGCCAAATTCGTCAATTTAGCCAACTCCACGAGATATTTAGTAATTCATTATTCCTATACACGTACCACAACCTATGGGCGTCGTAGGATACAATGCCCGTTAATATATTCGTTTCATATAACTAAATAGATCCTATTTAACCCATCGATTAAATAAGTTACGTAGTTATAGAAAATAGATATATTAATCGTCACATATCCGTGACAAACACGAAAGTCACAAAATAATAATATAGTCCACTTGGACTCAAGTGACCACAACCCCGTATAACTCGATAGTTTTCCTTGTTTATTAAAAGATATATTTTATTTAATAATTACCCAACGTAAAAGATTTCGTCGTTATTTATAGTTATTTATTTATAGTAACGCTCCTTACATTTATTACACTATTCTCATAGTGTAATAATTATCGTCACATTATTATAATATATTACTCGTGATCGTTTTATTATTAATATACGCATTTATATATTTATATATACGTTTTTCACGTCTATATACTTATATAAACGGTTATATTACCAATAATATTATTACGAGTTTTATTATTAACGTTTGATTATAATTATTTATCGAGTTATATGAGTTGGTCACATGTCCGAGTCATCACTCTCGGCTCATTGTCCAACTCCAAAATAAAATAACCAATTCAAAGTCAAGCAATCCAACTCCGTCCAAATCAAATCCCAAATCACGTGCTACAACAATAGGGTCCGACTACGGCACCCGACTAACCTATCTCCGTCAATCTAATTCGACCGTCTCACAATCGGTCCCCATATCACATTTCGTCAACACAACTCCACAATGCAAATCATGTTACCTTTTCATTCACGACTCCCAAGCAACGACAACAATATTACCAATGTCCAAAGTATAATACCCCATTAATAATAATAATACCAAAACAACAACAATGATAAAAATCAACAGGGAGAAAAATAATAACAAGTCACCAAATAAAGTCACCAATTAACTCAAGTCATCCGGGTCGACTACCAAGTCAAAACTCCGAGTCGAGGGACCCACTTGGAGTCTCGGCTCACATGTGAACCACAAAGGTCATACCCGAGACCCTCAAGATCTCAGCTAGCTCATCCGAGCTCAAAACCAAAACCAAATCGACCCCTAGGGTCACGGTTTCACCACTACAACATCAATATCAATCAAAAACCTTGGCCAAGAATCAGCCAAGACCAAGAGGTGCATCAATAACACCCCCGACAACAATCAAAACACAAATCAAGAATCAAAACTCCACCAAGATTCAAGAATAATCAAGCCGAGAGCATGGAGCTCTCGGTTTCAATTCGACCAACTCCAAAATCGAGATACCCGGATACGAAACCATCAAAACATTAACAAAACTTCATTTCCCATCCATAAAATTTCAAACCCAACAAAAACAACCCGTGTAGACACGGATTTAATCATGAAACGAGGCACACGATATGAAAATCGTGGCCACTCACCTTCAAATCGGCTTCAAAACGAGTTTTCTCCAAAAACCCAACAAGATCTAATGAAAATGGTGGTATTTAGGTGGTAGTGGTGATGCGTACGTGGTGTTAAAATGAGTTTTAGGGCGCGTGCTTTATGTTCAAACTTTGATGAGTGGAATACGACTTCGCTTGAGTCGTTTAATCTCTCTATCCAAAATCTCAATCGGCTCCTCCACAAAGTTCAAACTTTCATCCACACGAATATCCTTGATTGGTATAACCGGCGTTTCATCCGAAAGACACTTTTTCAAATTACTCACATGAAACACATAGTGAACTTTACTCAATTCCTGTGGTAGTTTCAACCTATAAGCCACGGGCCCAATTCTTTCCAAAATGAGAAATGGTCCAATGTAGTGGGGGTTGAGTTTCCCACGTTTCCCGAAACGTATCACACCTTTCCAAGGCGAGACTTTCAGCATCACTTTGTCTCCAACCTGGAACTCTAGGGATTTACGTCTCTGATCGGCGTAACTTTTCTGCCTATCTCTAGCTTCTTGTAATCGATCACGAATTTGAATCACTTTCTCAGTAGTCTCCAAAATAAGCTCTAGGCCAGTGAGTTGGCTATCACCAACTTCAGCCCAACCAATAGGTGAACGACATTTTTGGCCATATAAAGCTTCAAATGGTGCAGCTTTAAGACTTGTGTGGTAGCTATTGTTATAGGAGAACTCCGCAAGGGGTAGATACTTCTCCCAGCCTTTACCAAAGTCTATTATGCCTGCACGAAGCATATCCTCCAAAGTTTGAATAGTCCTCTCACTTTGACCATCGGTTTGGGGATGATATGCAGTACTCATATCAAGTCTCGTCCCCAAAGCGGTTTGAAGTGATCGCCAAAATGCTGATGTGAAGCGGCTGTCGCGATCAGAAATAATCGATATCGAAACTCCATGACGAGAAATAATTTCCTTCACATACAACTTCGCAAGTTTTTCGACACTATCATCTTCACTAATCGCCAGGAAATGAGCAGACTTAGTTAAACGATCCACAATCACCCAGATAGCGTCACAACCGCTAGCTGTCTTCGGTAATTTAGTAATAAAGTCCATCGTAATCCGCTCCCATTTCCAAACCGGAAGTTCTGGCTGCGTCAATAATCCTGACGGTCTTTGATGTTCGGCCTTAACCTTAGAGCATGTCAAGCACTTACTAACGTACAATGCTATATCTGCCTTCATGTTTGGCCACCAATATAACTTCTTCAAATCCTGGTACATCTTTTCAGACCCAGGATGAATAGAGTACCTTGACTTATGCGACTCATGCATAATCAACTCTCGAATTCCTCCATACAAGGGTACCCAACTTCGGTTTCCAAAACACAATACTTCATCAAAACGCTTAACAAATCCTTTCTCATTTTCAGCCATCCTAAATATGTTCTCAGCAAGTCGATTTTCTGCTTTCAACGCTTCCGTTTGAGCCTCTAGTATTTGAGACGGCAACGGCGATATGATAGTCATTCCCAATGACCTAACTCGTAACGATGGTATTCTCTCCTTTCGACTAAGAGCATCAGCAACGACGTTTGCTTTACCAGGATGATAACGGATTTCACAATCATAATCGCTTAACAACTCAATCCAACGTCACTGTCTCATGTTGGGCTCTTTTTGATTCAAGATGTGTTGTAGACTTTTGTGGTCAGTGAATACAACACACTTGGTTCCATACAAGTAATGTCTCCATATTCTCAAAGCAAAAACCACATCACCTAACTCAAAATCATGGGTGGTGTAGTTCTTCTCGTGCTTCTTGAGCTGTCGGGAAGCATAAGTAATCACTTTCTCTCGTTGCATTAGCACAGCTCCCAAACCTTTATGAGAAGCGTCACAATAGACGACGAAGTCCTCATTACCTTCAGGTAATGCTAAGATAGGAGCACCACATAACATCTCCTTAAGTAATTGAAATGCTTCCTCTTCCTTATCTCCCCATTCGTATTTAACACTCTTTTGAGTCAATTTGGTCAACGGTTTTGCTATCTTCGAAAATCCCTCAATGAATCTTCAGTAATAACCGACTAAACCCAAAAATTGACGAACTTATGTTGGGGTCGTCGGTGCAACCCAATCTTTAATCGCTTCAATTTTAGTAGGATCTACATGAACTCCTTGTCTATCAATCACATGACCTAAAAATTGTACCGTCGGAATCCAAAATTCACATTTGGAGAACTTGACATACAGTTTCTCCTTTCTGAGCAATTCTAAGATGAGCCTTAGATGCTCCTCATGCTCCTTTTCACTCTTTGAATAGATTAGAATATTGTCAATGAACACGATCACAAACTTGTCTAAGTAAGGCTTACACACCCGATTCATGAGGTCCATGAATACCGCCGGTGCGCTAGTCAACCCAAATGGCATCACTTGGAATTTGTAATGCCCGTAATGGGTCCTGAAAGCCGTTTTCGGAATATCCTCCTCGCGAACTCTAAGCTGATGACACCCCGATCTCATATCGATCTTTGAATACATACTCGATCCTTGAAGCTGATCGAACAAGTCGTCGATCCTCGGTAACGGGTATCTATTCTTCACCGTTAACTTGTTCAGCTCTCGATAGTCAATACACATGCGAAATGATCCGTCCTTCTTTTTCACAAATAAAACCGGGGCTCCCCAAGGCGAAGAACTCGGTCTTATAAATCCTTTTTCGGATAACTCCGCCAATTGTTTTGACAACTCTTCCAGTTCAGTGGGTGCAAGTCGATAAGGCGCTCGTGCCACGGGTGCAGCACCAGGTATCAACTCAATCTGAAACTCCACTTGTTTATTAGGCGGGATTCCCGGCAAATCATCGGGAAATACATCAGGAAAATCACGAACTATAGACACATCTCCAATGCATCTTTCCTTCTTCTCCTTCCCTCTTTTCTTAAAGATTTAAGCTAAGAAAAGGCAACATCCTCTTTCCATTAGCTTCGGTAACTTAGTGCAAGATATGACCGCTAGTCTGGATGGGCCCCTCAAATCTTTTCGATCTCCTGGTATATTTAGAATCTCCCTGCCGTAAGGCACACGCATGATCTTCTCATCGCAAAGTATATGAGCATGATACTTTGACAACCAATCCATACCAATAATGACATCGAAACTTCCTAACGTGATGGGTAGAAGATCTATGTTGAAAGGACGATTTAGGAAATTTAACGTGCAACCGCGAATGATAGTCCTAATCCTTTCTATGTTCCCATTAGCTAACTTTACATCATAACCAATTCCTAAGGCCATCGGGGGTTTCTCTAGTAAGGGTGCAAAAGTAGTGGACACAAAACTCTTATCAGCACCAGTATCAAATAGTATGGAAGCATAACGATTATTGAGAAGGAACATACTAGTGACGACGTTCGGATCTTCTCCTCTCTCGTTCCCAAGTGCATACACTCTCCCATGAGCAGCTCCTGCTTCCACACGTTGGTCTCCATTGTCCTGTCGTCCACGGTTTCCTCCAGCTCCACGGTTTCCATGATTGTACCCATTACCACCCGATCCTTGATTTCCTCGGTTCCATGATTCCCTACACTCATTCCTATAGTGTCCCTTCTTTCCACATCCATAACAAGTAACATTTGCCTTATTCATAGCTTCAGGAGTAGCTTGAACCATAGCAAGTGGTCGAGCTCTACAGTCCTTAGCTATATGTCCCATCTTAGAGCAATTCTTGCACACCACATTACATCGTCCAAAATGATTCTTGTAACATCGGCCACACTTGGGCGTATCTCCATTGTAGTTCTTCTTACCTCCATCTCCCATAGCATAAGCTCTAGTAGTTGCCTGTCGTTTGTTTCGGTGATCATTACCCTTAGAGTGATTATCCCTCTTCCTCTTTCCATTCTTGTCTTTCTCAGCTTCTTCCAGTACCAACGAGTCCATCAATTGTTGAGCGATCGTGATAGCCTCAAGAATGTTTGCAGGCTTAGTGGAAATCACATCGTTCCTTGTAACTACCGGCAACCCATCGGTATACCGCTCAATCCTTTGAGTCTCAGTCCTAACCATATCTGGGCAAAGCAAGGCTAACTCTCGGTAGCGGTGATTGTAAGTCGCCATATCAGTAGTCTTCACTTTGTGATTCTAGAACTTAATCTCCAGCTTCTTAACCTCATTCCTTGGGCTGTAAGTCTGAATCAGCAAAGACTTAAATTGCTCCCAAGTCATAGCATAAGCCACATCACTCCCAACCGAATTTCGGTAATTATTCCACCAAGTTAAGGCTTCATCCTTAAAATTAAAAGAAGCAAACTTTACCTTCGCATTCTCCGCACAGTTGCTGACATTGAACACTGACTCAGTCTTCTCTATCCACCTGACCAAGTAGACCACTCCTTCAGTCCCACCAAACTCAATAGGTCCACAAATTCGAAACTCCTTGTAGTTACATCAATTAGCACGAACAGGTGGAAATGTCCCAGCAAAATTGTTGGAATGATTTGACTCAGCTAGTAGCTCAGCAACTCGTTGCTCCACAAGTTGATTGATCATTGCTTGATCCACAGTAGGTGCATTAGGTGGAACATGATCATTGTCTCCCTGAACCTCAACATTTTGATTCCTGTTGTTGTGATTAGTAGCGTCCAGGTTCTCAGGAGTAGGGGTTTCAACATTTCGAGTAGGACGGCGTCCTCGGCGACCAGGGGTAGTCACTGTAGGACCAGTTCTGGTGGCTCTAACAGGGTTTTGTCGTGGGGCCATTGATCTGAAACATCATACAAGGTTCGTAAGTCTCCGATAGATCTTATCATATGCTCAACAAGAATTAAAGCAATGAAGCCAAGTCATGGAAAGAATATCAGCAATACACAACAAGACAACAATAAGGCGAATTGGAACTCAATTTCCATAATATCCAAAAGTCACATAACATAATATAATAATAACCATCATCCATACAATAGTGATCCAACATCGTTCCAACTACAGAAAACACAAAACATATAAATCGTTCCAAACGAGACGAATAACCAACGGAAAATACATCGAAATAAGATAACTAGTTTTTCTAACCGAACACTCCTCGGTGTAGAAAGCAACATAACTACATAATCCATCTATCTAGCCACGATGCTGGCGTAGGCTCCTCAACTCCTGCCTCAAACCATCTAGCTCTCTCCACAATGATCCCAACTCCACACTATGGGTGTCGCTATCTCTCTTGAGGTCTACTACCTCCTTCTCTAACTCAGTGTTTCTTTGCCACAACTTACGATCGGCCTCGCGAGCTGTGATGAAACCTCGCTTCAAGCTCTCAATATGCTCATAAATCTCCATCATGCCTCTCCTCATCTCAGTAACTGATGCGTAGGGATTGCACCAGGCTTTACCTCTCGAGGGATCTCGAGAAGCTTACAACCCCCGCCAGGCAGTGTACCTGATCATTGTAGTATAGTATAGTGACAAGTACCGGGAGATTGATCGTTCAGCTTAGAAATAGTGTCGCTAGGATTAGAAAACCTAAAGGCTAGGTCTAGAGATGAGGGATGATTCTTTTTGTATTTTTATATTTTATGAAAAGCAAGTAAAATCTCGGTTTTTAGAGGAATGGGCGGAATTAGTTGCTAGTCAACTAACCCAATAACTAAGATGCAATCAAAATAAAATACTAGAAATGAAAATAAACTAAATTAAACTAGTGGTGTGAGCAATATATGGGAGAATTGTGTTTACTTTGATTTCACTACTCCCTAGATATATTTTACAGGTTAAGTACTTGTTACAGTTGCGTGGATGACGGATTGTATTCCTTAATACCATTCATGGGGTGGCGTACTTACTTCCCCAATCCTATAAGCTCCTACTTCACTCCTATGTCGAGCCGGCTAAGAAGCTCCTAATATGGGATCACTAGAATTCGCTCATGCATTAAATACAATCATAAAAACCTAGTACACATCGGTTCATGTTTCTTAAGACGTTCAAGCATGTTACACAATAGAGATCTGCCAGTTTTCTTAAGCCTAACATTGAAATCATTCATCCAATACAACTATAAACAAGCAATCAACCTATAATCAACATCTAGGTTTCATTACATCTAAGCAAACACATGAAAGATCTAGCCTAGCATGTTAAAATCAAGACAAGCATAAGATATATTCAAACAACACATAGACATATTGAATGAATTGAAAGAGGACTTATCTTAATTGAACATGAAAGGTTTCAAGGGGTGAAAACCCTTGAAAATACTGTTACAAACGACCTAGGGTTTATTAGATTCGACCCTAGTATTCTCCACACAAGTTCCTCCCTTAATGAATGAAAAATAGAAAAGTATATATAGATTTTGTGAGGTGACGGCGTCAAGAATAAATGTCTGACGCCGTCATCTCGCTGCCGAATAAATTCTCGGACTGCCTAGATCTGGGTTTGACGTCGTCACGTGTATTCCTTTTGCAGGCCGTCACCAATATTACTCTTGGCGCCCTTCTCTTGACGCCTTCAGGTTTTCTCTGGGTCGTCATGGATTTTACTCCTGACGCCGTCACAATTTCCTTCTTGACGCCGTCAGGTACTGTTCTCAGCATGGAAAATTAATTCTTTGCCGTTTTCTTCACTTTTATGCTCCAAAAACGTCCAAAATGCTCCCTTTTTCACTCCCAAAGTACCTAAAATCACAAAAGGAACGATTTAGGGCAATATTTGATCAAATAAATTCAATTCCGTGCTTAAATGACCCCCTAAAAATGGTTCATTTTTTGCCTCATCATATACCCTTACACTTGAGATTTGCTTGTCCTCAAGCAAATGCGCTTTTATTCTAGTCAAAATACAAGTTAGGGGTCATTTAACACTAATATAAAAGTAATTACAGCAAATAATCGTTCCACTAAAGACCAAAGACAAGCACGGAGGTCATACACTAGCACCTCACAAATAGTGTTTAGATACTCACATCTCTCGGGTGTAATAAAGTAATATCACAATATGGAAATGGAAAACATATCTCACTACTTGTCATAGCAAAATAGATTACCATAGGCTTGGGAAAGGATCAAACCTCCACCATATAGCGTAAGCACCTAGGATAAACTATCAAAGAGGTCTTTTTTAAGGGTTTTAACGTTAGGTGTAGGGATATGGAATACACGGTTTTGTTGGATATAGGCAGTCTTTACTGGTGGCGAGTTAACAATCTGGGTTAATTACATGTACAATGTGGCGTTGCTAAGCCAAGACTAGACTCGACTTAAGCTAATAAATGAAAATAACAAAAACATAAAATAAACATAGAATGAAATGGGATGGTAGTCCTTTTTTTTTTTTTTTTTTTTTTTTTTTGCATACACTCTTACCCTACCATCCAAAATAATATATCATAGGGAATGAACATTCCCCTTACACTTGAATTTTTACATCCTTTACAATAAACTAATCTAATGACTCGAATTAAGAAAATCAAAACACTTTGAGTACTTTTAAGATTAACGTACATATGGGGGTAATAAATGATGTTCTTCCCCATTACTCCATAATATAAGTACTTTACCCATGAGTCCCAATCGTCCCAAAACAATATGTACAAGGATATGACTCGACTTAGCAACCATGTAATCAATTAGATAATTAACTTAGGGTTTAACAAATAACAATAACGCACTAAAGATGAGTGCATACACGGAAGGCTAAGGCGATTTGGGTGTACATTTAAGTGGGGTGTAACAAATTCTTCCTTTAAGTAAGATGCTTAAAGTTAGAAACGAAAAGATAGGCTCGGAGGGGTGTACTAGGGGTTTCGTGTACTAAAAATGAGTACAACGCTAAGGGTGTGGGAAAAATTAGTTGACTTTACTAGCCAAGTAATATGTCTTAAATGGTCAAGTAATTATGATACGGGTTTAACACAAGGGTGATCCTAATGCCTCTTATCATGTAGTAAATCCTACTACACGAATGTAGTCTCACTAGCGGTCTCGGGATGCATCACTAACGCAAGTTCTAGAATCTAAATGCTACCGGTACACTCATAAGCACTAATAGTAAATGCTTTTCCTATCAAATCTAAAGGCGAACCTCACATATTTGGGTGGAAAATGTTTCTGAATGGTACGGTTTTGTGCTAGTCATACAATCTCCTATCCATGAGACGCTTGCTATGGCTAAAGTTTCACTCATAAATGTTGTAAAAAAATTTAAATTTGGCGCTAAAATTGCACTAACAAGTATTTCTCATACTTTTATTACACATCTACCATTAAACAAACAAACTCAAGCGAAAGTGTATCGGTAAGGTATCATCATTTTACCATCCCCTTACACTTAGGATGAACATTGTCCCCAATGTTCAAGTAAAGAATGTAAAAGTGAAATAAGTAAAAAGAATGAAATCAAATACTCCCCTGATTCACTCGGTATGGATAATAAGGTGGCCAGGTTAGATCTTCCTCCAAGAAAATGAACAATCAAAGCTTCGCTTCCGGAATATAAATCATCTTCTTGTCATATGCATAAAATCGGCGGCAATCTATATATGATAACAAATCCTATAAAACAAAATAAGATATAATGCTTGAGGAATGATGTTTGCAGATCTCCTGGAGATTATAAAACTAAAGATTCAACAAAAACTTTAAGACTCCGTTAGAAAAACAAAACTGGTAAAATTTCCAGAATTTTACACGTGACGCCGTCAGGAATTTCTTCCTGACGCCGTCAGAAGTGATCTGCAGAAATTCTTACGTTAAGTTTCCGAAAAATTTCTGGAAAACTTATGTCCTACTTCCTGGAAAATTCCTACAAAACATCACTATGACTCGATACAAGCATTTGACTCTAACAATAACGAATATACATGTTCACTTAATATTGTGGAGAATTATGATCGGCTTTGTTTCTTAAAAACATATTTGGGGTTTCCCCTTACACTTATCTTTTGCGAAATACCTTTGGATGAAGTTAACACTAGGCCAAACAACAAAATAAAGTATTTTCATCATTTTAGTTTTGAAACGTGATCTACCAACAATAAAAATAAAGCATGCATACGGAAACAAATAACAAACAAACAAAATGAAAATCACACAAAACATGGGTTGCCTCCCAAAAAGCGCTTTTCTTTATTTACGAGTCTTGTAGCTAGACCCAAGGTCATGGGTTACTACGTGACCTCATTGTTGGCTTCACTCTCTAGGTCATCTCCTACACCAGTCTTGTATTCCGGACCTAGTTGCAAGCATTCTTTGTAGAAACCAAGCATCCTATTCATCACATACTCTACTCCTCTACGTCTATCCTCATCATCCCTATAATAAGCTGCTTGTTTGTGTTCCTTTTCTATATTTGACAGGAGACGGTACTGCTCAATCTTATAGGGCATTTGGTAGGCAATCTCATCATTCTCCTCCTTGAACCTAACTATCCCTAAAGTCGGATCATAACTCATCTTAGTGGCCTCAACAAATGGTTTTCCGAACACTACTTGGCATAGGTAAGCATCTATCACTGGGCGAGTATCCTCTACAATCATAAAATCGATCTCATAAGTGAAGTTTCCTACAATCACATGCAATCCCTTCACTCTTCTTGCAAAATTACTTATCAGATTCTTATTGGGCATCATCCTAAAACCAAGTTGTTTCTTCATCACCCAATTATAATAAGTCCTAGTCATGATGTTTATAGGAGATCTAAGATCGATATAAGCTTTCCATATATGCATATGCCCAATGTTGCATGGTATGTTGATGTTAGAGGGGTCTCCCATTTTGATAAGGGGTGTGCCAAGGATATATGGTGTCTCGGGGCCATCGAATAAATCCTAATGATATTCCCGTTCTTCCTTCGTGGGCAACTTATCAAAGTACTCTCCTATGGTCTCTACTTCCTCTAAGTCTTCTCCCTTATTAACCTCAACTTCCCTAATTTCATCCCTAATCTCGGTTTCTGCTTCAACTTCATCTTTGTCACTTTCTTCTATATCCTTATCTATTAGTTTAATAGTGACAACATTGACAAAGTGGACGTGTTTGGATGACAAGGGGTCCTTAGTTTGGATTCCGTTATTGGCTTCCCTAGTGTCCTTCCTAGGTGTAGTTAACGCTTGGTTGTTGAGGGCCTTCAACAAGTTATCAATCTTATTGGTCATCTCCGTTTGTTGTTGGTTGAATTCGGTTTCAAACCTAGCTATGCGAGCCTTTTGAGATGCCATAAACTTGGACATTAATCCTTCAAGATTGTTGGTACTACCATAGTTGTTAGAAGGATTGTTATTGAAAGTACGGTTGGAGGGTGGACCATTTAGTTGGTAATGATTAGGCGGATTGGAAGGATCGGTTTGGTTTTGTTTCCACCTAAGGTTTGGGTGATTTTTCCAAGAAAGGTTGTAGGAATCACCATACGGGTTCGGCTCGGGTTTGAAAGTGTACCACTTATCTCCCGCTTCGTCGGTATGCGAGGATGCGTAGTCCGCAAAAGCTGTTCCGGGGAGTTCCACACAATCACGAGTGTCATGGGGACCACTACATAATTCGCATGAAGAAGTGATTTTGTTCACTTGGCTTGAAGGCTTAGGAGCTTCGTAAGATTTCATGAGAAACTTGACTTGGTCCTCAAGTTCCATGATCCTACAGTCGGAAGTGCTAGAATTGTTCGAAGGCAAAGATATTGCCTTGACCGTTTTGTTCAAATCACGGGGATCATTCCAACTTTCGTTGTCATAGAGAGCAAGATCTTCTATGAGTTCCCATGATTGTTCCGCACTTAGATCACGTAGCTTTCCACCGGCCGATTGGTCAATGGCTCGCCTTGTGGAGAGATCGATATAGTCATAGAAGATTTGGACTTGGAGCCAAAGATCTATGCCATGATGAGGGACTTTTTGGAGTAAGTCATTGAATCGAGTCCATGCTTCATATAGAGTTTCACCTTGACGTTGTTAGAATATCAAGATATCATTTCTAAGCTTGGTATTTCTCCCCGGTGGGAAAAATTGAGTAAGGAAACGAGTGGTGAGATCATCCCATGAGGTGATAGATCCCGCGGGTAAACGTTCAAGCCATTGACTAGCTTGATCACATAGAGAGAATTGGAATAGGCGTAATCGGGTCGACTCTCTAGTTGTAGTATCAAGGTCTATAGAATCTACGATTTTAAGGAAGTCCTTGAGATGTTGATTTGGATCTTCGGAACAAAGTCCATGGAATGCACATCCGCGTTGCACCAACCGGATGGTGTCGGATCGCAAGGTAGACACATTGGCTCCTTGGGTGAGCTCAATGGTGTTTCGATAGCCTTGGTGGCTAGGTCGGGAATACTCTCCTAGGGTTCGGGGCCTAAGAGGTTGGTTAGCTAGTGGTGGGTTTTGTGGGTGGTCTTGTTGTGGTGGGATGATGGGTTCAAAGATGCTACCATCGTCCATGATGTCGGATGGCGAAGAGTTACGAAGAAATAAGATAGACTAAAGAGAACCTAAAAATAGAAATAAAATCCTACTAGAAAGGAATCTAGCAAGTAGACCTAATAAAAAGAAATCCTAACCTAGACAATAACTATTTCCCGGGCTGCGGCGCCAAAAACTTGATGCGTAGGGATATCACCAGGCTTTACCTCTCGAGGGATCTCGAGAAGCTTACAACCCCCACCAGGCAGTGTACCTGATCGTTGTAGTATAGTATAGTGACAAGTACCGGGGGATTGATCGTTCAGCTTAGGAATAGTGTCGCTAGGATTAGAAAACCTAAAGACTAGGTCTAGAGATGAGGGATGATTCTTTTTGTATTTTTATATTTTATGAAAAGCAAGTAAAATCTCGGTTTTTAGAGGAATGGGCGGAATTAATTGCTAGTCAACTAACCCAATAACTAAGATGCAATCAAAATAAAATACTAGAAATGAAAATAAACTAAATTAAACTAGTGGTGTGAGCAATATATGGGAGAATTGTGTTTACTTAGATTTCACTACTCCCTAGATATCTTTTACAGGTTAATTACTTGTTACAGTTGCGTGGATGACGGATTGTATTCCTTAAAACCATTCATGGGTTGGTGTACTTCCTTCCCCAATCCTATAAGCTCCTACTTCACTCCTATGTCGAGCCGGCTAAGAAGCTCCTAACATGGGATCACTAGAATTCGCTCATGCATTAAATACAATTATAAAAACCTAGTACACATCGGTTCATGTTTCTTAAGACGTTCAAGCATGTTACACAATGGAGATCTGCCAGTTTTCTTAAGCCTAACATTGAAATCATTCATCCAATACAACTATAAACAAACAATCAACCTATAATCAACATCTAGGTTTCATTACATCTAAGAAAACACATGAAAGATCTAGCCTAGCATGTTAAAATCAAGACAAGCATAAGATATATTCAAACAACACATAGACATATTGAATGAATTGAAAGAGGACTTATCTTAATTGAACATGAAAGGTTTCAAGGGGTGAAAACCCTTGAAAATACTGTTACAAACGACCTAGGATTTATTAGATTCGACCCTAGTATTCTCCACACAAGTTCCTCCCTTAATGAATGAAAAATAGAAAAGTATATATAGATTTTGTGAGGTGACGGCATCAAGAGTAAATGTCTGACGACGTCATCTCGCCGCCAAATAAATTCTCGGACTGCCTAGATCTGGGTTTGACGCCGTCACGTGTATTCCTTTTGCAGGCCGTCACCAATATTACTCTTGACGCCCTTCTCTTGATGCCTTCAGGTTTTCTCTGGGTCGTCATGGATTTTACTCCTGACGCCGTCACAATTTCCTTCTTGACGCCGTCAGGTACTGTTCTCAGCATGGAAAATCAAGTCTTTGACGTTTTCTTCACTTTTATGCTCCAAAAACGTCCAAAATGCTCCCTTTTCCAGAATTCACTCCCAAAGTACCTAAAATCATAAAAGGAACGGTTTAGGGCAATATTTGATCAAATAAATTCAATTTCGGGCTTAAATGACCCCTTAAAAACGATTCATTTTTTGCCTCATCAGTAACTCTCTTCTCAGCCGTAACCATGTCAATCCTCAACTCTCCAATGAACTCAACGGTCACTCTATCAATCCGCTTAGACATACGTGTAACCCTCTCACCTAAAGCAGTAATCTGAGCCGACATCCTACCAGTCTCACCTAACTCTGCATGCTCAGCAGAAACCTCAGATGGAGCATCCGACTCTACGGGACTACCAAGTGGCAACTCAAACAAAAATGGGTGATCCGGTGAAACAGGCTCTATCGGATGTATCGGAGAATCAGGCTCCTCAGCCTGAGCTGGCTGTGCTAACAAACCATCATCATCAGGCATCTCCTCCTCCTGAGGATCATCCTCCTCCTGAGGATCATCCTCCTCCTCAGGGTCATCATCACCCTGCTCAGCCTCCTGAGGCTCATAAGCCTCATCCTGACCCTCGTACTCCTCCTCCTCCTCATCGGAAGAGTACTCCATCAATCGTCGTCTCCTAACAGGTGAACCATGTGGTGATGGGGTAGGTGATCTAGGACGACGACGCAATGATGTAGGTGGTGCATCTGACAGAAGAGTGTGAGCATCAAAGTGCAAATGTGGTGAAGCAGGGCGTACCGACATACGTGCCGTAGCTCGGTGGGCAAAACGTGGAGCCACACGAGCCAAAGCCTGATGAAGAGTAAGCTGTCTTGAAGTACCAGGGCTCCCTAGAGAAGATGAGGGTCCCTGCATAGTAGGTGCAGTAGGCGGTGCAGAAGCAGAAGCTGTCGGTGACGCAGTAGCTGAATGCATGGCAATCCTGTAAGGATCATCAGGAGCCATGGTGATCTGTGCTGGGCGTACAGATGCTGTAAGAATATCCTCAACAACGTCGAACGTACAGGAGGCCATAGTCTGTGACAACGGCGTAGGGTAGGTGTAAGTGTTTCAAAACAACTAAACCGCGAACTCAAAACATCATAAAAATCCCAATCATATAGTTCAAGAAAGATTTAAAAATACTGCATTACTAAAACATTTATAAAACAATTAAGCCATATAATTCCTCAGAACGCCATCATATCACTTAATCAATAAATCCCAAATCCTCAAATCGTCTCAAAAATCTCATATCTACTAATCATCTCAATATACCTTAATATAAATAATGATGCTTCGGCTTGGCGGGCTGGCGGGCATTGGTCGAGGATAGTTTTCTATAAAAATCGGTTATAGTTTAGGTGTTTATTTACCTAGTTCTCTATAACCTTGGCTCTGATACCAATCTGTAACACCCCCAAAATTTGGTACAGCGGAAGACTCAACAAGCTTTCGGGGATCTACGGGGATTGGTATCCTACACAAGACATAAAAGAACGAGATAAAGTAAACATAAGAAAAACACAACCAAACGGGGTTTTAAAGTTTACATTTATCCCAAATTCATCCAAAGTCAGGCCCAAAAAAAATATACATAGGTCCACAATTATTTATCAGAGTTTTAGAAAATAGATCCATAACCAGGTGCCATAGCCAAGCCTCCAATCCAAGCATCCAAGGGCATCACTTAATTACCTGAGAAAACTCGCTAAAAGTCAGCTTTCGCTGGTGAGATCATAGGTTTAAATTCATAACTAAATCAAGTGGACATATGCACAAAACGCTTGCTAGCTAGACTAGGCCTCAATCATCCAACCAAAACAAGCCAACCAAATCTAACCAACCCTACAGGTGCACGCTATAGCTCAAAACAATCCAATCAATAGCTTACCTAGCTCATGTCTAGGCCTCGCTTTATAACCAATCCAATAGCTTACCTAGTTCGGGACTAGGCCTCGCTCGCAACAATCAGTAGCTTACCTAGTTCGGGACTAGGCCTCGCTCTATAACTAAATCAATAGTTCACCTAGTTCAAGACTAGGTCTCGCACTATAACCTACCTAGTTCTATAAGCATAACAAGTTTTAAAATAAACAAAGCGATAATAGTCCACATAAAACAATTTGCACGTTTCTCACCCCAAGTATTGAAAACAAAGTTCAAGATTAAAAGTAGGGCTATGACTCACCTCAAGTCCAGCAATCAGCAAAAGAATTTGATAGATGTAAGATGTAATGCAACTCAAATAACGGCAACTACAGACTCGGCACTTCCTAACAATATAAACGCGTTCAGAATCATTTCCTCAAAATCAAATATTCCCAATCCCGAATGTATTCCATTTTACTTTCCAAAAATCCATTTCTCGTATTATCCTCATATTAGTTTGGAGTTTGACGTTTGGTATCCATGCGGGTGGAGGGTCGACACAACTCAAAACAAGAAGCCACAACTAAAGAATAACAAAACCATCTATAGGTCAAATATTAGCCCAATATATTATTTAAATAAATCATTGAAGTTTATCAAATCCGTCGATTTGGTAATCCTCATATTTATTTACGTAATATATCACTCTAAGATTATACCCAAACCTAAATCACATAGCACGAAGAATACTATATGGTAAGTATCATAGTTTAATAAATTCCCTATATATATCGTCAAGTTTGCCAAATTCGTCAATTTAGCCAACTCCACGAGATATTTAGTAATTCATTATTCCTATACACGTACCACAACCTATGGGCGTTGTAGGATACAATGCCCATTAATATATTCGTTTCAAATAACTAAATAGATCCTATTTAACCCGTCGATTAAATAAGTTACGTAGTTATAGGAAATAGATATATTAATCGTCACATATCCGTGACAAACACGAAAGTCACAAAATGATAATATAGTCCACTTGGACTCAAGTGACCACAACCCCGTATAACTCGATAGTTTTCCTTATTTATTAAAAGATATATTTTATTTAATAATTACCCATCGTAAAAAATTTCGTCGTTATTTATAGTTATTTATTTATAGTAACGCTCCCGACATTTATTACACTATTCTCATAGTATAATAATTATCGTCACATTATTATAATATATTACTCGTGATCGTTTTATTATTAATATACGCATTTATATATTTATATATACGTTTTTCACGTCTATATACTTATATAAACGGTTATATTACCAATAATATTATTACGAGTTTTATTATTAACGTTTGATTATAATTATTTATCGAGTTATATGAGTTGGTCACATGTCCGAGTCATCACTCTCGGCTCATTGTCCAACTCCAAAATAAAATAACCAATTCAAAGTCAAGCAATCCAACTCCGTCCAAATCAAATCCCAAATCACGTGCTACAACAATAGGGTCCGACTACGGCACCCGACTAACCTATCTCCGTCAATCTAATTCGACCGTCTCACAATCGGTCCCCATATCACATTTCGTCAACACAACTCCACAATGCAAATCATGTTACCTTTTCATTCACGACTCCCAAGCAACGACAACAATATTACCAATGTCCAAAGTATAATACCCCATCAATAATAATAATACCAAAACAACAACAATGATAAAAATCAACAAGGAGAAAAATAATAACAAGTCACCAAATAAAGTCACCAATTAACTCAAGTCATCCGGGTCGACTACCAAGTCAAAACTCCGAGTCGAGGGACTCACTTGGAGTCTCGGCTCACATGTGAACCACAAAGGTCATACCCGAGACCCTCAAGGTCTCGGCTAGCTCATCCGAGCTCAAAACCAAAACCAAATCGACCCCTAGGGTCACAGTTTCACCACTACAACATCAATATCAATCAAAAACCTTGGCCAAGAATCTGCCAAGACCGAGAGGTGCATCAATAACACCCCCGACAACAATCAAAACACAAATCAAGAATCAAAACTCCACCAAGATTCAAGAATAATCAAGCCAAGAGCATGGAGCTCTCGGTTTCAATTCGAGTAACTCCAAAATTGAGATACCCGGATAGCAAACCATCAAAACATTAACAAAACTTCATTTCCCATTTATAAAATTTCAAACCCAACAAAAACAACCCGTGTAGACACGGATTTAATCATGAATCGAGGCACACAATATGAAAATCGTGGCCACTCACCGTCAAATCGGCTTCAAAACGAGTTTTCTCCAAAAACCCAACAAGGTCTAATGAAAATGATGGTATTTAGGTGGTAGTGGTGATGCGTACGTGGTGTTAAAATGAGTTTTAGGGCGCGTGCTTTATGTCAAAAGATAGATCGGAACGAGATGGTGATGATGGTGGTGTTATCTTAATTATGAGAGGGACGGTGGTGGCGGTGGTGATGATTTAGGGTGGCGGTGGTGTTGTAGTTTCAAGAGAGAGAGAGAGTAAAGATGAGGGTGTTGGTGTGTTGTGTGTTCCAGGTTTTCACAAGGACGATTTTATATTAACTCAAAATAATAATAATAATAATAATAATAATAATAATAATAATAATAATAATAATAATAATAATAATAATAATAATAATAGTGGTAAAGTGGGTGAGGTAACTAGGTGTAGAATACACGGACCAAACCCGAAACTCATTTAAAGTAAAACGACTCTCCCGAACCGAGCTCATTCCAAATATCCAAAATCTCACGATACGTTCCAAAAATATATAATAACCGAACCAAACATTTAAAATATATAAAATTTTGTTAGGTTATCCTAGTGCCGGAGTCAATGTAGTGCCAAATAAATATCTCAAAAATAAATTATCACGAATATACCAAACCAAACCAATAATTAACAATCAACTTCCATAAATATCACAAAGTTTAAAACCACGGTTCAACGTTTACAAATCTCATCACGAATAAACTTTTCAAATATTCAAAAAATCATTAAATTTAAAGTAATTCGGGTTTGTAAATTATTTCTCTAAATTGCCAGTTGTCAAATTACGCTTTCATACGTTTTCGTCCATTTTCATAAATATTCTTCCGTTTTCTTACATTTTCATCGTTTTCATTCGTTTTCATCAGTTTTTCAATGTTTTTAGCCATTCTCAGACATTTTCATAGGTTTCAGAATATCAAAAGTGATACTCTATGATATTCATAATATCACCAAGTGATATTCTGAATATCACAAGGGATATTCGGAATATCACAAGTGATTTTCAGAATATCACAAGTGATTTTCTGAATATCACAAGTGATTTTCTGAATATCACAAGTGATATTTTATGATATTCAAAAAATCACAAATGATAGATATTCAAAAAATCACAAGTAATATTCAGAATATTACCAGTGATATTCATAAAATCAAAAGTGATATTCAAAACGTATGAAAACGGACGAAAACGTAAGAAAATGGATGATTACATATGAAAATGGACGAAAACATAAGTAAATCACAAGTGATATTCAGAAAATCACAACTAATATTCTGAATATCACTTGTCATATCCAGAAACATAAGAAAATGGATGAAAACGTAAGAAAACGGGCGAATATGTATGAAAACTTGGGTGATATTCTGAATATCCCTTGTGATATTCAGAATATCACTTGGGTGATATTCTGAATATCACAGAATATCACTTCTGATATTCTAAAATGTATGCAAATGTTAGAGAATGACCAAAAACATTGAAAAACGGACGAAAATGAATTAAAACGACGAAAATGTAAGAAAACGGAAGAATATGTATGAAAAGTGAAAACAGACGAAAACGTATGAAAGCGTAAAAACACGTATAAAAAAGGAAGAAAACGTATGAAAAATAGGACGAAAACAAAAGAAAACGGATGAAAATGGGCGAAAACGAATGAAAACAAACAAAAACGCAACAAAACGGATGAAAAACGCAAGAAAACGGATGAATATGTATGAAACGGAAAAACGTATGAAAGCGTCAAAACACGCCTAAAAACGGATGAAAAAGTATGAAAAATGGACGAAAACGAAAGAAAACGGATGAAAACGTATTAAAACGAACGAAAACGTATGAAAACGGACGAAAACGTATAAAAACAATGAAAAACGTGCGAAAATAGACGCAAACGTGCAAAAATGGACGAAAACATAAAAAAACGGACGAAAACGTATGAAAGCAAACAATATGTATGAAAACTGGCGAAAACGGACAAAAACGTATGAAAACGTACGAAAACAGTAAAAAACATATGAAAGCGGAAAAAAAACGTGAACTAAAAAAAGGTGAATTAAAAAAAGTGAACTAAAAGAAAAGTGAATTAAAAAAAAAAAAAGAACTAAATGAAAAGTTAATCTAAAAAAATCAATTGGTAACAAAAATAAATAAATAAAAATAAAATCTACGTGTATTAAAGAACAAGGAAAAAAATAAAAATAATAAAGACAAAAAGAAAAGAAAAAAAAAAACATGGACTTATGTTTCGCATTTAATCTTAGGTTAATCTCCACAATTAGATCAAACTAAGAGTATGCATCTAAATAAGAGTATGTATTTGAATTTTTCCCACCCTTTCAGTCATCATTACTGTAAACCATTTGTTTCTTTAAGAACAACTTGATATTTTAACATCGATTGCATACTCTTTGCCATATTTTTAGAAAAGGTGCCTACTCAGATCAAACTAAGAGTATGCATCTAAATAAGAGTATGTATTTGAATTTTTCCCACCCTTTCAGTCATCATTACTGTAAACCATTTGTTTCTTTAAGAACAACTTGATATTTTAACATCAATTGCATACTCTTTGCCATATTTTTAGAAAAGGTGCATACTCTTTGGCGCATCTTTGGCCCTTCACTATCGTTAGCTAAGACAAAATATGAGTGTAAGAATTGTTATGTAACAGTGATAATCCTAGTCCCTATAAGAATTTGACAATAATGAGTCCAAAATTTGCAAGACATATCATTACTAATTTTCTCAATGCTAACATCATCATGTAATATAGAACACAAAAAGCTTTCCCCAAAGTGGTCAATAACATATAAGTAACATCTTCCATCACAAATCTCTAAATCCAAAAATACTACTCCCTCACCTCCCCCTAGTCATGGGCAAAAAACTCAAAACCGAAAAAAAACATAAACCGTAACTGGTCAAAACTAGTTTTTGGAAAAACCGCCGGTTTCCAACCGGTTTGGGGACCCTACGTTTAGGACCGGTTCGGTTGCGGTTTTTTAGAAACCGGTTACAGAAACCAGTTTGGGAAAACCGGATAGGAATCGATTTCTGACCGTTTGATAACAGCATGCGCTGTTTTCTATTTTTGACCTTTTTTGCTGATTTTGTGATCATTTTTTAACGGTATTTTTTTTTTGCCCTCCTAAATTTTAGGTATATTGAGTTTCGTTTAGTCACAATACTCAAACACTCTCAAAGTGCTCTTGAAATAATCAAAAAGCTCACTAGTCACTAATGGCAACTCAAGCTTCTTCAACTTCCGCTTTCGCCGGTGTTGGTTCTTCAAATGCACCAACGATTATTGGAGTTATACCCACAACCCGAAAACCCAAACTTTGGTGTCATTTCAACAAGGTGAAGTTGTCGGATAATTCAATTAAGGCTCAATGTAAACATTGCGCTGATTTTTTATCGGCCAATTCCAACTCGACGTTGCAATCTCATGTCAATAAGTATTGCGAAAGACTCATCCGTTCTGGAAGCGGACCGGGTTCGAGAACAATTTGCGAGGTTTGTAATTCAAGAAGGCTTGCCGTTCAACCACTTCGACAACAAACGGTTAACCAAGGTGCTTCAAAATTATCTTCAACCTCAATATAATCAAGTAAGTCATGTTACTCTTAAACAAGATTGTATAAAACAATGAAAAAAGGCTAAATTGAACTAGTAAAATGTTTTGAACAATTAAATACAAGTGTATGCTTAACAACCGATGTTTGGTCGGCTCCTCATAATTTGCCAGGTTTGTACATTTGTGTTACCGCGCATTGGATTGACCCATAACTTGGCAAATGATGAAGCGTACGATTGCTTTTGAAGACTTTCCGTTTCCTCACACGGGTCTAAATTTATTTCGTAAGTTTTGAGACATAATAAATTATTTTAACTTACAAGAAAAGTTTTTTTCAATATTATTTGGTAATGCTTCTAATAATACAAATGTTGTCCAAAAACTAATACTAAGATACGGACACATCATAGTCGATGTGTTGCAAGGCCTTTTTTTTTTTTTTTTTTATCATAGTCGATGTGTTGCACACATCATAAACTTGGTTGTACAAGACAGACTAGTGACACCCGGAATAAGTAAGGTAAAAGGATATTTAAAAAAAATGTTACAAGATATATTTCTATCGGGTAAAGCTACATATGTAAATTATATGAAATTGTGAAAGTCCATTTCTCTAGCTCTTAATTGGGACGTTCATACAAGATAGAATTCGAATTATAAAATGTTTGTTTGTGGTTTACGCCAAAAAATACTTTACAAACTTATTGTGACAAACTTCGGAAAGTTCATAAAATTAAGAAGTTTTCGGTTATAAAAATGGGATACAATTCAAAACTAACCGAATTAGTCAAAGTAATTAAGGAAGCAAAAACTTTATTATTGGGTGTTTATTATTCGTCGAGTCATTTGTTACTTAACTAAATTTTTATAATGTGTTCAAAATTAGGCCAATTCGGATTTAATGGTCCACTTTGTGCAACTATGATTCAACAAATGAAAGGAAAACTTAGAAAAAAATTTCAAGAAATTCCACCGGAACTTACTTGTGCCCCCACATTAAACCCATGTTTTAACGTTAGTGGGGTTGAATTACTTATCGGAAAAATTACTTTGTATTTGGATTTGGTTCAAGAAGACCCTTTCTTTGCAAACAATGCAAAAAATTATTTCAACAAATGTTTTAAAGATTTATTTGATGTTTATTATAGTAAATATGGTCAAACAAATATTTCAGCGAGTTCAGCCTCTTCATCGCTTTCTACAAATGCTACCTTGGATCCGCAAATGAACTTATTTTATAGTCTAAGACAAGAAATCGTTAAACGGGCTAGGAGTGATCAATCGGCGAGTAATGAATATGGGAGATATATTGGAACCGATTGGAATAAAAATATATCACTCGAAGAATTCAACAATTTGATATATTGGCTTGCTGAAAGGAAGGCAAAATCAATTTCCTGTTCTAGCCGCAATGGCCTGGGATTTACTAGCCGTACAAGCTTCTACGGTTGCTTCGGAATGGAAGGGTATTATCGATACGAAGAACAAGACTCACACAGGCATCTTTGGAGATGTGTATTTGCTTGAAGGATCACTTAGACGCGGCCGAACGTATACAACACACTTCAAGTCTTGATGATCCCCTAGAGTACGAAGAACAAATACAAAATGAAGAGGTGCGAGAGGGTGATTCAACCCATCTTTCCGATGAAAAAATCGCTCAAGATAATGAATCCACCGAGGCTAGGTCCTCCGAAGATGATATGGGACTCGAAGATGATCTCGTTTAGTTAGTTTATTTTTGATGAATAAATTGCTCAAATGTATTCGCTTTGTGTTTCAAGTACCTATTGTTTGATGTATTATGAGTTTATTAAATAAAAGATGAAGTTTATTAAGTAAAAAACACGAATAAACGGAAAAATACCCAAAAATCCGAACTAAACACCACGTTATAACAGCTTCTAAAAATAAAAAATAAATAAATAAATAAATAAATAAATAAATAAATAAATAAATAATAATAATAATAATAATAATAATAATAATAATAATAAACGTTTCTAACCTATTTTTCTGAAAAACCGGTTTCTAACCGACCCTAACCGGTTTCCACCGGTTTGGGTTTTTTATTCTCAAAATCCAAACCGAACTAGTAGTCCAATCGCTTTATTGTCTTTCGTTTCGTCTACATACTCCAGATAGTTAAGATATGAACTTGTTCCATAGTCGCAAAGTTTTTACTTGAAATAACTTACCCCAACCCCCATTAAAATATCTATAATCTAAGTATATAAGCTAATAAAGTCAAATACTTAGGCTTGCTAATAAGCTTAAAACACTAACAACTTTTCCCGCCAGAAATTTAATCATGTCTTGTAAGTAACTAATAACATATCAAACCATAGTCAATAAAGAAACATTTTTACTCAATAATCTTAGTATTAGCTACTACAAACAGTGCAAGATTACGTATGCACACAAGGTGCTGGATGAAATTCCTCAACCAAGTGAAAAACTTTTATCATGTAAAAGACAAGATGAGGCTTTCAGCTTATGGTGGTGTTGGCTGAAAGAGATTGTGTTTGGTTTTATTTGTTTACGGACGAAAAGTGTTCCTGTGGTGATTTTTGGTGAGCAGAAGATGTAAGTCCGTGTCTCAATGGATGTAAGTTTGCTCATTTTACTACATGTATACTCATGAAGCTTGCATACATTTAGGTATAAAAATTTATATTTTTTTATTGTTTTCGCCTTTAATTGCAGAGTCGGAATATGGGAAGCTGATGAATATGTTCAATTAGCACTAGTTCATTACAACAACAACAACAACAACAAAAGCAAAGGTTAGTCGTATTCATGATGAGCTGATTAGATAAAACAGAGTATATATAGAAGAAATTAACAAGTTTCATTCATTGGTTTTTAAAAGAATAGGTAAATCATTATTTTCCAAGTGAAAATAATCTCAAACGTAAGTATCATCATCTACTAATCAAATCATAAGAACTAAAAGAACTACTACTACATTAAATAGAATCTTATGGCGATTCTCAAGCAACTTCATTTACGCCATTGGCCATGGGTCTCTTGACAACAGCAAGTGCAAAGCATAGTTTCTGGTCAACACGAAACGACCATAACTGAATCGTTGATAGATGCTTCAAATAATCGCTGTTCTCCTCCAAAAAGTTTTTCCAGTTGCTCATCAACACATAATTCTTGGTTCTTGGCATACGCCGTATCTTTAACTTCATGGGTTCGTCATGTATTCTTAGCGTTGGCCCCAACAGTTGAACCACAATCTCCTTACCACTTTTCAGATCGTTTTTCTCTTGGTCTGTCAAGAAATCTTTAGTCTCGAGTTGCTTAAACGGCAAGTTTAACCTGTTCTGGCTTGTTGATATATCACTCCTATACAAGAGTTTCTGAATCACAAGCTTTATTTCAGAACCTTTAATTGTTTCTCTAATGCAATTCTCTAACTGCTCAGTCACCTCATTCTTCACAATCGGTCCACAATTGATCTTCTCTGGTAACTTCCTCTTCTTCTTATTTGGTTCATTTAATTGCTCAGTGGCTAACTGTCCAAACTCGATTCTTTTTGAACTTTTCTTCCTCTTCTTCATTGGTCCATTAACTTGTGTGGCTAACACATCCTTATAAGTAGGATATATGTCTTGAGGTGTCATCAACCTGAGATAGTAATAATCAACCTTAAGTAATACAGTAAGAACTAATTAAATATTGTGTTATATATTTTTCAATAATCAACAGATTATTATAACAAGACTTAATAAACATGCATGCATAATACATCTTAATAAAATCTAAAGAGTGGGTCTTTCTTCACTTCTTGGGAAGCAGCCAAACATATATGTACTTGGATCAATACCTTTTGTTGATTGCCAAACTTGACTTCTCAGACGACGAAGATTTGATGAATGAATCATTATCTTCAGCCGACAAGTATAAAGAAAACGACCTGGCAGCGTTAACAAGTTCCATGTGTTTCGATGGACTTAACCTAACACAATAAGATTAATTAGCTATTAATCAAATATCAAGAAATGATAAATCTGACCATTTAGATGAGTTCTTGATTCATCTGAAAACAGTTTTGAAGGAAAAGATTCAACATATATACCCTTTCATCATTGGCAAAGAGGATTGTTTGGTGATTGAAGATGTGCTACCCGAAACACCTAAACCGAGCGATAATTGTACGGAAACAGACTGATCATCGTTAACAGGAAAACCAACATCGGGTTGATGTTTTGGAACTTCCCCTGGATGATTATTCAGAAAAGACTTGGTTTGAACAAGTTGGTAGGGACGAAAAGCCATGTTATCTTGATGCAGAAATAACTTCAGAAACAGTAGATAGATGAAATTAAAAAGAAATAATGTGAATATTGTAGATATGATATGATCCCTTCGTTGCATGTATGATTATTTATATAGAAATTAAAAGTAATTTAATAAATAAATGACCATATATTTTTTTACAGTTTGTTACCGGTCAATTCGTAAATAATTAATTTAAGTATATTTATCTAACCTGGTAAAAATCTATGTGATTTTAGAAGAGAAAACCTAACAGAAAGCGGGAGGTAAGTAATGCTTATAGTTTTATAACGGCTATAAAATATGCTCTCGTATTATCTCTAACTTGTGATTCGTCTGTTCGGTCCGGTCAAACAAAGCATATTGACCGGTTTTGTATAAGACCGAACCGCACTGAACCGAAGACCGAGTATGAGAAAAAAGGTAGATCGACGACCAGCCCGAAATATGTCTGGTATGGTTCAGGCTATCCGATTCGGCCCAGTTTCTCGGTTTGTTCGATCCGCGATTTGTTTTGCTCAGCCTTGTGTATAGGTGAGGTATGATGTAGAATGCCGTTTGAATATTTGGTACTTTTCAAATTCTGTCTTTATTGTCACCGATGGCTGTTGTGAGGTTATTACAATATTTTCCTATTACTTAACTAAACTAATTTGAATTATATTTGGTGTCTTGCGGTACGATAGTTTGTTAGTTTGTGAGTTCAAGCGACTGATTTGGAGAGAAGGGTATCTCGGGACGAGATTAGAATGGCTGTTTGGAGTTGCGGGGAAAATAAATCTCTCGGGCCGGATGGATTCACTTTTGAATTTTTTAGGAGATACTGGGATTTCGTTGATCCGGATTTCTGTGAGGCGGTCAAACACTTTTTGGGGAATGGGTCATTCTCAAAGGGATGTAACTCTTCTTTTGTTGCTTTAATCCCGAAGGTTATGGATGCTAAATTTGTTAATGACTATCGTCCTATAAATTTGATTGGGAGTGTGTATAAAGTCGTTACAAAGATCCTTGCTAACCGTTTGGCTGTGGTTATTGCAGATATCGTTTCCGATACTCAGTCTGCACTGAGAGACAGATATTGGATGGGCCGTTTATCTTAAATGAAGTTCTACATTTGTGTAAAAGGAAGAACGAGAAAGCTATGTTTTTTTAAAGTCGACTTTGCTAAGGCGTATGATTCGGTACGTTGGGATTATCTTATCGATGTTCTCGAGGCGTTTGGTTTTGGTCTGACTTAGTGTAAATGGATTCGAGGTACATTCTGTTATGCCAAGGCCTCGAGTTTGGTCAATGGGAGCCCGTCAAATGAATTTCAATTCCATTCGTGGGCTTAAACCAGGCGACCCTTTGTCTCTTTATTTACTTATTCTGGTTATGGAATCGTTGCATTTATCTTTCAGTCGTGCGGTAGAGGAAGGGCTGTTTAAAGGTATTCGTTTGAATGGGTCGGTCTCCATCTCTCATCTTTTCTATGCGTACGACGCTAGGTTTATAGGGGAGTGGTCTGATGCTAATTTGAGAGGTATCGTCAATATTCTAAAGCGTTTTTTCCTTGCTTCGGGGTTGCAAATAAATATAAACAAAAGTCAAGTTTTGGGGATCGTTGAGCGGGCTGCTTCTTCTTTTGGTTGTTCTATTTTGCAAAATCAATTTCGATATCTTGGGGTGATGGTGGGTGAATGTATGTCGAGGAATAAGGCGTGGGTTGATGTTGTTCTTATGTTAAGATCGCGGTTGTCAAAGTGGAAGGTGAAAACTCTGTCTATTGAAGGTAGACTCACCCTTTTGAAATCAGTTCTTAGCGCTTCCCCCTTATATACTATGTCCATTTTAAAGGTTCCTAGAGGTGTTTTAAAGGAGATGGAAGCAATCCGTAATCATTTTTTTAATAGGGCTGGTCCGTTAGACAAAAAAATCACATGGGTCGCTTGGGATAAGGTTTTAGCGGCTAAGATAAAAGAAGGGCTAGGTGTTTCGAGTTTCTATGCGCTCAATCGTGCTCTTCTCCTCAGATGGGTTTAGAGATTCGTGTCTCAAGATGGTTCGCTTTGGTTTTGTGTCGTTCAAGCGTTGTATGGGTCTATGATTGGTAATCATTCTGCTCACATGGCGTCTAATTGGTGTTTGATTCTAAGGGAGCTACATCTGCTAAAAGAGAAAGGTTTTGATTTTTTGTCCCATTGTCATAAGCGTATAGGGGATGGAAATACTACTCGGTTTTGGTTAGATATTTGGAAGGGTGATAGACCTCTTAAGGAAGTTTTTCCGCGTATGTTTGCGCTTGAGTTGGACAAAGAGATCTTGGTGGCTGAGAAAGTGGCTACGTCTGTTGATCACTCTTTTCGTAGACCTATTCGAGGTGGTGTTGAACAACAACAGCTTACAGACTTGGCTCTGCTTATGGATTTTGTGTCTCTCTCGTTGTCTCAGGATTGATGGGTGTGCGATTTATCTGGTGATGGGGAATTTCGAGTCAAAGAAATTCGGAACTATATCGATGATATGTTTCTTCCTGTGCATCCCGAACCTACGCAATGGGTCACGTATATTCCCATTAAAGTAAATGTTTTTTCCTAGCGAGCTCGTCGTGATTGTTTACCAACTAGGGTTCATTTGATTCGAAGAGGTGTCACTTTGGAATCGACTAACTGCCCTCTTTGCCAGTCATGCAAGGAGGATATTCATCATGTTCTTTTTCGATGTGATGTGGCTTAGTCTGTTTTGTGTCGCGTGTGCCATTGGTGGGATCTAGATTGGCAGGCATGGTCTTCATTTTCGGATTGGAATTCATGGTTTTCTGCTATTCGACTTTCCTCCAAAGTGAAGTGTCTGTTGGAAGGCGTCTTCTGTGTTGCTTGGTGGTCCATATGGTTGTTGCGGAATCGTACTATATTTGATGATACTCCTCCTTCTTGTTTGGCCATTTTTGATGATATAGTGCCTTTCTCTTTTAAGTGGTGTCATAATCGGTGTAATAGATTGTTTTCATGGGAGGCTTGGCTTAAAAACCCCCATATTATTTCTCTGTAATCTCTCTTCTAGCTTCTTGCTACTTTAATAAATTTCGCCGTTAAAAAAAAAGTCACATTTCAGATGTGTTTATAACTTTTGGTGTGAATCAATTAGTTTGTTTCCACATAAATAACATACAAAAGTGAATAGAAGTTGTAAACTACAGCGCCACCAGGCATAATTTACTGTCGACTTACCGTTACGTGTTTGACTTATCAACTAAATTGTGAGTTCGAGTTTCAGTGATGACATAGGTATTATAAAATTATGTGTACTAGCAGGGTACCCGCGCAATGCGGCGGCGGGTACCCTGTGACTATATTATGGCGAGCAAATATTATTTGGTTACACGTTTTTTCTAACAATAATTGTACAAATGAATGATAATTAAATTAAAATAAGTTTAAGCTTTACAATGCAAACTATATTTGCTTCAAACCGTCTCACAGACATGAGTATGCACGGTTTCTAATTTCTTTTTGTTGAAAGGTGGCTTCAAGATCTTGGAAAAGAGGTGTTGGGTAGGTGACGTTTGTATATCATTTTTGAGTTTTGATTTTCCGTTTTAAGTCTTACCGAATGAAAGAAATAATTGAAACAAAATTGTTTTGGTTATTTCTTTATAAGGTTCGAAGATTAAAAAGAAGATTTGTAGCCTTTTATTGGTTAAGTGAATCTTGATAATGGATTAATCCTGATTTTGTCAATAACACGTACCCCAAAAATAACTATTAGCCAAAATACTACCAAGAATTAACAATAATCCGAAATAACAAAAAATTGTAACACTCATATTTCAGCTAAAACAAAACAACTTTTCAATAATCGGATTAATGCTACTTGTATTATAACCTATCCAACCCAACATTAGTGCCAACGGCCCATCTCAAAAGATAGTAACACTAAAATTACAAAAGCCCAGTCCATGATCTATCCTATCCAACCCGATCCAAAAACCATACATACCCTAATCATTTGTGACAACCCTAATCACACATAACTATCACCAGCGCCCCCATCTCCTTCTCTCTTCTGCTCTTGATCGCACACCACACAAACACCAACTTCAATCTTCAAAAAAAAAAAAAAAAAAAAAAAAAAAAAAAAAAAAAAAAAAACCTTTCTTGTTACTTTCAAACCCGCGAAAACACAAAAGCACAAATATGTTAGAATTTTAATTCGAATGCGGCTTCAAGACCTCATAGAGGTCTCGAGTAGGTATACTTTGTTTGCTTTTGTTTCGTTTTATTTTGAACCGAATGAAAGGAAAGAATGAAACGGAGGTTTTGTTCTTTCTTTACATGTTTCGGATATTAACAAGAAGCAAAGCTTCACATAGATCTATGATGTTATTTTTTTTCGTGTGTTTAAGATTTATTTTGGTTTGGAAATATCTTGTGAAACACACAAAAAAAATTTCTGAGATCTTGTTGTTCTTTTAGTTTCGGATCTATGATGGGTTTTTGAATAAAACTTGTAAAATTTGTTAAAGATTTGTAAACAAGTTTACAAAATCTGAGATCTTGGAGTTGATGTGTTGAGATTTGTTCTTGTTGTATGGTTTATATGAGAAGTTAGACAAACATTTATATAGCAATATAGATAACTGACATTTTAATGTTATCAATATATTTTTTTCAATTCATATGTTACAAGTACTTAGTGATTAGTATTACGAGCGTTACAAGTTTTCCCATTAAATCACTTGTTTGGGCAATATTATCTTCCTATTTGATTCGATATATATTTTCTAAATCCTTACGATTGTATTGTATGTATCGCTCTCGGTTTTGCAAGATGCAACCTTTCAAGCAATGGTACATAACTTCGTAGAATCGCTTAAGGGTTTCATCCTACAATCAACAAGTAAAATATTTTTGTTTGATATTTTAGCTTTTAAACGACCCAACTTAGTTAGAAAATATATTGATTCAATTCGTATAATGTACAATCCAATAGTTAATGTCATGTTTTATTTTTTTAATATGTACATTATGCATTGTGCATTGTGAATTGGGTTTAAAGATGGATGAGTTTTAATGGAGGGTTGCAGCTATTGTATATTGTGCTTAAATGGTTGTAATTTTTAATAAATGAGTGTTTTTAATAGCATTAATGATGTGATTATGGAATTTTGGTCTGAAAATGATATTATGCTTATTTTTGTTGTACAATATGTTTACTTTATTGTAATTATAAAAATTGAGTGCATTAAATAGGGGTTGTACATTATGTTCTAATAGTTGTAATATTATGTTTATGTGTGTTTTTAATGGTATTTAATGTACAATTTTATGTTTTTCTGAATTTCGTATTATGCTTGTTTTGCTTGTACATAATGCTTTGTTTGTTGTACTTATGAAAAATCTTTGCTTTAAAGTGTTGTAAACATTGCATATTTTTTTGTACATTTGAAATTTTTAAAGAGAGAGTGGTTTGCCTATTATATGTAGTATAGATAATAGGAGTGTAAATTTATGTTTTTTTATAGGAAACTTAAAAACCACATTTAAATACGTGAACATGTGAATTTTTCTCTTTTTAATTTATTCAAAAGTGCGAGTCTTTTAACTCATATGCTCGCGGTTTAACCGGTGTATCACTACGACTACGTGCAACTCTTTTGCATGCTACCTAAATATGTCTCTAGTGAAGTATGAACCTAGATTTTTTTTTTTTTTTTTTTTTTTTAGGACATCAGGGTGTCACACCACTACGTCCGTAGTGATTACTAAATCGAATAGGGGTGTCCAAAAAAACCGAGGAATCAAAAGAATCGAGGACCCATACCGGTACCGTACCGGAACCGAACCGTGTATTAGAACCATGGTCCGCTTCTTGGTTCCTAAAATTCAAAAATTTCGGTTCTCGAGATGGTTCGGATCGGAACTGTCCGGTTCCGGTACTTTAACGAAAGAACCGACTCTTTTAAAAAACTGAAATTTTATAGAGTTTGTTTAGACATTCTATTCCCGTTAGTAAGCTATAGCAAAAAAATCTAAAACCTAAAAACCCTAACCTTTAATCCATTCCAAATAACACCAAGCTGTCAGTTTTAGTGTTTTACAATTACTAATATCATCATCACCGTCATTCATCCAACATGAAAGTATCAGTAGACACGTTTTGGACCCTTATAGAACTTCATTGTCAAGTTAACTCGTGAAGGCGTTGCCTTGCACCCAAGATTGCACCGAGATCTTTTAAATAATGACGAGGTTGTTAAAAAATAGAAGAAGCGGTACGAAATTATAAAGGGAAACAAGTGACGGAGCATTAAGCGTTTTTGGTGGCTTGAAACACAAATGCGTGTTCTTGATACTTTTAAGCAATTATAAACTTATATTTTGATATTTTGTGTTTTTGTATATGTTATTTTGAACAAATAGAATAATTAGAACTATTTATATTGTCGGAGACATATTTTTGTGTGTTTGTATTGATATAGCATATCCTTTATGAATTATCGACAATGAAAATTGAATTTTTTATACACTTTGGTTCACTTCGGGAATTACTGAAAATTCTCATATCGGAACCGAATACCGTACCGGAACCAAACCGAAGAACCTAGAACGGTTCTCGGTTCCACAATTTTCTTATTTTTTGTTCTCGGTTTTTCTGGTTCCGATTCCACTACCATGGACACCCCTAAATAGAAAATAAATTAGTTTATTACTTTAGGGGTTGTTTGGATGAGAATACTTGAACAGCGCTAGTTATTACGTAATAAGCAATCCATTTGAGCATAAAGACGCACTAAAGGCATATTCACCAGGTATAATCTCTTAAATAAAATAAAAAAGACATATTAATGGTAACTTAATTAAAAAGGACAACCCCATCTCATTGTTGATAATAACTAAATCAAGTTAATAACTTACTAAATTGCTAAAAACAGAACTCATTCACGAAAATTAAACCCTAAGCGGCAAAAAAATCAATGCAAATTATATGTGTTTAGTTTTTGAAGCTAAGACTTAAAAACGAGAAAATTAGAGGTTACGGTGTTGAGGGATTTTATTTATGAATGTGGCCGTTGGCGGCCTAAGGCTTACCCAATGTCTCGAGAGAACATAATATTTACGAGCAAACAAATTTGTGATGAGAAACATTACATACATTGTACGAATGTATGTTCTTTATGTCTTTCGACCACACTTCCAATGGAAGCATGAGTGGAGCCTCAGTGGCTTGAGAGTCAATTTTAAAGTTGAATCAATAACTTCACTTTCCTCTACTCTTCGCCACTGTCCTCCATTATATCAGAAATCTGGCATCGTGATCTCAACTAGACTATTAGACTTATTTTTGTAAGGAATTTAAGTGTCAATAAACCAAAGGTGAATACACTCATGATTTCAAATAGTTTTAGTTGCTTTCCAAAAAAATATACTCTGCCCATAACAACAAAAAGTAAGTGTGAAATTGTTTTATTTATTTTTTTACATGTACTATTCGTCTATTACACAGTAAATTTAAAAAAAAAAAAAACAAAACAATACTTTTTATTCAACTATTGGGGAAATAAATAAAATACGAATATAATAGAAAATACTACGTAGCATTTATCTAGCTATTAATCTAATCAAATTAAATATAATCTATCTGTTAACAAAATCTAACAAGCTCAACCACTATCTAAAGGGATATTTGAGATCGCATTAAAACTGTTAATACAAAACAGCTGATTTCAAAAGAAATAATAATAAGTAACAATAAGCAGATTCACAAACTTAATAAGCAATCATCTAATCAGGTTTCTTAACAACTGCAATAGCGAAGCACGGCTTATTTTGATCCTCCTTGCGATACGACCAAACTTGAATGATTGCCCCTTGTTTCAGATCACTCTTGTTCTCCTTGACAAAGTTGTTCCATTCAGTCCTTAAAATATAACTAGTTGTCGAATTTATTGCCCACCTTACCAACTTCATTGATTTGTGGAACATTTGAAATGTTGGCCCCAACAATGATACATCAATTTCAGATTTGTCAGTCAGTAGATAGTCTCGCTCTTGTTCCGTTAAGAAATCAATTGTTTGCAGTTGGTTATACGGCATGGTTAACCTGTTTTGGTTTCCTGCTAGATCACTTGCAAACAACTTTTTCTGGATCACGAGCATAATGTTAGTACCATTCTGCTCATGGGTGATGTGCTCCTTTAAACGTTCAGTTATGTCATTGCTTATAGGTGGTTCAGTGTTCTTTTTAGGCATGTTTTTCTTCTTGTTATCCTCATTATCCTCATACTTAACAGCCTTTGATGATGAAGCCTTAATCCTTTGTTTCTTTTTCATGTTATATTCCTCCTCATAGTCCTCATCATCGACAGACATATGTGGGCTTATTTTCTTTCTCATGTTGTATTCCTCCTCAACGTCCTCATCATTAACATAATAACGTGGACGTTTTGATGAAGACGCCGCTCTTTGGATCTTGTTATTTTGCATCTTGTTTTGCTTTGATACTAACTCGTCCTCACGAGCATACAACTCATCCTGAATAGCAACTGGCTCTAGCTTCTTCTTCTTCTTTCGATCTACGACCAACTCGCCTCTAATAAACAACTCATACTTCCTTTCCACTAATTCTTGTAATTTGTTAGCATAGTACTGTTCTACTTCATCATTCAGTAGAGGTTCGTCTTGCATATAATATTTGTCGTTGTCGTCGTCGTCTTCATCCACTACAAGCAACATATAAAGTGTACATGTTTGTCATCTCATACACATAAATAAATATATATCGCTAGCCAGGGGCGGAACTACATAGTAGTTAGGGGGCGGTGCCCTTCATGGTTCGCCAAAAAATATCAATTTCTATTGTGAAAAAAAAAAAAAAAAAAAAAACATTTTGTTAAAGTGCACCCCTCTACGAAATCAAATTGCCCATATCTTAAAGTCAAACAATGTAAAAACCTTATATCTCTATCTTAATCTTAAAAAATATTCCCTCCGTCCCATATTAAATGTCCAGTATTGACTTTTCAAGTCTTTCTTTTTCAACTTTGACTTTAAATATTTTTGCTTGTATTATATATTATTTGATAAAAATTATATGCAATGAAAATACATTTAAAACTCAATCTATTCATATATTTTGCATCAAGTTTTATATAATACAAACAAAAATATTTAAGGTCAAAGTTAAGAAAAAAAGACTTGAAAAAGTTAAACTGGACATTTAATATGGGACGGAGGGAGTATCAGTTTTTAGTGTTTAACATTTTTTTTTATTACCTTTTAATTAAAGTGCATCACAAATTTTATTAAAAAAAAAAAAAAAAAAAATTGCCCCCGGGTCCGGCCACTGTCGCTAGCATTAAATACTTCAAATATATTGTTTTGTCATAAGAAAAAAGATATAGCAAATATCACGAAGATGTTAGTCTCTCAGATTTCTACTTCCCAGACAAGATTAACAAATTTAAAGTTTTATAGGTGTGAATATGTCACGAAGTAAAACGTACCATCAGCTAATACGTCGTTGTCGCTGTCATATACGGCTGAAGCAGGAGGATAACAAAACTCGGATGTTGTTCGTGAATCTTGTGGCTTAACCCTGAGATCATAAACAACATCATCATTAAACAATCATTAATCAAGAGTTCAAATCGTATATATACATCTACACCAAATTCACTAAAAAATAAAATTACTAGACTATGAAACTAACTGTGAGGTTGAAGCTGTGAACGGGGCTGATGCTACCACAGCAAGATCCCTCATACGACGAGACTTTGTCCTCACACGTTCCGCAGCCATTGTTTTCGTAATGTAGAATAAAGTTCGAAGCAACTTATGAAGAAAAAAAAATAGTAATCGGAACTCAATATATAGTATAATGTGTTATATATTAGGCCTTATGCGTGCTTATTATATAGGAAGAACGTAATACGTGTTGGTAAAGTATGTGGATATATAGAAGAAAACCTAGTTCAAATAGGATGGTAATTAATTAAAATAAAGGAACTTTAAGATATACCCTAATAGAAATCGTAGGTAATAATTTAAGGAAGCTATAGTTAAAAAAAAAGTATGGTAATTACTACTTTTTTTTTTTAAGGCATAGTAATTGCTAGTTTATCTATATAGCTTAACTATAGCTGTGCTCTATCTGTTAGTTTTCTAACACCAATCTTCTAATTGTAATCTAATTGATTTTTTATTTTATTTTTTAAATATTTACGTAGTTAGATTGACTTATTTATCACTGTAAAATATTTATAGGAGACAGTAAAAAAAATAACCGGGCAAATTTAGTGTGTAGTTATCGACAGGGACATTTTAGTCATTGCAGCTGCAGGTGATGAACTAAAGAATGCTACTCTTTGCCGTTTTAAAATAATTGCCACCCCGACAAAAAGACACAAAGTTAAAAAAAAATTAATAAAAAATAAAATAATAATAATAATAATAATAATAATAATAATAATAATAATAATAATAATAATAATAATTGTTGCTTTATCTTTTAGTTTTGCAGAATGACAGTGTTACTATTATGGATGTGATTTGCACACCAACTTTTTTTATTCTTGCACTATACTCTGTGCATTACAGTGCTGTAATGTGTACTCTCTATGCATTACAATGGTGCATATAATGGTGAGTTTATAAAAAAAAATGGTGTGCGAATCAATCCCCTTATTATTATCTAATTAATCCATGACTTCTTCATAGATTGTAATAAAAATATCAAGCAAGGTAATATTATGAAAAACTCGAACAGAGTTCCCTATCTATGTTATAGTAATAGATAATCAAATTGGTCATAAAAAAGAAACATGAATTATTAATTTGGGACGGAAAGAGTATTAATTATTGAGAAATGCTAACAACAGCAACAACAAACTTTTACAGAAAATTTGTTTATATTAAGACATAGTTAGAACATGCTCCTCATTTTTCGTTAATATGACCAATAAGGAGAGTTGATTGAATTTGTGTGTGAGAAATTATGGAAAGTTATTATTAGTGATTTTGGATGATTTTGAATCATTTTATTTGGATATTGTGTATTGTCTTAACATAAATCTCGAACATTTGTTGTTAATAACAACCCTAAGAGCAAACTAACAAGTTTAATTGAAATTCGGGTAAAATTGGAGGCGCAAAATGAAACTATGAAACAAAACTAACTTATATAAGTTCAAGACTAGAAAAAGGCAAAGTTCAAGGGAAAAAATTGAAAAAGTGAATTCAATAAGAAATAAATTGGAATTATGCTTTTCATATTCAGAATTATTATCTACATACAAAACACACACGATTTGAAAAATAAAAAAGTGGACATACTTAAGGCAAAATGTATATATGTATTTACATACCCATTGAGTCAGCATTATTGTAAAACGTTTTTTTTTTAATAACAACTTGACAAATTAATATCGATCGTATACTCTTTGCCATATTTTTAGAAAACTCTTTGGCACATCTTTGGTCCTTCACTAATTTATCTTTGTTTGAAAGTGTTTTAATGGGCTAAAATTAGAAGTGAACAAGACGTGAAGACACCTCAAAATTATACGAGTAATAATTAAAAAATAATAATAAGGAATTGACAAAAATACTACTTACATTGCAACAAAATGAAAAAGAACTTTTAGACTTGAGTAATGATAAATATGCCTATCAAATAGACCTACAAATAAGCTTACTCTATTTACATATTCATTTTTTAAAATACACCATTTCTTTCTCTTTATATTCACCTATCATTTTTTTAAATACAACAATCACATTTGTAAGTCTCTTTTTAGGTCCATTACTTAGGCCTGCAAATTATTTTTCTTTACTTAGGCCTACATTTGTAAGTCTCTTTTTAGCTGTACAATAGTAACGTACTTTCAGCTTTGTACTGTTTTAGTACGTATTTTTTTTGTTCCACTTAATGTAATATACTTTCGGGTTTTGGGCTCTTTGGTACATGCTACTTTGTTTTACCGGAACCAGAGTTATAATCCTACGTGAACATGCTATGTAGGATTTCCACATACAATAAATCTTTGAGTTAGTTACATAAATGGTCCTTTTGGTTTGCGAGGTATCATAAATTTAGTCTTTAAAATTTTTGTTAAAATTTTTTAACTATTTTTGCTCGTTTTTATATATATTTCATTTGTTTTTACACGTTTTCGTCCTTTTTACACGTAAGAAACGTTTAAAAATGTAAGAAAATGTATAAAAATGTAAGAAAATGGATAAAAACGTATAAAAACGGACGACAACCAATAAAAACGGAGAAAACGGACGAAAACGTATAAAAAAGACGAAAACATACAAAAACCTATAAAAACGTACGAAAACGTATAAAAACGGATGTAAACGTATAAAAACGGATGAAAACGTAGAAAACATAAGAAAATAGATTAAAACATATAAAAACGGACGAAAGCATTTTTAGGGACTAAATTCGTGATACCCGACAACCCACAGGGACCATTTATGTGCTAAAAATATTCCACTTAATTTTTTATCCGGTAGCCCGTACTTACACGTACCAAGGTAGCACAAAACCCTAAAGTACTTTACATTAAGTAAAACAAAAAAAAGTGCACGTACCAAAACGGTACAAAGCTAAAAGTACATTGTTATTGTACGGCTAAAAGCCATATCTATATGTGCATGAAAGAAGCTTTCCAAGTGAGGGGTATGTATAACAATCATTCCCGGGCCTTCCCCCTAATCACAATCATAATACGTACACAATAAGGTTACCCTGATAGCACAAGGTGTGGGTGGCTGTTATCCTCGTACCATCTTATAATGCCAGCCCCACAACCCTCTTCATGCCATAGGGGTTAGCAGCGTCCCTACCAGCCTAAGTTATCTGTTTCTTCCTTTCTTTTTTTGTGTTGTATTTGTATTTATTAGGTTATGCGTGGGCCAATGGGTCATATAACGCAACTTTTAGAGGGATTGTGTTTTTTGTTAAGTTATAGATTCTGAATTATAGGGGAAAGTGTTAATGTGACAGTACTTTTTTCTATAACACAAGCCCTATGCTTGTGGACACATGATGCTCGCAAAATATACACCTACTAAAATTTAAGAGTAAATTGCACGTTTAGTCCCTAAAGATGTACTGAAATTGCATGTTTGAGGCCTTTTTTAAAAAAAATTATATCATTGGTCCCTACTATTTGCAAAAGCTCGCAATTCAGTCCAAAAAGTTAACGGTCATTACTCTCTGTCATTAAATTCAGTCACATGTAAGACACGAGGGCATAAACGTAATTGTTGGGAATTCTGCTAAGTAAGAATTCTGCTGAAGGTTACTGCTGAAGAGCTGGTTCCTGCTGAAGCAGTGTATCTGCTGAAGTCTAGTTTCAGCATTATTAGTTTCTGCGAATATAGTATTTCCGTATTTTATGTATTATAGTTTGGATATGCATGAGTTTATTTAGGAAGTGATAATGCATATCTTTTAAAAGTTTTAGAATATACGTTTCTTGGGAAACGGTTTAGGGTTCCTTGTGTATAAAAGGAACACACGATTATGTATTGTATAACGTTTTAGAAAACACTTTTCATAGTTATTAAAAGATCCATAGAGGATCAAAAGTTCTTAGTATTAAACTTGTGTTTGTTTCCGCTTTAAAATACAAGTTACAGAGATTGTCTATTAGTGTGTTATTGATTACATTAACATAACTAACGATTCTAGAGTGCTCAAGAAGATCTATCAAGGTCTTATAGTTCAACAAGTGGTATCAGAGCCTCGGGAGAGTCTCTGTTATACTGAGAAACACAAATCTTACACCTTAAGAATCCAAACAAATCAAGAAACATGCCTGGATCTGATGATGAAGTTGATACAACCCAAAACCTTAACACCACTTCTCTTCAACAACTCAACCTCTCCAACAGTAATGCTAAATTTCCATACTTGAAGAATGCTGAAGACTATGATTTGTGGTCCATGAAGATGCAGAACTGGATCACAAACATAGACTGGAATCTTTGGGAGGTTGTTCGAAAGGGGAATAGTCTGAAGAAGCATGTTAAAGATGCTGATGGAATAGTTACAATTCTAGGTCCCAGAACTGCTGAAGAGATTCTAGCTGTGCAAAGGGAAAATAAAGTTAGAACAATTCTGCTCCAAGCTATACCAGATGATCACATGGGTGACTTCCACTTTATGGATGATGCCAAGGACATTTGGATGGCAATAAAGGCTAGATTTGGTGGGAATGAGGAATCAAGAAGGTTGAAGAAGTCAATGTTGAAGCAGCAGTTTCAAGAGTTTCATATATCTGAGGAAGAAGGAATCCATAAAGGCTATGACAGGTTCCACCGAATCTTAAGTCAACTTAATCAGCTGAAGGCTAGGCCAGATAATGAGGACTGAAATGCTAAGTTTCTGAGATCCTTGCCACCATCTTGGTTGCAAGTTAGCATTGCTCTCAAAGCTAAAGGAGGGTTGGACTTGATTTCCTTTGATGACCTCTACAACAGACTCAAATCTCTTGAGCCTGATGTTAGAAGTCCCATTCGACCATCCACTCATTCAGCCTTTGTCAGCACCACCACAAAACCTGTGCATCATGCCTCAAGCTCTTACTCCTTAGGAGCATCTTCTCAAACCCAAACTCAATCTGCTCCTAAATCAAAATCCAGTAGTATAATGGATGACATTGTTTATTCATTTGTGGCTGAATATGAACATCAGCAGTTTCTTGCTTATGAGGATTTTGAACAAGTAGATCCTTTGGAGATGGAGGAGATGCACTTGAAATGGCAGCTAGCAATGATTTCTATGAACATAAAGAGGTTTGAAACTAATTCTGGAAGAAAGTTTGGTTTTAATGGAAGAGAGGCAGCAAGGTTTGACAGAAGGAAGGTTAAATGCTACACTTGTGGCCAAGTGGGACATTTTTCAAGAGAATGCAAGGAGAGGAAGTCTGGTGATGAAGTTAGATATGGCTCATATCCATTGGAATCAGGGACTTCTAAGGCTGCACCTTCAAAGGCTTTGGTGACTCTGGATCACCAGATTGATTGGGCTGAACATGAACCTGTTGTAGAGGAAGCTTCTACTTCTACACAAGTGAATATGCTAGCATACTCACCTTCAGAGGACAAGAAGGATCAAGTCTCCTTGATGGGAATCTCTCAGGTACACAACTATGTGTTTGGATGTAGTGTAAGATACAATGAGCTTAAACAAGAATTTGATGAATTGAAACCAAAGTACAATGAGTGTTATATTGAAGTAGAGGCCTATAAAAAGGCTTTAAAAACTTTAGAAAAACAAAAAGTCTGGTTTCAAAAGAATCAAGTTAAATATGATGAAAAAAATAAGAGTTCTAGAAAGTGATTTAGTTATTTCTAAGATAGACTTAAGACGTACTGAAAAAGAGAAATCTGATATAGAAAAGGAAAAACAAGAATTACAAGCTAAGTTAGATAAAGAGATAGCTGGTCGTATGAAATGGCAGGAAGGAGCATCTAATTTGAGTAAATTGATTGATGGTCGCCAATCTGTTAGGTCTAGAAAAGCATTAGGATATGAGAAATATATAGATCCTGAAGAGTTAACATATCCTGATATGTCTAGTGTTTTTGCCCCTGAACCAGCCTTAGCTTATCAAACACCTGTTAAATTTGTTAAGGAAGGGGGAATGAATGTTGTCTCTGGACCTATAAGAGGGGAACATATGCCTATAGACCTGTCCATACCTAGTGACTTTGATGGATCACACCATCTTTATGGCAAAAAGTCAACTGACTTGCCAGACCCTATTATTAAATCTACTGACTTTGTCTCTTGTTGTGACAGTGACAAGTCTTCTGATAAAGGGTCTACCTCATTTGCCAGCTGTGATTCAAGTGAGAAGTCAGACCTACCCAAGACCACTCCCAAGACCACACCAAAGACATCACCCAAGACTCCCCACAAGCCTTCTAGAGTTGCTGCTACTGCCAAGACAGTTTCTACTGAAGACTTGTTTTTTAATTCTTTGCAAAACAATATTTCTAGTTCTGTTAAAAACAATTTTGTTAATCACTGTGGTTTGAATGCTTTTTCATGTTATGGAACTTCCTTTAGTTTGGATAAATCTTCTAAAAAGAAGACATGTTTTGTGTGTGGAAGTAAATCTCATTTGATTAAGGATTGTACTTTTCATGAGCAAAGAATGAGTGTATGTTTTAGTCAAAGGAAACCTAGGCAAATGTGGAAGAATGTTAGTGATATACCTTCTTTTATTCCACATCAGCAGAAATCCAATTCTACTGAACCACATTCTTCATGGAGAAGAACCAGTAATAGACCTTATGTTCAACCTACTAGTTCTTTCTTTTCTAATGGTTATTGGCCTAATCACTTTGACTTAATGTATTATGGTGGAGGGTATTGGGATACTGCTGTGAAGCCCTCAGCAGGTTGTTCTTGGACAAAGAAGGGACCTAATTTGCATTACAGGCCCAAGAACAATGGTGGATCTAAAACATCTACATGGCCTATCTCTAATGATCCACAAGGCAGGCTCAAGTCAGCAATGACTTAAGTCTCCAATGTGTACTAACTTTTGTATATTTTTTTGTTGTTGTTGTAGGATCATCCTTTGAAAAGTACTGAAGTATGTATAGTTGATAGTGGTTGTTCTAGAAGTATGTCAGGGAACAAGGACAAGATGCATGACTTTGTGCCCATAGAAGGAGGAGGCAGTGTAACTTTTGGTGGTGGAGATAGCAAAATTACTGGGAAAGGAACAATTAAGACACCTTTGTTAGATTTTGAAAATGTTTATTATGTGAAGGAACTGGAGCATTTTAATCTATTCTCTGTATCACAAATTTGTGACACTAAGAATAAGGTCTTCTTCTCTGAAGATGAGTGTCTTGTGCTCTCCAAGGACTTCAAACTTCCAGAAGACACAACTGTTTTGCTGAGAGTTCCTAGAACCTTCAACTTGTACACATTCAATCTGAATGATGTCAAGCCAGAAGGTGATCTAACATGTTTGGTGGCCAAAGCTTCTCAGGATGAATCTACCAAGTGGCATAGGAGAATGGCTCATGTTAATTACAAGACTATCAACAAGTCGTCTAAACTTGGTCTTGTTCAGGGCCTTCCTTCTAAACTCTTCACCAATGAACACAATTGTATTGCTTGCAACAAGGGAAAGCAACACAGAGCCTCTTACAAAGCCATAAAAGCTGTGAGCACCATTTCAGAGCCTCTTCAGTTGCTGCACATGGATCTCTTTGGTCCAACTCCTATCAGAAGTATTGATCATAAGTACTTCTGCCTAGTTATCACAGATGATTATAGCAGGTTTTGCTGGGTATTCTTTCTAAAAACAAAAGATGAAACAACTCCTATTTTGAAAGAATTCATCACTTTAATTGAAAACCAGCTTAATAAAAAGGTTAAAGGCATTAGGTGTGACAATGGGACAGAATTCAAAAATGTTGTTTTCATAGAACTCTGTAAGTCTAAGGGGATTCGAATGGACTATAGTAATCCAAGAACCCCACAACAAAATGGGGTTGCTGAAAGGAAAAATAGAACCCTGATTGAGGCAGCAAGATCTATGCTTGCAGACTCCAAATTACCCACTATGTTTTGGACTGAAGCAGTAAGTACTGCTTGTTATGTCCTGAACAGGGTATCCATCACTAGACATCATGTCAAGACACCTTATGTACTTCTCACTGAGAAAGTTCCAGACATTCATTACCTTAAGCCTTTTGGTTGCAAAGTGACCATTTTGAATACTGCTGATACACTGGGTAAGTTTGATGGGAAAGCTGATGAGGGATACATTGTGGGTTATTCAGCTCATAGCAAGGCCTATAGGGTTTATAATCTGAATGCCAAAAGGATAGAGGAGACCCTTAACCTAAGATTTCTTGAAGATCAGCCTAATACTCAAGGACAAGGCCATTCTTGGTATTTTGACCTAGATTATTTGACTGATTATTTGGGTTATACTAGACATGCTTCTAATCCTAATGCAGGTACCAAAGATCCAAATTCTAACCCTCCAGGTTCCATGGATGATGACTCAGAATGTGACTCTGAGCCAGATGAACATACCATTTTTGTACCATCTTTTCCACCTAACCAGTTTGTAGGTAATCATTTTGCTGCTGAACAAGATGATGAGTCACATTATGCAGAGGATCTTGCAAGACTTAAGAAGCAAGAACATGCTACTACAAAGGAAGCTCAGAAACTCAATGAAAGGGTTACACAAGAGACTGAAGCTATCCTACATCAATCAGCACAAGCAGTCAGTGGAGACAAGGATACTGCTGACATTTCTGCTGAAGGCACACCTATTCCCACTGATAAGTTCAAAGCTGCTGATACTAATGATGCCAACTCTCCCATTTCTACTGAAGCATCTACAGACTTGGAGAAGCACTTTACAAGTGTGGACGTATGGTCCGGACTGGGCCAGGAATGGGTCAGGCCCGGGTAGCCAGCGGCCTACTTTACGCACTTTATGGACGTATGGTCCGGACTGGGCCAGGAATGGGTCAGGCCCGGGTAGCCAGCGGCCCACTCTACGCGTTAACCCTAATCCGTATCCTATAAATACATGGCTGGGGTTCCATTCATCATCAAAACATAACAGGTTACCCTAAACCTAACTCTTATAAGCCATATCGCACCGATACTAACTTGACCGTCGGAGGTGGATCCCGGGGCTACGGCCTCGGGTCCACTCCTAACGGGTTCTCTTTGTTGAACAGGTCTACTTAGGGCTTATGAAGACGACTAACGGCCCAAGGAGAGTCGTTGAATAAGTCCGCGCCAGATTATGCATCAACAAGTTGGCGCCATCCGTGGGACACACTACGACAAGTTTTGTGCTCTCACATCACCGGAAAGCAACCATTGAGTTCAAAAAACCGGTACCTCTTTACCAATATATATTATTTGATCGTGTCTGCTAGTGTACGAAACACAACATATACACTGACATGAATTAAAAGCAATTCGTTTTTTTCCTTGGTCAAAAGTTACGGCTAAAGACCACGTAAAACAAATCCATATTTGGCAAGGATTCTAATTCTTGTTTTGTATTTGATAAGCCAGGAAAAATATATACATATCTCAATATTAATATAACTGACTTCTATTATGTAATATTTATTTGATATATCTCTTATATACGATTGCTTCTATTTAACGTATATCACTACGGTAGATATCTTCTAAATATTCAAAAGATTTTACATAAATCTTGTACCTTGATAAACACGATTTTATCTATCGCTACGAGCGCATTAAATCCGCACGATCGGACTTATTTTATCTTTTAGCCGCGAAACAGCGCAGTCACGATAAATCTACCCGCATCAAGCCATGCGTTCGGAAATCTTCGCAGATTGGCGCCATGCGCGCACTGTCATGTACAGGCACCACGATGCTAGTCAATCGCCATGAGCGCACTGTCACTGTCACGTACAGGCACTGGACGAAAGCCGTGGTCAACTGTGATCATCCACAAACGTTAGAGTCTATGCGGTCACGATAAATCTATCTGCGTCTGCACGTGCAACAGAAATTATTAGTCGCGGTCATGGTACATCCATCCGCGCCATTCTTTAAAAAATAAATAAAAAATAAAAAGATCAACAAATCGCCATGCGCGCACTGTTTTTATTATTAGCTGCATGCTACTTCTCTTATATAGTTTGTAAAACCTCACGATAGGTGTAATTCGTACTACTAATTATTTTATATGCTATGTGCTATATTTTGCTATGCGCTAATCTTTTACTTCATTAAGTTTTATATGTTGCGATTCGCGGCATATATTTTTAATATTTGCATTGAGTATTTTTCAGGATTTGAATACTTAAATTTAATGCTCCTACACGAGTAGCACCATCAAACTTGGGGGCTACCAGGGTATATAATACCACTGTTGGCGCACGCGTCACGCAGGTATATTTGGAAGCAAATCGTACGTAAGAGGTACTGCAGGCCCGGTACAAAGACGGATTTAAATATTCGCACCATCTTGCCGCAGGGGAGACGTTCTCTGTCGGTTGTAAAGACGCGCAAACAGCGCGCACCTCTGCGCACATAGTGCGCACATTCTTGTTGCGTACTGCGCACATCTTTATTGTGCACCACGCGCACTTCTGTCGCGGACAACGCGCACCTCTGCCACAGAAGCACGTCTTCTGTCGCACAATGTTGCATCACTACTGGTATAAAAGGTACGTCCTTACCCAGGATACAGCATAGGAATCCACCTTCGCCACGGACACCTTTACCATTGTGAGACAATCACAATCGCAATCCCAGTGCGCACTGTCGCATATGGACTGCGCAGTATGATTCGTCCCTTACGCGCATATAAACCCAGTGCGCACCGTCGCATTTGGTTGATTGAGCCTACGCAGCCATAAACAGAACTTAAGTTTAGCATAACATAGCCGTGCGCTATGTCATACTAAACTCGGGGGCTTGTGGACGTATGGTCCGGACTGGGCCAGGAATGGGTCAGGCCCGGGTAGCCAGCGGCCCACTTTACGCACTTTATGGACGTATGGTCCGGACTGGGCCAGGAATGGGTCAGGCCCGGGTAGCCAGCGGCCCACTCTACGCGTTAACCCTAATCCGTATCTTATAAATACATGGCTGGGGTTCCATTCATCATCATAACATAACAGGTTACCCTAAACCTAACTCTTATAAGCCATATCGCACCGATACTAACTTGACCGTCGGAGGTGGATCCCGGGGCTACGGCCTCGGGTCCACTCCTAACGGGTTCTCTTTGTTGTACAGGTCTACTTAGGGCTTATGAAGACGACTAACGGCCCAAGGAGAGTCGTTGAATAAGTCCGCGCCAGATTATGCATCAACAACAAGATTTCCAAGTCCTTCTGATCTTGGGAATTATCAGCCCAAGCCTGGCCTGTTTCACTCAGCTTCTTATGATACTGAGTTTGGGCCTACAGTCAACAACCTTGATGCCACAATTGATGTTAACCCTACAGCAACAAAAAGGATTCATAATGCTCATCCCTTATCAGAGATTATTGGAGATCCTAAAGCACCTGTTAGAACAAGAAGCACTGTAAAGAATACTAAATATGGTGAAGTTGCTTTCATTTCTTATGTCTACAATCAAAAGAGGGACAATCACACAGACTTCAAACATTGTCTGTTTGCATGTTTTCTTTCTCAGATTGAGCCAACTAGTGTTCCTCAAGCACTGGCTGACTCAAGTTGGCTTGAAGCAATGCAAGAAGAGATGCTGCAATTTAAGAATCAGCAGGTTTGGATTTTGGTTCCTCTTCCTGATGGTAAATATGCCATTGGGACAAAATGGATTTTGAAGAATAAAAGAGATGCAAGGGGGATTGTGGTAAAGAACAAAGCTAGACTAGTGGCTCAAGGGTTTAGACAAGAGGAAGGCATTGACTATGATGAAGTCTTTGCACCAGTGGCCAGAGTTGAAGCAATCAGGATATTTTTGGCCTATGCCTCTTATATGGGCTTTATGGTTTATCAGATGGATGTAAAAGGTGCTTTCTTATATGGTAAGATTGAAGAGGAGGTTTATGTGACTCAACCCAAGGGATTTGAAGACCCTGATCATCCAGAGTATGTGTACAAGGTTGTCAAAGCTTTCTATTGACTTCATCAAGCTCCCAGAGCTTGGTATGCTAGACTTTCCACATTTCTGCTGAAGCATGGCTACAGAAGAGGTGCAATTGACAAGACTCTATTCCTCAAGAAAGATTCCAGGGATATTATTCTTGTGCAGGTGTATGTGGATGATATTATCTTTGGTTCAACCAAAGAAGCATGGTGTAGAGAGTTTGAGGATCTGATGAAGGGGGAATTTCAAATGAGTGCCATGGGAGAACTCACTTTCTTTTTGGGTTTACAGGTTCAGCAGAAACCTGATGGTATTTTCATTCATCAGGAGAAGTATGTAAAAGATATGTTGTCAAAGTTTGATATGGAGAATGTCAGGACTGCCACTACTCCCTATGAGGCTCCCAAACCAAAGAACAATATTGATCCTGATCTCCCTGTGAATGTTCATTTATACAGGTCAATAATTGGTTCTTTGATGTATTTGACTACCTCTAGACCTGATATTACATTTGTTGTGAGTGCATGTTCAAGGCACCAAGTCACTCCACTGACCTCTCACTTGAATGTTGTCAAAAAGATTTTTAAGTACCTAAAAGGCCAACCCAAATTAGGTCTTTGGTATCCCAAAGAGTCTCCATTTCAGCTAGCAGCTTATAGTGATAGTGACTATGCTGGTGCCAATATGGATAGAAGATCCACAACTGGAGGTTTCCAATTCCTTGGAAGGAGACTGATTTCTTGGCAATGCAAGAAACAGACCATTGTTGCTACCTCTACTACTGAAGCAGAGTATGTTGCTGCTGCCAATTGTTGTGGACAGGTTCTATGGATTCAGAATCAATTGCTGGATTATGGGTATAACTTTATGAATACTACCATTTTCATTGACAATCAAAGTACAATTTGCATTGTTAAAAATCTAGTTTTTCATAATAGAACCAAACATATTGAAATCAGACACCACTTTATCAGGGATGCTTATGAGAAACATTTAATTAAAGTGGTAAAAATTCACACAGATGAGAATGTGGCAGATTTGTTAACCAAAGCATTTGATGGACCAAGGTTTCAATATTTGGTGGTCCATATTGGAATGCTTAACCCTTAAATGCAAATTTTAAGGGGAGGCATAAGCCTCAGGGGAGGCATATGCCTCAGGGGAGGATTATGAGTGTAAACTTTGTAGATTTGTATCATTTGTATACTTTTTGAGTTCTTAACACTAACCCACTAATGTTTCTGCAAGTTTGTTTGGTGTATTTGGGATGTTTTATGTCTGTTTTGCAGATGTGCTGATGTTGTAAATTTTATGTTAAAAGTCACCAAGAGCTGTATACAAGGGAATGTGGTCAAGTATGCTGAACATGGTTTCTTCTGATTAGTTGATTATACTGAAGGTCATACAAGTTGATTAATGGAGAAGAACTTTTCATTCATTCAAAGAAACAAGTTACAGCTTACATTCAAAGTTCCAACTGGATTACAAAGACCATTCCTAAACATTTGACTAATCGAGTACTACTAGCTTTTATCATCTATTACAAAATATTTGAGGCTATGACAAGTACAATGATGAAGCTGAAGATGAAAATGGAAAAAGAAGAGAAGGAAGACTGTGAAGATGCTTAAGTACCAAAGTCACGAAAATACTCAAGAACTTTGGTCCATGGCAACATTCCTCAATCATCTACTTCAGCTTCTCCTTTCCTTTACGTACAATCTCTGCCTTCTTGCTCTATCCATATTCTCTTGAGTAGAAAGACCAGGTCCTGGAGCAGGAAGATCCAACACTACATTTTGTGATGTTGGAAGAGATGGATCTCTCTTACTTGACCTTGGTTGGGATCTCTCTGGTGTGGAAGGAGGAAGAAATGTTGGATCTTCATTTTCCTCCTCTAAAGAGTCTTCATCAGAGGTACAGATGAAGGGAGAGACAAGTTCTCTCTCAGCAGGAATGGGAACATGGCTAGGTTCACCCCTTTTATGTGCATTCCATCGTCTTTCATGTACTTCCCATCGACTTTCCATTTCTCTTTCATAGTCGGAATCATCAAGCTCCCAAGGATATGGTGGTAAATCTTCTGATGATGATGAAGAAGAGGAATTTTGATCTGGAGATTCTGGTTTTGATGACATGATTGTGGTGATGAATTGAGTTTAATTGGGAAATTGGGGTTGAGAGATGATTTGGGGTAAATTGATGACTGAGATGTGTTATTTGGGGTGATTAAATAAGCTAAGTTTAGGCGTTATGATAATTAATGCGAGTTGGGTGGCACAGTAAAAATCAAGATATTCACTGAAGATATTTTTACATTTGCTTGGTTTCTGCTGATGTTGACCATTCCTCAGCAGATTTGACTTTCATTTATGCTGAAGGGTAATTTTGAATTTGGAAGGTTTTAAATTACACGTCAGACTTGGTCAATAATTAGTTCCGATAATTTTGACCACGATTGGGGAACTTCCAAATATAACCCACTTCGCATATCTCTTCCTAAACAAAATTATTCGCTTATTACTCCATTTAAACCCATAATTCTCTGAGTAATTCATAACCGTCTCACGCAAGTTCATTCAAATGGCACAACTTGAATTGAAAGGAGATCATAACAAGTATGCTATTCTGAAAAAGGCAAAGGGACATGAAGAATTTGATTTAATGGTGGAGTTTCTACAAAGGTCAAAGATTCATTATGCTTTGACACATAGTCCCAATCTGATTTGTGAATCAATGGTGAAGCAATTTTGGGCATCTGCTACAAAGAGATCTGACACAGAGATTGTAGCTGAAATTGATGGTGTAGAGTATGTGGTGACAGAAGATTTGATTAGGACAAAGCTTCAGTTGGATGATGAAAATGGTGTGTATCACTCCAACACTACAGAGATTCTTGCTGGGCTAAGGGAGGCTGGATATCAAAGTACTGATACAACTAAGTGGCACAAGAATCAATTTTGTCCTAAGTAGAGGTATTTGGTGCATTTGCTGCTCCAATGTATTAGCAACAAGTGTGGTGGATGGAACCAATTCTCTCTACAATTGGGTTGTAGTATTGTTTGTCTTTCTAAGGGTCTAACTTATAATTTTTCTAAGTTTATTTTTGAAAATATGCTAGAAAACATTGATAAACAACAACATAAGTTTCTAATGTACCCTAGGTTCTTACAAATTATTTTAGATATAACCACTGAAGATAAAACCTATGTGCCTATTAAAAGTCTTGGTTCTAAGTTGTTTGCCTCAATGAAAACAAATTATAATGGGGAACATCGCCCTTTGTTAGATGCTATGTTGCCACATGGCAATGATAATGTAGTTGAGGGTGACGATGCTGGTAATGTGCCTTCCCAAAATGCTGCTGATGATGGTAATCCATCATCTTCTGGTGTTGCTGCTGATGGTAATCCTTCAGTGGTAATTGAGGAAGAGCCAGCTACAACTGCTGAACCATTACCTATTTCTACTGACTTACCACCACCTACCCCTGTACATATGTCACCTAGTCCTACCATTTCACCATCTCAGGATGCTCCATTTGAGCAAACTCATGAGTTTGAAAATACATTTCAGCCTCTTGAGCCTGAGCTCACTAGACTACCTACACCCAGCCCTATGAGAGAGCCAATTGATGAAGGCTTTCCTAATGTTGTACATGAGTCTGTTTCTCCTGCCGGGTTCAATGAAGCTCCTCTTACCACTGAGCAATCAGATGGTAGAGCAGAGGACCCTATTACTCTTACTTATGTATATGATTCACTTTGTAGGTACATGAAAAGGACTGATGATCTCCAAAAGGAACTTGCTAATACCAAGTCTACTCTTGGTAATGAAATTGAAAGGCTGAAAAGGAAGGTTCAAGATTTGGAGGCACAGTTGAATCAGCAGAAGCAAAGTAAGGATGGATTAGATACTACTGAAGTTCCTCAGGAGGCAAATTTGGATTCTCTTGAAATTCTAGCTGAAGTTGCTAGACAGTCTCATGTTGCTCCTCCTAAAGCTGCTGAAGTACCTTCATCTGAGCCACCAATTCAATTCAGCAGAAGAAGAAGTAGAAGACAATATTTGGCAAAGAAAGCTGCTTAATCTTCCAAAGTGTCTAGTGGTGATAATGATGTGCTTATGGCTGAAGCTACTGATCTTCTTCAGGAGAAACAATCACCAAGTATTATTGTTGCTGACATTTCTACTGATAAAGCTCATGCATCAGGAGATACATTCTTTGTAGCATGGAAAGAGTATTTGAATTCCCCTGTTCATAATCAGCAAGTTTCTCCTGATGACATCACTGAAATCCTCAAGCCTCAAGGATCTACTGATAGAGATGTTCAAGAAGTTAATGATGATCCTATGGAAGATTTGGAAGTTCCTCATGATGATTTTGCTGAAGGAACTGAGGTGGCTGAGGATGAGCTTGTTACAGCTGAAGAAAGAGCTGCTCAAGAAAAACTCTTCAAAGACTGGGAAGATTATAAGAAGAGTTCTGATATGGCTGAGGAACAGCAAGCCAAGTTTGATGCAGCATATCAGTCTGCCACTCAAAGATATGTTTCTACTTTGCCTATTGAAAGACAAAGAGAATTGATGCTGCTGTTCAAGAGTTTGATGAGTCAGATTGGCAGCATATTGGACAACAAGTGATTGTTAATCCTGATTTAGCTGCAGACATTATTGGTAAAAGGGTGGAGAAAAAGGACTGGGCCTCTGAAATTGTGAAAGTGCTGAAGTTGAGGAAGAAAGTAGCAGATGAGTTAAAAGCCAAAACTAAAAGAGATAAACCTATGACTCAAGCACAGCAGAGGGATTATATGAGAACATATGTGAAAAGTCAAAGCAGTTCATTATATAATACTGCTTGGACTAAGAAACAAGTGTGGGCACTTCCATTTGACAAATTGGTTCAGATGTATAGCAGGATCAAGGCTAGAAATGACAAAGCTGGAATGGGTGCTTCTAAGAATATTCCTAATGTGGATATTTCTGTTGCTGTTGAAAAGGTATCTTTCCCTGATACTTCTGCTGATGTACCACATGTTGCTGCTTCATCTTATGTGGATAAAGGTAAAGCTCAAGTGATAGCAGAAGATCCTCCATCTAGAAAGAGAACCAGGAGACAAATGGAGGAGGAAAGATTGGGTGAAGAGGCTGCTAAAAAGTTAGATGAGGAACAACAAGCTGACTTGGCAAGATTTCATGAGATTAAGGTAAGAGAGGATGAACTTCAAGCTGCTAGAGCCAAACAGATGAGGCAGGCTATGGATGAACAATATGCATCTGCTGCACTTGAATCTTCTCAGGATTCTACTGATGAACAATTGGATAATCCATCAGTGGAAACTGATGCTGCAGAAGGTGAATCTGCTGAAGATGCAACTTCTCTACCTCATGCTGCTATTTATGTTCCTGGAAGAAGAGCAAAGAGAATGGCTAGAGTCAGAACTTCACATTCCACACAAAGCCTAATAAATGTGAATGCTTCTGATGCTTCATTTATAAGAGAATGATTCCCTGATGATTGGCCTGATGCAACTAGAGATGTTTTGGTTCACTGGGAGTTAACTGAGAATGGCCAGTTTAATACCATTTATAGATTGGATACAACTTCTATATCCTTTACATTTCTTCAAGAGATTCTACATCTTGTTGATCATCAAGATTTGGTCACCTTATATGATTTGGTTCTCAAATTTTATGCAAATCATACTCCTACAGGGTCTGGATTGTATTTATTGGGTGATCTAAGAGTGTTGTTTGATTCTTCTACTCCCACTGGTGCTAGTTATGACATATGGAAAAACAATCAGAGATGGAAAGTTCAGAGTTGGAAATTTTATCCTATGCCTTATGTTCATGTGTTGGAAACTACAACTGGTCTAAGGCTTATTATGGATATTGGCAAGAGATATCCACTGAAAGTGTCTCTGATGGAGAAAATGCTACAACAAAGGTTGGAGATTCCTCCTGATCCAGTTGAGAATGCAAGATTGTTTGCTGAATCTTTGGTGAAAGTCTTTAAACAAAGGATTAAGACTTCCAGAGCAGCTTCTGTTTAATGGTATAATGTTGTATATATATATATATATATATATATATATATATATATATATATATATATATATATATATATATATATTTCTTAAAAAAAAAACCTAACTTTTTTGTTGTATAGTATTGTGTTTATGTTATGCAGGTTTGGTGTTCATCACACTATTATTTGGTCATCAACTTACCTGATATTGACTATTCCATCAAAAAGTTGGCTAGTCCAAAGGGTGCAGCTTTGGTAAAGACACATCAAATCTGTTGATAGCTGTAATAGTTTGCTCAAAACCATAGGGTTTTCAACTCACCCATGCTTTATTGCTGAGTAGTTGAAATGGTTGTCAATTGACCATGGATTTTTCCTTTCTGGATTCCAAATAATTGGCTAGCCCACATGTATATGGCTTGTGGTAAAGGCAGTGGAAAACCATATTTGGTAATCAGTTAACCAAGATGATTTTTTATCAAAATAATTGGCTAGTCCTGAGCAAACGGCTACAAGTAAAGACATCTCAAATCCGTTTATAGCTGATGATTTGCTAAAAATCATGTGGTTATCAGTGTACCTTAGAACACTTGGCTACTCCAGTAGTGATGGCTATTGGTAAAGAGATATCAAATCCATTATTTTCAATGATTCACCTCTCACAGGAGTTAACACACCTGGAAGTGATGAGAATAGTATGAAACTAATTTGTTTTGATGTACATTTAGTCATTTGTTGCTGCAAAGAATGGAGCTTTCAAGTATTTGCTGATCATAGAGATCCTGCTGAAGATGATTCTTTGCTGGTTCTGTATTATTACAATCCTCTTGGTATATAATTTCAAAGATCTATCAAGAATCTTGAACTTAACCAGGTCAAATTCAAGATTAGGGGAGGATTGTTGGGAATTCTGCTAAGTAAGAATTCTGCTGAAGGTTACTGCTGAAGAGCTGGTTCCTGCTAAAGCAGTGTATCTGCTGAAGTCTAGTTTCAGCATTATTAGTTTCTGCGGATATAGTATTTCCGTATTTTATGTATTATAGTTTGGATATGCATGAGTTTATTTAGGAAGTGATAATGCATATCTTTTAGAAGTTTTAGAATATACGTTTCTTGAGAAACGGTTTAGGGTTCCTTGTGTATAAAAGGAACACACGATTATGTATTGTATAACGTTTTAGAAAACACTTTTCATAGTTATTAAAAGATCCATAGAGGATCAAAAGTTCTTAGTATTAAACTTGTGTTTGTTTCCGCTTTAAAATACAAGTTACAGAGATTGTCTATTAGTGTGTTATTGATTACATTAACATAACTAACGATTCTAGAGTGCTCAAGAAGATCTATCAAGGTCTTATAGTTCAACAGTAATTCTTAACATTTGTCCTTTTATTCACTTGTCTCTTTTATGCAGTGTTGCAAAAATTGGCCTAGGCGGCCGATTAATCGCTATGCGTGGATTAACCGCCCCGATTTTCACTAATCGGTCTTATTAATCGGTTTAGTCAAAATTTGGTCAACATACCGATTAATCGAATAAAAATCGGTCAAGTTGGCTAGATCAGCTAAATCGGGTATATAGTTTCCAAATTTTATAATTTTATATAATAAAAAATCAAATCTAGTTGATCCCCGCCTAATCGATTAATCGCTAGGCGGTACCCGGCCGCCCAACTACCGCCTACTAATTTTTGCAACCTTGCTTTTATGTAAAATAAATATTTATAAAAATTAGAAAATAAAAACATAATTTTAAAACCTATGAAAATAATTTTCAACGATTTTATCAATAAAACTTTTTATAAATATATTTAAAATCTAAACGAACTATAGAAATTCTAGAAAAACAATGACTTCTAAAATCGGATACTAATCAATAGAAAATATGAAAGCTAAATTTAAAAGAAATAAAATAAAATAAAACTATTTTATAAAACAAAAGACCAAAACTGAAGAAAATATTTACAAAAATATCAAAAAGCAAAACTAAAATTTGTAAACTGAAGACAAGACTTTTTAAAAATTAATAAAAATATAAATACGAATATTTTTTGTATTTCTTGTATTTTTAGCAAATATTTGCTCAAAGAAGGGGAAAAATCAAACTTTTTATAAAATGAATTTAAAAGACTCAAACCTAAAAATTTATAAACTCGAACTTTTTTAGCAAGTAAAACAAGATAAAAACCCAAATAAAATTATAAAAATCCATTTTTATAAAATAAAATAGAGTTTTTATCTTGTTTTTATTTGCTAAAATATAAAATATACAAAAAATATTCGTAATTTATTTTTATTAATCTAAAAAGTCTTTTCTACAGCTTATAAATTTTACAGATTTTATTATATTTTCTGCTATTTAGTATCAGTTTATTGGAGTCATATTAATTTTTTATAGAATTTTTAGAGTTCGTTTAATATTTTAAATATATATATAAACAATTTTATTGAAAAACGTAAAAAATTATTTTCTTAAATTTTGAAATTCTGTTTATTTTTCTAAAAATTTTAAAAATATATAGTTTACATAAAAGGGACAAGTGTAGAGAATTCGTTTACACACACGACTAAATTTAACGACAATATAACAACCATAACCTTTTTCGACCAAATTGTGTGCTTTTGCAAATAGTTGGGACCAACGGTTTAAGTTTTTCAAAAAAAAGCCTCAAATGTGCAATTTCAGTACATCTCTAAGGACTAAACATGTAGTTTACTCAAAATATGAGTATAAGAATTATTACGTGACAGTAATAATCCTAGCCCCTACAAGAATTTGATATAAGAGTCCAAAATTTGCAATACTAATTTTCTCAATGCTAACATTTATCAGGTAATATAGATAAGTAAAATTTTCCATCACAAATCTCAAGAGTCCAAAAATACTACTCTCCCTCACCTCCCCCATTGACAACCACTCTGCCTCTTAGTTACTTTTACGTAGTATGTTTTTCTATGAATGATGTAAATCCTATCAAGTACTCCATGGGTCGTCTTCGGTCCTCACTTCTGACGGCTCAACAACTTCAGTCTCGGCAGCTTCAGATGTTGTCTCTTCGGTTGATTCAGTTGGTTCAGCAGTTTCACTTTCCTCGACTCTTCCCCATCTTCCTCCAAGAGCGACTGCCATCATTTCATAAATCTTGCTTCCCAACTCAGCTGGACTATCGGGCTACAATTGCACATAATAAAGTTGACTGTCAATAAACGGAAGATGCATACAAGAATAGAAAATGATGGTATTCTTTATGAGGATGGAAATGCTTACTGTGAAACCACTCGAGATTAAAGATGTTTCGTATAAAAGATCCACAGCTCTTCTTGCCTCAGTGCTGTCTGGTGCGTTTTTACATGCAGCCTGCAAAGTTCACATGCATCCATATGTCAAATACTCAAACATAAGATTACTTATTTTACCCTCGCTAGATCCAATTGCTTTATTGTCTTTCGTTCACATACATAGTTTAGATATGAACTAGTAGTCCACAGTGGCCAAGTTTTTACTTGAAATAACGTTATCCCCCGCCCATTAAAAGATCTAGTATTTGATTTTATATTTTTAACCCAAACAAATGAAAAATTGGCAATTTGGCTTCAAAAAATTCAACTTTTGTTGGGACCAAATCGGCAAATAGACACAAATTAATTAGTCTCCCTATGAGTGATACGCATTCTTAGTTTATGCGTATACGAATAGGTTGTAAACCCCCAAAAAGTGAACATAAAGATAGATAGTTAACCAATATTAAATTAGCAAGGGTAACTTGACTTACATTTAAGTCCTTGATGATTGGATGGTCAGGATTGACTTCCATTATTCTTCGTCCCCTCATGAACTCCAAAGTCGAAGTATCACCAAGAGTTTGTGCTCTCATTAACCTGAAGATAAAAGACACATTGTTAAGCATAATACTTGAGGTGAAGATAAAACATCCATAACATGTTTCAAAATGCTAGTTACCGTTCCATATTAGCAGACCATCCAAACTTGCCAGACACAAGGACACATGGGGAAGAGCTCAAACGGTTTGAGATTTGTACTTTAGCAACTTTGTCACCGAGTTGTTGCTTCATCCAGTCACAAAGAAGGACATACTCTTGCTGATTTTCCCTCTCTTTAGCCTCATCCGTGTCACCTGCAATGTAAAAAGTTATTTGCCTTACTCCCACACTTTAAACAATATAAATGTTAGGCAACAGTTTAATAGAAACAGGTCCCTGTAAAAAAACAGACGAAAACGTAAAAAAACGGACGAAACGAAAAAAAAAAATTGACGAAAATGTAAAAAATCGGACAAAAACATAGAAAGACGGACGAAAACGTAAAAAAATGACGAAAACGTAAAAAACATACTAAAACGTAAAAAAACGGACAAAACATACTATAGTAGTATAGTAGCATGATTACAGTGGAAATGTAACGAGTCGACCCGATCCAATCCGACCTAACCCGTTTGACCCATGACCCATTCAACCCATTCTTAAAGCATGACCCATGACCCATTTGACCCATAACCCATTTGACCCATGACCCAAACCAACCCAACCCAACCCATTTGCCACCTCTAGTTTTTATATTGATCAAATTGGTTCAAACTGGACAGTAAATGGGTAATTTTTCATATTTATCCAAACTTCCAAACTATTTTTAAAAAATTAAGGCAAGTTTGATTACTTAAATATTTTCAAAAACCTATAGAAGGTTTAATGCATTAAAAATCACACTTTGAAGACTTTCAAACCATTTGACATGTTTGGCACGTTTCTTGTTACCTTTAAAGCCATTTTGTTTTACATGGTTAGCGCATTAAAAAAACATATAAATGGTCACCCCACAACAAGTTCCTGCTCAACTTACCAAGTTCGAGATCTTCCTTGCTCACATCTACGAATTTCTTCTCTTTATATGTTTGAAGATTCTGAATGGCCACTTCATCAATAGGCTCGACTAGATACAGTACCTTCAAAGATGGAACGCACAAATTGTTAATAATAGTACCAAACAAACGGAAACCATAACCAAAAGATTGAAAGAAGATGCATACCTCAATATCCTTTTGAACCAATTTTTCCAAGAAAGGTGCTGACTTGGCACTTTTCAAGCTATCGGTTGCAATATAATAAATAGCGTTCTGCTTCTCATCCATGTTATCAATATACTCATCTAAGCTTATCAACTCATCCTCGCTCTTAGATGAGAAAAACCGTAACAATGGAGTTATTCTCTTGTGATTTCCGGTATCCTCGATACATCCCAACTTGACAAACTTCCCAAAGTTTTCCCAAAACTTCCTATAATCCTGAAAATATTTGAACCACAATTGAGTTAATAATATGTTAATAAAAAAAATACAGAACAAAAAGTTCTTAATCTTAACCTCCTTGTTCTCGCTATCAGCAAGTTCTTGTATCATGTCAAAAGTTTTCCTCACAAGCCTCTTTCGCATAATTCTCACCTGTAATACAAGAAACAAGTTAGTTACAAAAATTAATTAACCATGCCATCGTTTTATTAATCACGCAACGATTATATTATTTACATACAATTCGACTTTCTTGAAGGATCTCTCGTGAAACATTAAGGGGCAGATCATTTGAATCCACCACACCCTTTACAAAGCTCAAGTATCTAGGAAACTGCATGACAAAAAATCAAGTTTAGGTTCTCTCATCTTTCAATATGTTGGCGAGTAATATTAATGAAAAATTGCTTACAAGTTCACCATCAAAATCATCTGAAATGAACACACGTTTCACATAAAGACGAATATTCTTTGTCTTGGGGTTCACCACATCTTCATTGTTCATTGGTGCCATTCCCGGGATGTAAATTACACTTCTAAACTCCACTTCACCCTATACAAATTGTAATAAATAATAAGCAAGAGATTACATCTTATGCAATTAGTCAAAAGACAAATAAAACAGAAAATACCTCGGTGGTGAAGTGAGTGTGAGCAAGTGGGTCAAGAAACTCGTTAAATGTCTTCTTGTAAAACTCGTTGTATTGATCTTTTTCAATTTCTTTAGGGTTCCTCATCTGCAATTCAATTATATAACTATTAGTAACAAATAATAGTGCAAGTGCATGGCAAAAAAATGTTATATGCATGTACATTCACTTACCCATATAGGTTTTGTCTCGTTGGCCAATTCCCAGTCCCAATATTTTTCAGTCTTGGTCTTCTTCTTCTTCTGGAAAACACAAAGTAAACAACATTACTTCTTCAGACATTTAACAGGTCAAGAGTTTTTATGGATCAAATGATTTTGTAAGGGTTAGGTTGACTCTTGTTCATTTACCTCTGGTGGTGTTTCTTCTCCCTCCTTGGGTTCTTCCTCCTCCTCAACCTGTAAAAAAGTTCAACAACCTATCTAGTTAAACAACATTTTCAATTTTTCATTCTGAAAATTTCCTTCTACGCGAGAGATATGATCAAATCATATAAAAGGGAAGGTGGGTAGGCAACACAGAGACCAGAAAAATTACCTCAACTGTCCTTGATTTTTCTTGCCATGTGTAAATGGGGAAGGAAACAAATTGTGAGTAGTTTTTCACCAAACCCTGGACCCTGGTCGGCTCAGTGAACTCGTATTTGTCATCATCCTACATATAGATTGCAAAAGTTTGTCATTATGGTCTCTCTATTTCATGCAGAAAGATTTTAAAACTTAATTCATAAGAACATATAAAGTACCTTCAAATAAAGTGTTATTTCTGTTCCACGTGAAATCTGCTTCGCGGGGTCAGTTTCTTCTTTAATCACATACGAACTACTGTCGGCTGCCGCTTCCCACACGTATTGCTTGTCTGATCTGGGGCTCTTGGTGGAAACGGTCACCTGCTTGCATGCAATATTTGAAATTAACCACCAAATAAGAAGGAAGAGATTAATTAGAAAAATGAAAAGAGAAGAATGTTGTTAAAGACCTTGTCAGCAACCAGAAAAGCCGAATAAAATCCGACACCGAATTGACCAATCAAGCTGTTATCATTTCCAAGATCCTTGTTTTCCTACAACATAATGAAACATAAACAACTGTATTTCAAAAACTGGCATATCACTTACAAAATGACTCAATATAATGATATGGAAAAGGACTGGTACCTTTAGAGCATTCAAGAACTTAGAAGTACCACTTTGAGCAATAGTACCAAGGCAGTCAATTAGCTCCTCTCGGGTCATTCCAATACCAGTGTCACTACAGAAAATAATTAAATATTAGCTTCAGATTCCACTTCCACTATACAGCTGAAGTTTCAAACTTATGAAGAATCTTACGAAATGGTGATGGTCCCCAATTCTGGATCGGGTTTTATACGGATCTCCAAATCACCAGCATCTCCGAGCAATGAAGGGTCCGTTACACTTGAGAATCTCAGTTTATCAAGTGCATCACTCGCATTACTGGAGAAAGATCACATGATAAATGTGAGCATATGCTATCTTAATTATGCATTATACTCATATATATCGTATTAACAGATTAATATTCATAACAAAAGATATCAATGCAAGTGTAGCATGAACATATAAATATATTTACCTCACGAGCTCCCTGAGGAAAATTTCCTTGTGACTGTATAAACTATGAACAATTAAATTCATCAACCGGGAAACCTACATCAATAAATTCAAGATTTAGTTTCACAAGCATCGAAAAGTTCAAGTCAAAACAACTTATTCGCAAGAAAACAATAAGATATAAGCAATTACAAACACCTCCAATACTGCTTATTAGTGTTATCAAATAGTAATGCAGCATAAGTCAATAAGCAATTCTAACACACACAATTATTCTAAAACAAACCAAACCATGATACCATAAAACAAGACTAATAAGATGCCATAGATAACCCAAAAAAGGAAATTTAACCCAACTTTAACCAATTACCAATATAAGAAGGATATCCTAATCCCATCCATGATAAAAATGGCCATCTTTATCAACCAAGCAACAACCTCTTTATAGTCTAGCAAAATCACAGCTAACTATCCTAAACCACAAACTTCATCATAAAATTGTATCATAAAACAACACAAACTCATCAAATGTCAAAAACCATCTATCGACAAAAGAATCAGCAAAAAAACACTAATAACCATATCATAGTTTAACACAATTTGAACCAAAATAATTAGTACTTGATAATAACCGACCTCAATTATCAAAACTATGTCATAAAGCAAGCCTAGAGAGATAAATAAAAGAGATAACAGTTAGAAAACAAATGATACAAAAAAAAAAAAAAAAATCGCACCTCAGCTTAACTTCATAAAACAAGCCAGATTAATAAAGATTACCAAAAAAACAAGAACTAATTAAAGAAAACCTACAAATTATATGAAAATTGACTAATAACTCGATTTAAACCAAAAAGATTAAAACTTGATTATAACCCACCTCAGCTTAGTACTTATAAAGTAAACCAAATACATAAAAATAGTTAGAAACTGTAACACTGTAAAACATATCAAAATTGGGTAAAACCCCAAATAGATAAAAATTACTAAAAACAACTAGAATTAATCAAAAAGATAACCCAATAAATGATATGAACCAAAATGATCAATACTTGATTATAACCAAAATCAGCTTAGTTTTATCATATCAAAAACAAGTCAAATAGATAATATTCACAAAAAAATTAAAAAATTAACCAATAAGATTATAACCCAATTCAGCTTGGTACTCATACAATAAGCCAAATAGATAAGAATCACTAAACAACACAAATTAATCAAAAAGATTAAAACTTGATAATAACCCACCTCATAAAATAACCCAAATAGCACTAAAACAATAAGAACTAATGAAAAAGATAACATATGAACCAAAAAGATTAAAACTTGACTATAACCCACCTCAGCTTGGTACTCATAAGTCTCACCAGGTGCATCACTAGTTTCTTTTTCAGCAACAGCTGAAGCCTCACACCTAACAACAACACTATTACCAACTCTTTTATCCACTTTCCATTTCAACCCAGAACAAGTTAAACCACTACTTTTTAACCCACTTTTCAACAAACATAACCTATTAGTACTAGTAGTATTGGATTTAGATGAGAATAAAGGGGAATAAGGGAGTGATTGTAAGGAAGATGGAGTTAAAGTTCTGCTAAGAACTGGAGCCATGGTTGGATTAGGTAGTGTTTGGATATGGGGGCTGTGAACTAAACCCTTGGGAAATGGGTAGAGAGGGGTTTTAGGGAGAGTGAGGATGATTCTAGAAAGAGGGCCGGCTTGGCTTCAAGTGTTGAAAATGTAAGGTGTAGATGTTGCCATTTCATCATCCCTTTACGTTATCTTGTTTCTTTCATTTTTTTCATTACTTTTACAGTAAATTACATGGATGGTCCCTATGTTTTGTCTCAAGTTGCATCTACCATCCCTAATAGTTTAAAGTTGCATGAATTGATTGTCCCTAATTTTGAAAAGAACGAGCATCGTTGCCCACGCATTGCTGCAGGAGTGCGCTGGTACATATATATTTGTAAATTTTGTTTTTTTCTTGGTTTTGTCAAGTAGATGACGTGACATGTGTTTTGTTGTTTCATTTATTTTTTTTACGTAAAAAATGGAAAAGATTTTCTTTTCACGTAAGTTTCGGTGGTACATCACTTGTTTTCGGTTTTACAATGTACGTAATACATGTTTTAAAGGTGTGATTTTTTTTTGTTCATTATTGTAGATGTTTTTTTTTTAATACTGAATTGTTATATATGTTTTGAGTAATTTTGTCATGGTTTGTGTATGTGTAACTGTTTAAATGTCATTTGGGCTTTCAGTATTTTGTTCATTGTATATTCATTTGGGTTGAAGGTGATTTCGTAAAAGTTTTGCATATTTATACTCGTTTCTATTCGAAAAATCATTTCGAAAACAATGTTGCAAATTTTATAATTTTTCGGGTCCGTTTGGTACGTCAAATGGTCCCGTAGTGAATAACATAAAATAATTTTTGTCTTGGATTCTTGGTAATAAACTAATAATTACTTGAATTAGCATTTTTATTTTTGGTAATCACATGTTTTGTGTAGTATGCCATGAGAGCTTGCGAGTTTTTTTTTTTTTTTTTTTTTTTTTTTTTTGCAATGGTATGCACATAAATCGGTGGTCACAATAGAAATTTATAACCAATACTCTTGCATATAAATATTTTTTGGCTATTTATGAGAAACAATTATTGTCTTTGCCATACTACTCGTAAACATTCTCTCACTAATAAACACACACAAACATTCTCTCCCTTCTCTCTCACTAAATCTTCGCCGGCCGTCACCTCCGACCACCCACCGTTACCGGAAAATTTTCCGGCGAGACACTTTTTCACCCCAAATCGTAGATCGGCTTATTTTTCACCTTTCTGGAGCTTACACCAAGCACCTCCACCGCCGTTGCCTCGCCACCAGTCTCGCCACCGCCACCTTGCCCTTCCCGTCTATATTTTTATTTTTCAAACCCTAATTTGTAACTTTTTATTTAATTCGATTTTCATATAAAACTTTTAATAAAACCTTTGTAAAAGATTGAAAAAAAGTGCGATCTAACATATTTAAACTTGACTCGGCGTGACTCAGTCACGACTCGGCGACTCACCGAGTCAACTCGCGTTGACTCGGGCGAGTAAACATCTCTTTGTGAATTGTGGTTGCCAGAATAAATTTCTAATTTCTTTTTCTATATTTATATATTTTTTTTTTTCTGATTTGCACTGGCCGGAATTTGCTGCTGCCGTCGACGCTTTCGCCGGATTCTGCACTGGCCCACTGCCGGAAAAATATATTTATTTTCAAATAATTTTGTATAGGCTGTGGTTAACTTTCACTTCGTATATGGTTTGTGTTTTAATGGTTGTTATTGGTTCCAATATCTGTTCGTCACATCTTCTTTCATTTGTTCATTTGATATTTAATGGATGTATGATAAACTGATGTATGATATCTTGTAAGTTTTGGATGTGATTTCTTTTTACATTTTTTTTTTTTTTGGATGAATCTGGATTGTAAAAGAGGGTGTAATCTATTTTTTTTATTGATATTTATAGTGATGTACAGTGCACAATAGGGAAAAACAGTGTAAAACAGTGCCAAAAATTGGGGGTACTATTCATTGGCACTGTAGCTAATCCAAGTTATTAACTCCTCCAACCAATAGGATTGTGTCACGTGTCCCGAACAACCAATAGGAAGCCGAATTATGGTGTTAACTATGCCTTAATAACCCTACCGTGGACCCCGCAACCCAATGATATTTAGTATATAGTATAATAACCTTTTTTTTTTAACTGTTGTTAAGTGAATTCTGTTATCATTTACAAGTTAGCCAATTTGGCTAACGACCGTTTGCATCGTCTATCTTTTATAATAACAGTTGTTTATAATTTAATGTTTTTCGTTCGTTTTATACGTTTTCGTCAGTTTTTGTCTGTTTTTATATGTTTTCATCCATTTTTATACATTTTCGTATGTTTTCATACGTTTTCTTACATTTTCATATGTTTTATCCGTTTTTACACGTTTTCATACATTTATATCCGTTTTTATACGTTTTCGCCCGTTTTCTAACATGTTCATACGTTTTTGTCCGTTTTTATACGTTTTCATCTGTTTTTATAAGTTTTCTTACGTTTTGATACAATTTCGTACATTTTAGTTCGTTTTCTCCCGTTCTTATCTGTTTTCATATATTTTTCTCTCTTTTTATACGTTTTCATCCATTTTCATACGCTTTTTTTCGTTTTTATACGTAACAAAACATATAAAACCGGAAGAAAACGTATAAAAACGGATGAAAACGTAAGAAAATGTTTAAAAGGGGCGAAAACGTACGAAAATAGATTAAAAAAAGCAAGAAAAACGTATAAAACGTAAGAAAACGGACGAAAGCGTATAAGAACAGACAAAAACGTATAAAAATGTAAGAAAACATATGAAAACAGACAAAAACGTATAAAAATGGACGAAAATGTAAGAGAACATATAAAAATGGACAAACATGTATTAAAACGGATAAAAATGGATGAAAACATATAAATGTGTAACAAAAAGTATAAAAACATAAGAAAACGTATAAAAACGGCTAAAGACAAATACATATAAAAACGGGCAAAAACGTATAAAAACTGATAAAACGTATGAAAATGTATAAAAACGTAAGAATAGTGTATAAAAAAGGATGAAAATGTATAAAACTGACAAAAACGTATAACGTAGGAAAAAGGACGAAAAACTTTAAATTATAAACGGTCATTATTATAAAGGATAGATGATGCAAATGGTTGTTAGCCAAAAGGGCTAACTTGTAAATGATAACAAAATCAACTTAACACCAGTTAACAAAAGGACCGGGAGTGTTTTTTTTTTTTTTTTTTTTCAAAATTAGGGATGATACATGCAACTTTAAACTATTATGGACGATAGATGCAACTTGGGACAAACCACAGTGACCATTCGTGTAATTTACCCTTTCTTTTAATAGCTTTTTTAATTGAGTGATTGCTAACGAGTGCCCTAGGCATTAATTAAACTGCATTCATTAAATACAAGCTTTCTTTTTAGATTAAAATTTTTATTTAATGTACATTAATGAAACTTAAAATTACCATAATTAAATATAATTTTTACTTTGTAATTAAATAAATTCAAAGTTTCCTTTTATAGTGACATTAAACTTTACCCTGAACGTATAATTAACGGTGCAGACCTGTGCATAGCAACAAGATTTTATAGTTGGAAATAATAATAGTTGCGATATTGGTATTGAAATAAAGATCAGAATTATGAGCAAGAATGAGATGAATCTGTAAAATACGAAGAAAAAAAAATATAGATGACTAAAATTGAGTTCTTCTATTAGTTAATTTTGATTTTTATTTTATTAGCTAATAGGAAGGTTCGATTTGCAATTGAACTCTCCTGTTAGTTAATAAAATGACTGATGGTCACAAAACATTTACTCTTATTATATAAAAGATTTCAAAACTATCCAAACAATGGTTTTGTAATTTCAATGTGTTGAATTTGCAACAATTCAATATGTGGTTCATGTTTTACATGTAGTATACAACTATAAATGTATATTCATAAATAAATGAGCTAAAGCGAAATTTTTTTGACAAACCAAGCTCAAGTCGAGTCTAATTTACTTATCATAAAAATGAATTGACTCCTAGCTTGTAAATTATTCTACCAGTTGAACTCGAGCCAAAAGTATAAGGCTCGAAACGAACTTGAGCTCGAGACTTATGATCGTAAATGAGCCGAGCTTGAGCTTTGAGAAGCTCAGGCTCGACTCGACTTGTTTCTACATTTCTACATTTATTTGGTAGTTATGCTATTATTGCAATCTTAAGGATGAGGTATGTTAAATTCTTAATGGGCTTAACTGTTAAGTGAATATAGTGTAGTAGAAATTTCACTTAGTCAAATTCACGGTAACATATCGCAATTTGAAAATTCAAGGTACTAAAATTTCCATTTAGCTAAATTCAAAATACTAAACTACATTAACATAGCAAAGTACTAGAATAAAACAGGAATTATCACCATAGTTCTAATGCGATGTTTGACTATGCTTGGTAGGTGCTTAATGGAATTGTTGTGCTATCAAAAGAGACTAGAAAAATATTCGCGTAAAGTGACGGTGTATAGCGATAAATGGTTATACTTGCAAACTTGTTTATTTTGTGTGTGACTCTTGCTGTAACACTTACAAGTTTAATTTGTAATCATTGTAAAAAAAAAAAAAAAAAAAAAAAAAAAAAAAAAAAAAAAAAAAAATCTATGAGTTATAAACGAAAAATGAAAAAGGTTTGAGGATCAAACAATATTAAACATATATACTAAAGTTTGGGCTCTTTAGCCCATCACCTCCTCCAAACCGACCCGGAACCGCCCGTTCTAACAAAATGGGTTATAAACAAAACCTGGCCTATTCACCTCCCCTCACAACCCTAGCCATAACTGTGGATCCGACCCTGCCGCCTCCCACCTCCGAGCTCCGGTACTGTGGCATCTCAACCCGAACCAACCACTTACACCCGGTGCAACTACAGTGATTATATACTTTTTTATTCACTATGTGGTGGGAAATAGCTCCAGCTGTCTGCTTTGTACTGCAGCCCTTTCCTTGGCCACATATTAGGGGTCTTGAATGAGCAATATAAATGGTTGAATATTATTTTAATGGGTGGTATATATGGGATGTTCTGGATGTTTCTCTCATTTGCGCTCTCTTTTTCTGTCTCACAAATCCCAAATCAGAAACCACAACCATTATCTTCTTCGACAAATCTTGGACTATGTTTTTGTTGTTGTTGTGGTTTCGAGTTTGTCCAGGTATTGTCGTTGTAGTTCACCCCCCTTTTTAACCTCATGTTGCGTTTACTTATCTGCATATACCTAGATCGTAATAAGAAACACCCAAAAAAAAGAACGAATCCGTTGTGATAAGGTTTGCTTTTTTATTTATTTATTTTATTATTTTTTTGTGGGGTTTATTGTTTTTTGATGTTATTTATGCATAATTTGTGCTTGATTTATGCCTCTCATTACTTCAATGTGTTATATTACACTGTTGCCTAGCATCTGTCTAAATTAGGGTTTTCAATTTTTAGGGTTACGATTTTATACTTTTGGATTAGGTGGGTGGCTGTCTTTTTTAACAAGGATGATCAGATCCACATTAGGGGTTTTTTTTGGGCTTTTGTTATATTTGTTGTATGTGGTTCATAAGAATTAGGGTTTCGTGTTGGTGTTGCTAATTTTCTGATATGAGGCTTAGGGTTTTGCTTCAGTTAATTGTGAATATTATGCTCATCTTAGGATTAGGGTTTTCCTGGAATAAATTGTGATTGTTGTTATTGTGGTGGTTTACACAGGTCGATTATTGGCATGTTGGTGTTTCACCATTTAATGGCCAATACATACATACAGGCAATGATGATAATTATTTGTGATTATAAATTTTATGAGCTTGATTTAGCAGCAACAGTATCTTGGCGAGGTAACCGTACCTAAGTGGTGGTTGCAGCCATGGCTGGTGTTTGCTTTTGCTGCTATATTTGCAGACCTTTGCTATTTGACCATGAGTAATTTGGTAACGTCGGTATCTTGGCGGGGCAACGTTACCCAGGTGGTGGTTGCAGCCATGGCTGGCGCCTTTCTGAGCCTTCACGCGATGATCATCTGGATTTGTTACAGATGTGAGCGTATGTATGTATGTGTCACGGGTATGCAGCGATCAATCGGCTCGGTTAAAGGTTGGTGAATTGGAATTCAAGGGCTTGGTGCAGCATATTCTTTTTTCCCAAATTTAACCATGTTTTGATCAATATGTCTTTTTTTCAGGTTGGTCAATTGGTATTCAAGGAATTGCTGAGTCCCTGCATATCCGAAATGCTGACAAACTTGCGATGTATGGTCGCGAGGGCAAGCAGAAATTGAATTGGGCGAATGTCTTGATTTCAGATAAGGTTTTTTTTTTTTTTTTTTTTTTTTTTTTTTTTTTTTTTTTTTTTTTTTTTTTTTTGCTTTCATAAGTTCTTCACTTAATGTCAATTTGTATAGCAATTCTCTTCTTAAACTTTTATGTTGACAATGATGCAGGGATTGGTCTCTTCCAAGCAACAAATGGCTGGCTTGGTAAGGTCAAGGTGAAAACCCGTTTGAATTCTCATGGTATACAGGTATGCATTACCATTAATGACTTACTCCTATGGGTAGTGTAATTAGGACTATAAATTTATAATCAAATTGACCATGTTCTTCAAGCGATTTCGCATATGCAAAACTTAAGATAATGGATGTTATGGTTCAGCTTTACTTTCGACTTTTGGGTTCTGAGAAAGTTAGAAAAGCAACAACTTTTATCTAAAAGATTTCTCACTGTAGAAATTTAGTATTGAATTGATGCTAATAAAAGCAACAAGATTCATTCATATAGTATGACGCTTAAGAATCTGCAATTTTTCAAAAGCTTACACTTGATTTTTTTTATTGTTTATTAACAGGGAAGAAGACAGCCATGGGGAGCTATTCTGCTAACAACATATATTTGTTATCATCTTTATTTTTCTTGGAGGGGGTAGTATTACCATTGCACAACTGGGCATGCGAGCCGGATGAGGTGTTAGCTAAAGAGAGCTGCAGGAAGTGTTGAGCCAACGCAAACTTCTACATCAGGTAATGAGGCCATAGCTAGCAATTTCTTGCCCTTATAATTTAAAGACGATGTATGTGCTAAGGATTCTGTTTGTTGCATAGTAATTCTTTTGATGAGGCCATTTACATTTCCCTTTAACCCACTACTGCCTGTATCGTTGGACAAAGGTCTAACCACGAAATCATGCTACATTTAAATAATTAAAACCCAATAATGAAAAATAATGTAGCTGCCCCGCCAAGCACTAATAAACTTAGTGCAAAGTTGTTAATAACAATGATGGCAAGTCATAGTTTAGTCACTTTATAAGGGGAGGTTAATTTGAAACAACAATTGCCGAGTGATTATGGTTTGGAAGTGTCAGTAGTTATTTCATAAGATGAAGTGATCTATATTTGCTAACACGGTTGTTAACACCATATATTTTTTATCATCTTTATTTTCAAGGATCCTTAAATATTTGACCCAGGGTACTACATGGTATAACCATTTGTTATATAATGTGTTGAGTAGAAGAGTCTCTTCATTAATACATACATACTAACTAAGGTTTTGATCTACAAGTACCAGTAGGGTTGGAGAGGTGGAAGATTGTATGCACATCGTAAATTCAACAGAGAGCACATAAGGAAGTCAAATGCTACAGTCAAAGCAAATCGCATGGAAAATGTGCGCGAAGTATTAAATGAAATCAGTGTAAAGGTGATGACTTTTGGCTTGGTAATTGTGTTTTTGGGAGTTGTATGATGAGTAATAGCTATGGCGTTAGTGTTGTATGATCAGTTTCCAGTCACTTTAAACTTCTAATATTAGTTGATATACGTACACTCCCCGAGCCTAATCATTTGGATTGACTATCAACAGGTTCACCGGATGAGGTTGCCCTGCTGCTTGACATCACTGCTCTTTTTAATGTATTACCATTTCATTAAATGCGGCCTCTACCTGTTACTTGATTCGTCCAATCGACCCAGGTTCATTTTCCTTTTATACAATTTTTTAGTGATATTACACAGCTTAATGCAACTATACTAAATAAGCAAATCTTTTAAATACATTTGTTAACGAATTATTGCTCTACATGAATTTAGCCAAAAGTTTTAGGCTGTGATGGGTTAATTAACTCGACCCAAGAATAAAGAATATGTTGTATGTCGAGTGACTCATAACTCACAAGGTAGAACTATGTTCAATCCAAATGTGCGGAATTCATAAAAATATTAGACATCAACATGAGGACAATGATAACGAACCCTGAAAATATATAAATAAAATGACCCATTGTCTGTGATCATTTTATAGCTTTTAGATTGTAATATGGGCCATTGACAATATAAAACAATCCCTCAAGTCAAGTTAGTGAGCACTAAGTAAGAAATAACTGGAAAGTGTGAATCTTTGTTAAAATTTTTAAAAGTATATATATAGAGTAGTACAACTACTATGTTTGTAATTTCGATATCTGTTCATCTCAGAACTATAACTATATAGCAAACCTCTTTGTATGTTTTCGGGTTGCTTGACATAATTTTGATAACTTTTAACATGGGAATCTTATTATAAGATGTGTGTTGCATAAGGAATTTACATAAGAATGACAGGATTTTTTTATTATCATAATTGGACATTGCCACACTTTGTATATAGGAAAATATTTGAACCAAATCACTGCAAGTAAAGTTCGCCTAAAGGGTGGGTTAAAGTATGTAAGCTACTGAGTTAAAGTGGGTATGGGTTGAAGCTGGTTGGCCGCGTTGGCCCATAAAATAAGTGGGTTTTCTTCAGCTGAATTCAAACTTTTTTTTTTTTTTTTTTTTTTTTTTAATAATTATTGAGCTGGTATCGTTGTCAAATTGCTGATGCAATCTTAGTTTGGTTGCAACATTAATACCTTTTAATTGGCAAAATACTTTGAGGTCTGAGAATTTGTGTTATAACACTTTGCATTAAAGCATGTTGCTATTTTTCTTAAGTGATTGTTGTAGATAATTACTTCAAGCGATCAAAGGACAACTAAAACAATAGATTGCCCACCCAAGATTTTAGCTTATTCACAATGAGGTTACCATGTTTTGCAGGATATAGTATCGCGCTCTTGGTTTTCGTGGTTGTGGGATTACCATGTGTGAAGGCACATTCTTCGAAAAAGTCGCAAACGAAGGAATCGCCTCTGAAAAACAAAAAGCAACCACAAGGAGTTTCTGCAGTGGTTTGGATGATTCTGATTTTCAGTTCGATAGTTATGGTTTTCGTGTTCTTATAACAGAGGATGGCCAAGCTGAAGGTTAGTGAAATTTCCTTTATTAATATAGAATCAAACATGGCTGTTTATGATACGAATCAGTGCTCAGGCAGCAAGTGCTGAATCAGTGCTCAGACAGCTAAAACAATTCGTAGGTTACTGTCACCTCTAAAGCCAAAAAAATAATACATTTGAACCGATGTGTTCTAATAAGGAGAATCATGGTGTGGTAAAGCAGCAGGTGCCGATTTCGGTTAGTGAGGTTAGGATTTATGAATTTATGAGAAGGAGATTATGTGATATGCGTTAATTCATAATTGGAATATGATAATTAGGTAACGAGACTGGATGTTAGGATAACTGCTTCTGCTGCTAAAAGTTGTGACAAATTAGTTGATTCTAGATTAAGGGGTTGTTTGGGCTGAAAAAGTCTGAAGTTTACGATGCGTTGACCGTGTCGTAATTGTATTGCGAATTATGGTTTGCGTAGTGTTTGCCACAAAGAGGTGTTTGTTTATGGTCTTTATATGCTAGATATAAGTTTGGGAAAGATACTAGATGCGAGCAGTTGGTAAAACTCACTACCTTAGTACCTTACATTTAATTGTACGCGTAAAACTATATCGTTTTAGTGCTTGAATATTCTTAATTGTCATGTACCTTATAATCTAAGTATGACCTGAGAAAACATGGGCTACGACAGTCAGGTGAGCTTAATAATGGGTCAAAATAGGTTCAGACTGAACCGGGTTATGGAGGTGAGTGGGTAAGAATGAATATTTAAAACCAAGTTACTGCTAATCTTTTTTTTTTTTTTTTTTTACAGCACATTACTTGATTTGTAGTTTTTAATAGCATTAGCTAGACCTGCTAAAAATGTGCGAGCAGAACGTGTCTCTCACGATCACTACAGAAATAGTGGTGTATTAGCTAAAGTGACATATTGCTTTGGTACTAAGACAACACATCAAATGATATGCCTGGCAAGAAAATAGGGACTTAAATGGAAGACAAAATGGAAGTTTGCAATTTTTTACAAATGGATATTTTTTGTTCTTATGAATGTTGTCAGTTACAGATGCTTGCATTATGAGAATTGGATTCCACAAATTTCTAGGATTTCTATGTCAACATTTAATCCTATGAAAAGTGATGTTACACCACTTTATTATATTTATGTATTGTTTCTGTGTCAACCTTTAATCCTATGGAAAGTGATGTTACACAACTTTATTATATTTATATATTGTTTCTTTGGGTTACCTGTACTTTTGACACAAACATTGAAAAACAAATAAACCGGAGCCAAGAACCTCGCCGCAACGCGCGGGTTTCCCACCTCGCTTACTAATTACAGCAGGAAATACTTTTTTGGGAAAACACCCTGCGACAACGCGCGGGTTTCCCAACTCGTTTAAACTATAGTAGTAATTTAGTGATGAATGTTGTTATCATTTTTAATCATGTGTGTTTTAAAAAATTTGCCATTTAAACCGAATTAATTACAATAAGTAAAATTTCCATTTGAGCTTGTTTTGTAATTGGTATTATAGATAATTAACAGTATTTAGACATTTTAAGTAAAAAAAAAAAAAAAAAGAAAAAAAAAGAAAAAAAAAAAAGGCATATACATGCATCATAACTAGTAGACTATTTTTTGAAAGGCTAAAGAGAAAGTTTATATATTACTCCATTCATCCCATATTAAGTGTTCATTATAATTTTCTTTTTAAGTCTTTTTCTTCAACTTTTAAGTTTAAATTTTTTTGTTCGTGTTATATAATACTTGATGCAAGATATTTGAATGAATAAAGTTTTTAAATGTATTTTCATTTATATGATTTTCATTTTCATTAAGTATCATATAACAGAAACAAATATATTTAAAATTAAATTTGAAGAAAAAAGATTTAAATTAATTATAATAGACACTTAATCTGAAACGGAGGCATTTGCATTTATAAAATGTAGTTTTATTGTAAATGAAGAATAAACTACATTTCTTATATACAGTCAAAAGTACACAGAAATACACCTGAACTTTGCTACGAATTAAAAATGGACATTAACTTTAATGTTTGCTTGCTGCTTGGAAAGAGCAGGCTCAGCTGCTCTGTTTTTCATCAAAACAGAGTTCTATTTGAGAAATGAATAGTGGTTTATCTAATATAGGTCATTTGGAGTTGGTTTGTATTAGCATTCTTGTTTTCTGATCTTGGGTATGCCTATATCAGATTGATGTTTATGATGATGTATATAACTGTTTTGGAGAAAGTAATATAAATTTACCTTTGCACAAAAAAAAAAAAAAAAAAAAAAAAAAAAAAAAAAAAAAAAAAAAACTTTTAAATTAGTAATACAAGAAATTAACCCTAAAAGCCATCTAACTTGCTTTTTTATACATTTTCTCTTATGAAGCTTTTTATTATGAAAACATTTTTAAAATTTATTCGAAACTAATAATGAATGTTTTTTCACCCGCTCCAATGCGTGATCAAACATATCTAGTTCATATACAACTAGCAGGGTATTCGCGCAATGTAGCGGCGGGTACCCTGTGGTTATATTTTCTTTTAATGTGATGTTATGTGGCCATATTTTTTTTAACGATTAATTTACAAATAACAATAAATTTAGGGTTTGATCAGTTGGAAAACCCTTTGCATCTTAACCTAGAGGTCAATGGTTTGATCCTCACTCCCTACAAAAGGTCGAAGGTCCTTTCCTATCTTAGATAGAACTCGAAGCAGCCTCTCTGCCTTAGATAGGAGTAAAGGTGTCTACATCCCAACCTCTTCATACATCGTGAAAGACGGTATTAGGACCCATAAAAAAAATAAAAAAAAGCAATAGTATAATTTTATTTACTGTTAACCGAAGCTATCACAAACAGAAATCTTGATTCTTTTCTTCAGCACAATCACCTTTAAATTTTCTGACCTACATGTGATATTTTAGGCATAGTAAGGCGACCGACATTTATATTTATATTTTTATTTCAAAAAAATCATCTTTTTTACAATATATGTATCCCCTACATTTTTATTTTTAATATATATAATTCAAACAAACCAAATATCAAAATTAGCCCAAAATCAACTATACCATACAAATAATATATGGGCTCAATTAGTAATTAGTCTAAAACCATTTTCAGCCTAAACAAACTTTAATCATCAATATCTATTAAGGCCCATGATAAAACTACCAAACAATTTGTGATATCATTTGGCCAGCCCAATTAACAACCAAACTGCTATATAACCCAAATGTTAGGACTTATAAATACGTTTACAAAACCTAAATTACCTCATTCCTGCCCTAATTTCCCTCACAAAATATGCAGCCATGATTTGCAGCCACACAAACATTACATACTCTTCCTTTCTTTCTTATCTTGATAACGGAACATAAACAACAATCTATGTTTGCAAGAAAATCATACCCTTTTCTTGAATATCAAACGAAAACTCTCCGTAAGGTTTTATGTTGTGTTGACCGTGATGGTGGTTTTGATATGGAGTTAGAACTGAGGTAGATGTAGATGTTGGGTTTTATTGTTGCTGTATACTTTCTGTTCGTGGACCATAGATGTAATAAGTTTGATGTTTGTTTTGGCTTGATTGATGATTGTTCTTTTCTTATTTCATTTCATCTTTGTTTTTGTTTTGATATGTAACGATACATTTTTTTTCTTCTTTTGTGTTATGCATTAATTGGTCGAATGGGTGACTATTTTTTGAATTTTTGAGCCGTCCAACCTTCATCGATCTTGTGGTTGCAGTGACGGCGACTCAGTTAGCGCAGGGGCGATCGGTCTAGTCGACCGACCATTGTGCCCGGCCTAATGGCTTTATTTTTAAGTACTTGGCTTAGTAGCTTGATTAGCTTGTACATTATTGTTAAATGATTGTATATTTTGGTGAATGGGTGAATTAATTAGTGTATTAATTATATGTGTTGAATAGATTGTTAACCTTAAAATCATTGTGCTTTACATACTTGTGCTTTGTGTTTTATGACTTGTATTACTTAAAAACTATTGTATATTGTGCTTAAATGGTTGTGATTTTTGGTGAAGGGTGTTTTTAATAGCATTAACGTTGTTTGGTAGAATTTTGGTCTTAAAATTACATCACGCTATTTTTTGTTGTACAATATGCTTACTTTGTTGTAATTTTGAAAATTGGGTGCATTAAAATGTTGTAAACTATGCATTACTTTTTGTAAATCTGAAAATTTTGAAAAATGAGTGCTTTATACATCATATGTAGTATATATAATAACATTAGAAGTATATTTTTAAAACACAATAAACTTAAGACTGTCGCCCAACTTTGTTTTGGGAAACAATTAAGAAGTTCGATCTTATCAAAACAAAGTTGGGTAACAATACCCCATTAACATTGTTGTACTTTGTTTTGGTCGTATAAAGGTTGTTGTAATTTGATACTAGTATTGGGGAAATACATTTGGTTATGTGGCCATGTGGTAGAAAATTAACACGAGGAAAACGTTTCCGTATTATTTTTGAGTGATGAGGTGTGATGTGGTTAAATTTTGATTAGTTATTAACTTATTATTAACATGAGGAAAACGTTTTCGTATTATTTTTGAGTGATGAGGTGTCATGTGGTTAAATTTTGATTGATTATTGTATGTCAAGATGTTGTTTATTTTGAAAGTGAGAAATTTTATGAAATCGAAAAAACTAAATTACTCAATTATTTTGACAAATATATAAAAATAAAAGTAACGAAACTTTGTCATAACCAAAAACCTACCAACTAAAAAGAAACCTAAAATATACTAGTAAATCCTTTACACAATCTTTGCACGTCACAATTATTGCCATAAAAACTTGACTCGTCATTATTTAGCTTTTGAAGTCACCTAACCATTAGTCACCCTTTAATACTACTACTAGCTACATTATAAAACGCCTAAAACTCCATTTTATGTGTAGACAACCATCTTATTCTCTATCAACCATAGCTATCCGTTCGATAATTACGAAAATATGAGTCTTCCATAAACGTTGAAAAGAGCGAACATGCATAATGCAAAAAACATTAAAAGACTTGAACAATTTTCCTCAAAAGGTTTGTAGCGGAAAAACCAATACCACGTGTATCTTTTTTTGGCCATCTTGAACGTTCTTGCATTTCCCATATCGAATGCATACAATCCAAACTCCAGAAAGTTGCAAATGAAGAAATTTTTAGTATGTTTCGTAATTGTATTTTGTTTTCGGTCAACTAGGAACCTTGGATCCATTTTATAATTAGTGTTCACATGGCTGTTACTTAGGGCCGGCTTTCAGGGTGTGTAAAGTGAGCGACTGTACAGGGCCCAAAATTTTTTAAAGGCATCAAAATTTGTCCTATTAATAATTACATGCATGTGTACGCATATTTTTCACAAAGAAAAACGTATTTAGATGAGAAAGTATCTTAAATGAATAATATATTAGAACGTTTAGCTAACTAATTGCATTATATCTTATAAGTGGTGACACTTTATATATAGCATTCCTTATCGAAATGCCTCATTATTTAATTTTGTCCAGGGCCCTCAAAAATTTTATAAAATCATGGGACGGCCCTGCTGTTACTGTTATACTGATAAGAATAAATCGCACAAAAATATTTTCAACTTATACTCAATTTCAATTTAAGATAATACATTTTTTCCACAAACTTTTTTTGATTGCAATGTGAGATTACCAGCAAGTTTCCAAATCATTTAGCTGATCGCTCACTTTTTCGACGATATTTTCCGGTGACCATTTTTTCCAGCAAAACAAACATCACAACCTACCATGCTACCACCATCACTACATTCACCAACACAACCACCACTAGCTTCCACTACCACCACAACTGGTTGTGGTGGGTCATTATATGTTCCTAAACTGACTGCGTGTTGGTGAACGTGATGGTGATAGATGAAGGTGATGGTGGGTTGTGGTGATGGATGAAGGTGGTGGTGGTGGATTATGGTGGTGGTGGTGGTGATGATAGATGAAGGTGACGGTGGTGGTGGGTTGCCTGAAAAAATGTTCACCAGAAAAGTGGGCTGTTGTGATAGATTGAGGTGGTGGTGGTGCGTTATAGTGGTTGTGGTGATAGATGAAGATGGTGATGGGTTATGGTGTGGTGGTGATAGATGAAGCTGGTGGTGGTGGATCATTAGAAAAAATGGTAACTGAAAAAGATCTTCGAAAAATTAGGTAATTAGCTAAATGACTTGGAAACCCACTGATAGTGTCATATTACAATAATAAAAGTGAAAAATTCAAAAACTATGCCAAAAATTGAATTTGTGTCCATTATCGAGTCAAGAATTTTGCAAATTCAAAATTTGGTCATGTACGATTGTGCTACTGGGCGACCCTATTAATAATTTGATATATGACATGACAAAAGATACCATTCTAATAATTTGGTCATATTTTGAATAGGGGGTCGCACATTTACCTTGCTCGACCGGCGCTTGTGCGACTCATTCAAAATGTGACTAATATATCACCAAATGATTAAAATTGTACTTTTTGTCATGCCACGTGTCAACTTTTTAATGGAGACACGCAGTAGCATGGTTGCACATAACCAAAATTAAAATTTGCAATATTCATAACTACATTGTGGACACAAATTCTATTTTTTTTTTCCAAAACTACACCCAAAATTGACTTTGTATCCACTACTAATAGGGCTGGCAATTTTAACACGAAACCTGTTAACACGACACGACACGACCTGTTCTTAACAGGTTTCGTGTTTGACCTTAACAGGTTTCGTGTCTTAACAGGTCAGACCTGTTAAGACCTGTTAATATTCGTGTCTTAACAGGTCAGACCTGTTAGTGACCTGTTAATATTATACTATATATATAAAGTCACTACAATAATAAATTTTTAGGTCATTCTCTTATATATATATATATATATATATATATATATATATATATATATATATATCTCTTCGCCGACAAAAACACACACTTAACACACACTAAAAACCAACCACTTTTCCGGCCATTACTCCTCCACCACCACGCGTCCATCTACACCTCCACCACCATCATTCACCATTTTTCCTCCCCGTCATTTTGAGCTATCATACGCACCTTTTGACCATCAATAACACCTTGTTCATTCGAGATTGTGGATCGAATCCACAACCCTTGTCACCTCGTTCTTGTGTTCGACTCACCCGAAGACCAAGGTGGGTTTACCTCATCCTTTCGGTGGTCATGTGTATGTGATATTTTCTTTCAGTTTTGAGGAATGGGAAAAAAAGGAAAACCAATTATTGGTTTGGGAGATGACTGATGAGACAAGCCACGTTATGAAACAATATATTTTTTTTTCTTTTCTTTTGAGCGGTTTATGAAACAATATAATGACTTCCACAACAAATACGAAGTTGATTGCAATGAATTTTTCTGAATTTATATTATCTTTGTTGGATGCTAATGAACTAAGTATATATACTGTTTGATAATAGGCATACATATTTGACGTTTTTCGTTTAGAACCAAGGGTGTGTTTTTGTTGTCGTTGTTGTTGCTTGTTGTTCTTGATGGTGGATTTGTTGTTCTTGATGTTCAGATCCATATCAAATTATTAATATCAAATTATTTTGTTTTTTGCAAAAAAAAAAAAAAAAAAAAAAAAAAAAAAAAAAAAAACTATACAGGTTTGTTAACAGGTGCACCTGTTAATTTTCGTGTCGTGTTCGTGTTTGAGAAAAATGACACGATTAGTTAACAGGTCGTGTTCGTGTTTGACCTTAACAGGTTCGTGTCTTAACAGGTTCGTGTGACCTGTTATGCCAGCCCTAACTACTAATTCATGAATACTGCAAAATTCAATTTTGGTCATGTGCGACCATGCATTAAATGCATTGTACTTTATGCATCAAAAACTAGTAAAAATGATATATATGAAATTTTTGAAAATTTAAGGATACACATGAAATTTTCCCTAATCATTTGGTGACACAATTGTCACATTTTGAATTGAGTCGCACATGACTAAAATTAGAATTCGCAAAAAACCTCGTAGTAGACACAAATTCAATTTTGGGTATAGTTTTGGAATTTTTCCTAATAAAAAGTTGGTACACTAAACTAGAAAGATAAAGAGTTGAATAACTTAAATTGAAATTGAGTATAAATTGATTATAGTTTTATGCGATTTAACCAATTGATAATATTATTATTTGAGCTGTTGAAAGCATAGTGGGTTAAGTCATACTTACATTCCTTAATAAGATCAGTTTGGGTAAAAGAATATTATAATTGCATTGGTTTTGTTATTGCTCCTTTTTCTCGTGTAACCACCCGCAAAATCCCGTCATGTTCTATTTTGAGAAATAACCGTTTATTTTGAGTTTGGTATCATTTACGAGAAACAAGACATAATTATAGTCAAACTTTATGGAAAAATACTTCTAAAGTTAATGGTAATGATATAGGAGATTCGTGAAATATTTATTATATGGTTAATCGGTCTCGTTCATATTTCGTTAAAATTATAAGAAAAATGGCAAGACTAGTCCCTATGGAGTATGGACGCACTAGGGTTTACCTTAAGTCCACTCTTGCACCTATATAAATACTACTTATAATAACATGTAGGGTTTATCTTTTTCCTGCATCCTCCCTCTCTTAGCAGCCGACAAACACCCTCTCCTATCTCTCTCTATTTCCGGCCACGTCTGGCCATTTTTCGGCCACACCAGCGGTTACCAAATCTCACCGTCACCACCATCTTGATCTCCTCATCATTCCTATCAATTCGTTATAGCTCACGCACCATCACACCACCATCTCGATCTTATACGCGCCTCCCATAGTCGTGAATACCACCACCATCACCACGATAAAACCACCCCAGTCACAATATCCTCGCCACCATCCTCTATTTATTTTCTGGAACTTTTAATTCACGATTTGTATTTGTTTTGCTTGGGGTTTTGGTCGAATAAATCAAAGGCGAATAATAATAATGAAGTTAATAAAGGTTTGGTATCATTTTGTGTTGTTTCTGTGTGGGTTATGATCTTGGTCGAAGTTTTGGTTAGTGTCGAGTCTTAGTTATGGTTCCTGTATCAAGTCGTGTAGTGGAAACCTGGTTGTGCTTGGATTTGAGTTTAGTTTGGTCTCAAATTGGATTTGGAAATGGGTTTGGTACTCTGTGGTTCTTGCCGAGAGTTTGGTTAGTATTGGTTTCGGATTTGGGTTTTGGTGGTGCCGTGTTCTCAACCGAGGGCTGGAATGGATTTTGGATTGGTTTTGTTGATGTCAAGTATTGTTGTTGATTCCTGGTGTTATTGTTGTTGTTTGTTCTGGTTGTTGTCGATCTTGTTGTTATTAGTATGTCTCGGTTTGGATTTCCAGTAATGGATCTGGTATTGTTAAGTGATGGCAGCAGAGAATAGGATTGGATTTAGATAGATTGCATCGAATTTAGTTGTGGTTGTATTGGGATTTTGGCAGCCAAGGACAAAGGGGTCCATTTGGTTGCGTGGTTCGGTGCCGAGAGTAGAAGCCGAGACCACTAGGGTCTCGGCATGATAATATGGTAGCAGTGAAGTGGTTGTCGTTATTGTTGAGAGTATGAGGATTAGAGTGACGGAGATTAGGATAGTGGCGTGCCGTAGGTTTGGCCGTTATTGTTGAAGTTGTGATTGCGGTATATATACGTTATGCGGACTTAGTGATAGATGTTTGTGATGATTTGAGCGTGTCGAGCGTCAGCGAGACTTTCTAGTCCCGTGTGATCTCGACGTGCCAAAATGGACTTATATGATTTATTGTTGACTACTTGACCCATGATAAATATGACTTGAAACGAATGTGACCCGTGAAAATATAATAACGGTTAAATGATTTTGACACAAGTTTATATATATATATATATATATATATATATATATATATATATATATATATATATATATATATATATATATATATATATATATATATATATATAATTAACTTTAAATATTTAGTAATGATTGATAATCGTTATTTTATATTTATAAGTTTATAATAATAATAATGATAATTAGAGATCGATAAGTACGTTAGTTAACGTTTGCAAGATTAATAAGAAATATTAATAAACGTTGAGCACGTTCGTTAATATTTCTAGAATTAGTGCGAGATCGTTAAATAACGACGAATATGTTATATAATCCTTATTATTAGAAATAATAAAACGAAACCTGATTGAATATGAAGACGGATGGGTCACTAACCGTTTCGAGGGCATTTTTATTGAGATAATACCATTTACAGTAATATTGAGGTTTATAGTGAATTAGGCTAAATCGTCTCACGTTAAGTTTTGTCTCGTTTATTGTCAATGTTGTCAATTATTCATCTCTTGGTGTGAGTACTCTTGAGACTCGTCTCGTTCGCGTTGATTTCGCTTGTTTATTATTTGGTATGAGTTCACTTGAGTCTATGTCGTGTCCTCACTGCACACACAATGATACCAAACACAAATAAATGGATAATGAGAGATTTGGAGATAGAAGATTGGGTATTACTTGGAAGTAGTTAGCTTATGGAAGACTTGGTTCATCGCTGAGGATCTCGTGTTCGAATAAGTCTTGCATATAGAAGGCTCGCCGTTTCCATATCGTTGTACCGCCTATTTAATGCTGTTGTGAATCTGTTAGATGCCAGTTGTGTCAATCGTGATCTTTGCGTTGCTGTGGCCCAGGTGAGTTCACAGCTCCCTCCACATTTACTGGTTTTTAAACTATTTTTAGGGGAGAATACATGCTCGTTTTCAACTAAACTCAAGTTTGTTTACTTAGATATGTGAATTGTTTACTCAAGATTTGACTGTTTGGTTGAAATATTTGATTCGGTTAATTGAATGCGTTATGTGGTGACTTGTTTATTTATGTGTTATGAGATTTGTGATTATGGTTTATGAAACTGTTACGTGAGCTGGCTAAGGACATATCTTAGGTTGTTTTCACCAAGGTTGCAGCATGTCACCATGGGGTGAGCCGACCTTAGGGTGTTATGTAGAGCATGTCGTATCCTTACGGATGCAGGTGATGAGGCGAAAAATGAACCATTTTTAGGGGGTCATTTAAGCCCGAATTCGAGATTATTTGATCAAATGTTGCCCTAAATCGTTCCTTTTGTCATTTTAGGTACTTTTGGAGTGAAATCTGGAAAAAGAAGCATTTTGGACATTTTTGGAGCATAAAAGTGAAGAAAACGGCAAAGTCTTAATTTCCTTGTTGGGAACAGTACCTGACGGCGTCAACCTCTTTAATGACGGCGTCAAGAGTTACAAAAGAGGTGGATGTGGAAAATACACGTGACAATCCAGAGAGTTTTGTGCATTGGACATGACGGCGTCACCCAAGGCCGTCATGGTCCAAGTATTAGTGACGGCCCAGAAGAAATTTACACATGACGGCGTCAAAATCAGATCTAGGCAATACGATTTCTATTATGGCGGCGACTTGATGGCGAGTTGACGGCGTCACAACCCAATACATGACGCCGTCACCCATTATAATCTATATATAGTTTTCCAAAATTCATTCATTAGTGTGTAACTTTGGAGGGTGCAACTTTGAGGAAAACCCTAGGTCAAATTTTCCAGCTTTTTCAAGGGTTTCAACCTTTTGAATCTTTCATGTTTAATTAAAGATAAGTACTCTTTCGATTAATTCAATATGTCTATGTGTTGTTTGAATATATCTTACGCTTGTCTTCAATTTAACATGCTAGGCTAGATTTCCTTTGTGTTTGCTTAGATGTAGTGAAACCTAGATGTTAATTATAGGTTGATTGTTTGTTTATAGTTGTTACGGATGATTGTATTCGATGTTAGGCTTAAGAAAACTGGCGGACTTCTATTGGTAACTTGCTTGAACGTCTTAAGAAACATGATCGGAGGTGTACTACGATATTTGGTTGTATTTAATGCGTAGGAGAATTCTAATGATCCCATGTTAGGAGCTTCTAACGGCTCGACATAGGAGTGAAGTAGGATCCTATAGAGTTAGGGAATATTGTACACGGCCCTACGACTAGTATTAAGGAATATGACCCGTCATCCATGTAATTGTAACAAGCTATCAACCTATAAAAGATATCTAGGGAGTAATGAAACCTAAGTAAACACAACTTTCCTCATCATTGTTTACACTACTAGTATAATTAGCTTTGTTTTCATTTATGTTATTTTATTTTGATTGCATCTTTAGTCATTTGGGTTAGTTGGCTAGCAACTAATTCCGCCCATTCCTTCAAAACCCGAGATTTTAATTGCTTTTATAAAAATATAAAAATACAAAAAGAATCATCCCTCACCTCTAGACCTAGTTTTTAGGCTTTCTAATCCTAGCGACACTATTCCTGAGTTGAACGATCAATCCCCCGGTACTTGTCACTATACTATACTACTACGATCAGGTACACTGTCTAGTAGGGGTTGTAAGCTTCTCGAGATCCCTCGAGAGGTAAAGCCTGGTGCGATTCCCACGTATCAAGTTTTTGGCGCCGCTGCCGGGGAATAGTTATTTTCTAGGTTAGGATTTCTTTTTATTGGATCTACTTGCTAAATTCCTTTTATAGTAAGATTTTGTTTTCATTTTTTAGGTTCTCATTAGTCTATCTCATTTCTTTGTGTCTTTGTTCGTAACCTTTACCATCCGACATCATGGAAGGTGGTAACATCTTTGAACCCATCAACCCACTACAACAAAACCACCCACAAAACCCACTAATACCAAACCCACCTCCTAGGCCCCGAACTTTAGGAGAGTATTCCCGTCCTAGCCTCTAAGGCTATCGAAACACTATTGAGCTTACTCAAGGAGCCAATGTGTCCCCCTTGCGATCCGACACCATCCGGTTGGTGCAAAGCGGATGTGCATTCCATGGACTTCGTTCCGAAGATCCTAACCAACATCTCAAGGGTTTCCTTAAAATCGTAGATTCTATAGACCTTGATGTTACAACTAGAGAGTTGACCCGATTACGCCTATTCCAATTCTCTCTACGTGATCAAGCTAGTCAATGGCTTGAACGTTTACCCGCGGGATCCATCACCTCATGGGATGATCTCACCACTCGTTTCCTTGCTCAATTTTTCCCACCGGGGAGAACTACCAAGCTTAGAAATGATATCTTGATGTTCCAACAATATCAAGGTGAAACTCTATATGAAGCATGGACTCGTTTCTAGGACTTACTCCAAAAAGTCCCTCATCATGGCATAGATCTTTGGCTTCAAGTCCAAATCTTCTATGACCATATCGACCTCTCCACAAGGCGAACCATTGACCAATCGGGCGGTGGCAAGCTACGTGATCTAAGTGCGGAAGAATCATGGGAACTCATAGAAGATCTTGCTCTCTATGACAACGAAAGTTGGAATGATCCCCGTGATTTGAACAAAACGGTCAAGGCAATATCTTTGCCTTCGAACAATTCTAGCACTCCCGACCGTAGGATCATGGAACTTGAGGACCAAGTCAAGTTTATCATGAAATCCTACGAAGCTCCCAAGCCTTCAAGCCAAGTGAAAAAAATCACTTCTTCGTGTAAATTGTGTAATGGCCCTCATGAAACTCATGACTGCATGGAACTTCCAAAGCATGTTTTTAAGGAATTCACATCATCACGCGCTGATAAAACAAAGAATAGAGAGCTCGCCACTAATCGAGGTCCTCGAAACTTTGGCGAGGCCTATGATGCATGGAAAGATAAGCCAAATTTTAGAGGATACCAAACTCGGAGCGTATCCTTCGATGATTCTCCTCCACTCGAATGGTCCGAGCATTTTCCACCTCAGAACACTCCTGAGCAGAGCTATGAAGATGCCTTGCGAAAGTTCATTCTCTCTCAAGAATTACAGCTCTCCACGCTCGAGACCCGATTTAGACAACAACAAGCCGATATGAATCACAAGATTTGTAATCTGTTAACCGCTATTAAAGAGCACGCTGTTAGTAAACCGATTCAGGCTGAAGAAGTTAAATCTGTCACCATCATGAATCAGCCAACCTCTCATGTGAAAATAAAAAGCTCTGGTAAACTCTTTAAATATCTGTCACCAAAGGTGAAGGAAGTTAGGGACCATGTTAACCCCCCAGGACCAATCCACTTTGTAAACACCATCACCACAATTTCTGCTCCTACACCTGACCAGAGCCAACAACCAACTGGGAATAAGGGTCATGAAGTTAAGGATGAGAACCCAGAGATAGACCACGAATTGGCCAAGAGCCTTGCCGACTTATTCGAGGACTCCGTCACACAAGAGTTTGGCGAATGGGATTAGTCGAAGGAGAGATCAGAAGGGCACACGAAAAATCCGACTATAGGGAGCAGTGATAAGATTAAGGGGAGCGACTCTGAAGTTTTTAAAATTTCTTGCACTACTAGGATGAAGCTCATAACCGATACTTACATAGATCCTAACCTCCCTATAAACGTAACCCCCTCTCCCTTTACAACGAAGCCTTCCCTGAACATATCTCGTGTAAAGGAATCGATAAGGCCAGGATAATGAAAAGGTTATCAGTCATGATTGGCGGATTCATCTATAACATTGATCTCACCGTGATCGATGACATTGATTCTGTTACTAATCCAACATTAACCAACCTCGTCCTCGGAAAACCATTTGTTAATGAAACGGGAGTGATCCTTGATGAGAAGGATGGTAGTGCATTATTTACCAATGGCGTCAGGAAAGTGATTTTTTGAAAGGGTAATGAGGAAGTGTATGAGTACAGTCCGTCACTAGATTGTAATACATATGGATCACAGGATGGAAGATCGAAAAGGATAAAGCGGTGTGATCCGGATAACCTCAAAATCCCTTGTATGATTGGTCACAAGTATTTCGATAATGTCTACATTGACGTGTTTCTACCTAAGAATTTTATGTCCCTGTTCCATTACATCAATATTTGCAGATGGGGATGATTTATAAAGGAGAAAATGTTGTTGGTAGAGATCATGAAATCTAGGTATTCATAGGAAATATGGCGTTCACAATGGACTTTACGATCGTGGACAACATTGAGGATTATATCAACCCAAGGTTATCGCAAGTTGTTTTCAGAGCGCCCTTTTGTGAAAACACTAACTTAATGGTTAACGACCGGAACGAAATCATGACTTTCACTGATGGAATTAGGAGGGTGTCATACCAAACGCCATACAAGGGGAAAGACTTAGAAGGAATTGATTGTGACGGGCTTGATAAGCTAGGGTCTCAACTTGTTTTATGTGATGAAGATGTTCGGAGAGGATGTAAAAACACCTTTGGTTTATCATGTGGATTCTTTAAGGATGTTAGTAAGCTTGGATCCAAGTATCGGAAAAATGTCTTTGAGTTTGAAGATCCAAAATACCTGCACTATGAAAACGATCCCAAGATCGGAGGTGACCTAGAGAATGTGACCAACGATGAGGTCACGTAATTGCCCATGACCTTGAGTCTAGCTACAAGACTCGTAAAATAAAGAAAAGCACTTCTTGGGAGGCAACCCATGTTTTGTGTGATTTTTATTTGTTTGATTGTTATTTGCTTCCGTATGCATGCTTTATTTTTATTGTTGGTAGATCATGTTTCAAAATAAAATTGTGAAAATGCTTTATTTTGTTGTTTAACTTCGTCTTAACTTCATATAAAGGTATTTTGCAAAAGCTAAGTGTAAAGGGAAACCCCAAATTTGTTTTTAAGAACGAAATTGATCATGATTCTCCACAATATTAAATGAACATGTATATTAGTATTTGTTAGAGTCAAATGCTTGTATCGAGTCATAATGATGTTTTGCAGGATTTTCCAGGAAGTAGGACATAAGTTTTTCCAGAAATTTTCCGGAAACTTAACGTAAAGATTTCTGCGGGTCACTTCTGACGGCGTCAGGAGTTAACTCCTGACGGCGTCATGTGTAAAATTCTGGAAATTTTGTGAGTTTTGTTTTTCTAACGGAGTCTTAAAGTTTTTGTTAATTCTTTAGTTTTATAAACTCCAGGAAATCTGCAAACATTCATTCCACAAGCATTATATCTTAATTTGTTTTCTAGGACTTGTTAGTATATATAGATTGCCGCCGATTTTATGCGAGGTTGCCTTGTTTGTTTTCTCAGGTTTAACAGGTTATATATGACAAGAAGATGATTTATTTTTCTAGAAGGGAAGCTTTGAATGTTCATTTTCTTAGAGGAAGATCTAACCTTGTTGATACACTATCCACACCGAACGAATCAGGGGAGTATTTGTTTTCATTCTTTTATCTATTTTACTTTTACATTCTTTAATTGAACATTGTGGACAATGTTCATCCTAAGTGTAAGGGGAGGGTTAATGATGATACCTTATAGGATACAATTGCACTTGAGTTTGTTTGTTTGATGGTAGGTGTGTAATAAAACTAAGAGAAATACTTGCTAGTGTAATTTTACCGTCAAATTAAAAAATTTTACAACATTTAGCTAGGAGTGAAACTTTAGCCTTAGCAAGCGTCTCATGGATATGAGTTGTATGACTATCACAAAACCGTACCATTTAGAAAAATTTTCCTCCCAAATATGTGAGGTTCGCCTTTAGATTTGATAGGAAAAGCATTCATTATTAGTGCTTATGAGTGTACCGGTAGCATTTAGATTCTAGAACTTGCGTTAGTGATGTATCCCGAGACCGCTAGTGAGACTACATTCGTGTAGTAGGATTTACTACATGATAAGAGGCATTAGGATCACCCTTGTGCTTAAACCCGTATCATAATTACTTGACCATTTAAGTCATATTACTTGGCTAGTAAAGTCAATTAATTTTTTCCCACACCTTATCGTTGTACTCATTTATAGTACACGAAACCCTTAGTACACCCCTCCGAGCCTATCTTTTCGTTTCTAAGTTTAAGCATCTTACTTAAAGGAAGAATTTGTTACAACCCACCCAAATGTACACCCAAATCGCCTTAGCCTTCCGTGTATGCACTCATCTTTAGTGCATTATTGTTATTTGTTTAAACCATTAGTTAATTATCTAATTGATTACATGGTTGCTAAGTCGAGTCATATCTTGTACATATTGTTTTGGGATGATTGAGACTCATGGGTAAAGTACTTGTGTTATGGAGTAACGGGGAAGAACATCATATATTACCCCCATATGTGCGTTAATCTTAAAAGTACTCCAAGTGTTTTGATTATCTTGATTCGAGTCATTAGAGTAGTTTATTGTAAAGTGTGTAATAATTCAAGTGTAAGGGGAATGTACATTTCCTATGATGTATTATTTTGGATGGTAGGGTAAGAGTGAATGCAAAAAAAAAAAAAAAAAAAAAAAAAAAAAAAAAAAAAAAATTGAAAAATTAAGAAAAAGAAAAGATAAAAAAACATACGGACTACCATCCCGTTTCATTCTATGTTTATTTTATGTTTTTGTTATTTTTGATTTACTAGCTTAAGTCGAGTCTAGTCTTGGCTTAGCAACACCATATTGTACATGTAATTAACCAAGATGATTAACTCGCCACCAGTAAATATTGCCTTTATCCAACAAAACCGTGTTTTCCATATCCCTACACCTAACGTTATAACCCTTTGAAAGACCTCTTTGATAGTTTATCCTAGGTGCTTACGCCAAGTGGTGGAGGTTTGATCCTTTCCCAAGCCTATGGTAATCTATTTTGCTATGACAGGTAGTGAGAGATGTTTTTCATTTCCATATTGTGATATATACTTTATTACACCCGAGAGATATGACCTCCGTGCTTCTCTTTGGTTTTTAGTGGAACGATTATTTGTTGTAATTACTTTTATATTAGTGTTAAATGACCCCTAACTTGTATTTTGATTAGAATAAAAGTGCATTTGCTTGAGGACAAGCAAATCTCAAGTGTAAGGGTATTTGATGAGGCGAAAAATGAACCATTTTAGGGGGTCATTTAAGCCCGAATTCGAGATTATTTGATCAAATATTGCCCTAAATCGTTCCTTTTGTCATTTTAGGTACTTTTGGAGTGAAATCTGGAAAAGAAAGCATTTTGGACGTTTTTGGAGCATAAAAGTGAAGAAAACGGCAAAGTCTTAATTTTCCTTACTGGGAACAGTACCTGACGGTGTTACAACCTCCTTAATGATGGCGTCAAGAGTTACAAAAGAGGTGGATGTGGAAAATACACGTGACGATCCAGAGAGTTTTGTGCATTGCAGATGACGGCGTCACCCAAGGCCGTCATGGTCCAAGTATTAGTGACGGCCCAGAAGAAATTTACACATGACAGCGTCAAAATCAGATCTAGGCAATACGATTTCTATTATGGCGGCGAGTTGACGGTGTCACAACCCAATACATGACGCCGTCACCCATTGTAATCTTTATATAGTTTTCCAAAATTCATTCATTAGTGTGTAACTTTGGAGGGTGCAACTTTGAGGAAAACCCTAGGTCGAATTTTCCAGCTTTTTCTAGGGTTTCAACCCTTTGAATCTTTCATGTTTAATTAAAGATAAGCACTCTTTCAATTCATTCAATATGTCTATGTGTTGTATGAATATATCTTACGCTTGTCTTCAATTTAACATGCTAGGCTAGATTTCCTTTGTGTTTGCTTAGATGTAGTGAAACCTAGATGTTAATTATAGGTTGATTGTTTATTTATAGGTTTTACGGATGATTGTATTCGATGTTAGGCTTAAGAAAACTGGCAGACTTCCATTGGTAACTTGCTTGAACGTCTTAAGAAACATGATCGTAGGTGTACTACTATATTTGGTTGTATTTAATGCATAGGAGAATTCTAATGATCCCATGTTAGGAGCTTCTAACGGCTCGACATAGGAGTGAAGTAGGATCCTATAGAGTTAGGGAATATTGTACACGGACCTACGACTAGTATTAAGGAATATGACCCGTCATCCATGCAATTGTAACAAGCTAATCAACCTGTAAAAGATATCTAGGGAGTAATGAAACCTAAGTAAACACAACTTTCCTCATCATTGTTTACACCACTAGTATAATTAGCTTTGTTTGAATTTCTGTTATTTTATTTTGATTGCATCTTTAGTCATTTGGGTTAGTTGGCTAGCAACTAATTCCGCCCATTCCTTCAAAACCTGAGATTTTAATTGCTTTTCTAAAAATATAAAAATACAAAAAGAATCATCCCTTACCTCTAGACCTAGTTTTTAGGCTTTCTAATCCTAGCGACACTATTCCTGAGTTGAATGATCAATCCCCCGATACTTGTCACAATACTATACTACAACGATCAGGTACACTGCCTGGTAGGGGTTGTAAGTTTCTCGAGATCCCTCGAGAGGTTTAGCCTGGTGCGATTCTCACGTATCAGCAGGGCATGTCGCATCCTTGCGAATGCATATTGAATTGATTGGGTGAGCAATTGAGCAGCATGTCACCATTGGGTGAGCCTCAATTTAGCATGTCACTATTGTATGAGATTATGTGATTTGGCTATAGTGTGCACCTATAGGGAATTCTTTTGTGGTTTGACTTAGCCAGCATAACAGGGTAAATTTGTGCGACTCTATATGAGTATAGCATCTATGTGATTGATTATGGTTTAAGTGGTTTGACTACGAACTGATTTTGGTTATTTGATTTAGAATTATGATTCAGGCAGTGTAAGCCTACGTTAAGTTTGACTTGTTGAAAAGGATTATTTGAACTCGAAAACCCTTTGTTTCAACTATACTATTTTAAACTAAAACTCTGTGGACTCAGCAGCGTAAGCTGACCGTTTTAGCGTGTATTCTCAGGTTTAAGGCGATAGCTCACTATTGGAAGGCGCTTGGCAAGGGGCATGGTCATAGGCGACTCTAATCAAATTTTTGGGACCGATTTAACTTCTTTATGGGTTTCTGCACTACTTTTCTATAATGTAAACTTATCATTTTTGATAAGGAGTGTATTTTAAATGAGTTGAATAAAAACTATTCTTCGTACCTTATGTTATGATACCAATTTTTGTAGCACCCCATGATATATATGCTTCCGCTGGACTCAAATTTTAGGGGTGTTACATCTCAAAGACCACTTAGCTGCATGGATGGACCCACATGTATGTCAGGTGTTGCATGAGCTACATCTGATTTTAGGTTATGAAGTGTAAAAATATTTCAAAACTGCTGTTTTTGTGGTATGTACAACCCTCAAAATTTTTTGCTACTTTCGTTTCTTATGATGTAACTTTAGTTAGCCAAATATTTCTTTTGCGCAACAAACTTTTAAAAATTCTGGGTCTGGTAACCTCATTTAGGTTAACGTTAAAATATTTAGACTATTATGGGTTTGGTAACCTCAACCGGTTCGACCGCCGGGTCAACCCGGGTTTTTATTAAATATTTTTGAAAAAACGAAACCCGGCCGGGTCACTCAAAACCCACCGGGACACACCGGTTAACCCGGTTTTAGAAACCCGGGTTTTTTTTACCCCTTTTTTTGGCCGGAACCGGTCGAACCGGTTAACCTGGCCGGGTCGACTCGGGTTTCAAAACATTGATATGTAGGGAATGATTTTTTATTTTTTCGAATGATCAAGTTAGTCATTTTATTGTGTGTTTTGATCATTGTAGTGAGTTGTTGCTAGTTTCTTTGTATGCATCACACTTGTTTGATGATGATCTGATTTGCATAACATGTATCATTTAAAAAACAAATAAGCTGAAATCTTGAGGCATCTTAGAAGAATGTGGAGGGGGTATCATTTTGAGGAGGTTATACTGAATGAGAGCGGGTTATATTTTCTAAAGTTTAAGTCTGAGGAAGGGTTACAATATGTTTTGGAGAATGGGCCGTGGTTGGTTGATGAGAAGCCCCTCTTTGTTCAAAAATGGGAAGCGGCTAGTTGTATGGACAAACCAGAGCCTACTAAAGTTCCAGTTTAGGTGAAAATCATAAATGTGCCTTTGGAGGCGTAGAATTCTGAGGGTATAAGTAGGACAGCAAGTTGCATTGGTAACCCTATCATTATGGATAGGATTACTACGGAAATGTGTGAAAATGGTTATGGTAGGGCTAGTTTTGTGAGAGTCTTGGTTGAGATTGAAGTGACTAGTGGTCTTGTTGATAGTGTGACAGCTTGTTACAAGTCATTGGGGAAGTCAATGGAATTGAGAGTTGAGTATCCTTGGAGGCCACCTATTTGTTCACACTATAAAGTCTTTGGGCATGGGTTTGATAGTTGTATTAAGAGGGATCTTACGGATGCTGAGAAGAAGGTTAGGGCTGAGATTAATACTAAAAAACCGATGGAGGGTTTGACTGCTAACAGTAGTGGTAATAATTGGCGGTATGTTAATTATGGGAGGAACCAAAAAAGTGAATGTGTGGGTACTGGGTATGGGGAGCAGAGGTATTTTGGTGGTGAGAGTTCTAATAGCAGGGGTGGTTATAGTAATAGGGGTATAGGAGGTATGCAAGGTAGAGGATTTGGTAATCAACGTCTTAATAGGAATGTAGAGGATTTGGTAATCAACATCTTAATAGGAATGTTCAGCTGCAATATGCTCCGGTTAAGAATTCTGTTGATGGTAAGAATGATAAGGTAAAGGTAGCTGAGCAAAACAAGAAAGGTAAAGGTATTATGGGTAGGGGTGATAAGGATAAGGAGCAAAATGTTAATGGGAGTGGTAGTGATTCTGGTAACAAGTATGTGATGCTTGCTGATGAAATGGAAATGGAAAGTACTTTGAATTGGGAAGTTATGAGAAACAGGATTGATGAGGCTTGTGAAAAGGGGTTATTTGTTAGTGTTGAAGAGAAGGATAGTTGGCCTAGTGATTTAATGGAGTATTATAAGAAGAAGATGGAAAAATTTGTGAAGAAGGGGAGTATTGAAATGCTAAGGTTGAAGATTAAAAATTATGAAAAAAGTATTAAGTATTGTAATGAGAGTATCGTCATGGCTTCAAAAAGGAAAGCGGATGTTATTGATAAGTCAGCAATGTTAACTCAAGGGTTAACGGAGAATCAACCATATGCTAAGGTCTATGAAGAAGTGTACAATGCAGAAAAAGAAAATATTAATAAGATGATTGCTGATAAGCAATTGGCTGATGTAGAATTGTTTTTCACAACAGGTGAAGTTTTCACAATCTATGTGTGGGAAACTTGGACTGCTGAGATGAAAGAGTTCTATAAGTCTAAAATTAGTGAGAAGGCGTATTACATGATGGAGGAGCAAATTAAAGCTGAGTTTACTCAACATGTGGAAGAAGAGGTGTCTGTAGACAACTCGGGTGCTGCTCAGTTTTTGGTTCAGGATATGCTATCTTGTGATGGGAATTACCAAGTAAGTCAAATGCAGGAAACTTCTGCACCACCTTTAGCTGCTTAAATGGTAGTTAAGCTTGCTTCTTGGAATGTTAAGGGTATGTGTAATACCCTTAAACAAACTGAGGTTAAAAGATTCATTAGGGAAAATAATATTAATTTTATGGGTATTATAGAGACTCAACTTAGAAAGAAATTTGTGAATAGAGTCTGTGGGGATGTTTTTGATGTTTGGGAATGGGTGTCGAACTCTGTGGATAGTGTTAAAGGGTGTAGAATTGCTGTGGGGTGGAATCCTTTAGTTATTTCTGCTAGTTTAATCTCCTAAATGGATCAGGTGATGCATTTTGAGGTTAAAATTGTTAGTGATAGTAAAGTGGTTTATGTTTCTGTTGTCTATGGTGATAATAACCCTAGTAATAGGAAGCAACTTTGGAGGAATTTATCTAGTCATAAGAGTGTTATTGGAGATGTTCCTTGGGTCTTGATGGGTGACTTTAATGTCATTTTAAGCAACTGTGAGCATTCTAATGGTCTTAATGTGCGTGGGGATGGTATGCAAGAGTTTAGAGATTGTATTGTTGACCTTGGTATTGAGGATTCAAACATGTGTGGGATGTATTACACTTGGATTCAGAAAATGAGGAATCCTGAGCTTGGTATTCTTAAGAAGCTGGATAGGGTGATGGGTAATAGTCAATTTATTGATGGACATCCAACTAGTTATGTTAATTTTATGCCTTATCTTTCTTCTGACCATTGCCCTGCGGTTTTAACATTTCCTGATCTTTGGGTTAAGAAATCTAAATCTTTCAGATTTATGAATTTCTTAGCTGATAAGAAAGATTTCATTGGTGTTGTTAGAGATAATTGGGATGTGGAGGCTGTTGGGTACGCTATGTTTAGATTGGTTAAAAGGCTTATGAATATGAAGAAGCATTTGAGAGATATGAATAGTAGGTGTGGGAGTGTTTTTGACAAAGTTGAGGTGCTTAGAACTGAGTTGGCTAGGGTTTAAGTTAATTTGGATAAGGAGCCTAGTAATGTGTGTTTAAGGGAGGAGGAAATGATTTATGCTAATGCATATAGAAAGGCATTGATTGATGAGGAAAAAGTGTTAAAGCAAAAGTCTAAGATACAATGGCTTAAGGAGGGTGATTTTAACAGTGCTTATTTCCATAAGATTGTGAAGGGTAGGATTAGTAAAAGTAGGATTGATGTGGTTTACAATGATGATGGGAAGGCGTGTTATGGTTCAGATGCTACTAACTTGTTTGTTTCTCATTTCCAGAATTTCTTAGGTACTGAAGATGTGGTGTTTCCTATTGAGGAACCTAATAACCTTTTTATCAAGAAATTGGATACTGATATGGCTGTGGGGATGATCAAACCTGTGACTAATGAAGAGATCAAGAATGCTATTTTCAGCATTGATGATAATAAGGCTTCCGGACCGGATGGGTATTCATCTAAGTTCTTTAAGACTTCGTGGAATATTGTCGGTGAAGATGTATGTACTGTTGTTAAAGAGTTTTTCACTAGTGGTAAACTTCTCGGTGAGCTCAACTCTACTTTGATTTGTCTTGTGCCTAAAATTAAAACCCCTGCTAGAGTTACTGATTATCGTCCCATTTCTTGTTGTAACGTGGTTTATAAGGGGATTAGTAAGGCTATTACTAATAGGCTTAAGTGTGTTCTTAACGAGCTTGTTGACCTTAATCAAAGTGCATTTATTCCTGGTAGGCTTATTAGTGACAACATTTAACTTGCTCAGGAGTTTATGATGGGTTATAATCGGGGCCATAAAACTAGGAATTGTGTTTTTAAGATTGATATACAAAAGGCGTATGATACTGTTAATTGGAAATTCTCGGAGTTTTGTCTTAGGGAGTTTGGTATACATCCCGTTATGGTTCACTGGATTATGACGTGTATCTCTAGTGCTTCCTTTTCAGCGTGTGTCAATGGTGAGAGTCATGGTTTCTTTAGATCTAAGAGGGGGTTAAGACAAGGTGACCCTATGTCTTCTTATATTTTTACTCTTGTGATGGAGGTCTTGAATTTGATGATTAAGAGACAAGTCATGTTAGATAAGAGGTTTAAATACCATACGGGTTGTAGGAAGCTTAAGATTACTAATCTTTATTTTGCTGACGATCTTCTTATGCTTTGCCATGGTGATATAGTTTCTGCTTCAATTCTGAGAAGAGGGCTAGATGAATTTAGCATGTCTTCTGGTCTTTATCCTAGTACGAGTAAGAGTGAGGCATTCTTTTGTAACATTCCTAGTGAAATTATTGACGAGATTAAATTAGTGATGCCTTTTAGAGAGGGGAGTCTGCCTATTAGATATTTAGGGGTTCCTCTTGTGTCTAAGAAAGTGTCTTCTGTGGATTTTAGGGTTCTTATTGAGGTGGTCCAAAATAGAATTAATGATTGGAGAAATAAGTTTCTCTCTTTTGCTGGTAGATTATAGTTGATTGTTTCTGTGTTATCTTCCCTCCAAGTGTATTGGTGTACTATGTTTATTTTGCCTAAGCTTGTGTGTAGCACCATTGATAAGATGTGTAAAAGGTTTTTATGGGCTTGTGGTAATAATGCTATTGGGAAGGTTAGTGTTAATTGGATGGAGGTTTGTAAGCCTAAGTCTCAGGGGGGTTTGGGGCTCAGACCATTACATGATTGGAATATGGCCCTTATGACTAAACACTTATGGAGTATTGTGTGCAATAAGGAGTCAATTTGGGTCAAACGGGTTAAACTTGATAAGCTTAAGGGGTGTAGTATATGGGATATTGAGTTAAGAAACGGGCAGTCTTGGTGTTGGAAGCAATTACTTAGGCTTAGAGATAAGATTAGAAGTTTTATTAATGTCAAGATTGGGAATGGGAAAAATTGTAGTGTGTGGTTTGATAAGTGGCATAGGAATGGCCCATTGTGTAGGTTTATTGACACTGATGTCATTTTACAAGCTGGGTTAAGTCTTAATGCTAAGGTTTGTGATATGATTAGTAATGGTGTTTGGACCTGGACTAGTCATTAGGACGGTAATTTTAATGAAGTTCTTAATGTCCCTGTTCCTGTCATTGATAGTGAGATTGAGGATAAGGTGTTGTAGTATAATAAGAAAGGTAAAGAAAAAAGGTTTTGTGCTAGTGAGGTTTGGAAGGCTATGAGGACTGAATACCCTAGAGTTCTTTGGCATAAGCATATTTGGTTTTCCCAATGCATCCCTAGACATGCATTTGTTACTTGGGTTGCTGTTAAGGGTAGATTGAAGACTAAGGATAGGTTAGCTAAATGGGGGTGTGCTATTGACTTAACCTGTATGCTGTGTAAGGTGGACAATGAGACGCATAACCATTTATTTTTCTCGTGTGCTTATTCTAAAAGGCTTTGGGAGAGACTTAAACCTATGGCATTATTGAATAACATTAGTAATAATTGGGCTAGTGTTATTTCTGATATTTCTATTAGACCTGCTATGAATAAAATTTGGAGTGTTATTCAAAGGTTAGTTTTTGGGGCCGCTATATATCTCTTATGGCAAGAGAGGAATTTTAGGTGTTATCAGCAAAAGGAGAGGGAGGTTGAGTATATGTTTGAGCATATTGTTGAAACTGTGAGAATGAAGATTAGAGGTCTTACGCTGAAAAATACTCAGGATGTTATGGAAGCATCTAGAATTTGGAAATTTCCGGTGAGTAAAAATATGTATCATATGGATATTTTTAGAGAGCTTATTAACTTTAATGGAGTGTAATTTTGTGCTTTATTCTTGGGTTAACTTATTCTATGGGGGAACTGGTTTTTGGAAATGTAATGAGACATATGATTGGGAGGATACGGGACATGTTAACCATTATTGGACTCTAGTAGGGGTACTGGTGTTTGGTTTCTCCAGGAGTAATGAGTTGGCTGATCTACTGGCTAAGTGGTCTATTCTACTTCTGGAATGTTCTGCTTGGAAAGGATTGATGCTTGCTGTCATTGATATGGTGCCCTGCTTGCTGTTGTGTTTATTTTTGTATATATGTAGGGCTGGTCTGATTCTTTTGGCACCATGGGTCTTGGAGAGGATTAGGGGAGAGTTACACTCTTTTCCTACTTATAGGTTTTCCCCTTTTGGGTTTCACTTGAGTAGGTTTTTAAGGAGGTAATCTCTCCTAGTCATGCCACACTGGCTTTTTTTTTTTTTTTTTTTTTTTTTTGCTGATTTGTTGGATTGTATTTGCTGGCAGAGGAATAAATTGTTGAAGTTTTTTGGATTGCTTTGATGGTTATTGGGATGCTTGGATGTTCTTGTGCTCAAGTTAATGGATTGCTGCTGTATTGCTTCTCTTTTTGGATTTGTTACTCTTTTTCATCAACCTTGGCAGTTTGCTTTCTAGGTATTGTCATCATATGGTGATGTTTGGAGGTACCTTGGTTGACTCCTTGGCACTAGCCCATGTATTCAGAGTATGATGATGATCCTAGTTCAAGCTCATCTTTCTGCTATGGCTGATGTTTGGGGTCTTCATGTTTGTTATTTGTTTCATTTTGTTATTTCTTGTTGTTTGTTGGGCTTGTATCTTTTATGTGGCTGTTTGCCTTTTTTGTTGCCAAAGTTATCTATTAGGGATGTGTCCTAATAGCTTTTAAGCTTTGGTTTTCTTGTACTTTGTGCCTTTTTTATGCCTTTCTTAATAAATTTACCATTAAGAAAAAAAAAAAAAAAAAAAAAAAAAAAAAAAAAACAAATAAGCCAATCTCAAATAGGGGTGAAAACGAGCCGAGCCTACCAGAGCTCGAGCTCGGCTCGTTTAAATATATAAAGCTCGAGCTCGAGATCGAGCTCGTTTCGAGCTTAATATTTTGAGCTCGAGTTCGGCTCGTGAAAATTTTCACAAGCTCAAGCTCGAGCTCGGGCTCTACTAATTTGTATGATGTTTTAAAATGAGGCGAGCACGGGATTCATAAAATAATCATAAAATAATCACTTGTGATTTGTTATTTTTAAAAAATCACAAGTGATTTGTAAAAATGAGTAAATCACTGTTTTTGAGTTTTATACTTTTATGTCAAAGCTTTTTATGGGGTATATGTTTTTTTTATATAATTGTTGAAATGAGCTCTTGAAATCTCTTTATTAAAAAGTTGTATGTTGTTACACATAATTCTATGTGATTCCCTCTGATCCTTTGGGATTCTGTATGAATTACAAGGGATAAGAGAGAATCACATGAGATTCTGTATAAATCCTATGAGATTTTCATTTTGCTTTATATAAATTGTAAGTACAAAATCACATGAGATTCTGTATGAATCTCAAAGGATTCTGTATGAAATCACATGAGATTCTGTATGATTTATCTTGTGATAAATCACAAAGGATTCTATGTGAAATCACATGAGATTCAGTATGAATCCCATGAGATTCTTTGGTGCATCCCATGAGATTTATTGTGAATCCCATGGGACTCTGTATGAAATAACAAGGGATTCATTATGAATCCCATAGGATTCAGTATAAATTTCAAAGGATTCATAGTGTATCCCATTGGATTCTTTGGTGCATCACATGATAAATTGTCTCCAAAAAAATATACACAACATTAAAAAAAACTAAATAAAAAAAAAATCCTCCCTGCTCTTCTTCTAGTGAAAAAATTAATAATTTATCTTCCAATATCCCGAATCAAAACCCGACACTTGAGCTTCCAATCACTGGCACCGACACCATTTTCCATGAGTTATCCTTAGACCAGTTAATCAATCCTCTCATAAATTAATATTTCATACTCACCAAATATGAGATCATCTATTGTTCTTTATACTTTCTCTAAATATCTGGTAAACTAAATTCATATTTCATACTCACCAAATATGAAACCATAATCACTCGATTAACACTTTTAGCTTACTGTTGTGATGAGCTTGAACATAGATGAAATGTCAAACTTCCATTCCTTATTCTTAACTTGACAATATATCCCACATGTTGTTACCCTTTTAAGCCACTTCCATATATCTAACTTCCAATAACCAATACCAGTTCCATTCTGTTTTGCATCTTTAAAAGGCACGTGCAAATACATTCCATCTAAATTCCTTATTTTCTTTTTTAATTCTTTCATCTCCTTACCTTCTGGACGTATCTTATTATCACAAGTTTCAACGATTCCTGACAACCAACAAGCTTCAGCTACAGTGTCACTATTTGAAGACTTATTTATGTCAAAGAAGCCAATACCACTTATCCCGATCCCACTTATTTTTTCAGATTTAGGAACATTTCTTTAATTTCTTTTTATTCACACAATTCGAGAGTTCATCTCCATCCATGACAGTACAATATGAGTTGCCATTCTTACGGAAACTTACATTTATACCATCATCCCAAGAAATCAAGTTACTCAAATTTCTTCTCTATCGTTATCCTTAACCTCATCATCCTCTTGAATATTCTTGCCAATGTCTTCATTTTGTGATTAGTATGGCTTCCGAACAAATCCCCTCAATCAATTGTTAAAAATACTCACTAAAACTTAAATCCCCAATTTCTTGATAAAAAGCTTAAAAACCAAGTTAGTGATTTAAATCTAGCCACTAGGTTTGTTCTTATCGCCGCCGGATCTGTTGCCACCGAATCAGTTGGTGGCAGTGATTGATTTATTGAAAGTGAAATGAAAGTAATTTGGTCAACAGCTACTACTACGTATCTTGTTATTGGAGAATGGGGAGTGTTGGATAATATTACAAAATTGCTCTTCAATAATTAATTATATTAAAATAAGGTTTAATCTAGATCTTTAGATTTAAAATTGATGGATAGTTGAGATCTTGTTATTTGTTCTTTATATAAATGTTGTTTCGTATTGAACTTTTCTCGAGGTATTAATAAGAATTCAAAGATAGTTGATTGAATTTATCGATTCTCTTGATATACGTTTATAGTTTAAACATGAGATCCACATATTTAGCTAAAAGTCGTGGGATACTGGGATAACAATTTCATCCCTTGGTAAAGTCACACTTTAGATTCACGCTTAGCACACAAAACCCCTTAAGTTTGCGATCACTGCAACCTTTCACCTGAATATTGTAAAGCTCACATAGTGGGCATTCTAGCCATCTTATCGACAAATGTTCGAGCAACCCTTTTATGTAACTACTAACCAATACAAAAGCAAAAAAATTCGTGAACCGCAACCTGAACTCTCAGTTTGACCATGCCATAGATTTATTTATTTTTTAATTTTTAAAAAAAAAACAGAACAAAACAACAATAAGCTATATATTGTTAGCTAATGAAAATTTACGGGTAAAAGATCTCAACTTCTTTAATGAATTCATCAAGTTTATTGTCATACAATACAACTTTTGTAAACATCAATCCAATTCAAAATGATTTGACGACTTGGAGGTGGTGATATATGGTCCAGTAATATTGGGCTTATCTATGGGCTTACCGTCGCCTCTTAGCGTTTCCAAATTCTTTCGATTTCTAACAAGAGACACCTTTGTACGTATTCATGTTTTAGAGTTAATGAACTTTCTTTTAGGGGCAAACTAACAAAATGTGCTACAAAATGTAGCGCGCTAACATATTTACGTTTGATATCATACAGTTGTTTCAAACGAGAATTGAATTCAAAATTATTTGATTTACATGTATCTCAAAAATGCCTCTATTTTACAAGTCCTCTTGTCGTTTTGGATACTAGTTATAATACCTGTGCACGCACAGGGTTTTTAAAATTTCGTTTTGATTATGTATTATTATCGATTAAGAAATGAACTATTTAACATGTTTTAAATAGTTTTACTTAGTAGATTAAAAATAAAAAATCATATGTATATATGTTATAATCTACCTATCATTTTAGGAGAATGATTTTGGATTAAAAATTATATTTTATTATTCAAGCAAAATCACATGATGATACTTGACTTGAATGAGATGTTAGTGATATATGCTTTTACTTTTGCAAACCCGTGCTATCAATTTACGATGTGTTTTGTAATTCTGGTATTTCTTTTACTTATATTTTCGTTAATATATGTAGCATATTTAGATAGCTTTGAAGAATGATTCATTTCTTTGATTATGAATAATCATCATACCATGTTTACTAATGTACTTTTTTATTTGAAAATTTGTATTTTCATAAGTTTGTGCTATTTACTTCTCATGTTTGATCATAAAATTACCAAATTAACATAGATGCTTGCACTATAGTTTCTTTATTACATAAAGAGAAAAAAAAAATGTAATTGGTAGAACTCAAATTTAATCTTACGATTATTTATAATGTATAAGAATAATTTTTCTCTAAACCCGAACTACATAAGAAAATTATTATTACTTGTATAAGTAAATTATAAATGCATAAAAAATGACAGAGTACATCCGCAAGTCTTTTACGATTGTTTGAATCCTTACCGACCTTTCACTTTAATGCAACTTTTTTCACAATTGGCCTAAATCATTAAGGTAAAACACACTCATATTTTAGATCATTGGTTGACACCTATAGTGTTATCAATGACGGCAAACACCTGCTAAGTTTTATTAATTCATTTAAAGACAAATTACAATCCGAAAAGGATTCCTACCATAAAATTCCCCATATAGGCACTAAAACACATCTTTGGTACATTAACCTTCCATGACAATCATGTGTTGATACTTAATCCACCTCTAAAAAGTGCACACAATAAATTGCATTACACTTTAGTGTGTGCGATAAGATCATAAAACTGCAAAAACCACTAACATGTTGCATTATAGTGAGGATAACAACAAAGTTAGTCATAACATCAAATCAGAAATCTTCAGATTAGAACTAATGGGGTATTTGGTTATGCTTATTAAAGGTGCTTATTGGCTTATTCAATTACCATAACATAATAAGTTTATGATAAAACTATAAGCTTTTTTGAGAAGCTTAGTAAAAAACCCCTGAACTCCCAACTAATTCTATCATAGCTTAGTGTGTTTATAGTAAAAACACAAATATTAAGTGTAGAAATTTTCAATAAAACATAAAAAAAAAATTACTAAAAGTTGGTATGTATAACAAAAAAGTTAAACCATAAAAAAATTTACTAAAAACTATCAGCTAGATAAGGCATAAGCCAAAGTGCTGTTGAGGTCTCTTTTGGATTCTATTCAGAAGCAAAAAGGGGTTTACACATCAATCATAAGTATAGAATAATGGTTGTATCTCACATCCGTGATTACCAAGTCAATAACATTATCGCAATATAGTAACGTAATAACCTAATTAAAAACTATATATTCTTGTTGAATAATATTCATGTACATACCTTTAATTCCTTTACAACAACCAATGTTGCAAAAATCGTGAATCGGTCCTGAGGCGGTCGAGGGCCGAGTTGCGTTTTTTAGCCGATTAATCGGCTCAAAACCTTGTAATCACCGATTAATCGGACGACTTCCTTGTAAATGTCTCCAAGTTCCAGGGCCTTGTAGCTTGGAATCGGCGATTACAAGGCCTTGTAGGCCGTTTTTTGCAACATTGACAACAACCAACTATTATTTATTTATTTATTTTTATTATTATTTTTTTTGAAACATCAAGTCAATGAATAAAGTTAGGTTAACACCTACGTAGTTTTTCTTTTTTTGATTTAGGAGGTGATTCTTATCAAATAAGGATTGTGATGCGTGCATTTTTTTTTTTTATAATTTAAGGAAAACACCTTCTATATTAAAGAATGACTATCTAGCCGATTTATTTTTTTTTATTTTTATTTTTTTAATAATTAGCTTTGTATAACATTTTTAACTGACAGAGATGTTGAGTTTGAGGTTAATGTTGTTGTTTAACTTTAACTATTGATATCATGTTGTACAAAATGTGCGAGTTTAGTGGTACATAATGAGCGTTGATAAAGTTAAAATATGTTCCGTAAAGTTTTTAAAATATTTTTATGGATATCCAAATATAAATTTTAAATAACAATTTCATGAGTCGTTTTTATAAGTAGAATCACGTATATTTATTTTATATCACAGTAACTCATGCTTACCATTTGATATTTATATTCCCGTTACTAATAATTTAACTATATTTCAAACCCGTGTACGCATAAATTAAACTTTTAAATAGTAACATGAGTCCTTATTTTAAAAAAATATTCTAATGGAAGAAAGTTTAAAACTAACGTTAGTTTAAAAAATATTTAACGTATATTAAAACTAATTCACATATTTATCAAATTTATTTTAATAGATGAAAGTCAAAAAAACTAATACTATTACTCATGTAATTTTAAACAACGTTAACATTATAAAGTATAGGGGGTATGAAGTGTAAGGGGTTATTTGTTTATTATCTAAAGTTATTAAAACACATAGAGACTTATAATTTTACACTTAACCACTAAGGTTTTATTAATTACCTCCTCTTTTCTTAAGTTTTTATTTTCACAAATTTGACACCTATATTTTTATGTGTTTTTTTTATCAATCAAATTCTCCACCAAATTTATTAAAGTTTGACCAAAATCAATTCAATTTTGACTTTTTATTGGCCAATCATATTGCTTGATTTTGCTTATGTGTCAAAATCGAGCTCTCCTATTGGTCCAATTGTTTTTTCAATAAGAATGGTTTTGCAAAAACACTCCGAAATGATGTAATTCTTGTATTATATAAAAGATTATGACATTGACGAGATAAGGTAATTATTACTTTCTAATGTACCTACGAAAATACAAAGAGGCAGTTTCACAAGTGTTTTGTGTTGGAATTATATAATCATGACATGCACATAAATAAACCAATAACATCAAGTAAGCATATGCGGAAGCGTTATAACAAGATCATATAACATGTAATTAATTAATCAATAATAAATAGTAAACATACCTTTGTGATTCTAGCCCGAACAAGAATCAATATGCAAATCTTCTAATCAAGAACCCTAATTAAGGTTTATGTGGATTATAAGAATTATCTCTTACCTTTTTGTAATTCAATCCAAGATATAACCAATAGTGTGGTTATATCACGTTCTTGTACACACATACTAATACCAAGTAAAAGTTTATGCTAGTAAATTAAACACAAAACATTTTTCTCAAAAACAAAAGTCGAAACCCTTGATAAATAGGGTGTTCGATTGAGCTTATGAAAGCAAGAAAAGAAAACCAAATCTTAGGGTATTGTGTGTGTACAAAAGTATGTAAAACCAATAACCCTTGATTTGTATTTATAGTGAATGAATACTTGGAGCTCAAGAAAATGAATGGGTTATGAAGCCCAAGGGAGGCTTCTAGATCCTTCTTGACTTGCCAATAATTCATACATATTACTTTTCTTATATTCGTCTAACGGTCATTAGTGATCGTTAAGTGTTTTGTGTTTATTAATAATTATATATAACATTTATAAATAATTATTCATTTACTCTTCATACGTAAAGTGTGCAATCCCGTGATCTCGAGTTCGATCCTAACATACGACTACTAAAATAATGTCCATAAACTAACAGCTCCCACTTGGACATATTTTAATAGTGTAATCATATCGGTTAGCGTCTAGCAACACACCGATGCCTCTAATACGATCTCGAGTAAGGCTCATGAAAAAACCTTTTAATGATTTCTCATTATTATTATCCTTTTGTTTCTAATACCACGTTAATAAGAATATGGATCAAAGTCATTCCTTAATTAACCATTTTGTTTCTCGTTGTTTGTGATTGAGCAAGATTACCAAATCTTCTGAACATATTCAGGGGAGATCTTGGGTGCGGCCACACATACATCTTACCAACCCTACAAGGGGCCCAACAGTATTAAACTCCAAAAATAAATTTGAAGGAACAAATTTTATCTTGACTACAAGCAAAACCCACAACTTTGTAACACTTCCGAAAACAACCCTTATGACTACCAGTTACGTATAGCGTTAAGTTGTTCCACAAAAATGTACTACATTCATGACACTTATCTTGCATCTCAAGTCTGAGGATAACTTCTTATGATTTACTTAATGACAAGATCCATAAAGTAACATCATGTAGTTGAGATAAGTCCTATATTCGATATCATTGAATATCATCTGAAATGTCATGACTACGCATCAAATTAAGTATATTATACCAACCTTCAGATTTGTCTTGATTTAATAATATTCCCATATTATTAACTGACAACGGACAATTTAGAATAACCTTTATTCATGGATTTAAACATACAAAAACAGGACACAATATATTATAAATTAAACATACCGTGTATTTAAATTTATTATAATAATTGTTTAACATTCCTTATCCAAATACTAAATAGATCAATGCATGATAACTTTTGTTGATGAATTATGTCTCAAGTAATGACATTCATACTTGTTGACAAGGCATAAATCATCCAACTTTGATCTATCGGAATTTTTAAGAATACTTATTTCAAGAATTCAACTATTAAAGTTCTTATATGTGCATACTCAACTATTTTGATAATGACATATAATATTTCATAAAATGTATGACATCCTTAACCACCAATTTATGATAATTAAACTTTCAAACATTTTAAAGTTTAAAGTATTCTTATTCTCTTAATGTATAATGCAACTATGCTCTTATTAAGCATAACTAGTAATAGCCAAGGATGAAATCCTTTACCATAACTAGTATTGGGAAATATAAAATCAAATATGAATTTAAAAACCTTTAAATCTGATTGATGACAGCTTGCGTTCGTTCAGTGCGTGTTTGTTCAGCGTGTGTTTGTTCAGTTCAACGTGAGTTCGTTCAGTTTAGCGTGAGTTTGTTCAGTTCATTCAGTTCAGTGTGCATTCGTTCAGCATGTATGTTCAGTGTTTGTTTGCATCTCACTGTTTGTTCAGCGTTCAGCTCAGCGTACGTTCGTTCAGCATGAGTTCAGTGTTCAACTCAGTCCAGCGTTTGTTCAGCATTAGTACAAAATCTAATGGATTTTTTATTTTTTATTTTAATAGGCACAATATTATTAAACAAATCCAATAAACACAATCTTCACAAATGCATTATTTAATTTTCTTCAATAGGAAAATAATGATTTTGTAAACTAAATCACATAATCAAAAAGTACTTACGCATCTTTATACAGACCAAAGTTTAGGTTGGAGTTGAATATTGAATCCATGAATCAAACCATACCACCAATCGGAGTTAAATGTTGTTGTAGCCGAGAAGGATGATTTGAGGATATATATAATCATGGATACTCGAGAGCCCATGATTGAATCGTTTTAGTACAGTTTTAAATTTATAAAAGTTTCCCGTTAGATAAAATAGTCACTTGTAAACAAATAACGATTCTATCTCCCGAGGTCGTTTTCCCAACGAGATTTGAATTGAGATTTACGTTGTGTTTTTAGTTAATGCTTGAATATCAAAATATTTTTGGTTTTTATAAAAAGGTTTTAGAAAACTAATTTAAGTGGTAAAAACTAGATTAATAAAGCAAAACTACCAAGATGAAAATAAGGTCTAGAAGATAAGACGATAAAAAGAAATGCTTGCTAAGTGACACAATAAGTTCATTAAGTGTGGACTAAGGTTTGACGACGAATTATTTTCCTTAAACAAGACTATTTTCTCACAACGTTGGTTTATTTTGAAAATAATCCTTTAAAAAGAAAATAATTACTAGATTTGTAATTTGATTATTCTCCGGCTTTTGCCCTTCAAATAATAAAATCACAAATCTAAATAATCAATACGATTATTAATCACGACCCTCTTTTATGTCCACACTTAACTCACAAACTTGTGCCACTAAGCAAACACTAATAAACTACTCGAAACTCATATTAATAAAATAAAGTTACTTGATAAAATAAAAAGACTCGATCAAAGAAAACAAACTAGATAAGCCAAAATAAAATTCGGCAGAGTTTCGCCTAAGCATAAAGCATAAGAGACCCTCACTCGATAAACGATGAGGTATTAATTATCTAACTCGATAATCTTGGCTAACTCGCCAAAAAAAATGAAACTTGGAAAAATCAAACTTGATAAAAAATAAAAAGTAAAAAAATCAAACTCGGTAAAATAAAATAAGACCCAAACTCGATAAACTAAAATTGCAAATTAGTCCTATGTCGAAAACGAAACTCGGTATGTTTCAAAAACTAAACTCGGTATACATAAAAAATTTCAAACTCGATAGACATTTTTAAACTCTCAAACTCGGTAGTAACAAATTCAAACTCGAAAACAATAAAAAACTCAAACTCGCAAAACATTTTTTAAACCAAACTCGATAGTATATATTTTTAATTTTTTTTTGCAAAAAGGTCCCTAGTACTCAAATCCTAACTCGAAAGTTTTATTAAAAGAAAAATAAACTCGATAGTTTTAGTAAAAAAAAATAAAACTCGATAAAATAAAATATAACTCGATAAAAAACATAACAAAACACCATTTTGATCCAAAATAAAGCCTAAAACTAATGTTTTTCTACCAAATTTATTACTAAACAACCTAGTTTAACCATAAACTTTAAATCCCACCAATAAAAACAAGATTTTAACAACTAAAAATTAAAGATTTATAGAAAGATAAAGCTAGAGAGAGAAAGTAAAATAAAACACATACTTCATAAAAATAAAACTACACTACTCCTACTACTATGAGGACCAACCCTCAACAACCAACCTCTCAAAGTTGGTGTTTAAGGGGTATTTATAGGCTAGGGGTTAGGGCTTCTCTAATATTTGACATAGTTGCAAGATTAGCCCCTAGACCTTTACAAAACATGAAAAAACTACTTAAAACATATTAAAACGCTACAAATGCAACTAAATACTACACGTAACGATCTTGTACTTGGAGGAATTGAGTTGACTTTTCTTTCAAAGTTCTTCAAAGGACCAAAGTTGACAACTTGCTGAAACTTGGAGGGCCATTATTGTAAAGGTCTTCATATTTCAACTAAGAGCCTCTTTTGTTATTCTTTGAATATCTAAGGATTACTTTTGTCATTTTGGGCTTTTCTTGGATAAATTTCTTCCTCGGCTTCGGCTTTTTACCTTTTTCCAATCTCGTGCTCATTTTTGTCGATTTTTGGCTTGTTTTTGTCCATTTTTCACATATCCGTACCTGCACATTCACAAACATAAAACACACATTTCTTTGGCAATTGTTAGCATATTTAGTCTATTTGGGTCGGTATTTGGCCATGAAAAAGTGTGTAAATTAGTACACACCAAAATCCCCCCGACTAAAGTATTGCCGTGTCCTCACGCAATGTGATCAATTCACGCTCACGAGATAAATAATTTCATAACTCTTTCTACTAACTTTGTAAAGTAGCAAAGAGGTTCAAAAGAGATTACAAAATCATTTATTCCCGTAAACGCTCCGTTTTCCAAAATTTATTTTCTTTATTCAACTTTATTCTATTTTTGGGCTTTTCACACTTCATACTTGTGACGGTTAGTTGAACTTTCATTATTTTTGCAATAATGCTTAGGGTCTACGAGTAGAAACACTTCTATTTTAAGAAGTGACCATACGGATAAAAATCGTCATCCTTGATTTTTCATGAGCTCCCAAACTAAGCGTAAAAACGAGATCACAGCTTATCTACAAATTAGATGCTAACACTACTCATAACAGTTACTTGTGGAAACTCCTTACTCCCATTTCCTAGGTTTTGTATCTCAATATTTTATTTTGTTGAGAAATGAATTGCTTCATATTTTCTCGTTTCAATAATTTTTAGTCCGATAGTGACACCTAAGTTAAAACGATAAATAGTTATTCATTTTCTCTTAAGAACCACTGCAATAGAAATTCGGTCCACATCAAGGAATTTGGGGTACATACAATATCAAGGATATAAGTTGCGGAGTACGATCACGTGCACCTCATGTGACGGAGTACGATCACGTGCACTTCATATTTTCTCCCCAATTCTATGAGCTCTTATCTCCTCCTACACCATGCCCAGCACAACTATAGGGATTGTAAACAGTGGCTCATGCATTAAATACAACCAATAAAGACCTAGTACGCCTCGGTTCATGTTTCTTAAGACGTTCAAGCATGTTACCATTTGGAGATCTGCCAGTTTTCTTAAGCCTAACATATAAATCATTCATCCAAGACAAGAATAAAAAAGTAATCAACACATAATCAATATCTAGGTTTCATTAGATCTAAGCAAACACAAAAGAGATCTAGCCTAGCATGATAGAATTAAGACAAGAACAAGATATAGACAACCAAATTAGAAGAACACTTATCTTAATTAATCATGCAAGGTATCAAGGGGTTGGAACCCTTGAAAAACCTGTAAAGTTACACCAAAATCGTCTTTAGGGTTTCTCCCAAAACTTCTCTCCTCTTTCAATGTGAAAAACTAGAAAACTATATATAGGAAAATAGGGATGACGGCGTCAAGAACAAAGGTGTGACGCCGTCATCTCGCCGCCAAATACTTCCTCGGACGGCCTTGATCTACTTCTGACGCCGTCAAGGCCTAGGCCGTCACACAAATTACTCTTGACGCCCTGTGTGTGACGCCGTCATCAACTACGGATTTTAATTCTTGGGGTTTTGACGCCGTCAAGAAAAACTCTTGACGCCTTCATGTACTGTTCCCAGCATGGAAAATTGAGACTTTGCCGTTTTCTTCACTTTTATGCTTCAAAAACGTCCAAAATGGCTTCTTTTCCAGAATTCACTCTCCAAGTACCTAAAATCACAAAAGGAACGATTTAGGGCAATATTTGATCAAATAAATTCGGATTCGGGCTTAAATGACCCCCCTAAAAACGGACCATTTTTCGCCTCATCATATACCCTTACACTTGAGATTTGCTTGTCCTCAAGCAAATGCGCTTTTATTCTACTCAAAAGACAAGTTAGGGGTCATTTAACACTAATATAAAAGTAATTACAACAAATAATCGTTCCACTAAAGACCAATAGACAAGCTCGGAGGTCATACACTAGCACCTCACAAATAGTGTTTAGATACTCACATCTCTCGGGTGTAATAAAGTAATATAACATTATGGAAATGGAAGATATCTCTCACTACCTGTCATAGCAAAATAGATTACCATAGGCTTGGGAAAGGATCAAACCTCCACCGCATGGCGTAAGCACCTAGGATAAACTATCAAAGAGGTCTTTTAAAGGGTTGTAACGTTAGGTATAGGGATATGAATTACACGGTTTTGTTGGATAAAGGAAGTTTTACTGGTGGCGAGTTAACAATCTTGGTTAATTACATGTACAATATGGCGTTGCTAAGCCAAGACTAGACTCGACTTAAGCTAATAAATGAAAAATAACTAAAACATAAAATGAACATAGAATGAAACGGGATGGTAGTCCGTATGTTTTTTTCTCTTTTTTTTTATTTTATTTTTTTTTTATTATTTTTTTTTTTGCATACACTCTTACCCTACCATCCAAAATAATACATCATAGGGAATGAAATTTCCCTTACACTTGAATCTTTACATACTTTACAATTAAACTAATCTAATGACTCGAATTAAGAAAATCAAAACACTTGGAGCACTTTTAAGATTAACGTACATATGGGGGTAATAATATTATGTTCTTCCCCATTACTCCATAAAATAAGTACTTACCCATGAGTCCCAATCGTCCCAAAACAATATGTACAAGGATATGACTCGACTTAGCAACCATGTAATCAATTAGATAGTTAACTTAGGGTTTAAACAAATAACAATAATGCACTAAAAATGAGCGCATACACGGAAGGCTAAGGCGATTTGGTTGTACATTTAAGTGAGGTGTAACAAATTCTTTCTTTAAGTAAAATGCTTAAAGTTAGAAACGAAAAGATAGGCTCGGAGGGGTGTACTAGGGGTTTCGTGTACTAAAAATGAGTACAACGCTAAGGGTGTGGGAAAATTAGTTGACTTAACTAGTCAAGTAGTATGACTTAAATGGTCAAGTAATTATGATACGGGTTTAACACAAGGGTGATCCTAATGCCTCTTATCATGTAGTAAATCCTACTACACGAATGTAGTCGCACTAGCGGTCTTGGGATGCATCACTAACGCAAGTTCTAGAATCTAAATGCTACCGGTACACTCATAAGCACTAATAGTAAATGCTTTTCCTATCAAATCTAAAGGCGAACCTCACATATTTGGGTGGAAAATTTTTCTGAATATACGGTTATGTGCTAGTCATACAATCTCCTATCCATGAGACGCTTGCTATGGCTAAAGTTTCACTCCTAAATGTTGTAAAAAAATTTAAATTTGGCGCTAAAATTGCACTAACAAGTATTTCTCATAGTTTTATTACACATCTACTATCAAACGAAACAAACTCAAGCGAAAGTGCATATGTAAGGTATCATCTTTTTACCCTCCCCTTACACTTAAGATGAACATTGTCCCCAATGTTCAAGTAAAGAATGTAAAAGTGAAAAAGTAAAGAGAATGAAATCAAATACTCCCCTGATTCGCTCGGTATGGATTATAGGATGGCCAGGTTAAATCTTCCTCCAAGAAAATGAACAATCAAAGCTTCCCTTCCAGAATATAAATCATCTTCTTGTCATACATAACCTGTAAATCCTGACAAAATAGACAAGACAACCTCGCGTAAAATCGGCGGCATCCTATATAAGTTTCTAAATCCTAGAAAACAAAGTAAGATATAATGCTTGTGGAATGAAGTTTGCAGATCTCCTGGAGATTATAAAACTTAATAATTCACAAAAACCATAAGACTCCGTTAGAAAAACAAAACCGGTAAAATTTCCAAATTTTTACTCCTGACGCCGTCAAGAGTAAACCTCTGACGCCGTCAGAATGGACCTGCAGAAATTCTTATGTTAAGTTTCCGGAAAATTTCTGGAAAAACTTGGTCCTACTTCCTGGAAAATCCTGCAAAACTTCATTATGACTCAATACAAGCATTTGACTCTAACAAATACGAATATACATGTTCATTTAATATTGTGGAGAATCATGATCGGTTTGTTTCTTAAAAACATATTTGGGGTTTCCCCTTACACTTATCTTTTGCAAAAATACTTTTAGGTTGGAGTTAAGACTAGGCCAAACAACATAGCAAAGTATTTCCACATTTTAATTTAGAAACATGATCAACCAACAATAAAAATAAAGCATGCATACGGAAGCAAATAACAAACAAATAAAATGAAAATCACACAAAGCATGGGTTGCCTCCCAAGAAGCGCTTTTCTTTATTTACGAGTCTTGTAGCTAGACTCAAAGTCATGGGTTACTACGTGATACAGGTGAGTTCCTCGTTGAGGACATCTTTGGGATCAAACTTAGATTTCAACTTTCTATCGGTTTCCTTAGTATGGTATGACCTTTCAAACTTTTCTCCATCCGGATCATACAAGGTCATTCTAATATGCCATGACCCGTCACCTTCTTTAGGTGGCTTGTCCCACCTCCATTTATACTTATCTCCATCTCTTTTCCATTTATTCCTTTCTATGTTAATGGGCATTACGCTTAATAACTCAATCATCTTCCTAAAGACTAAGGGGTCCTCAAAGGGGTCTAGCTCTTCATCTCTAGCTATGAGTTGTTCTACCGAATGTGTCTTCTCAACAAAGTCTTTTTCTAGATAGAATGGGCATTGAGGTCCTATAAAGTTCCTTTCTATCCAAGGTCCATATCTAGACGGTCTCCTATTCATCTCTACCCAATGCGGTGTCGGTTCATTATCACAATCATAACTATGCTTCTTAACATCATACACCGACCAAGTATCACCTTCACCTACCGCTATCTTAGACTCCTTACAATCTATCATGGCGCTAGCGGTTGCTAAAAATCCTCTTCCTACCAATAATGGGCATGTAGTGTCACTAACCATGTCTAGGACGTGAAAATCCGCTAATATAGTTAACTTTCCTACGTGAACAACTACATCTTTAATCATTCCAACCGGGTGGGTAATACTCCCATCCGCTAGACCTATCAACACCTCCGTTTCCTCTAACTTTCCTAGCTTAAGAGTGGTGAATAAAGATAAGGGAATCAAGTTGAGGCTTGACCCTAAATCGGCTAGTGTGTCGAAAGCTTTGGATCTTCCAATCTTACAAGGCAAAACAAATATACCCGGATCATCGAGCTTTTTAGGCAACTTGTTTTGAACGAAGGCGGTCTCATTTTTACCTAGCTTACACTTCTCATATTTTTCTAGGAGGGCATTATAGTAGGGAGCACGCGCTAAGACATCAATGACGGGGCGTTGAAGGTGAAGTTCTTTGAATTCATCGTCAAGGTCTTGCGTAAGAGGTGTTTCAACAATGCTTTTGACCGGATCTATAGTGGGTGTTTTATTTGATTGGTCCTTTTGGGGAACTTGGTTTTGTTTGAAACACGTGCTTGTTGATTTAACCGAGTAGTATTGTGGACACGAAGTGGGTGACGAAACTGAAGATATGGAATTAACGTTTAGTTTTGGATTCTTGATTGTGTCGCTTGGGAGTGCTCCCATTTCTCGGTCATTGAGAACTTTCAACAATGCATCAATTCTAGTGGTCATCTCGCTTTGCTTGTGTTTGAAATCGGCTTCAAACTTAGATATGCGGGCTTCTTGAGATGCCATGAATTTTGACATCAATCCTTCAAGATTGTTGGTACTACCATAGTTGTTAGAAGGATTGTTGTTGAAAGTACGGTTGAATGGTGGACCATTTGGTTGGTAGTGATTAGGCGGATTGGAGGAATTGGGTTGATTTTGTTTCCACCTAAGGTTTGGGTGATTTTTCCAAGAGGGGTTGTATGAATCACTGTAAGGGTTTGGCTCGGGCTTGAAAGTGTACCACTTATCTCCCGCTTCGTCGGTACGCGTGGATGCGTAGTCCGCAAAAGCTGTTCCGGGGAGTTCCACACAGTCACGAGTGTCATGGGGACCACTACATAATTCGCATGAAGAAGTGATTTTGTTCACTTGGCTTGAAGGCTTCGGAGCTTCGTAAGATTTCATGAGAAACTTGACTTGGTCCTCAAGTTCCATGATCCTACGGTCGGGAGTGCTAGAGTTGTTCGAAGGCAAAGATATTGCCTTGACCGTTTTGTTCAAATCACGGGGATCATTCCAACTTTCGTTGTCATAGAGAGCAAGATCTTCTATGAGTTCCCATGATTGTTCCGCACTAAGATCACGTAGCTTACCACCGGCCGATTGGTCAATGGCTCACCTCGTGGAGATGTCGATATGGTCATAAAAGATTTGGACTTGGAGCCAAAGATCTATGCCATGATGAGGGACTTTTTGGAGTAAGTCCTTGAAACGAGTCCATGCTTCATAAAGAGATTCATTTTGACGTTGTTGGAACATCAATATGTCATTTCTAAGCTTAGTAGTTCTCCCCGGTAGGAAAAATTGAGCAAGGAAACGAGTGGTGAGATCATCCCATGTGGTGATGGATCTCGCGGGTAAACGCTCAAGCCATTGACTAGCTTGATCCCGTAGAGAGAATTGGAATAGGCGTAAACGGGTAGTCTCTCTAGTTTCAACACCTAGGTCTATGGAATCTACGATTTTAAGAAAGTCCTTAAGATGTTGGTTTGGATCTTCGGAACGAAGTCCATGGAATGCACATCCGCTTTGCACCAACCGGATGGTGTCGGATCGCAAGGGAGTCACATTGGCTCCGGTGAGCTCAATGGTGTTTCGGTAGCCTTGGTGGCTAGGTCGGGATTACTCTCCTAAGTTTCGGGGCCTAAGGGGTTCTAGTGGTGGGTTTTGTTGTGGTGGGATGACGGGTTCAAAGATGTTACCACCTTCCATGATGTCGGATGGTAAAGAGTTACGAACAAAAGCACGAAGAAATTAGATAGACTAAAGAAGACCTAAAAATAAAAATAAAATCTTACTAGAAAGGAATCTAGCAAGTAGACCTAATAAAAAGAAATCCTAACCTAGACAATAACTATTCCCCGGGCTGCGGCGCCAAAAACTTGATGCGTGGGAATCGCAACAGGTTTTACCTCTCGAGGGATCTCGAGAAGCTTACAACCCCCACCAGGCAGTGTACCTGATCGTTGTAGTATAGTATAGTGACAAGTACCAGGGGATTGATCGTTCAGCTTAGGAATAGTGTCGCTAGGATTAGAAAACCTAATTACTAGTTCTAAAGGTGAGGGATGATTATTTTTGTGTTTTTATATTTTATGAAAAGCAAGTAAAAATCTCGGGTTTTGGAAGAGTGGGCGGAATTAGTTGCTATTCAACTAACCCAAAACTAAGATACAATCAAAATAAAATACTAAAAATGAAAATAACTAAATTATACTAAGGTTGTGAGCAGTAATTGGAGAGAATGTGTTTACTTAGATTTCACTACTCCCTAGATATCTTTTACACGTTAATTACTTGTTATAATTGCATGGATGACGGATCGTATTCCTTAATACCATTCATGGGGTGGCATACATAACTCCCCAATTCTATGAGCTCTTATCTCCTCCTACACCATGCCCAGCACAACTATAGGGATTGTAAACAGTGGCTCATGCATTAAATACAACCAATAAAGACCTAGTACGCCTCGGTTCATGTTTCTTAAGACGTTCAAGCATGTTACCATTTGGAGATCTGCCAGTTTTCTTAAGCCTAACATATAAATCATTCATCCAAGACAAGAATAAAAAAGTAATCAACACATAATCAATATCTAGGTTTCATTAGATCTAAGCAAACACAAAAGAGATCTAGCCTAGCATGATAGAATTAAGACAAGAACAAGATATAGACAACCAAATTAGAAGAACACTTATCTTAATTAATCATGCAAGGTATCAAGGGGTTGGAACCCTTGAAAAACCTGTAAAGTTACACCAAAATCGTCTTTAGGGTTTCTCCCAAAACTTCTCTCCTCTTTCAATGTGAAAAACTAGAAAACTATATATAGGAAAATAGGGATGACGGCGTCAAGAACAAAGGTGTGACGCCGTCATCTCGCCGCCAAATACTTCCTCGGACGGCCTTGATCTACTTCTGACGCCGTCAAGGCCTAGGCCGTCACACAAATTACTCTTGACGCCCTGTGTGTGACGTCGTCATCAACTACGGATTTTAATTCTTGGGGTTTTGACGCCGTCAAGAAAAACTCTTGACGCCTTCATGTACTGTTCCCAGCATGGAAAATTAAGACTTTGCCGTTTTCTTCACTTTTATGCTCCAAAAACGTCCAAAATGGCTTCTTTTCCAGAATTCACTCTCCAAGTACCTAAAATCACAAAAGGAACGATTTAGGGCAATATTTGATCAAATAAATTCGGATTCGGGCTTAAATGACCCCTAAAAACGGACCATTTTTCGCCTCATCAGTACCGGATTCAAGAACTATATCGGGTGGTTTAGCGGGTGGACGAGAAGATGGTAATTCGAAGAGAAATGAATCGGCATCGGAAGGTAAAGCATCATAATGTAATTCTTTAGTAAGCACGTTTCTTCGAAGGCCATTCTCTTCATTTTCAAGATCCGGTTGAGAAATGGTATGAGAAAGTTCATCGGAGAACTTCTCGTGAGGAGAATCAAGCATATCATGTAAGACCTGAACCTCGGGTTTCATTTCAGACTCATCACTAGGAATATCGAAGATCGGGTTATTTGAAATTTGATTAAAATCCGATTCAAAATCAAATAACGGATTCGTGAAAGTCTTATCGAAAGTTTCGGAAACCCTTGGAACGAGGTCATCATCATCCTCATCATTATCATCGATATCTCCACAAGAGTCTTCATCACTCGTAGTATACTCATTGTGAGAATCGGAATAACTTTCCACTTCAACTAAATCTTCATTGCTCATCGGAGGGAGAGAAGTTGACGGTTCTTCATTCAATAATTCTTCAAGTAAACGAATATCTCCCTCCGGATCAAAATTAGCATCGTCCATTATCGGAATGGAATCATTAGCAAGAAACGCTTCAATCTCATCTAAAACGACATCACTCCCTTCAACCGGTGTGAAAGAAGGATGGAAAGAATCAGAAACAATTTCAGAATTACCGTTAGAATTTTCCCCGGACTCACTTTGGATTGGAACGAGGTTCTCAACACTAGACATATTGAATTCGTCCGTTTCCGTTGTCGGAATAGTGTTAAGAGGCTCGTCCCCCATTGTTAGAGAGTCCACGGGTTCCACGGAAAAGATGGATTCATTTTGAGGATTAAGATTGATCGTAATTGTGGAATCATCATCATACAAACAACACTCACAAAACTGGAATTTTCTTTCTTCAACAAGAGGTTCTTCCATTGATCTTTCATAAGGCTCGGGAGTAGATGTCATACGATTAACCATCTCTTTCAACTCATCCATCACGGATTTAATTTCAAAAATTTCATTATTAAAATCGGAAGATTGTGGGGGTTGGTAAAAACCATTAGAATCGTAACAAGAATTAGGTTCATGATAAGAATTTTCAAACGATCCCCCACAATTTTCAAAACTCGATGGATTTTGATATGAATCACCATTGTAATACGAATTTGGCTCATAAAAATCATTTTGAGGAAAATTATTAAAGCTCGGATCGTAATTGAAAGACGTTTGATCACTCGGGGCGTAGCACATACAATCGGTGTATCCACATTCGTTACAAAAACATTGCCCACAAGGCTTTCCTTCTTCGGACGGGTTTCCACAATTATAACAATAAAACGAAGGTGGTGGTGGTGTATAGAAATTGGGAATGCTTGACGAATTGTTGAATGAATTTTGTTCATACGTATGAGAATTACAATTCAAACAAACGCCATCACGAATATTATCACCACATTCGTCGCACGTACACCATACACACAACCCTCCGAAGAACGGTTCTCCACAATTAAAACAAGTCGGATCCATAAGAATTATCGGTTTAGAGGGTTAAAGAAGAAGAATCAAATGATAAGAGGATTATTTTTGGTTTTTGCGTATCATAAAAACAAATAAAAATAAAAGTGAAAATCAAATATGAAAAAGAAAAAATATTTTTGGATTTTATATTTTAAAGAAACTTAAAATTGCAATCTATTTGGTTTTTTTTATATACTTTTAATCATTTTTTTTTTTGATTTTTTTTTTTGAGAATATTTACAAAAAACGATAACTTCTCGGGAGAAGGGTCTTCAAATCACCAACAAACGATACAAGTACGACGCTCTCGTTTCAAACCTTCCCCGACCCATCATGAATCAAACAAATAGCAGTCAAAAACCAAAATCGAAACAAAAATAAACTAAATGTTAAAGTAACTGTCAACCTGGAGAAATCAGCAAGCATAAAAATGTACCAATCGTACCAGTTTTGTGTAGATACCCTCCATTAAGAATTGAAGTTTCTATATACTTTTGAAAGAGAGGACTATAAAATCATTGGATGTGTGTTTTTTGAGTGTGTGAAAGAGGAGAGAAGTTAAGAAATTATGTGAGAGAGATGTGTGTGTTTTATGGTGAGATAAAAACATGAATTTTGTGAGTGAGAAAATGTGTGTGTTTTGTTTGTGATATATTTTAAAAATGGATTGTGTGGTAGAGAAGAGACAATTGAGGGGAAAAGTTACAGAGAAGTTAAGTTATCAGTGGCAGTTGAAGTGAAGTGTATGAGAGAAGTCAAACAGTTTTTTCAGTTTCTTAGTATACTAATTAAAGTAGTCTTGATATCATATTGACACATGTTCTAATAGGTATCTAATTTAGAAACTGTAAATTCTCATAGTTCAATTACATCAGTTGATCTACTAGTAATGAAAATATGAAATTCACCTTGTTGTTGCAATCTAGCTAAGCTCTCACATAACATAAATTGTAACACCAAGTGTTTCTTGAATTTAGATTAGTATAATTCATATTAGAACTTTATTCTCTTACCTTGCAGTCAAGAGAATCAATCATATCTTTATGAATTGTTTCTTGCACACATTAAAGATAACATTTCTCCCACTTGTGCATGGAACAACCTCATATAGTTGATAAACAACACGCCATGCATTTGTTTATGTGATCAAGATGATTGTGTCATAGATCTTAGCATAACAAGTAGATGTAGAACAACAATGTCTAGTAAGAAAACGTACAAGACTATCCTTAAAAGTATGAGTGTCTACGCTTGGAAAGTAATTATCTTTAGCTACCAAGATGTCAAAGCTTGTAACTCCCACTGAATTAAAGATCATTACAATAATTCCTTATTCAGTAATAAGTACACAATACTCCCACTGAATTTGACAACATTGTAAATGTTTCATATCCAGTGAAATAAAATAGTGTGCTTTTAACTTTCCTACACCTTTGAATGTCCATACGTAACAATTACTTATGCACTAAAGAGTGTATCCTACTTTGTAAATGATGGACTATCCATCAAATGCGATTAACTTGAAAAATTGGGCATGCAATTTCTTCCTTAACAGGTCTACCATCCTACAATGTATGTAGCAACTTTTAAATAGCCAAAAAAACTAGATGGATAAACTAGTTTGTCTTTTACCATTTTGCGGTAATTAGTCTAGCTTCTATTTATAATAACTCATAAAATGTCATACATAATTTTCTATTAACCAAACATCATATTTGTTATTAAGAATTTAATCACCGAATTAGGATGATGAAATCCCTATGGAAAATATGCGCAATTTTCTTAACTATTAAAAATTTGCTATGAGTTATATTATTACTAATGTCTAGGTTCTGATGTCGGGGTGTACGAGCATGCAAACAAGCAGATTTTAACTTGCTTATGTGGGTTGATAAAGTGTATTCTAAAGTTTGGTTTTTTATTGATTCTTTGTTGAATATTGGTTTTTAGGCTTTAGGTTGGATGTGGTGCAGTGGTTATTTGATAAAAGTAGGTCGAGATAATTGTAGTGGTTGTTACCGTTAATCGTGTTTTTTCTTTTATTTTTTCAGTGACATGGTTCAGGTTCAGTGACACAGTTCAGGTTCAGTGAACGCTGAACGCGCATATGCTGAATGCCCACACGTTGAGCACGCACACGCGGGCTGGTTCAGCGTGGGTTTGGTTCAACTTGGGTTTGGTTTAGTGTGGGTTTGGTTCAGTAGGGGTTGGTTGAGTGCGAGTTGGTTCAATGTGGGTTTGGTTCAGCACGGGTTGCTTCAGCACGGTTTGGTCCAGCGCGGGTTTGGTTCAGTAAGGGTTGGTTCAGCACGGGTTGGTTCAGCATGGGTTTGGGATCATGTGGTACTAAATCTATGGCTAATATTCAAAGTTGAATTAGAGTGGCTGAGATTAAAAGTTGCAAGATCTAACGGTCCAGAAGGCAGCCAGGTGGTCCCATAAAAATAGGACTCACCGGCAACAATAGTAAGGTTAATTAACAGATGAACGATTCTCGCAATGACAGGTATGTCTTTAGGGACGGTTTATGTAAATTTTTGTTACATGTTTGTTCCCTGAGAACTGATTTCTGTAACATCGCTAGTCCTTGGGGACCTAATTTGCAATGACAGTTAAACCTTAGGTACAATATATGTAAATGTTTAGAGAAAGACAAAAGGTTAATGTTTCGTGAACAATTCGCTTTCATAGAAATTAAGGTAGGAAGTATTTATTTTTCACATAAAATTAAAGTTTAAGGATGACTTTTGCAAGATCAAGTATATTAGAGGCACCATTTATGTAAGAGTGGTGATATCTCCACATAGAAATTTACTTCATACACATAAATTTAGTGGGATCACATAAATTTTACAAATAAAAGTTATGTGGGCCCAACTAAAATTATGTGTATGAAGTAAATTCCTATGTGGAGATATCATCTCCTTTTATGTAACTAACATAGGGATGATTTTGGCAATGACAGATAGTCTGAGGGGTGATTTATGTAAATTTATTTTACAATGTTTGGTCCTTAAGAACTGATTTCTATAACATCGTTAGTCTGTGGGGAACTATTTTGCAATGATAGTAAACTTCAAGGACTTTATCTATATATATATATATATATATATATATATATATATATATATATATATATATATATATATAAAATTCGACATATTGTTCACGAGCCTAGATTCGCCACCGTGTTATTAAACTTGTCATGAGAACTATGATTTTTGTGAAATACAAGATTCTCTAAAAGTTTGTATTACAAGTCTTCTCTAATTTTAATTAACATGCATGCACCTAAGAACTATTAGTTCTTGATCTATTAACGTGTTATTTTCATTTTGTCAAAGCCCTAAACCATGACAAACTGGAACATTTGTATACAGTTAAATCTAAAGTAAAATACACCATTCGTCTTTACGATTGTACCAAAACAACATGTTGAGTCCCTTTTTTGAAATAAATACACCAACCCTCCTCAATGTCTTCATTTCTTAATCCGGAGAATCCTTTCCACAAACGTCCGTTAGTGAGGTGCGTTAGCTATGGTCACTTGTGACTCACACAAGGGCAGTTTAGTCATTTATATAGAGTAAAATAAACCATTCGTCTTCAAGGTTGTAACAAAACAACACGTTGAGCCTTTTTGTAACATGAAATAAAACATGAAATCCTAAATATACACATTTTATCCAAATCACTGTCCTCGACCATATCTTTTTATGATTCAACCATTTTTCCTAAAGATTTTTCCTTTTTATTGTAAATTAAACTCATCTATGTTCATATCATTTTTTTCACTTTTCATCATAAATCATAAAAAGATTATACAATCAAACACAAGCAAAACAATTACTCTATCATCTTTCTTAGATTCCTTTTTCTCCTTTTTACTAGTAACACAAAGTTAAACAAACACAATAAAGTTGACACCTCATATTGCATTCTAGAGTTGCTACCAAAACTCATTTGACTATTCAAAACCATATCATCAAAACCACCATACAAATTCAAGCCTTAATAAATAGTTTGGATTTAATATTTTGCATCATGTTACAAAAGGACTCAACATGTTGTTTTGGTACAACCTCAAAGACGAATGGTGTATTTTACAAAAATGACTAAACTGCCCTTGTGTTAGTAGCACGTGACAACTAGTTAACCCGCCTCACTAACGGACGTTTGTGACGAGAAGACTCCCGGGGTTATGAAATGGAGACGCCAGGGAAAGTTGGAATATTTATTTCCAAAAAAGAACCGTTGATACATCCTTAAAGACAAATAGTGTATTTTACTCTTAAATCCAGCTAGTCACAGCACTTGGTAATTAGCTATCGGCTTCGATGGCCCATAGAGTAGAACAATTCGTATGTCATTGGGAGTACAAGTTCCAATCATGTGAAGTAGTGATTTATGTTGGAATTTAATTTAATTTGTTTATTTAGTTTATATAATATGTTTTAAGGGCTATTGATTAATTAGGCAGTGATTCAATGTACAAATAACCTTTCCCATGTTCTCCGTGCCATTCTTTAGGGTCGGTAAAATGGTTGGTTGACACTAAATTTGATAACATTTCAGTAAAGGTAATAAAACGAATTTTTAGTAGTGATCGACATAACTCAACAACATGCTTAGGGCTTTTTTTTTTTTTTTTTTTTTTTTTTTGATTAAATGAGTGAGGCCCTTTCTGTTAATGAGTCTTAATGGGGAGGAGCACCCTTTACTTTCTTTCTTCATACAGACCATTTAACAGAAAAATAAACATATTATATATGTGGCCCCACCACTATCTCCCCATTAAGACTTATTAATCTAAAAAAGAAACACCCCCTTAGTCTTATATAATGAGGTGAGTTATTTTAGAGACTAAGGCCTCGTTTGTTTTTTCAAAAAAAGCTCTTATTGCCTCTTTTCATTTCTTTCCTCTGCGGGCTCGCAGAGGAACATGTTCGTTTTTTTTCAGACAAAAGAGCTTCATTCATCTTCTTTCCTCTTCCAAAATGCAGACATCTCCTTCCTCTTATTACCTCTTCTTTCACTTCTTACCTCTTTATTCACAAACCATACATCTCTTTCTCAATATTCATTTTTTTATGTTTTCGTTTGTTTTTTTACGTTCTCATCCGTTTTTTTACATTTTCGTCCGTTTTTTTACGTTTTCGTCAATTTTTTTATGTTTTCGCCCGTTTTTTACGTTTTCGACCATTTTTTACGTTTTCGTCTATTTTTTTAGGTTTTCGCCCCATTTTTACCATTTCGTCTTTTTTCGTTTTCATCTGATTTTTTATGTTTTCGTCCATTTTTTTATGTTTTCGCCCTTTTTTACGTTTTTGCCCGTTTTTTACGTTTTCGTCTGTTTTTTTACGTTTTCGTATGTTTTTTTACGTTTTCGTCCATTTTTTACGTTTTCTTCTTATTTTAAATGTTTTCTTCTGTTTTTTAAGGTTTTCGTTCGTTTTTTACGTTTTCTTCTGTTTTTTCACGTTTTCGCCCGTTTTTTACGTTTTTGTCTATTTTTTTATGTTTTCGTCAGTTTTTTTTACGTTTTCGACATTCTTTAACGTTTTCATCTGTTTTTGTCTTTTTTTTTTTACGTTTTCAACCATTTTTTTTTTACCTTTTTGTTTGTTTTTTTACGTTTTCATCTGTTTTTTAACATAAAAAATCTGGCGAAACATAAAAAAATTGACAAAAATGTAAAAAAACCGACGAAAACGTAAAAACGGTGTAAAATGTACCAAAACGGTAACAAGCGGAAGAAAACGTAAAAAAACTTGTGAAAAAAAAAGGAAAAGATAAAAAGTACTTCAATAGCACAAAAAATAGTTTTGAAAAAAAAATGAAAGAAGTACTTCAATAGCACAAAAAATAAATGGTCTTCTTCTTGCAGATGAAGAGCTTATATGTACCTCTTCTTCTGCAGACATGGTTTGCAGATGAAGAGGTAAAAGCTCTGAAAAAACAAACGACACCTAAGCTTTTGTTACATACTAAGGGACAAATCCTCACCATTCATATAATTTAATCTAATGGTGGGGATTAACCTAAGATTTAATATGACAACCTAACTCCATGTTTTTTTTCTTGTCTTTTTGTCTTTCTTATTTCTTATTTTTTTCTTTTTATGTCTTTTATTTATTCCTATTCATGTTTTTTTTTTCTTTTTTTTTGTCTTTTTTTAGTTCACCTATTTTTTTTAATCACGTTGTTTTTAAATTCACGTTTTTTTTTTAATTCACGTCTTTTTCACTTTCTTACTTTTTCATCCGTTTTCGTCCATTTTCATACGTTTTCGTCAGTTTTCATCTGTTTTTGTTCGTTTTCATACGTTTTCGTCCGTTTTCGTCTATTTTCTTACGTTTTCACCCGTTTTCATACCTTTTCGTCAATTTTCATACGTTTTCATCTATTTTATTACGTTTTCGCTCGTTTTTATACGTTTTCAACTGTTTTCTTAAGTTTTTGCCCATTTTCATACGTTTTCGCCTGTATTCATACGTTTTCGTTTGTTTCTTATGTTTTCGTCCATTTTATTACGTTTTCGCCCGTTTTCATACATACTTGTCCATTTTCTTACTTTTTCGTCCGTTTTTATATGTTTTCATATGTTTATGTCCGTTTTCATACGTTTTCGTCCGTTTTCTTAAGTTTTGTCTGTTTTCGTCCGTTTTTATACGTTTCGTCCGATTTTATACGTTTTCGTACGTTTTCATACGTTGTCGTCCGTTTTCATACGTTATTGTCCGTTTTCGTTCGTTTTTATACATTTTTGCCCATTTTCAGATGTTTTCGTTCATTTTTCTACATATTCGTCCGTTTTCTTAGGTTTTCGTCCATTTTCTTATATTTTCGTCTGTTTTTAAATGTTTTCGGCCATTTTCAGGCATTTTTATACGTTTTTGAATATCACAAATGATATTCTGAACATTACAAGTGATTTTCAACTAATGTTTTATAACATGAAAATCACAAGTGATATTCTGAATATCATATGTGATATTGATATTCAGAATATCACAAGTGATATTCTGAATATCACAAGTTATTTTCAACAAATGTTTTGTAACATGAAAATCACAAGTGATATTCTTAATATCACAAGTGATGTTGAGAAAGTCACAAGTAATATTCAATATATCATAAGTGATTTCACGTTTTTTTTCCAGTTTCTTACGTTTTTGTATGTATTCATATGTTTTTCTTCATTTTTGTTCGTTTAATATCACAAGTGATATTATGAATATCACAAGTTATTTTCAACAAATGTTTTGTAACATGAAAATCACATGTGATATTTAGAAAATCACAAGTGATTTCACCTTTTTTTCACATTCTTACGTTTTTTTCTACATTAATACGTTTTTGATTATCACAATTGATAATCTTAATATCATAAGTGATACTCTGTGATATTCTAAATATCTCTTGTGATTTTAAGAATATCAATTGTGGTATTTAGAAACGTACCTTGTTTGTGGATATCACTTGTGATATTCTGAATATCACTTGTGATTTTCTGAATATCTATCACTTGTGATTTAATTTTTTGAATATCACAAAATATCACTTATGATATTCAGAATATCATTTGTAGTATTCAGAATATCACTAGTGATATTCTGAAAATCACGAAATATAACATGTGATATTCAGATAATCACTTGTGATATTACAAATATCCCTTGTGATATATTCAGAATATCACTGGGGAGATATTCTTAATATCACAAAATATCACTTGTGATATTCAGAAACGTATGAAAACGTCTGAGAATGGCCAAAAACATTGAAAAATGGACGAAAATGAATGAAAACGTAGAAAATATAAGAAAACGGAAGAACATGTATGAAAACGGACGAAAATATATGAAAGCGTAAAAACACGTATGAAAAAGGAAGAAAACGTATGAAAAACAGGACGAAAACGGATGAAAATGGACGTAAACGAATGAAAATGAACGAAAATGCAAAAAAAACGGATGAATAAGTATGAAACGGACAAAAACTCATGAAAGCGTAAAAACACGTCTAAAAACGGATGAAAACGTATGAAAAATAGACAAAAACGAAAGAAAACGGACAAAAACGTGTAGTATGATAACGGACGAAAACGTAAGAAAGTGAAAAAAACTTGAATTAAAATAAAAGACGTGAATTTAAAAAAAAATACTCGTGAATTAAAAAAAACGTGATTTAAAAAAAAATAGAAAAAAAGTGAATTAAAAAAATGTTTATTAAAAAAAAAGCTTGAAAAAAGAAAAAATACAACAACAACGTGAATAGAAAAGGAATGACCAAGAGAGAGAAAAAAAAAAACATGAATATGAAAAAAAAAAGACAAAAAAGAAAATGGTAAAAAATAAGTGAATAAAAAGAAAGAGAAAAAGACAAGAAAAAACATGGACTTAAGCTTTCATATTAAATCTTAGGTTAATTCTCACAATTAGATCAAACTAGATGGATGGTGAGAATTTGTCCCTCAGCATGTAACAAAAACTTAGTACACTAATGAACTTTTCTCCATATATAATATATTTTATGCTTGTTTATTAATGACAATTCATTCTTATATTCTATAAACAAACACGAACAAATACATGTTTTTATAATTTAAATATTTAGTAATCGTTGAGACAAATCGGTAGGAGCCAATGACGATTAGCTTATCCCTTTCAGTTACTATGAATCTTAAATAGTCAAATTACTTTAATATCCGCTTTTGTTTCAAAAAAGAAAGAAAAGAAAATAAAAACTTAGTTGCGAACACAACGTCGAATGATGTTCAGTTTTTTATATGACTTGAAACTAAATTTAAGCCACAAGAAACCTAACTAAGCTAAGATTTAGTAGGAAACCCATGGAAGTGAAAATTTCAACACATATCACGAATCTTTTAAAAATTAAATGTATAAATCCGAGTTATTTTTTTTTGAGTAAATTGCAAAAATCGTCCCTAAAGTTTGACCAATTTGCATGTTTCGTCCCACATATTTCGAAACTGCAAAGATCGTCCCTAAATTTTGGCCCGTGTGCATGTATCGTCCCTAAAGTTTTGGCCCCGTGTGCATGTATCGTCCCTAAAGTTTGACCAATTTGGGACGATATATGCCCCCAAAAGGACGATATATGCCCCAAAGGTTAACTTTAAGGACGATCCTTGCAGTTTCGAAATATGTGGGACGAAACATGCAAATTGGTCAAACTTTAGGGACGATTTTTGCAATTTACTCTTTTTTTTTAATTTATTTTAATTATTATTATTATTATTTTTAATGTAATTAAAAAACTTCACTTCACTTCTTTATTACGCAATGAGAAAAGTTCTATACGAAACTACATTTAGCTAAAGTACAAATTAAACGATCTTATCCATCCATTCCCCTTTCATCCAACAGTGTTTATTTATTACAAAAAAAAGAAAAAGAAAAACGGAGGGGCATTTTCATTTGCACCTGCATCACACATTTCACGTGTTTCACTCACACTCACCCTCACACAGTAAAACGTGTTTTACACACACACTCTCCTCATTTCCCCCAATTCAAACCGTAACCCTAAATCATTAATTCGCCGTTAATCCGTCATTAATCCGCCTTTATATCTACCGTAAATCGTTATTCATCCATTTAAATGGACCTACGTGGTGAAATAGCGCAATCTAAAGAGCGTTTGTTGTCGGAACCCATTGATAATGTCGAATATGGTATATTTTTGTCTCATTTTTTTAAATCAGTTATTATTTTGAATTTTTGTTATCGATTAGGTTATTTTTTTGAATTTATTAGCTTATTTTGTGGTTTTATTAGCTTTTTTATTACTGAATGAGAGTTTGGATTAGTTTATGTTAGCGAGTAGATTAGATTTTAGGATTAGTTAATTTTTTTTGATATAATGACTGTTTAGGATTAGCTTATTTTTTGGTTTGTGATAAGCATAAGTAGATAAGCAAATGGGATTTTGCTTATCACTGAATAATCCTATAGGATTATCACTGAATCCCATGGGATTCACATAAGACTTAGTGGTTTGTGATATAAGTAGATTAGCAAATGGGATTTTGCTTATCACTGAATAATCCTATGGGATTATCACTGAATCCCATGGGATTCACATAGAATTAGAATTATGGCAAATATCAGTGTTTAAGAATAATCCTATGGGATTATCACTGAATCCCATGGGATTAACATATAATGAGTGTTTGTATTAGCTTTTAGGAATCAGATTTATAGTTTTCTGTTTTGTTTGTTAGTTTTAGGTCTTTGTGATTAATTAGATTTTGCTGTTGTTAGTTGCTTATAAGTAATATTATTCTTTTCATCTTATAATTTATGTCGGTAACGTATTGAACCCAACACCGTTGTCTAGGTTCAATCCGTTCGATGATTTGGGAAAGAAAACATCGCCGGTGAAGCAGCCTCGGTTCAATCCGTTTGATGTTAAAAAAAACAAATCGCCGTCAAAGAAAAAACCAACGGGTGATGTTAGTGAGGCTGCCAAACCAGTAGAGTTTGAGGTTAATGTTCAGGGGAAGGTGATTGTTGATCAGGGAAAGGAGAGTAGTGCTGTTATTGCTGCAGTTGTTGCTGATTTAGAGAAGAAGAGTGAGAAGGAGAAGGAGAAGAAGTTGTTGAGTGAGAAGGAGACGGAGACTGAGACTGAGATATAGAAGGAGAGTGAGAAGGAGAAGGAGAAGGAGAGTGAGGAGAATGTTATTGAGAAGGTGGTGCAGAGTGAGAATGAGGAGAGTGGGAAGTTGGTTACATATAAATCAAAAAAGGGTAAGAAGTCGTCTGTTGTTAAGGATAAGTCAACGGACAAGGGTTCTGTTGTTGTTGTTGATAAGAAGCTTAAGATAAATATTAAGGTGATGGAGCCAGTTAAGACCACTCCGAAGAAGAAGTATGCTAAAGTAATATCAGAAGCTCCTGTTTTGAGATCCAAGAAGCTGGTTCAGGAGGAAACTCCAAAGAAACGGAAATTAGTATTAGCAAAGTCGATGAGAGTTCAAAGAAACAAAAGCTCAAGGTTTCAAAAGGTATAGATATGTCTTTTTTTGTTTGATTGAATTCAGTATGCATATTTATTTAAGCTTATATAGCTTTTTTAATTTTTCCTAGTTTAGTTTTTTCCTTCATTACTAGTCCCAAATCCATGAAAATTGTTTTTATTTCATCTCTATTGCTTTAAGTTTTTCTGTTTGAGTATTTTATCTAATTTAATATTATGTTAAAAGTTATGGGATTGACAGTGATTCCCAGTGAATCCCATGGGATTTCCTAATGAATCCCATGATATTTTAGTTATAGAAGTGATACTTGAGCTTATTTGATTCACTGTACAATTGATTGCTTGAACTAAGTTGTTATTGAAATTTATTTGATCATTCTGTGGATCTGTTATTTAGTAGTTCATTGTGGTTATTCATAGTTTAATTAGTTCATGTAAGTAATTTGTGACTTAGATTGAGCATTGATTGAAAGATTTGAGGTCTAAAATCAGTAAGTGTAGTGTAATCTAGACTTATAGGGACTGTTTGGATTTGTAAGTTACTTGGTGATCTTGTTGTTGTTTTGCTGTGATATTGGTACAATTAGTTTGCATTAGGATAATAATAGATAATTTAGGCATAAAATTAGTAGGTATATTAGCTAAAAGTCAAAGTAGTCTTTAGATCTCATCACTGCTTGTATTAAGTATAATCTGAATTAGTAGATTAGTTGGAAACTTGTGTTAGAGTAACTTTAGATCTCATCACTTTTTAGTATCTTAGTATTATAGAGTAACTTTAGCCCTTAAGATTTTAGGCTAGAGCTTATTTTTTTAAGAGCTTATTGAGTTTGCAAGATAGTGGTTTTAAACCAGGTCTGCTGAGGTTAGTATAGATCTGTTTTTATGATAAATTGATTGCAGCCTGTGCCACATAGTGTACTGCATTTTGGTATAAGCATTCTGATCACAGTGAATCCCATGGGATTCACTGTGAATCCCATGGGATTCACTGTGAATCCCATGGGATTCACTGTGAATCCCATGGGATTCACTGTGAATCCTATGGGATTCACATTGAATCCCATGGGATTCACAGTGAATCCCATGGGTTTCACAGTGAATCCCATGGGTTTCACAGTGAATCCCATGAGATTCACAGTGAATCTTCTTGTTAAGTGTTTTATATACTCTTGTGCTCAAGTGTGTGTTGTTTTTTTTTTTTTAAATGTAGATGCCGATGAAAAGAAGCTATCAAAGAGTACTATTGTTTCAAAGAGGAAGAGGGGCGATTCAGATATTATTCCTAATGATATGGGCAAGAAGAAGTTGAAGGGGAAGGCTCCAATGAAGATTCAGAAGGACGATTCTCCAGAAGGTGATATACCTGATGGTGTTATGAAGCAGCTGTTGAAAAATATGATGAAGAATGCTTCTGTTAAAGAGTTTGTCAAAGAAGAATACGAGGAGAATCAGCTGATGTCCAAGAATAAAGGAAAGAAGAAAGAAAAAATTTTGACTGTTGACGACATACGACATCAGGATTATCTTTCACGATTGCCGATTCTTCAAGCTAGGACAGCGCCTACTGCTCTTTACACCGTTATCCAAGGCATCAAACACATTGATCTTGAGAAGTTTCTGGCAGAGATAGGTTTTAGTTCTTTCTTCAGGTTGGCCATAGACTACATACCTTCAAGGTTAGGAAGGTATGTGGTTATGAATTTTGATGAAAAGAGTTGCCGTTTGAAATTGGAAGGTGAAAGGTCGATTGAGGCCACGGTTTAGAAGGTTCATGATTTGTTTGGCATTCTAATTGGAGGTGTGCCTTTGTTATCTTTAGAGTCGAGGCCTGTTGGAGATGATTTTGAGGCTGTTTGGAAACGCCAGATTGATAAGCTTTTTAAGGATGTCAGGGTGAACGATATTGCATCGAAGTTGGTTGCGTCCAAGGAAGTTGATTTCCCTTTTAAGATCAACTTTCTCACTCTGTTTACAAACATGATGGGTATGTGTGCTGGGTTGAAGGGGGAGATTAATTTAAATGTTGTGAGGCGTGTTCGGGAATATACTGATATTCCTGGGATTGATTGGTGTGAGTATATTTTTCACTGCCTTAAGACTAGTAAAGCTCCAACAAAACAAAACAAATACACTGGTCCATACACCTTGCTTGCTGTAAGTTTTATAATATATTAAGTTTTAAATTGTTTTCATGTTTTTGTTACATATTTAGTTTCTTACACTTTTCTTGTTCTTTATTCTTTGTTTTCAGCTCTTGTATTTGGATTAAACCAACTACAAAAAGCTTCCTGTCGTCCAGACACGCCTGGTGATAAAACAATGGTCATCATTTTTTATGGCACAGAGGCAGGAGATGGAGCTCAAGGAAGAATGTATTGGTGAGTCAGATCTTTATGAAGAATCCAATCTTCCAGAGACGGAGGGATTTGTTGCTGCTGGTTCTTCTGATTCTTCATTCAAAGAGGTTTGTTTATTCTTTGTTTTCAGATCTTTATGACAGTCAATCCCATGGGATTCACAGTTTTATTATAAGGTGTGTTTGGCTCAGTTGACTTATGTAGACAAAAGTGTGTTTAGGATTATTAGCTTTTTGATAACTTTTGTTGTTGTGTTCTAGCTTAAATTTAAACTTAAACTTTCCCCCATTAGGCCTGATTTTTATGAGTTGACAATCTTTCACCCATTAGGCCTGATTTTACTGAGTTGGTTGTTAATCCCATGGGATCTACATACAATCTCATGGGATTCACAGTGAATCCCATGGGATTCACATTGAATCCCAGAATCCCATGGGATTCAATGTGCTTATCTCATTATGAATATTCCTATTTGTTTTTTTTGTCCAGGAATTGCTTAAAAAACTTGAAGAAAAGTTATCTGTTTTAAGCAATGAAAGAATTGGTGTTGAAGAACTTTTGGTTATAGGCGGTGTAGACTTTCCTGCCGATCCAAAGCTCATTGAACTACATCAAAGGTATGTTCAGATTCTCGAGCATCCAGTCTCATTGAATGGTGAAGATCTTGATCGAGCTGATGATAATGGAGGTGATGAGGGAGATGATGATACTGTAATTAATAAAAGCTTATCTGGTACCGATCCTTAATTCCGATAACTTTGTACTTCTCTTTTGTAAATGATAAACGCTTATCAAATGGAGATGGTGATAAGGGAGCTGTTGTATTTCCCTTTTGTACTTGAAACCGTCGAATTTATGTAATAACTTTGTTAAATTTGTTAAATTTAGAATTGTTGTAATTCCCTTTTATTTGATCTCTTTCCGACATTGGTTAATTTATGCATGAATTTCTTTATTGAATCCTATGGGATCTATCTGTGAATCCCATGGGATTCATCTGTTAATTCCATGTGATTCATTTGTCAATCCCATAAGTTTTGTTGCCTAATGTTCAAAGTGTAAATCCCATAAGCTTTGTTTTAGTTATTTCAACAGTGGTTGATCCATCTCGAATACAAGAAGGATGTGATGATGGTAATGGGGATGATAAAGATGCCGAGAAGCGAGATGATGCAGTTCCCGTAAAGCAAGTTGCTGAACCTTTTTCTTTAACTCAATGGATCGAAAACAATTTAGAGATGATTGAAGAGTGGTTTAATTGTGCAGCTGCAGAGTTCTATTATGTAATATTCTTGTATAATATTAGTGTTTTAATTTAATTTATTTATTTTTAATTAATTTTTTTTATTTTATTCAATTAAAGTCGGTCGCTGAAGGTACTGTGGAGCCAATGGGTGATGTGAATCTAGGTGCCATTACTCCTCAAAATATGGCTACTCGCGCTTCCAATGTAAGTTTGAATCCTGAAAAGCGTTTGGTGAAACCGTCTTCCTATTTATTATCTCCATATATGAATAAGAAGACAAAGTTTCAACTTAAACTAACTAGGCCGGAGTTCGTTCTTGGGAATAGTGTTTTTGCGATGCAGGGCGAAAAGATGTAAGTTTATGTGTTTTTATATAAGTTTCATTATTATCTGATTCAATGTGAGGGATTGATAGTGAATCCCATGGGATTGACAGTGAATCCATGGGATTGACAGTGAATCCCATGGGATTCACTGTCAATCCCATGGGATTGTATGTGAATCCCATGGGATTCACAATTAGTTATATGATATGATTCGAAATGATTTTTTTTCTTATATAGTGAACAAGTTTTGGATTTTTTTCTTTTATAGTGAACCAGTTTTTGAAACACATTCTGGGGAGCCATATTCAGTGCGTTTGAATATGGAGACATTAGCACCCGGTTTGGAGGTTGATGCTAATGTAATTGATTGTTTAGCTGCAATTCTGAATCATGAAAATCATTCTAGAGGAGCTGGTTGTCCATCGCGACACTTTTTCCCAACTGGATGTATTGTAAGTAATTATTTTTTTATTTTGCTTAGTAAAACTGTTTTCAATTCATATCGTAACATCATATTGTAAAATCGCATATACACCCGATAACTATGTTTGATGGAACATTGGAGTCTCAGGATGATAAATTTCAAGAATTTGAAAAAGAACTTTCGGCTCATTTTAAAGATGATGTTGGTGGCATCACTTGCATAGCTCTCAAAGGCATTGAATTGGTAAAATTATATTTTTTTGTTTTAAATTTTTTATTTTTGGTTTTACTTTTTGTCATTTTTATTATGTTTTTTTTTGTTTTGTTTAAACAGGCATTTTTTCCTATTCGCAAATCGGGCCATTTTTTTGTTGTCTTCAGCCTTACTAAAAGGGTTACAACAATGACGATACTGGATAACAGCAATTGTGGAGCAATGTATGAGGAAAAGTATGAAGATTCATGTGAACTTCTTGTAAGTACTTTTATGATTCATTCTGAATCCCATGGGATTGACACATATGACATGTTACTTTTATGATACTTTTATGATGAATCCCATGGGATTCATACAGAACTACATGAGATACTAGACGAATCTGTGATTTTCTCATAATTATAGTTATTTATGCTCTCTTTTTTTAATAATTTTTGTAGAAAAAGTTATTTGCCTGTCATCTGGAGTTGTATGGATACAATAAACATGCTAGCATTCGTAAAGTCAAGCCAAGAATCGCAAGCCTCAAGTGGAAGACCAAGAACAACTTCAAGGATTGTGGTGTTTTCGCTATATTACATATGGATAATTATACTGATGAAGTTCCTGGAAAAAGGGATTGTGGTTTGGTTACTGAGTCTAAAAAGCAGTCTGACCAATTGAGGTTATTGAGATTCAAGTTTGCCACCAAGATATTGTTACACGAGATTAATGTTCATGCGGGTAAGATGTATAAATTAGCATTGGAGTTTGATAAACTTCCTCCTGGTGAAAAGCTGTCTATAATTTTTTCAGCAATTAGGAATAGGGATGCACGTGACTGCAAATTCTAGAAGTTCGTCTTTTGTTAATGGTAGAATTGTAACTGTTGAAGTAATTGGTTTACAGATGGTTTACACAGATTTTCTTTTATGCTATTATCAGATTTTTATGATATTTTGTATAGATTTTCTTGCTATTATCAGATTTTTATGATATTTTATTTACATTTTCTTGTTGATGGTTGAAGTTATTTTAAATGAAGTTTTAAAATAATCCCATGGGATTAGAAAATGAATCTCATGGGATTCTTATAAATATTCAAATAAAGAAGAAAAATAAAAAAGAAAAACAGAATTTTCTTTGTAAATCATCTAAATAATCAATTAAAGAAGAAAAAGTAACCAACAGAAAACCAGAATATAATAAGTTTGTTCAAGAAACTGTTGGTTTCGGCTTTCGCCTTGAATTTGGGTTATGTTGTTTTTGTTGAAGTAATTGGTTTAAACGAATTTCAATGAATCCCATGGAATTCGGGAAGTAATCCCATCAGATTCATTTTCTAATCCCATGGGATTCTTATAAACATTCAATTAAAGAATGAAAATAAACAACAAATTCAGAAATTTCAATGATTTCTGGTTTAAACGAATTTCAAAGAATCCCATGGGATTAGGGAAATAATCCCGTGGGATTCATTTGATAATCCCATGGCATTCATTTGACAATCCCATGGGATTCTTATAAATATTCAATTAAAAAATAAGAATAACTCATAAATTCAGAAATTTCTTTTCAAATCATCTAAATATCCAATTAAAGAAGAAAATAACTAACAAATTCAGAAATTTCCTTTGCAAATCATCTAAATTCAAGTAAAGAGTAAAAAAGAACTAACATAAAACCAGAATATAATAAGTTTGTTCAAGAAACTTTTGGTTTCGGCTTTCGCCTATTTGGGTTATCCGGACAAGTTGTTTTTGTGTGCAAGTTGGTCTTTATTCCACAAAAGCCACACTTCTTCTCTTGTTTCTTTTTAATTCCAAGTGCTTTTTCTCTCTCACTCTTTCGCCTTTTATTGCGTTTCTTTTCTGTAATATTCCCTTTGTTTCCTACCTTTGTTGGATTGTTGGCTATTCTTTCCTCAGGATTAGAAATTGCATAATGTTCACCAATCACATCTCCCGTTTTACTTGAAGGAGGATTTGGAACCTCAGCCTCCACTTCTGTTTTCAAACTCTTCAACTTTTCTACAAACCCACCCATCTTCTCTACATTATTGCTTAACCTGAATAAGCAATCATCCACCACAGAAGTTGCTTCGTTTGTAAGTCTTTCAACTTCTACATTTTTCCCCATATCTGTTTCTTTTCCTTCTCAATTTAGGTGTTATTATATCCCTTGTCCAACGCCTCAAAATATACTGTTTTGGAATGACGTTAATATCACGGTTCTTGAAGACAAAGAATATGTGTCGGCATAGAAAACCATATCGAGCAAAATGTCTACAACTGCATACCACCGGCCCATCTTCTATTGTACGCAGTACCTGTTTTAAACAAAAAATTAAAAAAGAATTACTTTGAATTACTTTTTCCTTAAAATTCATACTGAAAACCATGGATTCATAACTAATCCCATGGGACTCACTGTGAATCCCATGGGATTTACATGTGTATATCATGGTTTTTATGTTGATAACATGTCACTGTAACAAATTCATTCTCAAAACTAATCCCATGGGAGTGAATCCCATGGGATTCACTGTGAAAAATAGTAAAAGAATTACTTTGAATTATGTGGAAAACTAGAAGGGGGGTTGAATAGTTTTACGTCTTTTTAATTCGTTAAAAAAGATAGTTTTAGTGTTTTCTTAGCTTTTAAAAACTTAGATTCGATAATATGTGATCTCAAGTCTTGCACAATATAAACAACTATCAATAAACAATATATAACAATGATAAGTAATGAAATAAGTGAGAGATGGAAAGATCAAACCGCGAGACAAGAGATTTATAGTGGTTCGGCTACAAGGACACTTTCCTTGCCCTACTCCACTCCCCGAGCACCTAACTCGAGAGTTTTCTTCACTATATCAACAAGCTCCCTTATGGCGGAGAAAACCTTACACACCAATTTACACACCAATTTTCACACCACAACTTCTTCACACCTAAGTCACAACTTCTACACAACTTCTTCAAATCAATCTACTTCACAACTAACTACTCCACACCTATCTTCTTCACACCAATCTAGTTCCTAACTTTTCTTCTTCACACCAAGCTACTAACTAATCACACAATCTATATATCTAGCACAACTATCTATAATTAAATATTCACAACAATCTTCACAAAGAATACTGTAAATGATCTTTGATGATGCACCAACAACTTGGATGTGGAGATCACAACAAGTTGTAATACTTCTTATCTTGGGGGATAGAAGTATTCTTCTCTTGCACTTGAGAGGATGAAGTTTGGATCACTTTGAAACAAAGAATTATACACTTATGATCAAAGGATAAGAGAATAGAAATATGGATCTAGATCAGAAAGTTTAGAAGTGCAAAAGGTAAGAAAATTCTGAGGGATGAACCAGTATTTATAGGAGAGAAAAATACTGTTCTGGAGCGTGGCCGGTCCCCTTAATTAATGGCCGGTCCCCTTAATGATTAAGGGGGCCGCCTAAGGAATTAAGGGGGCCGCCCTTTCAGAACGTTGGTTTTTCTTGTCTTTTAGTGGGGAATATTTTTCTGGATAAAATTTGGCATTTTTGGTTGGAAATTTGAAATCATATATTTATAATGAATTAAACATATTCTTTTAATTCCAAAAGTAATTTTGTAAAAGATATAAGATGTTTAATGCATTTTATAAAAATTCTAGTGATTAGAGAAATTTCCTTTGATCATGAAATGTAATAAACCCTTTGTTTATTCATACCTTAAGTGATATGGAAGCAAAGACAAATATTAAGCACTAAAAACTTGTTTACGTCATAAGTTTTAGATTAATGAGTTTATGCTTTGAAATTATCAAAACATAGAGACATTGTTAATATGCTAACAATGTTTTAAGACATTATTTATGTCAACAATCTCCCCCTTTTTGATGATTACAAAACCTTAAACTCATTAGGTCTAAAAAATAATTTTTAGACAAGGATTTAGAGTTTAACATTCTCTTCTCCCCCTTTTTGTAAAATCAAAAAGGTTAATGCTCCCCCTTGATGCATGCTCCCCCTCATTTGAGAGCACCAAGGGAATGAGCTATGGAAATCTTGGCTACACAAAATATTAGAAGAGAACAAGGCACATATACATGCAAACCAATAATTATAAAAATAGATTCATTCAAGCATCATAGAAAGCATTACAACATTTAATATGCTTAAGGCATATTAATCATAATAAAACAAAAGAAAAGACATAGTCCTATATTGCCTAAAAAGAGCACTTGGACTTGCTTGCAACTCATGGTTGATTGTTTTATTTGCTTGAAGGATAACATAAGCATAAAGCTTAGTTGTTAGATGGAGAGGGATATGGAGTGGGGTATGGAGCGGAAGAGGTGGCCCTTACGATATTGTATCGTGGTAAGGGTGGAATGAGATGAGGTCGAGTGAGAAGATATTCAATCCAAGAAATATCTTCACTCAAGTAAAGGAGTTGTTTTTGAAGAAAGATGCAACAAGGGCAATAGTGAGTGTGGTTTGTAACTTGATCCAAGTTGAGAGAGTGAGGAAGGCAATTGTTGTAGGGTGATGATGGAGGTTGCCCTTTGTTGCGTTGTGCAAGATGCATGGCATTGAGATCACAAAGATCATGGATTTGTGATATTTCGTCACGGAACTTATGCTTTTCCGTGGTAATGCGGAGAAAGTCATTGTGTTGATATGGATGAATTTGGTTTGTGTAGTTGGAGTTGTAGTGGGATGGTTGATCAAACTTGTATGAATCATTACAAGTGATTGAAGGATGAGATGAGTGGTTTGGCATGAAGGAAGATGTTTGGCCAATGTTGCATGATTTGTAAAGAGGATCAAATGAATGTCCTTGTGAATTTTGTGGAAAGTTTGGGAAGTAGGTGGTTGGTGGTGTTGAGTGACTTCCAACTTCATTTGTTATGATGGATTTGTTTCGAGGGCTTTTTCTTCGCCAAACGGGTTTTTCTGTCATTCTTGCAAGCCTTGAGGCTTTTGATTTTGGTTTGTTTGGAGAAGCCATGAAGGGATGAGTGAAGAGTTTTGAGGATTGAGGTTATTTATAGTGTAAGATTTGAGTGTTTATGGATGGATAAAGTTTGTTTGGGAGATTAGGACAAAATGTGTTGGTGAAAATTGGGAAATGTAGGTTGAAATGGGCTAAAAAGCAGAAAAGATTCTGTAAACCCGACCATCAGATGGCCGGTCCCCTTAATGATTAAGGGGGCCGCCCATCTGGTGATTTCCAGGTTGCCAGAATTGGGTTTTTGGCAGAAAATTTGCAGAAAGGTTGTGTGTTTGGATTAGAATTCAAGCAAGTTCAATTCCTTTAGGCAATATAGAATCTAATCTAATCAAGATATAGCATGCATGCAATAACACATAGGCAAAAGAGCAAATAATCAACACATAATAAGCAAGATGAGGTAAGTAATGGCAAGATCACTTAAACTTCCTAAGGCACCTATCTTAGATTGAAGGCAAAGGCAATTAGTGAGTGAAAAACTAGTGATGGATCAAGATGACAACATTATTAGTGAATTTGTCCTAGTGTGTGTCTATATGCAACAAATGTGGAGTTGTGATTGTTTCGACTCCTAAATGCAAATAGAAATAATGATCCTAAGAAACAATCCAAATGATCTCCTTGATTCAATTTTTGATCGATCATGAATGTCAAAGACATATATTAGATTATATACCTTGACAATTTATGTGAGAGTTTATGCATGATTATGAAAAACAATGTTTTTAGAATTAGTCAACAATTCAAGGAAAATGATCTTCATGTGATTCCTAGATTGTGAGAATAATTTTTAGAGAAAATTGATTGGGTTTTACAAATGAGTTTATGCAAAGAAAATAAATCTTTCCAATCTTTAGTTTTGTGCGAAATAGATCCCTGGACTCAGAAAAGATGAAATGGAAGAAAAATAAATTTTATGCAAGTATAAATTTGTATTAATTCAATATAATTTAGTCAACTTGTTCCATCATTCCTAATCCTAAACGCAAGTGGTTGAATAATTCACGCTTAAGGGGTTTTGTGAATATATCCGCAATGTTGTCTTCCGATGCAACCTTTTCTATAGATATATTTCCTTTTTGTACATTATCCCTAAGAAAATGGTGGCGTATTTCTATGTGTTTAGTCTTAGAGTGTTGCACCGGATTTTTACTTAAATCTATCGCACCTTTGTTATCGCATATAATGGGGACATTTTCTAACCTAATGCCATAGTCTACGAGAGCTTGTTTCATCCACAGTGCTTGTTGACATGCCTTTCCGGCGCTTACATATTCGGCTTCGGTGGTAGAAATAACAAGAGCGACTTGCTTCTTCGAAAACCAAGATGTTAGACAACATCCCATAAACGTGCAAATACCGCTAGTGCTCTTTCTATCTACGTAGTCTCCCGCATGATCCGAATCCGCATAGACGATGGTTTCTATGCTGGATCCCTTAGGATACCATAATACTAAGTGTATAGTGCCTTTAACGTATCGGAAGATACGCTTAACCGCTTCTAGGTGAGATGTTTTGGGATCCTCTTGAAAACGGGTACAAAGGCAGACACTAAACATGATATCGGGTCTACTTGCCGTCAAGTATAGTAAACTACCTATCATTCCTCTATACTTGGTGTTATCTACGGACTCACCTTCATCGTCCTTTGTGAGCTTTACTTCCGTAGACATGGGAGTTTTCATGGGTTTTGAGTCTTCTAGGCCAAATTTCTTAAGCATTTCCTTAATGTACTTAGATTGGTTAAAAAATATTCCATCTTCTAATTGTTTTATTTGTAATCCTAGGAAGAAGTTAAGTTCACCCATCATACTCATCTCAAACTCATCATGCATGATTTTGGCAAATTCATCACACATGTCTTGACAAGTCGATCCAAATATAATGTCATCAACATATATTTGGACAATGATAAGATTTGGGTCTTTCCTTTTAATGAAAAGAGTGTTATCTACCATTCCCATGGAATAATCATGTTTAATAAGAAAGGCTTTTAATCGATCATACCAAGCTTTGGGAGCTTGTTTGAGTCCATACAAAGCTTTCTTTAACTTATAAACATAATCAGGTTTTGCGAAGTCAATGAATCCTGGAGGTTGTGCCACATATACCTCCTCATTGATAAAACCGTTAAGGAATGCACTTTTCACATCCATTTGGAATAACTTAAAATCTAGGGCGCAAACATAAGCAAGTAATATCCTAATCGATTCTAGTCTAGCTACGGGGGCATAAGTTTAGTCATAATCAATTCCTTCTTGTTGATTATAACCTTGGGCAACTAACCTAGCTTTATTCCTAGTAACTATTCCATTCTCATCTAACTTATTCCTATATACCCATTTGATTCCTATGATGGTCATATTCTTTAGATTTGGGACTAATTCCCAAACATCATTTGCCTTAAATTGATTTAATTCTTCTTGCATAGCGATAACCCAACTTTTATCTTTTAAAGCCTCGCTAATATTCTTAGGTTCTATTGCTGAGAGGAAACAAAAGAAATTGTTTTTATCTTGGGCTTGTGACCTAAGGGTTCTTTGGTTAAGATGTCCTATTATATTATCTAATGGATGTGATCTAGATTCTTTAATATTAACAATTTCGTTATTTTCTAAGTGAATGTCTTCATTATCATTTCCTATGGGTTTCGTTTTACTAACCTCAATAGCTTCATCTTCGACTAAGTCATCATCTTCTAAAGGTAATGTTTTAGGAGGAGGTGGTGTTTCATCAAATGTTACATTTAGCGATTCCTCTACTTTCATGGAGTGTTTGTTAAGTATTATATATGTTTTGCTATTTTGTGAGTATCCTAAAAATATTCCTTCATATGATTTTGGATCAAACTTAGTGAGGTAATCCTTAGTGTTTAGAATATAACATTTACTTCCAAATACCCTAAAGTAGCTTAAGTTTGGTTTTCTACCTCTTAATAACTCATAAGGAGTTTTTCCTAGAATTCTCCTAATTGATACCCTATTTAAAATATAAGTAGATGTATATAACATCCCGTAAAATTTTCCTACGATTAACACGTTACCATAACATAGATTAACCATTTTTACCCATAACAATTTATATATATATATATATATATATATATATATATATATATATATATATATATATATATATATATATATATATATATATATATATATATATATATATATACTTTGTCAATTACAACGTTATTCACTCTTACCTTGAAACGACATTTACACCTAAATGTTAATAACCTATATACCATACATAACTTAAAACATTGATACTTAATAAGTATACGTTTCAATAATTAACAAATACAATTTAAATAAATCCCGAGCCTACTAAAATTCCCATGTGTACTCGCTAATAATATTGGACCTCTAAGAACCATGAACCTTGGTTTAAAATTGTGCGCATCGTTGCGCTCGCATCGCGCATCAGAGTGATGCGTTTGAAAAAACGCAACGCTAAACCTGATGCGAGGTCGTTCCTGGATGCGACCTAATGCGAACGCATCACATCGCAACGGTGTATTGCTCGCATCGGACGCAATGGACGCATCACTCCGCAACAGTTTTAATTTTGACTTTTAGAGTTTAAGTTGACCTTTTATTTCTAGTCAAACCATTAAGTTGACATATTTCATGTTATAACAGTCAGTAATATCATTATGCACGTAATTATTCCATATTTAATCATTTACTTGTAGAGTAATTTAAGTAGAAATATTATATATTTTTTATTTATTACCTATCGCCGCGCGTCCGTGATGCGCTCGCAACCGCATCGCGCATCACGCATCGGTCTTTTGGACCTCGAGCGCAACGGATCGCCGCACGCAATTTAAAACCAAGCCATGAACGATAATTATTATCAACTTTCAAATATAATTACTATACTAGAATATTGATCAAGTTAAGGCACCTTACAAGTTTCATCTCAATTTGACACAAATAGCATTTTATTTCAATAACAATTCGTATGAATTCTAATAAACCACCAACTTTCTGTAACGTATTTAAATTCCAATTTTAAGGCCCTTCTGGTCCGAACCAGGAAAAGTGTAAAACACGAAAGTTTTCCAAAATAATGTTTTACGTCTAGACTCGCGAGATTTTGAACCAAAAATGTAATTCATGGCTGTTATCTATGGAATACAAACCTGACCCAAGTAAACCTCCCTCAAATATAACCTATAACTCACACCTTCACCCTCCCTCACTTGTTACTACCCCAAGTATGACCTAGAAAAACCATGTTACTTTCTCATACACAAGCTCCTACATAACATTCGTTTCATTGTAATTGGATAGAAGCAATTATCCGACATTTGTAACAATCGAGATACAATCACACTCCAAATCTTGCAATATTCCTGAACTCATTCGACACTTGTTTCATTTGATGAACCTTCATACGCCACCTCCAACAATCTCCAATCCAAATACATGCAAACATCTTATCCCTGCTCCATATCACATTCCAGATTGAGTATATAAAGGCTCATGCTAATCGACTTTCACACTACATCACATTCATACTTATAATCTTTCTGTCGAGCCAAGTTGGAAGAGAAAGCAAGATTGTGGAAACTTGGAACTAATATTGGTTCGTGGATGAACCCTTAACCAGGCTGTACACGATTACTTTTCCACTTCCCTCACTATCCTTGAACCAAACTTAAACCTAAATTATTGCTCTTGCTGTTCCTGTCGAGAAGAAGAAACCATGCTTCGACTGTTACACTCACAAAACTATCACCTTTCAATGTTGTTCTAAGTCTTTCCTCTACTGTGGTACGTACGAGAGCTATGGCCAAGATCCTAAGGGTTTATGCCGTGGATGGGATCCTTGGAATGAAGGTCTCATTTCCTTGTTAGGCCAAGAAACGAATAGCACCAACCATTTTTCCATCACCGATCTCTAAGTCGCGCTCTACACACCCATGTGTGGCATCTTTGTAAGTCATTTTCTCTGCTGTATTTGTTATCCTTTTTATCAAACATACCGAGGTTAGCTTCAGCTCGTTATTTTATACTCTCGTTCATCATCGTTATTAAAAATGTGACATCTTGAATCTCGACGTGGCTGTGCATGATGTGGTAAAATAAAATATAACTAATGATAAAGTATCACTTATAAAATGCGAATATAAAACTATCCAACTTAATGTACCATGAGAGTCTTGTATGGTTAAATGGCTTAACAAACCAAAAGGTTATATAACAGTCGATATATATATACCCCTTTACATATCATACAAGCTCTACCTTTTATTTTTCCTACTCTCGTAAATCTTTTCTTTCGAATAAATGTGGTAACTTAAACTCTCGTGTGGCCGTGTAACAAAGTAGAGTAAACGAATAATAAAACATATGATAACATATATACGTTCGACTTGCACACTAGAGAACCTCGCGTAAACAAGACCAAACTTTGGCTCTTGTTGGACACATGCATACTACTTCTTGTGGCGTAATTGCTTGCAAACTTACTAAAACGAGGACTAGTGTGCATACATGCTCACGTTAAAAGTCACTGAGAAAGATATAACAACATATAACACAGAATCGTAGGTATATATAAACAGATCATTGAGTATTAAAACACAAAAGGTACTAGTCCAAATGGTTGGGACGTTTGGCTTTGATCAAGAGGTCATGAGATCAAACCTTGTCCATGGCAGTTTTGCCCATTTTTATTATTTCTCAACTTTCACCTCTTGGCAGATTTAACCCCTCGACTTTAAACTATTTGACATTTCCTTAAAATACTTTTATGAATTTATAACTTATCTTAATATTTACAACTTCAACCCCTATAAGTTTGATACTTTGACATTTAGACACTTTTCATTCTAAAACTTTTATACTTTTTTTTATAAACGTATACACTATTCCACTTTCATTTTGATAAATATATCAAGTACATATTTTTATTTAGACGACCACATTAACGTAAACTATAATATATTTGTCTAAATATATTATTTGCACACAACTTCGATAAATATATAACATAGACATTTACACCTCGAGACCTAACGAAATAATAAATATAAATTGAAAAGGTAATGTTTTATGATGTCATCCTAATATAAGATATCGGAAGCTACATTGTGAGACTATAACAAAATAATGTTTTTAGATAACTTGAATTATAAAATTATATAACTTGACGTTATTATCGGTTAACTTGAATACACATTAAGTAATGATTATTCCTATAATAAAACTCATCGGTCCACTTAACCTGACGTAAACTTGCAAATTATTATAATTTATCATTTATCAACTTTTGATACATATCATTGATTCATGACGAGAAATATAAATAATAAACGATACTTATACATAAAGACAAGTTATATAGTATATAACTTGCTCTTGAACTTTAAGCGTTTTGACACGCAAGCCACCTCTGCCACAAATCATTTTGTCATCGAACACTATTCAAATCACGATTCTCGATAAGTCGAACTTATCTCGAGCTTCCATATCATTCAGGTTATCTTTGAAGTCATTTCCATTCAACGTCTGACATTACGTTATCTATGTCTATCATAACTCTCAGGTGAGTCATAGCCCCTACTCTTACATGTTTTACAATGATTTATAAACGTTTTTGGGGGAGATACATGCTTAACTACTGTTTTTACTTTTACAAGTATTCATTAACTAAATACATGACTGTATTTCATATATACTTTACTAGTTTACACATTTTTATATCTCATAAGGAAATACCTGCTATAGACATGATTACAAGTGATTTTTCAACGATATGCTATATTTGATCTCTATTGCCTAAGTTTCCTATTACCAAAAGTCCCTCGATCATGCACCTTAATCACTTGCAGGGTGAACGTAAATAATTGTGAATAGATCTATTAGGGATTGACAATCCCCATTTGGTCGCTAGAGGAAAGCCACCAAATACACTTTATTTGATTTCATAGGTTACTGGTAAATACCTATCTTGAGGGCCACTATTTTACATCATTATTATGGATAATTTTGATGCCTGGTAATCGTTGAGTGTCATGAGCTTAGGGCAAGAGAACGGTAATAATGTAGCACTACAATGACTAATGTTATGGGCGTACGATGTTGTAGCCCACTGTTTTATTAAAGTACGAGATTGTGCTCACTATATAGCAGGAAAAACTATTAATAATTGGCAAACGAACTACTATTTTGGTGTTGACCCGATTAGGTCAAACAAACTACTATTTGGGTGTTGACCCGATGAAGGGCAAACCAACGAACTATTTTGAATTAATAAGGAAATTACTTATTTTTCTGATTTTGATAAATCAACAATTTAAGCTATGAACATTATGGATTTGCTCACACTTTAATTTGATAATCAACGGTTATTATAACTACTTTGGACTCATAAACTCTTTGATTTTGGAAATCGATATTCGAAACTATAAACTTTATGAACTCACCAACCTTTGTGTTGACACTTTTAGCATGTGTTTATCTCAGGTAACTAAAACAAGAAGGAACTTGAAGGCACGAAGTGGGCTTGTAACCCGGCATGGGCTTAAATAAACATTTTGACATATTTCAAATAAACTTGTTGTTTAAATTATGAAACATCTTGATGTCTCGAATATTTGGTATTTTGAATGAATTAAACTTTAAAGCGTCACTTTTGTGTCGTTTTCTATGATTGTGACAAATATCCTCGAAGTAACACCCAAAAAGTCTTCCGCTGACATTTTAAGTCTTCCACTGACGTGATGATTTTGGGGGTGTTACAGATTGGCATCAGAGCTACAGTTATAGAGAACCAAGTGTTTTGAACATTGGACTATAACTACACTTTTAAAACGGACCACTTTTACAAAATACCACCTTATGCCCTCCGTGCCTACGCGTTTCCAACACCTGGTAGAGACATTACTTTTACATGATTTCTTATATATGTTAACATGTTATGATTATGCTAATGACTTATATTTACTAATCGGGATTATTACAAATACCGTGTCTTCATATTTCCATCCGCCAGACGATTATGTGACTTTTAGATAGTTTATGCTACAACTACACTCTAGTGTATATATATATATATATATATATATATATATATATATATATATATATATATATATATATATATATATATATATATATATATGCTCCCCAACTATTTTGAGTACTATACCAATCCTCCTTAATTATCTCGCTCTCATCTTTATAGATGCGTATGACATACTCTTTTCGTATTCTCGGAAAAATCTGCGCATTACCTTGTCGATTAGTATGGGTGTTGAGTCAGAAATTCTTAAGTAGGATGATTTACAATGTCTTTATTTGAATGGATTGGGACGCCTTTTTCACTACTACAAAAAATCTCACAGGAACCGGTCAAAATAGCCCATAAAAAGTGGTTTTGGAACCACTCTCTGAAGGGGGGTATCTCCATGATCGAAACATATAGAAATCGGTTTGGTAACCTATCTCTATTCGAAGCATCAACACTGGTTTTCTCCTTAAAATCGGTCTCCATTATAAAGTAAACAAACATATTTTTATTGGACATTGACACCGGTTCTCCCACAACATGTCTTTAAAGGAGCATCAAACCTATCTTTATATAGAGTAAAAAGATATGGTTTTAACTCAAAACCTGTCTTTTTGGTAAATATATTTTATTAAAAATAAATATTTCTAAAATTTTTCTTGAAAAATTTTAGAAATTATTTTTTTTAATAAAGAAATATATATAAATGAAGCAAATATATATAAAGAGAATTAAAAATACACTACAAATTTCGAAATCAAAGAAGTAAATTAAGATAACACGTCAATACAACTAAACATAAATTCTAGGCAAAATCCAAATTAGAACACTAGAATTCAACAAACTATAAAGAAAAACACTAGAATTCAACATAATTGAACATAGTTATCTCGGATTAATCGCGGCACAATGTAAACCATGCACCAATGATGGCGTTCAACTCTTTGATCTCTAACGGACACTAGTCACTCCAAGGTACCTATACGTTAATTAATGAAATAAAAACATCAGCAATCTAAAAAATAAAATAAAAAGTTGAGGAAAAAAGAAGGCAAATACAACAATTTCTTTAGCTTTTGATCTCTCAAACCGTTCCAAAGTGCATCTGTAAGATCAGTTTCAAGTTAGAAAGACAATTACAATTATATTCTCTAAAAATAACTAGGAATATGTTTAAATCACCTTTTACAAATGTATTCGGCCTCCTTACATGATTTTACATAACTGACAAGAACCTGCAAAATTAAACCATAAGAACGAAAGGTATAATATTCTCTAACCCCTCACTAAAGTATATGCAATGGAGGCCCATTAGCCAGATTAGCAAATGATATTGTCTGTTTGAACATATCTTTAATCCTGTGAAGTAAATATCAAAGACCATTTCCAAATGATATCCTATATTGTATTAAATGTCACTAGGGGTTTCAAAATACCCGACTCGACCCGAACTTGAGTAAGCCTATTCGAGTCGGGTTACTCGGGTCAAAATTTGAATTCGGGTTATTCGGATCAACTCGAGTAACCCGAATACTAAATTGGGTCGGGTATCGGGTTGAAAATGTTTGGCTAACTCGGGTTCGGGTCGGCCCGTTTGACCCAAATAAGAGTATTTTTTTTATTATTTTTTTTATTTATTTTTTTATTTTCTAATATATTATTTTCTAAATTATCTATATAAATTAGAACAAATATGCAATTTATGACTATTTTACTCGTATTTGGGTTGACCTGAACCCGAATTGACCCGACCCGAATTGACCCGAACTTGACTAACCCGAGATCAAATAGGGTCAGGTTCGGGTATATTATTTTTAGCCTTGACCCGAGTCGAATTGACCCGAACCCGACCAACCCGACCCAAATGACACCCTTAAATGTCACTCATAAAAAAATAAATATGTAGCTAAAACTATAAAATCATTTGCAAAACCCATGATATGTAAATATATATTATAGTTGTACCTTACAACCAGCTTTGCCAAAAGCTAGTGCAATTGCCTTGCCGACACCCCTAAAAGCTCTATTCAGAATAACAAAACGGGCTTCATCTTTATGAGTTGCTTCAACACTTGGTTATTCATTAGCAGTCACATGAGGTTTTACACCTACAAGTCCTAATAAAATCAAAAATTCAACTTTAAATCATTTCATATATTGTAATACTATAAATGTAAAGTAGTTAGACATACATGCTATATGTAATATTATAGGAGTTGTTTAAGTGTAACCTCTCGTAAATTTCCCATACGATTAGTAAATGCATACAAATAAATAAAAACGATGTTACGATAAATTAACACCATTTTACGGGTAACAATTTTTTTTTTTTTTTTTTTATGATATGGCTTGATATTGAACCACTATGATAACTGTGATTGACCGTTTACCCAAGAACGATGCTTACACACAACCTACGAACGATAAATAATTAAATAACGCGTTATTATTTAATAATACGTTTCGTCTAAATAACGTATACTATTTATATATTTCCCGAACCTACGAAACTTCCCGAGAACGCTCACTAATATTTTTGAACTTCGACACGATAATCGAGACACCCCAGGTGGGCCCCCAACACCCTTTGGGCCACGGATTACATAACACAAACCAAACGGACTCCCTTTTTCTCTTTATTTTCTGCTGGGCCGAGACCAAACGTTAGCCCACCAAATTCAAGCCCAAACGCACTTTTATTTTTTTTCTTTCCCTTGCACTGCCGCGACACACTCCAAACGCACCCTATTATTTTGCGATTCCTACACACGACATACCCATTTTATTACACATTTTGATATACCTAGTGCCCAAGAAACACACGAGACATAAACATTACTCACTCACCCTCGTTTACTACAACAAAAACGTCCAAAGCAAAACCATGAACACTCCCATGGAGATAACTACAAAACGTGGCATAACATTCCTACACACTTCCCATGTTTCCCAATGACAACGAAACCAACTCTAAACCACAATGTGATTGTCAGGAATGAATAGAGAACAATCTTACAAGATCCTACCATGTAAACTCTCGATTGGCCGTGATTTGTGGCATTACTATTCGCCTAACATGCTACCCTCCCCTCTTGTGAACCTATCTTGTTTCTACCCTTTCAAAAACTGCCCATATAAGACCTCCCATGCAACCTTAAACGTTACACATACTAAAAACGAACCATACTATTAAAGATACCAACGAGAAGAGCAATGGAGGGACATACGGATTGCTAAGAGAACCACGCTTTGAAGAGAACCTAGGAAGCAAGCTTGGAGTCTACTTGAACCTTGGAAGGACGAGAAGTGAACCACAACACGTTGAACCATATACACGAACCATACGTCTTGTTTTACTCCACCTTTTAAGGTGAGGTGAGACCTTCTAATCGCTATTTTATTACATATTTATATACGTATTATTTATTTTGCACGAACACTTTACACTAATAAAACGTAAAACTTGAACGCAACACATATATATTATAAGTCGTATTGCATGTTTACTAAGTCATTAATGAGACCCTATAAGTATTTCAAGCTCATATTAACATATACATACTAAATATTACACGTTCCTAAGTGGTATGGACCTATACGATTTCACCTTAAAAAGACTTAGTTTATTTTCAACATTTATAAGTTATACGATATGAGTTTTGACCACACACTATGACTTCGCCATTTCTAAAATCGACACACAACCCCTAAGTATTTTTACACGATCTAATTATGTACCTGGTACACTAACGAGAATGGTAAATTAATTGACCTAACGATTTGATTTTATCACTTAACGAGAACCAAAGTAAAACGCCATGGAGACCATTTTCAGAAACTTAAAAACTTTACGTGGGCTTATAAGCCCAAAAAGCTCTTTTTAGCTTATTGTGATAAGTTATGAGAATAAGCTGTTTTGAAATGATATTATAACTTAAAATTATGGATTTCGACTAACCTAGTGTTCCCCCTAACCTCTTGGATCATTAAACCTTAACAGGCCCTTATTTTTGGCTCGTTAAGCCCAATAAACGAAATAAGCTACTAATAAGCTTATAAGCTGCGAAAATAAGCTTTTCTAAATGTTTTGAGCTTAATGAAATAATAAAATTGTTAAGTTTTGAATTTCGTAAAATTGGGACTATTTTTGCAAATGAACGAAGGATAGGGACTAAAATTGCCAAATTGGTAAACTTGAGTGAAAAGTATAAAAACTGCTTTCTAAGGGGTATAAACTGTAAATATTGAAACTTAAGGATAATAAATGTATATATTTGATATTTGGACTAAAAATGTAAATATATAAAACTTTTGGACTAACGACGTAAATGTTTTCCGTTAAGGGTAAAAAGTGTAAAATTGAGAAAACATTAGGGATCGAATCGAAATATTTACTTTTAATAATAATTCTATATTTGATATATATATATATATATATATATATATATATATATATATATATATATATATATTTGATTATATATTAAAACGATAAATAATTAAACGTAACTTATTATATATATATATATATATATATATATATATATATATATATATATATATATATATATATATATATATATATATATATATATATATACGAATAAAACTTATATAACGATAAACTATATTTAGACGAATAAAACAATACGTAACCATTATTCATTTTTATACGACGCAACACATCACGCATGTACTTTATCGATTTCTTATAATTAATAATAAACGTTCGCAATAAAACGAGACTTAAGAACTGAAACGTGCCATATCTTTTAGGTTGTGTGTAAAGTCGTTGCCTTGCATCGTTGAGATTACAATTGTTCTACCATCCTACTAAGGTGAGTTCATAGCCCACATTTAACTAATTTCTGTGGGGGGATACATGCTTAAAAACCGAACACAAGTCTTTTCCTGATCTTATTATTGCTTAAGTAGCTATTGCCAAAAGTCCCTCGATCATGAACCTTAATCACTTGAAAAGTGAACGTAAATAATTGTGAATAGATCTATTAGGGATTGACAATCCCCATTTGGTTGCTAGAGGAAAGTCACCAAATGCACGTTATTTGAATATAATAGGTTACTGGCAAATACCTATCTTGGGGGCTATATATTTCACATCATTATTATGAAAATATTGATGTCTGTTGAATCGTTGAGTGTCATGAGCTTAATGCAATAATGAATGTGATTTTCTAACTTGTTTATTTGTATCGATATTACAATAAACATCTATCTCTTGTCTTCAAACTCTTAAATATAAACCTATGAATTTCACTCAACTTTTGTTGACTTTTAGCATGTTTATCTCAGGTAACTAAATGGAATGGATGGCAACGGCACGAAGTGGGCAAATAAAGAAACGTTTATTTCTCTTTAAATAAAACTTGTTGTTGAATAACGAATTCTCTTGGAATTATGAATATTTGGTATTTTAAATAAAACTTAAAACGATCACTTGAATCGTTTTCTATAATTGTGACGAAAGATCCACAATATAATACCCCAAAAGTCTTCCGCTGACATTTTAAGTCTTCCACTGTATTGATCGATTTTGGGGGTGTTATAGATTGGCATCAGAGCTACGGTTATAATGAACCAAGTGTTTTTGGAACATTGGACTATAACTACACTTTAAAACGGGACAAAATTTTCATAAAATACCATCCTACGCCCTTCGTGCCTACGCATCCCAGTAATTGGTAAAAAGTATTATTTACCTTTATAGCATTTTTAAATTGGTTATAATTATGCTTACATTTACTAATCGGGAAATTTATTACAGTATTATGTCTTCGAACACCCACCCTATCAGCTTGTCCTCAAACTCAGGAACTGAAGATGTTACTTCAGCCTATGCTACCTCACCTATGCCTATGTCTCCTGCTACCGACAGATACATGCAAAGCCAGCAATTTCTGCCAGCATCTGACACAGAGGCTTCTCCTCTGGCAACATCTGGTCCGATTCGCCGATCTAGGCAAATTAGACAACTTCAGCCGTATGAAGCAAGTACTGCTGTACCAGCACCAGCTCTTGTCATACCACCTGAATCAGTTGTGCCATCACCACCTGCACCACCAGTAATACCACCAGTACCAACTATCTTCTACAGCCAAACAACTACTGTACTACTAACACCATCACCTATAGTATCACCTCCACTAGCATCACCACCAGCACCTTACCAAAGTGTCCCTCTACCACCTCACCGAAAGATTTACCCAATCCGCCCAACCGCCTCAGAATCTAGTATTCACCGTAGTCGCCGAAGGACCCACAAGCGGGCAGATGCTCGTAAATGGTCTTTCTTATTGCCCATTATGCGATATTGGAGATCTCAAGAAGGAACACCAACAACAAGGGAACTTGGGGAAAGTTCTTACTCTACCTCCCGAATACTGCCAGTCACTGGGGAACCCATACACCATACCATACCATTGTTAGCTGCAAGAATGGTTCGCCACGAAGACCGACTTGATTCCATCGCTAGTATACTCAACAAGATTCCACAGGAACTTCTAGAAACCTTTGAAGATGACATGAACAGTCTCATAATTGGTCATCTTGCAGTGGAGGATAAGGTCGAAAAGTTGGATTCTCTATTTTGGGAATCAATGGAATTCATAGGAGCTCTTTGTGGGGCTAACACTTCAACCGAAATAGCATTGGGAACTTTAGACCGAGAAATTGAGAGAATCAACACTGAAAACCTACGCCTTAGGCAAGCCCTGTTAGAAGCTCGAGAAAGGGAAAGAGCTCGAGATCAAACCATGGAAACCATGTCCACTACCATTCAAGAACTCCAAAACCGCCTAGACAAGGCCTTAGGAAAACCATGAGACCACCACCTTGTTAAGAAAAATCAATGTCCTACAAATAAGAATATCTTGTCGTGTTTTGTAAACATTTGCACAAGTACAAATAAGTGTTGTAACACCGTGACATTGATTTATGGAAGTTTATTTTATCTTTATTTACGTTGCATTATATCGTAATTTATTGGTTCATACAGGTCAAACTTATTCGTTATGTGTGTTATCCCAACATACAAAAACTTACGATGATTGAATCATTGTAACTACGACCTATATTTAACTATTCATTACTCGATATGTATTTTCAACGTGATAAGATTATTATAAATGTTCTAATAATATACCTTCTTTTATAGCAATATGGCTAGGACTAGGAGAACAACCACGAACGCCGCACCAGCAAACCCCGAAGTTATGACCCCGGCTGCAATCCAGCAAGCAATCGCTGACGGCGTAAATGCCGTTTTAGCTGAACAAAACCGTAATAGAGACGGAAATGCACCGGCACCCCGCTACTGCACCTACAAAGACTTCATAGCATGTCAACCGACGTATTTCAAAGGAATTGAAGGAGTGTCGGAATTAGCTCAATGGTTTGAAAGAAGTGAAACTGTTTTCCAAAGAAGTGGATGCTCGGAAAACAACAAAGTGAGCTTCGCAACGGGAACGCTAATGCAAGACGCTCTATCCTGGTGGAACTCTACCGTTCAAACACTAGGAACAGAAGCAGCACATCAACTTACTTGGATTGAATTCAAGGCTGAAATACTAAAGAAGTATTGTCCCCGTTCCGAACTGCGAAAACTCGAAGATGAGTTCCATACCTTAATAGTGAAAGGAGTTGATTTAAGGAATTACAACCGGAGATTCCAAGAACTTAAGATACTATGCCCTACCATGGTACCTGATTATGAGAAGACATTAGAGAAATATGTCGAAGGACTCCCTAGGAGTATTGAAGGAAATGTCACCTCAGCCAATCCGCCAACCTTGGAAGCAGCAATGGAACTTGCTCAGAAACTTCTGGATCGAGAAGTGAAATACAATGAAATAAAAAGGAAATTGGACGATAAAAGGACCACTCACCATCACAACAACAACCAGCAGAACTACAACAGTCATCACCGCAACAACAACCAACGCAACAATAATCGGAACCACCAGCCCTATCACAACACCCGAAGCACTCAGCAGCAGAACCAAAGACAAGAAAAACCCCGAGTCTACACCGCTACGGAAGGTGTAGGGTACAACGGACAGAAACCCCTGTGCCAGCGATGCAAACTTCATCATGAGGGTCGTTGTACCATCCGATGTGACAAATGTCATAAAATCGGTCATCAAACCAGGAACTGTAAGATTCCTGCTACGGGAAGCAACGCATTAGCTATACCACCCACTTGTTTCGGATGCGGAGAAGTAGGACACATCCGGAGAAACTGCCCAAAAGGAAACGAACCAGCCAACGCCCAAGCTAGAGTATACCTACTCGGAGATGGAAACGGACCCGATGTAGTCACCGGTACGTTTCTACTAAACCATCATAATGCTAGAGTATTGTTTGATTCGGGCGCCGATAAGAGTTTTATATCGGATACGTTTGCCCCTTTACTTAATGTTACCCCCTCTAAGCTAAACACCACCTACGAAGTCGAAATGGCTGACGGGAATTTAATAGACACCAATACTATCATGAGAGATTGCACCCTAACCTTATCTGAAAAACCTTTTGCCATTGATCTTATGCCGGTTCAACTTGGTAGCTTCGACGCTATCGTCGGCATGGATTGGCTATCCCACCATCGTGCTAGGATTCACTGTGACGAAAAGGCCGTCCATATACCACTCAAGGATGAAACGCTCATTGTCCAGGGCGACAAAAGCAAACCTCGATATGGAATTATCTCATGTATGCGAGTAATAAAATACATGAAGGAAGGATGTCAAGTATTCATGGCTCAAGTTACGGAAAGTAAGTCATCCGAAAGGCAGCTTGATGACGTTCCTATCGTTAGGGATTTCCCTGAAGTATTCCCTGAAGAATTACCTGGTATTCCACCCGTACGTCAAGTAGAATTTCAGATTGAACTAGTGCCTGGAGCGGCACCAGTAGCCAAAGCACCTTATAGGCTAGCGCCATCTGAAATGGAAGAATTGTCAGAACAACTAAAGGAATTATCGGATAAAGGATTTATTCGACCAAGCTCATCACCTTGGGGAGCTCCAATTTTGTTCGTTAAGAAGAAGGATGGATCCTTTCGAATGTGCATCGATTACCGGGAGTTGAATAAACTTACGGTAAAGAATCGATACCCATTACCTCGAATTGATGATCTGTTCGACCAATTGCAAGGATCAAGTGTGTACTCAAAAATTGATCTAAGATCAGGATACCATCAGCTAAGAGTTCGAGAAGAAGATATCCCGAAAACTGCATTCAGAACGCGCTATGGTCACTACGAATTTCAAGTAATGCCGTTCGGTTTGACCAATGCACCAGCAGTTTTCATGGATTTAATGAATCGAGTATGCAAACCTTACTTGGATAAGTTTGTAATAATATTCATCGACGATATTTTGATCTACTCTCACAACGAAGAAGAACATGCGGGACATTTACGAATCATTTTAGAACAGCTCAAGAAGGAAGAATTGTACGCTAAGTTCTCTAAATGCGACTTTTGGATTCACACCGTATAGTTTTTAGGACACATCATCGATAGTCAAGGCATTCACGTAGACCCTGCAAAGATTGAGGCTGTTAAAGGTTGGTCATCTCCTACAAACCCCACGGAGATTCGTCAATTTTTAGGTCTCGCAGGTTACTACCGGAGATTTATAGAAGGATTCTCCAAAATTGCAAAGCCGTTGACTAAGTTGACCCAAAAGAATGAGAAGTACATCTGGGAAGAAAAGGAAGAAGCAGCCTTCCAGTTGTTAAAACAAAAGCTTTGTGAAGCTCCAATATTAGCCCTCCCAGAAGGAAACGAGGACTTTATAGTATATTGCGACGCATCTTATCATGGACTAGGAGCAGTTTTGATGCAAAGAAGCAAAGTGATAGCTTATGCATCCCGCCAACTAAAGACACATGAGGAAAACTACACGACTCATGACTTGGAGTTAGGAGCTGTAGTGTTTGCACTCAAGTTGTGGAGACACTACTTATATGGCACCAAATGCACCGTTTACACCGATCACAAGAGTCTTCAACACATTTTGGATCAGAAGGATTTGAATATGAGGCAACGTCGCTGGCTAGAGTTGCTCAGCGATTATGATTGTGAGATCCGTTACCACCCAGGAAAGGCTAATGTAGTAGCAGATGCGTTAAGCCGAAAGGAACGATTGAAACCCCTTCGAGTTAGATCACTAGGGATGACTATTCACTCACCCCTTCCATCCCAAATCCTTACCGCGCAGAACGAAGCACTTAAAGAAGAAAACCGACCCAAAGAAAAGATTTACGGTATGCCCGAGAATAAGAATGGTTTCGTGAAGAAATCTGATGGAACACTATGTTTCAAGGACAGAAGTTGGATCCCGATGATCGGAGGTATTCGTGAGCTCATCATGTATGAGTCCCACAAGTCAAAATACTCCATTCATCCAGGTTCTGACAAGATGTATCAGGATTTAAAGAGACTATATTGGTGGCCAAACATGAAGGCTGACATCGCAGAATATGTCAGTAAATGTTTAACATGTTCAAGGGTAAAGGCAGAACATCAGAAACCTTCAGGCTTACTTGTACAACCAGAACTTCCTATGTGGAAATGGGAACGAATCACTATGGACTTCATCACCAAACTCCCAAGAACCTCATCCGGACACGACACAATATGGGTTATTGTGGATCGTCTAACAAAATCCGCTCATTTTATACCCATCAAAGAAACCGATGAGATGAATACACTAGCTCAGATATATGTGAAGGAAATTGTCACTCGACATGGAGTACCAATTTCGATTATCTCGGATCGAGATAGTCGTTTCACCTCACACTTTTGGAAATCATTACAGAAAGCCTTAGGAACTAAACTAGATATGAGCACAGCATACCACCCTCAAACCGATGGTCAAAGTGAAAGAACTATTCAAACCTTGGAAGATATGCTCCGAGCATGCGTTATCGATTTTGGAAAAGGTTGGGATAAGCACTTACCATTAGCAGAGTTTTCATACAACAATAGTTACCACGCCAGTATAAAAGCAGCACCATTCGAAGCACTGTATGGTAGGAAGTGCAGATCGCCCGTCTGTTGGGCAGAAGTCGGAGAAAGACAACTTATAGGACCAGACCTTGTTAGGGAAACAACCGAGAAAATCATTAAGATTAAGCAACGCTTACAAGCAGCCCGAGACCGACAGAAAAGCTACGCAGACCTAAAAAGGAAACCCATGGAATTTCAAATAGGAGACAGAGTCTTATTGAAAGTATCTCCCTGGAAGGGAATGGTACGATTTGGAAAGCATGGAAAGTTGAACCCCAGATACATCAGTCCATTCAAAATCCTGGAAAGGATAGGACCCGTGGCTTATAGACTAGAACTACCCGAAGAACTTAGTCGGATTCACGACACCTTTCATGTGTCAAACCTTAAGAAGTGTTTATCCGATGAATCTCTTGTGATTCCATTGAAGAAAATTCGACTAGATGATAACCTTATCTTTACTGAGGAACCTATTGAAATCATGGATAGAGAAGTCAAACAATTAAAACAAAACCGTATCCCTATTGTCAAAGTTCGTTGGGACTCCAAGCGAGGACCGGAATACACCTGGGAGCGCGAGGATCAGATTCGCTCCAAGTACCCACATCTCTTCACCTAAGACACCCTCGACAACTATCTTAGACTACAATTCCGGGACGGAATTCCCTGTAAGAAGTAGGTAATGTAACCTCTCGTAAATTTCCCATACGATTAGTAAATGCATACAAATAAATAAAAACGATGTTACGATAAATTAACACCATTTTACGGGTAACAAAATTTTTTTTTATGATATGGCTTGATATTGAACCACTATGATAACTGTGATTGACCGTTTACCCAAGAACGATGCTTACACACAACCTAGGTTGCCTATAATTATTGCGAACGATAAATAATTAAATAACGCGTTATTATTTAATAATACGTTTCGTCTAAATAACGTATACTATTTATATATTTCCCGAATCTACGAAACTTCCCGAGAACGCTCACTAATATTTTTGAACTTCGACACGATAATCGAGACACCCCAGGTGGGCCCCCAACACCCTTTGGGCCACGGATTACATAACACAAACCAAACGGACTCCCTTTTTCTCTTTATTTTCTGCTGGGCCGAGACCAAACGTTAGCCCACCAAATTCAAGCCCAAACGCACTTTTATTTTTTTTCTTTCACTTGCACTGCCACGACACACTCCAAACGCACCCTATTATTTTGCGATTCCTACACACGACATACCCATTTTATTACACATTTGATATACCTAGTGCCCAAGAAACACACGAGACATAAACATTACTCACTCACCCTCGTTTACTACAACAAAAACGTCCAAAGCAAAACCATGAACACTCCCATGGAGATAACTACAAAACGTGGCATAACATTCCTACACACTTCCCATGTTTCCCAATGACAACGAAACCAACTCTAAACCACAATGTGATTGTCAGGAATGAATAGAGAACAATCTTACAAGATCCTACCATGTAAACTCTCGATTGGCCGTGATTTGTGGCATTACTATTCGCCTAACATGCTACCCTCCCCTCTTGTGAACCTATCTTGTTTCTACCCTTTCAAAAACTGCCCATATAAGACCTCCCATGCAACCTTAAACGTTACACATACTAAAAACGAACCATACTATTAAAGATACCAACGAGAAGAGCAATGGAGGGACATACGGATTGCTAAGAGAACCACACTTTGAAGAGAACCTAGGAAGCAAGCTTGGAGTCTACTTGAACCTTGGAAGGACGAGAAGTGAACCACAACACGTTGAACCATATACACGAACCATACGTCTTTTTTTACTCCACCTTTTAAGGTGAGGTGAGACCTTCTAATCGCTATTTTATTACATATTTATATACGTATTATTTATTTTGCACGAACACTTTACACTAATAAAACGTAAAACTTGAACGCAACACATATATATTATAAGTCGTATTGCATGTTTACTAAGTCATTAATGAGACCCTATAAGTATTTCAAGCTCATATTAACATATACATACTAAATATTACACGTTCCTAAGTGGTATGGACCTATACGATTTCACCTTAAAAAGACTTAGTTTATTTTCAACATTTATAAGTTATACGATATGAGTTTTGACCACACACTATGACTTCGCCATTTCTAAAATCGACACACAACCCCTAAGTATTTTTACACGATCTAATTATGTACCTGGTACACTAACGAGAATGGTAAATTAATTGACCTAACGATTTGATTTTATCACTTAACGAGAACCAAAGTAAAACGCCATGGAGACCATTTTCAGAAACTTAAAAACTTTACGTGGGCTTATAAGCTCAAAAAGCTCTTTTTAGCTTATTGTGATAAGTTATGAGAATAAGCTTTTTTGAAATGATATTATAACTTAAAATTATGGATTTCGACTAACCTAGTGTTCCCCCTAACCTCTTGGATCATTAAACCTTAACGGGCCCTTATTTTTGGCTCGTTAAGCCCAATAAACGAAATAAGCTACTAATAAGCTTATAAGCTGCGAAAATAAGCTTTTCTAAATGTTTTGAGCTTAATGAAATAATAAAATTGTTAAGTTTTGAATTTGGTAAAATTGGGACTATTTTTGCAAATGAACGAAGGATAGGGACTAAAATTGCCAAATTGGTAAACTTGAGTGAAAAGTATAAAAACTGCTTTCTAAGGGGTATAAACTGTAAATATTGAAACTTAAGGATAATAAATGTATATATTTGATATTTGGACTAAAAATGTAAATATATATAACTTTTGGACTAACGACGTAAATATTTTCCGTTAAGGGTAAAAAGTGTAAAATTGAGAAAACATTAGGGATCGAATCGAAATATTTACTTTTAATAATAATTCTATATTTGATATATATATATATATTTGATTATATATTAAAACGATAAATAATTAAACATTTAAACGTAACTTATTATATATATATATATATATATATATATATATATATATATATATATATATATATATATATATATATATATATATATATATATATATATATATATATATATATAATACGAATAAAACTTATATAACGATAAACTATATTTAGACGAATAAAACAATACGTAACCATTATTCATTTTTATACGACGCAACACATCACGCATGTACTTTATCGATTTCTTATAATTAATAATAAACGTTCGCAATAAAACGAGACTTAAGAACTGAAACGTGCCATATCTTTTAGGTTGTGTGTGAAGCCGTTGCCTTGCATCGTTGAGATTACAATTGTTCTACCATCCTACTAAGGTGAGTTCATAGCCCACATTTAACTAATTTCTGTGGGGGGATACATGCTTAAAAACCGAACACAAGTCTTTTCCTGATCTTATTATTGCTTAAGTAGCTATTGCCAAAAGTCCCTCGATCATGAACCTTAATCACTTGAAAAGTGAACGTAAATAATTGTGAATAGATCTATTAGGGATTGACAATCCCCATTTGGTTGCTAGAGGAAAGTCACCAAATGCACGTTATTTGAATATAATAGGTTACTGGCAAATACCTATCTTGGGGGCTATATATTTCACATCATTATTATGAAAATATTGATGTCTGTTGAATCGTTGAGTGTCATGAGCTTAATGCAATAATGAATGTGATTTTCTAACTTGTTTATTTGTATCGATATTACAATAAACATCTATCTCTTGTGTTCAAACTCTTAAATATAAACCTATGAATTTCACTCAACTTTTGTTGACTTTTAGCATGTTTATCTCAGGTAACTAAATGGAATGGATGACAACGGCACGAAGTGGGCAAATAAAGAAACGTTTATTTCTCTTTAAATAAAACTTGTTGTTGAATAACGAATTCTCTTGGAATTATGAATATTTGGTATTTTAAATAAAACTTAAAACGATCACTTGAATCGTTTTCTATAATTGTGACGAAAGATCCACAATATAATACCCCAAAAGTCTTCCGCTGACATTTTAAGTCTTCCGCTGTATTGATCGATTTTGGGGGTGTTATATTAAGTGGGCTATGGCCCTTTACAGTTTATGTCATACTTTGTACTCTGTATAAAGTTGCAACAAATAAAATGTTTCTCAGACACTCTGTCTTAGCAGCCGTCGTGGGTTCGCGCTCCTTTCCAGCCGCCAGCCATTGATGCTCTTAGCAACTGTCAATTTTGGCATGTCTCTGATCTATCTCTCTCCACCAGTTCATATTACCTGTTATATATGCAATGACAGATTTGGATCAATCTGTCTTTGCCTAGGCTTTCGTTGCAACATACCTAGTTTATAGTTTCAAATGACCTGTAGCCCTTTATTGATTTCTATTCTACCTAAAACATACTCTATATATACATCACGATATACATGAACTTACCTGAAGTAATAGTGATTTTAAAAATAGACACAAGTACTTAAGTATACCTTTGGAGCCAAAGTAGCGTACCAGTCATCTTGTTTTTGAGCTTTAGTTGTGGTTGACCCATCAAATATAAGCAAATATCTTGCAGCAGTAGTTAAGATCCTGCATATAATAGAGTTAATTAGCAGCACATATAGATAATTACTTGAGTACGAATAAGCAAATAAGATATTATATCTTTTCCTCCCAAAACATGCTATTCAAAATACAATTATAACTACCTGCACTTTAGCAACGTTGGAAATAGTTCTCTCCCCATCTTTATCTTTGCCTCAATATAAGCTCCTTCAAATGACTATGTCTTGCTATTTTCATGAGTCGTTACATAGTTTGACCAAATAATAGAGACAAATTAGTAAAAGATTATTGTCTTTAGGAACATAAATATTAAAAAATAGTGATTGTGGCGATGTAGTCAAATGTTACAGTAAGTTTTTGAACAACAAACTGACACACGCAACTAATTTGTTACTGTTTTGAACTTCTATTTGTATACAATGCTAGGAGCTCATTCGAATCCCTCCATTACACAAATCAACCGATGTTTTGTATAAGGACTAACAGGTATAAGATTATAATAAATGTGTTTGGTATCTTGAGTTAAATAGTTAATCGTCACCATAAGTTTTCTTATTGGGTCCTAACATTGTATAGAAATAGAAGTTCAAAACAGCAACAAATATGTGACATAAGCTTAAACCAAATACACATTGTTACATGTATGACAAAAGCACAAGCATAAACACCCATTTATGACATCAAACACCACAACCGAACACCCTATTTACGACCACAAACACCATAACCAAATACGCTATTTATGACAGCCCCTATTTTTTTTTACAGCAAACAGCATGTTGAGACACCTTATTTGTGAGGCAGAAAAGTTAAACCAAACGCCCCATTTAACAGATAACAAAACCAAAACACCCATTTACAAATGATTATATTCTCTTCATATTGAAAATAAAGATTTGTTTTAGTGTCACATAATTTTAAATCCCATACAGAGCTTAAAAACAATTACATTCCAAAATGAAGGCTTTCTTACCAAACAATACAAAAAAATATATAAACAAACGCAACTTATTCCAAAATAAAACTTAACAACAATATTAAATAGATATATTAAACAGGTTAATTGAACAACAACATCAATTGTAGCAGTTTGGTACCTCCTAATTGGATCAGTGTGTTACTAGCTTGGTTGCGTTACGAAGGTGGTCTGTAATGGCAAAGATGTGCGACGGTCGTGGTGGTGGTGGTGTGTGACGGTGATTAAGTGGTGGTGGTAAGCAGCAGTATAGGTTAGAGGGTTAGGGTTTGTGAAAGTGAAGGGGGGAAATGTCTAGGATTTTGTGAATGAAGTGAAAATTGGGGAGGGAAATTGGATTTAAGTTTTTTAAAGAACCGCGTCTACCTATAGAGCTCATTTTTCATTTTTTTCCGGAAGAAAACATGGCTATAACGTTTTTCATCATAAAGCCCGGTTTTGAAATAAAAAACATAGATTTATATCTTTTCTCAAAATACAGAATCCTTTTAGAGCTCGTTTTTCACTAAAATAAAGCTCTATTAAGAGGTGTACAAGGAGGTGAAAGCCGTTGAGGGATGCGTTTTAACTTTTATTAAGAATTCTTTTAGAGCTTTTATTCAAGTAACCGACTAGTTTTTCAAAAAAAATTATTCGCACATTATTTTCGGAATTTAGGTGTACAAGGGGGTGAAGAGTCGTTGAGGGATAGAAGTTCAAAATAGAGATTCTCACACCGGTTGTTTCTTCAAAAACGGTGTCTTAACATAGAGACATGTTGTTACATAAACACTAGTGTCTTTAATTGTGTAAAAAGACCGGTTTTTACCCGCAAACCCAGTTTTGATGCATTTTGTATTATGAAAACTGGTTTTTTCAAGAAAACCAATCTGAGTTCCTTCCATTCCCGCTAGTTTTTTATCATAGGAATAGGGTTTTATATAACCAGTCTCTATTTGGGGGTGTTTATAGTCTTTTGTGTAGTAGTGTTTATTGAAATAAAGAAATTGTAAACCGCCGAACCATAAGTTTATACTTCGTTATTTACATCGTTTGGGACGCTTCTCTATGTAAATAACGAATTATAAATAAGTGGGCTTAATTGTATCTGAAATGGCATGCGTATGAAATCTAGGATCACTAAAGTTCATAAAACACTAAAACTTCAGCCAAAGATTCACGATTTTCTTCTGCGTATGCCTAATTCTAAGGCATTACGGCACAACCATATTTCTTCAATCATGTTCTTACTTTACATTCTGGCGATATATGAAACCTTTTCAAGACATTGTATGTGATTGCAATGGTCTCTCTTACTTCTCCGGCACTATGAGTGATATAGTGATCTCCGAACCTTTCACAACTTTACATAAAATCCGTCAAAATCTATAAATTCCTCTAATAGAAATATAAGATATGGGATTGCTAAGGAACAAACAGATTCATCATCTACAAAAGCTTGGAACCAAATACCGTGTTGTCACTTAAAACTATATTTAACAAGTTTCTCTTTACAAAAGCTGAAGTTCAGCAACTTTCTCTTCATTCAATAAGTTCCCACTTGAAAACTCTTATTTTTTTAAAATCTATTAACAACCAACTAGTCTAACGGGTAGGTTACCCGCGAAGTTCTTGATGTTCACAAAACAAGATATTGTGAACCATGTTTATCTTCAAAACATGTTAAAATAAAAATCTTCATTCAAAATGGAATTGTTTCTTAAGTCAAGTTAATCAAAAGGAATTGAACATAAGACAACGTAAGTAGTTAGAACTACTCAACCATTATGACTATGAGAACTGCTATCATCAAAGAAGAAGCTAATGTAGTAGTAGATACGTTAAGCTGGAAAGAAAAATTAAAAAGAAGAAGCTAATGTAGTAGTAGATGCGTTAAGCTGGAAAGAACAATTAAAACCACTCAGAGATTAGATCGTTAGGAATGACTATTTTGTTCACCCCTTCCACTCACCTTTACAACTACCTTACCTTGGAATCCCGGGACGGGATTCAGTTTAACGGGTAGGTAATATAACATCCCGTAAAATTTTCCTACGATTAACACGTTACCATAACATAGATTAACCATTTTTACCCATAACAATTATATATATATATATATATATATATATATATATATATATATATATATATATATATATATATATATATATATATATATATATATATATACTTTGTCAATTACAACGTTATTCACTCTTACCTTGAAACGACATTTACACCTAAACGTTAATAACCTATATACCATACATAACTTAAAACATTGATACTTAATAAGTATACGTTTCAATAATTAACAAATACAATTTAAATAAATCCCGAGCCTACTAAAATTCCCATGTGTACTCGCTAATAATATTGGACCTCTAAGAACCATGAACGATAATTATTATCAACTTTCAAATATAATTACAATACTAGAATATTGATCAAGTTAAGGCACCTTACAAGTTTCATCTCAATTTGACACAAATAGCATTTTATTTCAATAACAATTCGTATGAATTCTAATAAACCACCAACTTTCTGTAACGTATTTAAATCCCAATTTTAAGGCCCTTCTGTTCCGAACCAGGAAAAGTGTAAAACACGAAAGTTGTCCGAAATAATGTTTTTCGTCTAGACTCGCCAGATTTTGAACCAAAAATGTAATTCGTGGCTGTTATCTATGGAATACAAACCTGACCCAAGTAAACCTCCCTCAAATATAACCTATAACTCACACCTTCACCCTCCCTCACTTGTTACTACCCCAAGTATGACCTAGAAAAACCATGTTACTTTCTCACACACAAGCTCCTACATAACATTCGTTTCATTGTAATTGGATAGAAGCAATTATCCGACATTTGTAACAATCGAGATACAATCACACTCCAAATCTTGCAATATTCTTGAACTCATTCGACACTTGTTTCATTTGATGAACCTTCATACGCCACCTCCAACAATCTCCAATCCAAATACATGCAAACATCTTATCCCTGCTCCATATCACATTCCAGATTGAGTATATAAAGGCTCATGCTAATCGACTTTCACACTACATCACATTCATACTTATAATCTTTCTGTCGAGCCAAGTTGGAAGAGAAAGCAAGATTGTGGAAACTTGGAACTAATATTGGTTCGTGGATGAACCCTTAACCAGGCTGTACACGATCACTTTTCCACTTCCCTCACTATCCTTGAACCAAACTTAAACCTAAATTATTGCTCTTGCTGTTCCTGTCGAGAAGAAGAAACCATGCTTCGACTGTTACACTCACAAAACTATCACCTTTCAATGTTGTTCTAAGTCTTTCCTCTACTGTGGTACGAACGAGAGCTATGGCCAAGATCCTAAGGGTTTATGCCGTGCATGGGATCCTTGGAATGAAGGTCTCATTTCCTTGTTAGGCCAAGAAACGAGTAGCACCAACCATTTTTCCATCACTGATCTCTAAGTCGCGCTCTACACACCCATGTGTGGCATCTTTGTAAGTCATTTTCTCTGCTGTATTTGTTATCCTTTTTATCAAACATACCGAGGTTAGCTTCAGCTCGTTATTTTATACTCTCGTTCATCATCGTTATTAAAAATGTGACATCTTGAATCTCGACGTGGCTGTGCATGATGTGGTAAAATAAAATATAACTAATGATAAAGTATCACTTATAAAATGCGAATATAAAGCTATCCAACTTAATGTACCATGAGAGTCTTGTATGGTTAAATGGCTTAACAAACCAAAAGGTTATATAACAGTCGATATATATATACCCCTTTACATATCATACAAGCTCTACCTTTTATTTTTCCTACTCTCGTAAATCTTTTCTTTCGAATAAATATGGTAACTTAAACTCTCGTGTGGCCATGTAACAAAGTAGAGTAAACGAATAATAAAACATATGATAACATATATACATTCGGCTTGCACATTAGAGAACCTCGCGTAAACAAGACCAAACTTTGGCTCTTGTTGGACACATGCGTACTACTTCTTGTGGCGTAATTGCTTGCAAACTTACTGAAACGAGGACTAGTGTGCATACATGCTCACGTTAAAAAGTCACTGAGAAAGATATAACAACATATAACACAGAATCGTAGGTATATATAAATAGATCATTGAGTATTAAAACACAAAAGGAGTACTAGTCCAAATGGTTGGGACGTTTGGCTTTGCTCAAGAGGTCATGAGATCAAATCTTGTCCATGGCAGTTTTGCCCATTTTTATTATATCTCAACTTTCACCTCTTGGAAGATTTAACCCCTCGACTTTAAACTATTTGACATTTCCTTAAAATACTTTTATGAATTTATAACTTATCTTAATATTTACAACTTCAACCCCTATAAGTTTGATACTTTGACATTTAGACACTTTTCATTCTAAAACTTTTATACTTTTTTTAAAACGTATACACTATACCACTTTCATCTAGATAAATATATCAAGTACATATTTTTATTTAGACGACCACATTAACGTAAACTATAATATATTTGTCTAAATATATTATTTGCACACAACTTCGATAAATATATAACATAGACATTTACACCTCGAGACCTAACGAAATAATAAATATAAATTGAAAAGGTAATGTTTTATGATGTCATCATAATATAAGATATCGGAAGCTACATTGTAAGACTATAACAAAATAATGTTTTGAGATAACTTGAATTATAAAATTATATAACTTGACGTTATTATCGGTTAACTTGAATACACATTAAGTAATGATTATTCCTATAATAAAACTCATCGGTCCACTTAACCTGACGTAAACTTGCAAATTATTATAATTTATCATTTATCAACTTTTGATACATATCATTGATTCATGACGAGAAATATAAATAATAAACGATACTTATACATAAAGACAAGTTATATAGTATATAACTTGCTCTTGAACTTTAAGCGTTTTGCCACGCAAGCCACCTTTGCCACAAATCATTTTGTCATCGAACACCATTCAAATCACGATTCTCGATAAGTCGAACTTATCTCGAGCTTCCATATCATTCAGGTTATCTTTGAAGTCATTTCCATTCTACGTCTGACATTACGTTATCTATGCCTATCATAACTCTCAGGTGAGTCATAGCCCCTACTCCTACTTGTTTTACAATGATTTATAAACGTTTTTGGGGGAGATACATGCTTAACTACTGTTTTTACTTTTACAAGTATTCATTAACTAAATACATGACTGTATTTCATATATACTTTACTAGTTTACACATTTTTATATCTCATAAGGAAATACCTGCTATAGACATGATTACAAGTGATTTTTCAACGATATGCTATATTTGATCTCTATTGCCTAAGTTTCCTATTACCAAAAGTCCCTCGATCACGTGCCATAATCACTTGCAGGGTGAACGTAAATAATTGTGAATAGATCTATTAGGGATTGACAATCCCCATTTGGTCGCTAGAGGAAAGCCACCAAATGCACTTTATTTGATTTCATAGGTTACTGGTAAATACCTATCTTGAGAGCCACTATTTTACATCATTATTATGGATAATTTTGATGCCTGTTAATCGTTGAGTGTCATGAGCTTAGGGCAAGAGAACGGTAATAATGTAGCACTACAATGACTAATGTTAAGGGCGTACGATGTTGTAGCCCACTGTTTTATTAAACTACGAGATTGTGCTCACTATATAGCAGGAAAAACTATTAATAATTGGCAAACGAACTACTATTTTGGTGTTGACCCGATTAGGTCAAACAAACTACTATTTTGGTGTTGACCCGATGAAGGGCAAACCAATGAACTATTTTGAATTAATAAGGAAATTACTTATTTTTCTGATTTTGATAAATCAACGATTTAAGCTATGAACATTATGGATTTACTCACACTTTACTTTGAACATTATGGATTTACTCACAAGAAGGAACTTGAAGGCACGGAGTGGGCTTGTAACCCGGCATGGGCTTAAATAAACATTTTGACATATTTCAAATAAACTTGTTGTTTAAATTATGAAACATCTTGATGTCTCGAATATTTGGTATTTTGAATGAATTAAACTTTAAAGCGTCACTTTTGTGTCGTTTTCTATGATTGTGACAAAGATCCTCGAAGTAACACCCAAAAAGTCTTCCGCTGACATTTTAAGTCTTCCGCTGACGTGATGATTTTGGGGGTGTTAAAATGTATCTACGGCGTGACACCAAAATTTTTGTGGGATGGATTGTTCATTTAACATAGTTCTACTCATTTCTTGTAGTGACCTATTTTTTCTTTCTACTACGCCATTTGATTGAGGAGTACAAGGAGCGGAGAAATTGTGAGATATTCCATTTAACTCACACCATTTTCATAATTGTACCTCGTTATCAAATTCCCTACCATGGTCCTTATCAAATTGTACTTCGAATCATTTTACTAAATATTTCGAATTTTTCAATGGCTTGGGTTTTGTCACTTAAAAACCTAGTCCACGTGTATCGTGAGTAGTCATCTACTATTACTAAGGTATATTTGTTTCCTCCATAGCTCCGCACAGCGGATGGACCGAAAAGATCCATATGTAATAATTCTAGGCACCTAGTAGTGGATACTATATTCTTAGCTTTGTGACTAGCATGAGCTTGTTTTCCAATTTTACATGCATCACAAAAATGCTTGTCATATTTTAGATTAGGCAAATTTCTAACTAATTCCTTAGAGGCCAAAGATTGTATTTGTTGCATGTTAGCATGTCCTAATCTCCTATGCCACAATGTAGAGTTTTCATCTAGGGTCGTTAGGCATATCCTATCCTCAGGTTTGTTTCCTAGTTTCATAACATATATGCCACCTTTCCTAATTCCTCTACCTATAATTTTTCTATTTTTAACTATTTCGCTATCCTCTTCGGTAAATGTGACTCTACATTTATTATCACATAGTAAGTGAGTCTTGGGAAATCGTACCTTTGCCAATGATTTTTCCACGTAAGTCACTACCGAAAATAACGTTACCTCCATTGTATGCCTTGTATGTAGAGAATAGCTTGCGGTTCCCCGTCATGGCCTCGAACATCCGCTATCTTTGATCCATTCGTCAGGTTCCAAGTCAATTCCTAAACATATTTCGTCGGTTTCTTTTGCCATAAAACACTTTTCGTCTCTTGGCTTTTCAACTTCTTCTTTGTCACTATCACTCCATGTTCCACTAACAAAAGCGCCTTCATTTTCATAATCTGGTGGCTTTAGGCATTCGCCAATGAGATGATTTGGACTTCCACATCTAAAGCACTTTATTTTCCCGTAGTTTTCACTTCTATTTCGTTGGAACGCTTTTCTTTCGTCTCGTGATGATCTAGTGAATCTTCCTCGTCTCTTGAAGAATTTCTTGAATTCTCTTACGGCCATTGCATATTCTTCGTCTTCACTTTCGTCACTTGAATCATCATCATCACTAGGTTCCTTTTTGGCTTTTAGAGCAATGGATTTGGTTTGTTCTTTCTTGACTTTGACCGTTTCCGAATCTCTTCTTATGATTTCTTCATGAACCTTCAAGTTGCCAATTAGTTCATCTAGTGATAACGTCATCAAGTCCTTTGATTCTTCAATTGCCGTGACCTTAGCTCGCCATTTTGGATGCAATGCCCTAAGAAATTTCCTAACACAATTTTTACCAGAAAATGTCTCATCAAGTGCTTTTAAACTTGTGATAATAGTGTTAAACTTAGCAAAAGCATTATCAATTGATTCCTCTTCCGGAATCGTAAATTGTTCATATTGTTGTACAAGAAGATCTATTTTATTATCTTTGACTTGACTATTACTTTGGTGAGTGATTAGTAAAGAATCCCAAATTTCTTTGGCGGTTTTACACATAAAAATTCTTTCATACTCTTTGCGTGGTAATGCATTATAAATAACCATTTTAGCCTCATTATTTTTTGCTAATTTCTTTTTCAAATCATCATTTTGTTCTTCGAAAGATACAATTTCATTCATTTTAGTTTCAACATTATATTGAATAGGGGGAAAATCACCAAAGGTAATAATATGCCAAAGATCAAGATCTTTTGATTTCACATACGTTTTGAATCTATTTTTCCAATATAAAAATCCATCACTTTCAAATAGTGGTGGTCTTTGCATAGATTGCCCTTCTAAATATTTTTCAGATTCCATAGATCGTTACAAGTTTTAAAATACAATATATTTTAAAAATCTTGCTAGACGTGGCTCTTGATACAAATTGTGGAAAACTAGAAGGGGGGTTGAATAGTTTTACGTCTTTTTAATTTGTTATAAAAGATAGTTTTAGTGTTTTCTTAGCTTTTAAAAACTTAGATTCGATAATATGTGATCTCAAGTCTTGCATAATATAAACAACTATCAATAAACAATATATAACAATGATAAGTAATGAAATAAGTGAGAGATGGAAAGATCGAACCGCGAGAAAAGAGATTTATAGTGGTTCGGCTACAAGGACACCTTCCTTGCCCTACTCCACTCCTCGAACACCTAACTCGAGAGTTTTCTTCACTATATCAACAAGCTCCCTTATGGCGGAGAAAACCTTACACACCAATTTTCACACCTAAGTCACAACTTCTACACAACTTCTTCAAATCAATCTACTTCACAACTAACTACTCCACACCTATCTTCTTCACACCAATCTAGTTCCTAACTTTTCTTCTTCACACCAAGCTACTAACTAATCACACAATCTATATATCTAGCACAACTATCTACAATCAAATATTCACAACAATCTTCACAAAGGATAATGTAAATGATCTTTGATGATGCACCAACAACTTGGATGTGGAGATCACAACAAGTTGTAATACTTCTTGTCTTAGGGGATAGAAGTATTCTTCTCTTGCACTTGAGAGGATGAAGTTTGGATCACTTTGAAACAAAGAATTATACACTTATGATCAAAGGATAAGAGAATAGAAATATGGATCTAGATCAGAAAGTTTAGAAGTGCAAAAGGTAAGAAAATTCTGAGGGATGAACCAGTATTTATAGGGGAGAAAAATACTGTTCTGGAGCGTGGCCGGTCCCCTTAATTAATGGCCGGTCCCCTTAATGATTAAGGGGGCCGCCCCTTCAGAACGTAGGTTTTTCTTGTCTTTTAGTGGGGAATATTTTTCTGGATAAAATTTGCCATTTTTGGTTGGAAATTTGAAATCATATATTTATAATGAATTAAACATATTCTTTTAATTCCAAAAGTAATTTTGTAAAAGATATAAGATGTTTAATGCATTTTATAAAAATTCTAGTGATTAGAGAAATTTCCTTTGATCATGAAATGTAATAAACCCTTTGTTTATTTATACCTTAAGTGATATGGAAGCAAAGACAAATATTAAGCACTAAAAACTTGTTTACATCATAAGTTTTAGATTAATGAGTTTATGCTTTGTAATTATCAAAACATAGAGACATTGCTAATATGCTAACAATGTTTTAAGACATTATTTATGTCAACAAATTACTTTTTTTTTTAAATTCATACTGAAAACCACAGATTTATAACTAATCCCATGGGATTTACTGTGAATCCCATGGGATTCATGCTGAATAAAGAGCAACATACCTTATAGTCTATACACTTTTTCTTCTCTTCACTATTGTCTTCCTCTGCTTGTTCTTTTGCAACTTCCTTATTAGTTTTTCTATAAACCCACGGATTTTTGTCTCTTATCATTTCAATCACACAACCTTCTTCTATCTTTAAATCTTGAATCGTAGAATTCCAGTATGCTTCGTATATTTCAGTTTGAACTAGCAGAAATATCATTCTAGTATACACTTTTGCTGCATGACGTTCAATCTCTAATTGTGTTAGACATTCTGGAGCCGCGTAAAATGTTTTAAAGTCCAAATGTTCTTGCCTATATCGTTGTCTTTCCATTGCTGATTCATAGGACATCATAAAACTAACTAGCATTGCTCCTAGGCTTGTGAAACTTTTGAAGAACGAGTTTTCACTCTTGGATCTTGATGTGGTTCTCATCAAACCAAACAATGGCGAGTCGATGAAAAAAGCTGGAATCCACATTTCTCGTAGGTTAAACATCTTGGTCATCCATTTGTGATTTTGCAAACCAAAATCCTCAATCAACTTAGCCCATTTCCCTTCAAATTCCAACGGTTCCCTGTACATATTCCAAACAATCTTCTTAAAACGCTTCTTGAAATCTGTTTCTACATATATCTCTTTACAAATATGTTTTTGATAAAGATAGTTTTAGAATCATTTTATCAGCATAAATAATATGATATACACATGTAAATCCCATGGGATTTACAAATGAATCCCATGGGATTCATGTGACAATCCCATTGGATTCATCATGCAATCCCATGGGATTCATTAGGCAATCCCATGGGATTCATAGTTTCATACAGAATCTCATGGGATTCATAGTATCATATGTGATAAGAAACACATTTTTTATAAGTTCGATAAATTACCTTTGCTGGAATCTTTTGGTCAATATGCCACATGCAAAGTCTGTGCTTTGATTTAGTGAAAACGGCTTCAATGGCTCTCTTCATTGCTCCATCTCGATCTGTTACCACCATTGTTGGTTCTTTTTTGAAAGCTGTCATAAATGCTTTTAGAAGCAACGTGTATGATCCAGTGTCTTCATGTAATAGCATTCCCGAACCAAGTGTGACACACTTTCTGTGATTATCGACACCGGTGAATGGTACAAACACCATATTGTACCTAAAAATAACATAATTGTTAATTACACACACAATCTAAAAGGGTGAATCCCATGGGATATAATCTGTGAATCCCATAGGATTTCATGAGAATCCCATGGGATTTCATGATAATCCCATGGGATTTCATAAATAATCCCATGGGATTCTCATGAAATCCCATGGGATTTCATAAAGAATCTCTTGTAATTTAGATATAAAACTTACTTGTTACATCTGAATGTTGCATCAAATGATACTATGTCTCCAAACTCCTTATAATTGCATTTCGCAACTTCATCAGCCCAAAACAAAGCCACTAACTCACTCTCTTCTACCTTATAATGAAACGTAAAGTTTGGCACATATATCTTTCTGTTTTCCATTTTATTTATAAGCATTTGTGCGTCACTTTCCCCAATGAACAGATTAACATCCCGCATTTCATTCTTAAAATCATCAACTGTCCCATGAACATACTCATACCCTCCTTTCATACTCGTTAACAAGTTGTGAGCCCGTGTTGGACCAATCTTGTTCTTTGTAGCTTTAACAACGAACATTTTTTCTGCTTGTGTCATTCTTCTTTGCTTTTTTGTAAAATGTTTGTACTCTTTTGGTAGGAGCATATGGTTGTGTTTTGCAATAAACTGAACTATCTCGTATTTTTGAGAAACAACATCCAATTCTAACCTTATACGAGCTCTACAACCTGTTATATAAAAAAAATATTTTAAAAACATGTTATTCAAAAACAAATCCCATGGGATTCAGAAAGAATATCATAAATATATTAGAGAGCTTTACTACCTGTTACATGCATCATTGTATTTCTTTTTTGTTTGTCACTGTCTTTAGCATCCAAAGTGTCGATATTAATATGTCTTGGAGCTCCTTCTTTATTGCACATGATGTATTTGAGTTGTACCGCTCCAGATTTTGTTAATTTTTGTCCTACATTTTTAATTTGAAAACCTCCGGCTTCAGCGTAGTTACCATACATTTCTATAGCTTCATCTAGAGTGTTATAGAATTTTCCCTCTTCTGGTATAGGAATTCCTTCTACACGAGGCTTCCAATATTCCGATCCGCCCGGTGTCTCAGTGTATTCATATAAAGTTGGTCTTGATGATTTCATAGAATCTGTATATAAAAAGCAGAAAAGGGATTAAGAATTCTTCAAACAATGAATCCCATGGGATTCATAAAGAATCCAATGGGATTCGGATTCATTGTTGATTCATTATGACAAGTAAATACCACGGGATTCTTAACGAATCCCATGGGATTCGTTAAGAATCCCATAGTATTTACTTGTCATAATGAATCAACAATGAATCCCATGAGATTCATTGTGAATCCTATGGGATTCATGCTGAATAAACAATGAATCCCATGGTATTTATTGGGAATCACTATTAGGATTCATTAAAACAAAACCTATGGGATTTTAGACTTCTCATAACATTAAATATTAGAATCCCTTAGGATTCATTATGAATCCCACGGGATTTACACATTTTTAATATCATTAAAAAAAATTGAGAATTATAAGGGATTTTTACCATGTATATTTTTATCTTGTTCTAAATCATCTTCTGACGTGTTTATTGCAGAATCCGGCGGGTTTGTTGATGATTCCGATCTGTTAATTGAACATTCCGGCGGTTTTGTTGATGATTCCGATGGAGGTGGTGGTGTTTTGTTTGGAGGTTGCTGATGCTTCCGATATGTTAATTGAACATTCCGACTGGGTTAGTGATGCTTGAGATCTGTTTGATGAACATTCCGGCGGCGTTTTTGATGAACCCGACGGGTTCATGATTAATCCGGCGATTGGATGATTTTTCCGGTGAGATTTTGGATCTCAGATCTGGGTTGATATTTTTTTGGTTTGGATGAGAGAGAAAGTAGAGGTTGTTATGATAGGGAGTAGGTTTTTTTTTTTTTTTTTTTTTTTTTTTTTTTTTTTTTTTTCTCTAAATTACTATCTTACAATACTTTGTATTTTTTTGGTTTAATCTAAGCCATTAGATGGAGGGGGAATGGATGGTTGGGATTTGTTTATATGTACTTTAGATACTAGTGGTTTTTGATAGATCTCAACTCATTAGGCAATAGATTATTAGGGTGCTTTTATAATCTACACCCAACAATTGTTAAACCCCATAGATTATAGTTCTTTTTTTCTTTTCATTTTATTTTTATTTTAAATATCTTACAATACGTTAATCGTTACACGAAACAAATAATACAATCGTGATGAGAATTAAATCATATTTCTATTTCATATTTTTATACAAGAGTACTTATATACTCTCGCCAAATTTTATTCTTTGAGTTATTATTATTATTATTATTATTATTATTATTATTATTATTATTATTATTATTATTATTATTATTATTATTATTATTATTATTATTATTATTATTATTATTATTATTACTTTATTGAGAAACAAATAGGATTTTACAAGAAATTAGTGGGGAGCCGAGATACTAACTGAGCCCCCACACCTCTAGCTACAGCAAAACCAATCCTACTAAAAATATGTGGAGCAGCACGCGCTCCACATATTTTTGGTTGAAATTTCAGCCGTAACAACAAAATCACATGTGATTTGTTGCTTGATATGTTGTCATAAGTGTTGATTTTGTATGCTTAAGTTTGAACTGCAAAACTAATGTGTTTGTCTATTTTTTCCTTCTTAGGTCATGCGATCAACTTTTTTGGTGTGTAGAACAAGTGCTTCCTAAGATTTGTTAGAATCTGATTTCTGGTCAGACTTATCTAACACATGAGACTGTTATGTGTTAAATAAGTGTGGCGTGATTACACGTTTTATGCATGTTTTGAGTTATCAGAGCTTGTATAGGTTTAGTCTTTGCAATTTTATATGCCCGCGAAATTGTAGTAGCTTGATACATTTTATGTTGTTGCTTAATATGTGCTCATAAGTGTTGGTTTTGCATACTTATTTTTGGATTTGATTGTTTTGTTTTTTGTTGCAAAACAGATGTTTCCCAGTATTTATTAGAATCTAATATGTGGTCATGTGAGCTGTGAAACGTGAAGTAGTTGAAACTTGGGATTTTACATGTGGTAGCTTGATAATATACTTTATGTTGTTGTTTGATATGTGATCAAAAGTGTTGATTTTCTATGCTTAGGCTTGGATTAGACTGTTATGTATTTTGATGGTTGTGAAAAAAATTGTGTTTGTCCATTTCTTTGGTTCTTGGTTATTAGCAGCTATTTTTGGGCAATTTTATATGTGGCCATATGAGTATTGTGGCAGGGAATTTTAGTGGATTGACATATTTTATGTTGTTGCCTGGTATGTGGTCATGAGTGCTGATTTTGTATGCTCAAGTTTGGACTGAAAAAGTAATGCGTTTGTCTATTTTTTCATTCTCGAGTCATGAGATAAATTTTAGTGTTCTGAACATATGCTTCCCAATAATTTTTAGAATTTGATGTATGGTCATACTTATTTAACAAATGAGACTCTTAAGTGTTAAATAAGTGTGCTCTCATTACATGTTTTGTGTATGTTTTGAGTTATTAGAGCTTGGATAGGTTTCGTCTTTGCAATTTTATATGTTCGCAAAATTGTAGTATGTTTTTTGTTGCAAAACAGATGTTTCCCAGTATTTGTTACAATCTGATATGTGGTCATGTGAGTTATGAAACACGAAGTAGTAGGAACCTGAGATTTTATATGTTGCTTCATATTAGACTGTTTAATAATAATCGTTTAAGTCAATGCGTAATTTTTCTGTTGAAAGTCGATTAGGTTCAGCTCAAACATTAATTCTAGGTTAAAATTATCTAACAACATTGGCCAACTGTGGTTTTATTGATTAAATATAACGTTGTTTAAGATCTCTTTCTTTTGAAATTGGCCAACTGTTTGAACACAAATGTGATCTTTGGAATTTTCCAAGGCATGTATGTTTTGGTCGTGCAAAACAAACACTTGCTAATATCATTTAGAATCTCATAGGTGGTTATGAGTGATTGTTTTTGCTATGTATGAGGGCGGTTGTTTTTCGTTATACATGTTGGTGTATTGTTGTACACAACGAGTTTTGTGTGAGGTCTGGTGTGTGATCCTAGGTGTTGATTATGATCGATTTCTATAAGTTGTGTTCATACTTGCTGATATCGATATAGTATGCCTCCTTGGCCACTCCACTAGTGGCTCGGCTTCGCCCTAGAAGCTACTGCTTACGCCTCTCTAGGCTTCGCTATCACTCATGACTGGTATATGGATCTCTCTATGTAGTGGTCGGCCTTCTAGAAGCTTTGCCAGAAGCGACTAGTCGCTTCCCGAATGCCCCTTTCCTTCGCTACTAGGAGAGTCATTAGCTTGCTTGCATTCTAGAAACGGTAGCTTCTGCGCCCTTCCTGCCTACTGAAATAGATGTGAATGATCGTGATAGCTCTTAAAATCCTATTCAGTCTGATTAGATATGTCATTGAAAGAAAGTGATTTTGTCGCCTTTTTTTTTAGGATTCCGAGGATGGGCAAAGCCTCCTCCTCAGATAAAGATGTCATAAGTGATATTAGTTAAAAAACGAAACCCAAATATTTTATCTTCAATGATCTAATGGGCTCCGAATAATTTTTCTCAACAACGTACCTTCTTGATTATCTCTAGAATTTTTAAGCTTATTAAGGAACAATTTTTATATATGTGTTTATGTTTACATTTTGCGATTAGTATTCTAACCAAGTGGATTTTATACATTTCGCGGGCGACAGTGTTCACAGTGGGCAGTGGCTATAGCGCGTCAGGTATGTTAAATTTTCGGCTATTATTCTGGCATTCTTCTGCTCTCTTTTGCATACTGTTCATTGTCTGAAGTGAGACGTGTATACTGAGTACAAATATTAATGGATTGTTCCTATTTTGTGTTTAGGGTATCAAAGAGATGTCGACTGGTGATTGTAATGTGTAAATAAGGAGAATGAAAGAAATAAAAAAATGTTGTTTTTGGTAGTTGAAGAAGTGTTTTATTCACATATCGTATGGTTCTAGGTGAAGACAACCATCAAAAATAGGCCTCCATCCATCTCGGATAAGTTCGAGATGCCTTATGGTTTTATGGTATTTTTTTCTTGTTAAAGTTCATGGCATCAAAAAAGGAAGAGGAAGCGGGAGAGTGTTAATATGTGATTTTACAAAGGATGGATGAGATAAGAAGCTTTTCAAGGTTTACAATGTACAAATTACTTTAGGATAGGCACCACTTTTGTTTATAATTCTAATACTTTACATTGTTTGCGGTGACACTGTTTCCATGACTGTTGTTAAATAATTTGACATTAGAGATTGCATTTTAAGTCTTCTATTTTCCTTTATAGGATGCATCAACTAGACAACACATGTGTGTTTATGTTTGTATGAAGTTTCTGATGTCTTTTAAAGTCTGGTATGATGATGCGCTGCTTGCTATTTAAAATTTGATTAGCATGTTGCGTTTTCGCAGAACATATATTTAATATGAGTGATCATCGTTGGCGCATTTTCCTTTGATAATAGTTCTCAGGTTCATTTATTGATTTAAGTATTGTGATTTTACAAAATTTGTGGCTAATATGCGTAGTGGTTGGTCATACTTGTGGAAAGATTCTTTTGACAACCCTGACTTTATCAAAGGTTATGGTGCCTACCATGCACATCCACATGGTTTTATTCTAGGCTACTAAGTCTGTTATAGAGCGCATGTTTAAGGCCGATTTGAACAAAACAATAAAAGAATTGACTATGTATGACTCAAAGGGGATCAATGTATACAAGTCACTTGCAATTAAATATATACCTATAGGAAATAAGCAAGAACTGAATGGAACGATTTTGTAAGACTTTATTTGTGTGAAGGAATTAAAATGATTTATTTGGTTTTTGTATGTACGTTGTGTAGATCTTTTGTTACAAGTGCGTTTGTATTTCGTTGTTTGTTTTCAATAATTAGCTTGGATTATAACAAATACTTTTCTTAAACCATGTATGTTAGGTACATGCAATGTTTTCAAACCCGGGTTGACCCGGCCGGGTCAACCGGTTGGACCGGTACCCGGTCAGAAAACGGGTAAAAAAAACCCGGGTTTCTAAAACCGGGTCAACCGGTTAGACCCGCCGGGTTTTGAGTGACCCGAGTCAACCCGGGTTTTGAAACCCGGCCGGGTTTGAATTTTTTTTTTTTTTTACTCTTTATTTCTTTTATTTTCCATTAAGGTGCTCTTTTTGTTTGATATGAATTTTTTATAGTGTATATTCACTCATATTTGTGATTAATTTCCACTTATTAGATTGAATTCGGGTTATGATATCCAAAGCGCTTAGCATGATTAGGAGTTTAGGACCCCTATGCTTGAACTGTAAGGTTCTTTGCTCTTTTTTCACTACAGTGTAGTGTTTGGAGTTTGGATATTAAACTTTAGACAATAGAAAATAGATTTTTGAAAATGTGCATAAAACCGGGTCTAACCGGGTTGACCCGGTGGTTGAACCGGTTGACCCGGTGACTCGGCCGGGTCAATCCCAAACCCGGGTTTCAAAACATTGGGTACATGTTATTAGCATTACCAATTATCACTCCAATTCGCTAAAATTTTTAGTAGAAATTCGTGCACAAACGCTCAACGATAACGGGCGAGTTAGAACCCTCGTTTAACACGTAAAAGTCTTAAATGTAAACATGAAAAACTGGTCATGTTCATGGGTCCACCATTATTCCCTAACTTGGAAAGCTTACTAATTAAAATTTACATATTTGAGATTATTTATGCATTTGTATTGGTAACTGAAATAAAAATTCTTATACGGTAGTAAAAGGACAAACAGTACACATGAATCTAATATTTTATGATTTTACTAGAAGAACTATTTTTAAATGCATGCATGGCGGCAGACAGGCACAGAACACCCATATCTTGCATTCCACGTTACCGTACACTTCCCACCGATCCTTTTGATTTTTATGCATTACGATGGTTAAACGGGTTCGCGTATTTAAGCTTTACCACTCATACTAATTTACATGTTATAGTTTTTGGAAACTTAAAAACAGTAAACAAAATTATTCAGATCTTTTTCTAGAAAAAGAGGTTTACGAGTTTGAACTTGGAATACAATAATATTAATGGGAGATATATCAGTAAATATTATGCAGTTTTTATTGGATGGGAGCAATGTTCTAAAAGGCTCAAGGCGCACTAAGGCGCAAAGGGGGGCAAAGAGCCTCAAGTCGAGGCGCATTCTAAGGCGCGAGATTCATGAATGCGAGGCGCACTAAATATATTAAGGTTTTTATAACATATGTGACCATTTATGTAGATTAAATAATACAAAATAACATTAAAATACTAATACATGACATATATTGCCATTATAAAGATTAAAATGGATCATTTGTCACTTCGCAAACGGATCAACTCTTTCATTTAATGACTTATATAGAGATTAAAATCTATATCAGACTAAATATGCTTGTATCCTACACTTGTAGACTTACATTTAACAAAGCTCACAATTTAACCCAAAATATCAAGCAAGCAACGTATTAATATTCAAGGCACAATGCCATATTTTCATGATAATATGTCGTAAAGAAAATATTTAATGAAACAAAGTAACTTCTTAAATAAAATTTCAATCACTAAAATAAACATAAAATCAATTCAAATTTACAAATCATACAAGTACTCACCATATGACTTAAAAGGCCCATGCATATAACTTATAAGGCCCGTGTATCTTATCTTAATATTTAGGAAAAAAGCCCAAAAACCCGTTACATCTCCGAGGCGCAAAAATCCCTAAGGCGCAAAGGCGCAAAAATCCCCAAGTCGCGCGATTTTTGTGGGATTCATGCATGTCGTGAGCCTCGATTCAAAAAAATCCCTAAGGCTAGAGCCTCGTGCGATTTAGCGCCTAGGCGCGCCTTAGGCGCGATTTTTAAAACTCTGGATGGGAGTATGCATTATGAAATTTCTTTACTATTGTGAGCATGACTAAAGTTTAATATATATCTTGTTAGTTTATGAACATAAATTAATAGTGGTGTGTTAGGATCGAACTCGAGATCACGGGATTGCACACTTTACGTATGAAGAGTAAATGAATAATTATTTATAAATATTATATATAATTATAAATAAACACAAAACGAGTAACGACCGTTAATATTTAACGGATAATGACTAACAACCGTTAGACAAAAATAAGGAAAGTTTATTGTATGAATTATTGGAAAGTCAAGAAAGTTCCGGAATCCCTAGGGGAGTTCCTAAACCAATCGACCAAGACAAAGGGGGCACCTCCTTTGTGCCTTGGACTCCAAGTAATCATACACTATAAATACAAACCCAAGATTCATTGTTTCCCAGCTCTGATACCATTGTTGGAATTAGATATCATGACAATCATATAAATAAACCAAACACATCAAGTAAGCATAGCGGAAGCGTTATAACAAGATCATATAACATGTAATTAATTAATCAATAATAAATAGTAAACACACCTTTGCGATTCTAGCCCGAACAAGAATCAATTAATGCAATTCTTCAACATATGAACCCTAATTAGGGTTTATGTGGATTGTAAGAATAACCCCTTACCTTTTTTTTATTCAATCCAAGAATCAAACAATAGTGTGTTTGAATCGCGTTCTTGTACACACATAATATGTGTTTTCTTTCTCTTCTCTTGTCTCAAAATCGATCCATCATTAAAACCCTTTAAGGGATTCGATTTTCATAAGCTCAAAAGTTTTGTGTTTAATTTACTTGCATAAACTTTTACTTGAATTAGTACGTGTGTACAAGAACGCGATTCAAACACACTATTGTTTGATTCTTGGATTGAATAACAAAAAAGTAAGGAGTTATTCTTACAATCCACATAAACCCTAATTAGGGTTCATATGTTGAAGAATTGCATTAATTGATTCTTGTTCGGGCTAGAATCACAAATGTATGTTTACTATTTATTATTGATTAATTAATTATATGTTATATGATCTTTTTATAACGCTTCCGCTATGCTTACTTGATGTGTTAGGTTTATTTATATGATTGTCATGATATCTAATTCCAACATATCTAATAAACCAATCTTAGTCTTCATTTTTATCGAAAAAAAAAATGTTTACCTTTTAAAAAAAATTAAATATCTCACAAACCATTAATTGTTACGCGAAAAACATTATACCATCACGACGAGAATTAAGTTATTTTTCTATAGATATGCATTTCTATATATTTTCGACTTTTTTTTAATTTTTTTTTCAAAATTTCCGGCCAGAAAAATCACACGTGATTTGTAAAAATCACATGTGGTTTGATGTTTTTTCTGGGTGAAAATTTTGAAAAAAAGAAAGTATAGAGAATTGCATATCTATAGATAGATAATTTAATTCTCGTTTTGATGGTGTGTTTTTTGTAGCTTGGAGATTTACCGTTTGCAAGATATGTTGTTTTAAAAAAAGGTGAAAAAAGTTTTTTTATTAATTTAGATGAAAAATAGATAACTAAGATTGGTTCTTTGTATCTATGACAAATATGAGATCTATATTAATCTCAACTCTTGTGAGCATTCATGTAAATCGGGTACATGCATGGTTTATGCATATTAGGTGAATACTCGTGTACATTAACAAGATTTTATAGCGACAAACAGTTATAGTTGCTATTTTAGTTAAGTATTTCGTGTAATGTTTATACATACAAGGTAAAATTAATCAAACTTTAATTGAAAAATGTTAAAAGATGCGGTAATTCAACTAAAAAACACAACTATTAAAATGTATCAGAGAACATATAAAAACATTTAGTGAAACTGAAAATGAAAAATTACATAAATTTTGAAATAATTCACGTTATTCATCATGTAAAACTTCTTGGTACACAAAATTTGGGGTGTAGACTCCTTACTGACTGAAATCTTGCGCAAGCTTCAATAACACCTTTTTAGTTTTATGTGATATCATCTAAATAACGCGACATAAAACTGACCTCATTTGGTTTGAAACTTGTTCAAGAATAACATCAACATTTTTTTTGTTATCATTCATTTCATCAACTATGGACTAATACAATATTAAGAAAAAAAAAAGTTGTAATATGATGTCTCAATAAAATAATAGAGTTTGAGGATAATTTTAATTTTTTTTAAATGTTGGGATTAAATAAACAAAATTTTTCTTTTATTTTTATATACTACATTCATAAAAGGTTGTCATGCGTATTTTTGAAATTTCTTGTGCAAACTATTTTTGAAAATGTTTTTAAGGTAACTATTACAAAAACTTGCTATGCATATGATACGGGGTTTAAAAGCGGTTTTAGGGCAACTATTTGAGTTATTGATACGACCCGGTTAAGGGTTGTATAGGGATAAGGCACCACTTTTAGCGTGTGCGAGCTCCTTAAAAAAATATAGAGAAGAAGACTAGAGAATTACTTGACAAACTTGATTGATTCATTCATAATAATGATTCGGTATATATAACCGAATAACCCTAGCTTGTAAAACAAGCCAAACATAAAAACATATCTAAACAATGACACTTTCCTAATACGACACAAAGAAATATCCTAAATAAATATAATATGACATAAGCCCGGGGCGTATCATTCCCCACTCCTTCGAAATCACCTTGTTCTCAAGGTGTCATCTTGAAAAATTTCTCTTGATTCCGGGATCCCATATCCTAATCCTAATCCTAGTCCTGTCTTCCACTCCCGTAGTTCTCCTCCCTTCCGCTACCGCAACCAACACCTTTTTCCTCTTCCGCCTTCCACTACATTGGACATAACACAACACCATTCTTCTGCCTTCCGCTACCCATGCCATAACACTCCCCACTCCTTCAAAAATCACCTTGCCCTCAAGGTGATACGAAGAATATGCAGATTGAGAGTTCGCTAATTTCTCGCTTAAATTCAAATTTATTTCATCCAAACGACTATCAAATTGACCACCTCCATCCTTAAGTGTCGATATCACTCTACGTAACTCATCCTCACCAACCTTAAGCACTTCGCCAGCACCCACAACCTCTTCAACTCCAATATACTCATCAACATTCACTGACCCTTCAGCCTTATGTGAAGCAAATTCACCCTCTAATGGTAGAATGACATCTATTTTCATTTCAATGATATGCTCTTTCTCTTCCCTTGCAATTGTCTCAAAACGACCCTCGGTGATACGAGCTTTGAAGAAGTCTTCTCCCAAAGTTAAAGGATTGAACCTCAAAAATTCCCAAATATCTAGGTTCACGAAGCATGTTTCTGCCGCACGGGTCAATGAAAAAGATTCGTCTAGAGTTTTGGGATTTGACCGTAAGAGTAAACATTGTAGATCCAGTTTAAGTCCGGAGATATAAAACGATTTAAGTAAAGATTCAGATATCCCTGTTACTCGATTTGCAAGTACCACAAACTCACTCTCATGCCGTAACAGTTATTATATGAGAAAATGAACAAAAGATTGAAATCTTAATATCAAATGAGTATTTATAAGATTAACCATTACTAACTTTTAAGTTTTTGAGTTATATAGTAGTGACCATGAGCATGCAGATTTTACAATCCTGATTGACATCTTTTGTAAATTATAGACCAACTGCTATGTATAAATTATTGTAGACTAGAACGGTACTCGCGCAATGTGACGGCTGGTACCTGTAATTATATTTTGCGTTATTCGGTTACACATTTAGTTGTTTTTATTCTTTATAAGTAGAGATTGTTAAGCCAAATAATTTTAGTTTGAACAACCAACCTGATTCTTAACAAACTTATTAACCAACCTGCTTCCTAACCAATTAATTTTGAAATCCTTCCATAATAAGCAAGCAAAAGTCTGAATTTTTAAGTCTTTCTAATTATAGAATAGTCTCAAATGCATTATATAGTAGTATAGATAATGCAAGTTCGTCTTATCAGATACGGAGTATATCATTAGAGGATCTGAAATGGGTTAGAATACCTTGCTCCGGGTCGAGGTGGTTCAGCGCCACCACATGCATCAAGCTCAACGCTGGGCTGTAGCGTGGGTCCTCGAGGTCTTGAGGTTGAGCAAATAACAAACAAAAACATTTTCTTCTTCTATTTTAATCTAGAAAGTGGTTAGCGTTGGACAGTTATCATTACAACGTAATAGTAGTGAGAATGTAGCTGGATCTGTTGTTAAGGTGTCAACGGTGATATATGGGCGGTGGTCGCAAAACCACTGCGATCTCCTACTATGGCCAGTCAATGTTTTGTACTCGACTAAGACTTGGTATAAACTCACAAGTTTTTATACGCACAAAATGTTAGAATACCAATATGTTTACCACTTTTTTATTTCATCATGATGAAGATACTGTTAATAATACAAAACTAGATATATTTACTAAATAAGTCTTTTCAAACTAAGTTAAAAAAAAAAAAAAAAAAAAAAAAAAAAAAAAAAAAAAAAACAAACAAACAAACCTAAGGTTTTGTTTTTTTCTCTTTCTAGTACACTTTCCCATTAGGCGAGGTGGACTAAGGATTCATGTGTGAGAAGTCCTCTTTTATCGGCAGTCTTTATATAAAGAAACTTCTATGTTTTGATATTTTTAGTTTTCTATAAGAGTAAATTACCAAAATGAACATTTTATGCAAGTAGTTTTCGAAAATAAACATCGCCTATAAAATTATCGAAAATGAACATCTTATATATTATCCATTAGATCTATTACTAATTTTGCTTCTAACCGTTAGATCTACTAAAAGAAATAGTAGGCGAGGTGCACGCGAGGCAGAAAGACAAGGGTGTTTAGGGCGAGTTGTACGCGAGGTTCAAGCGAGGTGATATTTCAGGCGAGATGTAAGCGAGGTGAATTGAATTGTGTTATCACGCGAGGACACAGGCGAGGTGACATGCGAGGTGCTATGCGAGGGTATTTCAGGAGGCGAGGGTATTTCAGGGGTGAGGGTCTAGGCGAGGGTATACGCGAGGCAAAGGCGAATTTTAGATGACGAAATGGTGTGGACTGAAGTTATAAGCAGGAGCTAGGCGAGGGTCTCGGCGAATTGGGTGTGATCTAGGCGAGATTATACGCGAATTGTGTGTGGTGTAAGCGAGGGTTCATGCGAATTGTGTGGTCCTAGGCGATGTGAAAGAATTGTATGAATGCGAGATGTGACAGAGGTCCTAGGCGAGGTTTTCAGCGATGTTCAAGGCGATGTTTTCAGCGATGTTCTAGGCGAATTGGTGAAATTTCATGGATGGACCAAAACAATGCAAGATGTAGCTGAACAAAAGAGAAGAAGTCATGAAAAGTGATATCAATAAAAGAAAAGGAGAAGAAGTCATGAAAACTGTTACGTATAGATATAGGTAAATGGAAAAGGAAACATTCACAAGGGTTTTGTAAGATTTTAATAGTCCAGAAAGAGAAATATCACACATAAAACTAATTAAATATTACAAAAACTAATTAAAAATGTACACGTATTATGTATTATGTATTATGGAGTTAGTCCCATGCGAGGTGGATTTGGTCCCAAGCGAGGTCCTATGCGAGGTGGTAACTGAGCATTTAATTTGCTTTAATTTTAAAAGTAAAACGAGGGTTATCACAAAACTTTGTTCAAAGTTTTATTCAGTGGAGTTCTACATGATATTATCACAAAACTTTGAACATAATAAAAGATAAAAAACATGTAAAATCATAAATTGGTATTTAGTGAAATAATAAAAGTTGACAGTGATATTGTACCTTATGAAATTATTAAGATTCAAAGATCATGTAAAATCATAAAGGATCATATATGAAACTTAGTTCTACATGATATTGTACCTTTTGTCCCAACAGATACATGGAATGGTCCCAAGCGAGATGTTAGGCGAATGAAAGAGCGAAAGAAAGATAAAAAAAGATGACAGTGACATAAATTGATCATTCTTGTAAAACATGTAAAAAGAGTTCATTTTGGTAAAACCAATCCATATAATGTTGATTCTCGTAATTAGGTTTTTCTATAAAGTTCAAAATATATTCTTTGTGATTTATCTATTGTCACGTTTTATATTTTTTTTTTTTGGTTTTTTTACACATAAACATCCATTTGCTAGTAAAGTTAGCCACCTACATCTATCCATTAGTAACATTAGTCAATAAGGACTAATAGTGCAAATTATTTCTCCATTATATCCCGATGCAAATATTTTCTCTTGCATTAAGAGATAACGGAGAAATAATTTGCACCATTATTCCTCATTGACTGATTTTACTAACAGAGGGTTGTAAGGTTGCTAACTTTACTAACAGAGGGATGTTTGTGTGCCAAAGAAAACCACAAGGATGTAAAGTGGGATAATGAACAAATACAAGAATGTATTTTAGACTTTTTATTTTATTTTATGATTTTTATTTTTTTTGTAAAAGGTCAAAGGATCCGGCAAATATATTACTCCAAAAAACGTTTAAGTACAAAAGATATGGGTGAATCTCATATTTCAACTCGTTATATAGGCGGTAAAGCATACATAACAAGATACTTCCTATTCTTTAAACAAGAAAAAAACCACTACTCAAAAGATAACATTAGAATCCTATGAAAACAAAATTACTTCCTACCAAGGCACTAGAGCTTTATACCATACATGTCATAAAAAACATCTAAATTCCCTGGAAGATCGTAGACCAGATCCACATAATTATCATAATCATAGTCATCATAATCATCTTCACGATCATGACCACCACCAAATAGGTTCATTGACTCATCAAAAGTGTTCACAACGTCCTCTTCATCATTGTCATAATCAACAATCTCTCCCACCTTAAAGAATGGGTTAACCCTCTTAGTAGAAGAAGTAGACGGAGCCGGACAATCAACCTTTTTAATAGGATGACCATCATCATCCACGAGAGTAGCTTTCTCATCAATAAGTAGCTTTTCAAGCTCCCCGATTTTCTCAACAATAGGAGTAGGACCTACCTCGTTAGCTTCCATTGAATCACTCACAAGCGGTTCTTGTGATGCATTACTGGTCTTTTGAGACCCGTCCTCATTGGCTTCCTTTGTAATACCAAAATTTACATCCTTAGTCATTTCATTGGTAGGAATACCAAAGTCATAAGTATTATCCATATGAAGGGCATCAAACAAGTTTGATGTAGCAATCTTCGCACCACTCGTACTAGCCACATCAGCAGCCTTCTTCTTAGTGACATCCGCTTTGTTGGGTTCAGGAGGAGGTGCTTTGGGTTGATAACAAAACTTCTTACCCAACACAGGTTTAGTAACTCCACCTTTACCCAAAACATTTTGACCACCATTCTTACCCTTATTCTTGTGATTAACCGTTTGAAACCCATCATTAACACTCTTTGTGGGCTGAGTATTAGGTTGTACAAATTTAGGACACTTAACCAGAGTATGACCAAAAATCTTACACGTATCACATAGAGGTGGTTTAAACTCCTATTAAACACGAATCTTCTCAATAGTCGAACCCGACCTATTAAGTAAGGGTATTTCAATAGTGAGGCTTTCCCTAAGCCTCTCATCCGCCTTAACTTTAATCAAGCACCTAGCAAAACTACTTTGGCCCCATGATTCCTTGCACATTTGACTAGTATAAGCATCTAACATTCTCGGCGTACCAATCAATGTAGCAAGAAGACTAAGACCATCATCAGAAAACATAGCAAGAGGAACATCATGAAATTTGACCCTACACCGGGATATTGGTCAAATCCTCTTTGAGTAAGTTGGTGTTCAAGGTCCATGGTTTAAGAATAATAGGGACATTTATAATCAACCACAGACCATTTTTAAGGACATCATCAACTCCTTTCTTCGAATTAAACTTAAAGAAAAGGAACCCATTGGCATTCATCATAACCTTATGTATACCATACTTAGCCCACACATTGCATACATAATAATCAAAAACAGAAAAAGCAACGTGTTGACTAAGGAAATAACAATAGAGAGTATTCTCATAACTAGTGTTCACCTCTTCAACTACTTTCATAGGGACCGTAAGATCCACACCATTTGTTTTCTTGCTACACTCCAGCCTACAAAAGTTAGAGGTGTATTTCTGACTCCTCCCAAACCAACCAGTCATTCGTGTGCAGTTGATTGGTCCACCTGGGAGAAAAAGTCAAGTATTAAAATCCGTGGAAGTACAGGGAAATCCCCGGGTCGTTAAGTCCCAACGAGATTGAAATTGTATTTGTAAACGTTTTTGGGTATAAATGGTACTGAGGACAGTAACCAAAGATTAAGTGGGTTTGAGTTACACTACTGATATTATTTGGATAATAATACAAAACAAGCACAGTAAATAGCTATGTATATACGTAAACTGAAATGTAAACAAATACGTGTGCGTACTGAGAAAAAGGTGAGTTTTAAGGAAAAATAAACTACAGGGGTTAAAAATGAAAATTCTATAAACTTAAACTTAAAAGAAAATTAAATTAAAAAGAAAATTAATTTTTTGATTATTTTATTATTTAATATTAATTATTTAATTAAAAATTATTTAACTATTTAATTAAAATTAATTTAAATCAAACTAAAAATGATAAAGACTACAAATTAAACTAAAAACTTGCAAAACTATTTTCTAAAACTTAAAATGAACTTGAAGAAAGTATGAAAAATTAAAATAAATATTTTTGTCTTTTTATGGGTTTTTTTATTAATTAATTACTATTTATATTAATTAAACTATTTAAACTATTTTAAATTGCTAAAAATACTAAAATGACTTAGAAAATTATGGAAAAATTTATAAAACTAATTAACCATCAATGGAATCCTAAAAAATTATAAAAAGTTTCTAAAAATTATGTTTAGGCTAATTTACTAATTAATTACTTATTTATTAATTAAAATTTAATTAACTAAATTAATTAAGGAAAATAGGAAATGAACAGTAGCAGTTAGGAAAATATTTTCTAAAAATACCTAATAACTTATAAAACTTAAAAAAAAAATATAAAAAGATACTACTATTAAATAAAAATTATTAAAACTATTTAATTACCTAATATTACTTAATTATTAATTAAACTAGTATTAATTAAAATAAATATTATTTGAATAGTAAAAATTATGAAAAAATTACAGAAAGTAGATTAAGTAACAAAAAAGCTAGGAAAAATAAATTTGGGTCAACAGCTTATTCAAATAAGCTGTAATAAGCAAAACGGCTTATTTAAGCTTATTACTCAAAAACCACCTTAAGTATATTGAGTGAGGAGAGTATGACGGAACTGGTGCCCCAAAGCTAATGGAAGGGGTGTGTGTTATATGCATGTTATACTAGCCAAGAGGTCCCAGGTTCGAATCCCACACACATCCATTTTTTTCAAACTTTTTATTTTTTTGATTTTCTTTTTGCAAAACTGCTTAACAAGTAAAAATAAGCAACTTTAAAAAGCACAACTTTTTTATATTACACAAATAAGCTCTGTAAGAGCTTATTAGCTCAACAGATGGCTTATTAAGCCAAATTTGGTTTTTTAACAAGCCAAAAGTTACAAATAAGCTACCAAGAGATAAATAAGCTATAATCTATTGAGTTATACCTAAAGTAACCTAAATTAACTAAATAAGCTACAAGAATAAGCTATAAGCTTAAATAAGCAATCCTGGACCTTGCTACAACCAAACAGGACAAAAAGACAATATGCAGCCCTATGTGGGGACCACAAATAAGCACAAGGGTCCAATTTTAAGATTGTTCCTAAAAGCTGGTCTAGTAAGCTTCCCAATAAGCCAATAAGCAGTGCTTATGGCTTATTATTAAGCTTTTGGTGAGCTTGTGAAGTTTGGTGGTCAATACTGAGTGACTCAGTATGCAACCTGAGGTCAGGTCACAAGTTGGGTTCAAATAAGCTATGTCCAATAAGCTAATGGTCCAACTAAGGCTAGGTAATGAAACTAGAGCTGATAAGCTCTCAATAAGCCAAAGGGGTAGGGGTGGGGTCCACTAATAAACTCTTAATGAGCTTATGAATATGGGTGGTTTGGGCTGACCACTCAGTGAACTGAGTTTGGTCAGGGTAACTAGTAGACCAATATAAGCTAAGAGCAAAGGTTCTATGGCCCAAAATAAGCACTGGATTATTGAGTCAGCTATGTGAGCTTCTCAAAAAGCCAAGGAACCAATCCTGGGTCTCACTAATAAGCTATGGGTGAGCTTATGAAAGTGAGTGGATAAGCTTGGTGCAGGGGAGGTGAAATCTCACCCAGGCAACTTTGAGCTTAAAATTCAATGAACAAACAAGTTTGAAAACCCAATTTTCTTTTTGTTTAGTTCACTAACTACAAAATAACTCAGAACTACAAGAACTTTATATTTCCAAACTGTATTAAACCCTATGGATTGCTAAGAAAACCTATCCATTTTGACAGCTTGGTCTTTTTGACTTTTTATTGAAACATTTAGATTTGACTTATATGAACTTGGGTCTGAATTTATGCACTGAATATGGTGTTTTAAGTTATAATGAGACTCAAATAAGTTGAGTTATCAACTTATGCAAAGATTTAAGTGAACATGTATCCTAAAAACCTATCTGTAAATAAACTATGGAGGATCAAAATGAATTTTGACTTTTAATACTATGACCACAGGTTTTTATGAGTCTTTTGATCTATTATTACCTAAGGTAACCTGTAATAACCACAAATAACCAAAGAAACTCACTATTACTCAGTGAGTTACACTGAACCAAACACCCCTATATTGGATCTGTCTTGACCTTTTCAAAGTAAATCAAAGTTTTAAACCTCAATTCTGTTTTCAAACTTCATATCATTATTACACAAGACCTTATAAGCATAAAACAACCATAATACTAGTATGAAACTTATATATAACAATTATGCTATTTCTACTGTGTAAATGAGATTTTAAAACAAAAGTTGATTTTAATTAACAAGCTAACTATTTTAAGCAATAATAATACTAACACATACCAACTAAACACAAATACACTGAAATAATCACTAATTTAGGAGATATACTGTAAAATGCCAAAAATATAGAAACAAGCTTACAATTTTTGCATTCCAAGCTAAGAACTGAGAACAAGGACCCAGAAATCTTTCCTATAAGCCTTCCACAAGGCTTCTAATACCAAGGGCCATCCAAAATGTACCCTGCTCCAGCCTTGATCATCATTGCACACTTGTTGTTTATTTATTTTCTATTTTTTTTTTTTTTTTTTTTTTTTTTATATTTTTGAGTTTAAGTATGAATACTGACTTTAGTTATTATAATGCTTTCAATAAGTTACTAAAGGAACTTATATGAGATTATAAGTTCAATAACAACAGGATTAAGAAATATATAAGCTAATGTAAGATTTTGAGTATTTGAAACTTGCATAAACTTTAAATGACCATAAGATTATAATTGAAGCTTGAAATAAGTTTATTATAATGCTTAAAACACTAGTACAATACTTGGAAACTGAAATTTGAGCTGAGATTGTAAACTACCAATTAAACGACATACATGAATTTAAAAAAAACTATATCTTCTTCCTCTGCTTCTTGTTCCTTTTATAGCATTCCATATTGTTCCACGTGGCCTTCTGAGTGAATCCCACCACTTTTCAACCCTTGGATTGCCTCAATTGATCACAGCCATTCAAATGGCTTTTTGGCGCCAAAATTGGAAGAGGTAACTTGTGGCCGTTTTTATGCATTAAATGCTATGGATGTGACTTATGATGGTGGAGGGGGACAATTTGGAGTGTAGATGTGGTCTATGGGTGGTGGTGTAAGATTTGCAGGTGTAGGGGTGGTAGATGTTGTAGGTTTAATACGTGGAGTCCCCTGGTGCAAAACCAGGGGAAGGGGTTTGGTTGTGGGGGTGACAGAGAGGGTAATGAGGTGGAAAGGTGAAGCAAGTGGAGAGGGTGGATGGTGGTAACAGGTGGAGTGGAGGTTGAAGAAAGGGGGTGGTCAACGCGGGTCAACGAGGTCAAAGTTTTTGACCCCGTTTTATTATTTAAGGGGTAAGTGGGCTGGATGTGTATTGGGCTTAGGGATAAAATGGGTGGGCTGGTGGTTGTTTTGTGTTTGGATTTGGTTTGGTTTTTATAAGGATCCGTTTGGTTTTATGGCTAAAACAAGCCCAAGGACCAATTTTGTAATTTCCTGAAAATTACGGGACCTGATTTGCCATTTTCCCAAAGTTCTCAAAAGGACTAAATCTGCCAAGTATGAGTAATGTAAGGACCGTAGTTGACTTTTCCATTTTTTTGAACTTCTAGGGACCTATTCTGCCAAACTATAAAACTTCAGGGACCAAACATGTAATTTCACCAAAATTTCCAACCAAGGACCATTCCTGCCATAGAAGATTAGTATAAGGACCAAAATTTATTTTCTCAAAGTTTTTATATCCAAGGACCATTTTTGTCAATTTTGCAAAGTTGAGGGACTAAATTTGTAATTTTGTGAAACTTAACACCAAAGGACTAAATATGCTTATTTGTGATTCAAAAGGACCTTTGGTGACTTTTTCATGTTTTAGAATAACCAGGGACTAGATTTGACAAGTTTTGAAAGTTGAGGGACTGAAACTGCCAATTATGCAAACTTTGTACGTTTTGTATCTGTTTTTGATTATTTTGCATCTGAAACATATAAAACACACTTCTGGGATAATTTCAGTATTATGATGCATATTTGAGTGTTTTTGGATGTTTTGGCAGTTCAGATTGGTATAAAATGATGAGTATTTAGACACTCATCAATCCCCCACACTAAAGTATTGCTAGTCCCTAGCAATATTTTGAGAAAATTTAATGGATTTTATGTCTCTTTACCAAAAGCCATTACTCCTGGAGTAGCCAGATGTATTGATTCAAGTCCACCTGATAACCATGTGATTTTGAGCAAACCACCAGCTGTCAACGAATTTGATTAGTCTTTACCAAAAGCCGTTTGCTTCTGGACTAGCCAACTCTTGATGGAATAGTCAACATCTTGGTGAGCTGATTACCAATTATGGTTTTTCCACGGCCTTTACCACAAGCCATAATCTTGCGGGCTAGCCAACTCATTCACTTTATGGGATATGGCGAGTTGATTTACCATATAATTTTGAGCAAATTGCAAGCCATCAACGGTTTTGAGATATCTTTACCAAGAGCCGTTTGCTCCTGGATTAGACAATCCTTATGTGGGTTAGACATGGCGGACTGATAACCATTTATTGCATTTCTAAGTGTGAAAAAATTTTAAATTTTGATCAAATGAGGGTGCTTGATGGAACATGTGTTTGAATTCATGAGAATCCCCCCCCCCCCCCACACACACACACTTAGAAATGAATATTGCCCTCAATATTCAAAGTACCGGGTGTTAAACCGATACTTAGAACATAAGAAGGAAATACTAGTAACCTTTATTTTAGTCTATGTACATTTTTTTTAATTGGATATATACAACATGTGGGGCATCTCGCCCACACTAGGGTGGTACACACGGGTGAAAACCCATGTTCAGCTACTGTTTTTGATTACCGAGTCGCTAGCTTGACTCGACCTTGAATTGATTTGTTCATGAGGAAGCTACTGTTTTTGTTAACCGAGTCGCTAGCTTGACTCGACCCCGAATTTATTGGTCCATGGGGAAAGTTTGGAGATCCGGGACAACCATTGGTTGTATGTCCCCTCCAAAGTAGTGTTTTAACCGATGGCCATTCATTTTAAAGTTGGAACCGTCAGGTTGAGCTAACTCAACAGTTTCATATGGAAATACTCTTGTTACAGTGAATGGCCCAGACCAACGAGTTTTAAGCTTTCCTGAGAATATCTTCAATCGTGAATTGAAGAGAAGGACTCTGTCACCGATGTTGAAAACACGGTTTTTAATTTTTGAGTCGTGGATCTTCTTGGTTTTTTCCTTGTAAATCAAAGAATTCTCATAAGCTTGATTACGAAGTTCATTTAATTCGTTTAGTTGAACCTTGCGGTGATCACCCGCTGTGTGAAGGTCGAAGTTTGCATGTTTTAAGGCCCAGTAGGCCTTATGTTCTAATTCGATCGGAAGATGACATGCTTTCCCATATACTAGTTTATATGGAGTACACCCGATGGGTGTTTTGTAAGCAGTGCGGAAAGCCCATAATGCATCATCCAGCTTATCCGACCAAGAGGCACGGTTTTCTCCCACCGTCCTCTCCAGAATTCTCTTAATACCCCGATTCAAGACCTCCACCTGCCCACTTGTTTGTGGGTGGTATGCCGTAGAAAGACGGTGAGTTACACCATATTTCAGCATCACTCTTGCAAATTGTTCATTGCAGAAGTGTGTGCCACGATCACTGATAATGGCACGAGGAGTTCCGAATCTGGCAAAGAGAGACTTTAAAAAGTTAACGACTACTCGGGCATCATTGGTGGGTAAAGTTTTTGCTTCAACCCATTTTGACAGATAGTCGACAGCCACGAGTATGTATTTATTCCCTCGTGAAGACGGGAATGGCCCCATAAAATCAATGCCCCACATAACAAATATTTCACAGACTTGGATGGCGTTTTGTGGCATCTCATTCTTTTTGGAAATATTCCCATGACGCTGGCAAGCCTCACAGGTTTTGATAAGTTCATGGGCGTCTTTATAGATCATGGGCCAAAAGAATCCCGAATCAAACACCTTTTTCGCGGTGTAGTTTGGGTTATGATGTCCCCCCGTGGGTCCATCATGACAAGCTTTAAGAATTTCCATGGCTTCTTGGCCATGGACACACTGTCGGATGACTTGATCCGCACATATTTTGAACAAGTAGGGGTCGTCCCAGAAGTAATGTTTCACATCTTTAAAGAATTTTCTTTTCTGTTAGGACGACATCCATTTCACAACGAAATTTCCCGCATGGTAATTTGCAAAGTCGGCAAACCATGGGGTAGTAGTATCATCCCGGGTGGAGATTAGATTGAGTGTCTCCAAAGGAAAAGTTTCATTAATTTCTTTTCTTTCGAGAATATCATGATGAGGATTCTCTAACCAGGATAAGTGATCAGTAGCAAGGTTCTCTGCTCCTTTTTTGTCTCGTATGAGTATATCGAATTCCTGAAGGAGCAGGACCCAACGGAGCAGTCTTGGCTTTGCGTCCTGTTTAGTGAACAGGTATTTCAAAGCCGAGTGGTCCGTATACACCACGCATTTGGTTAAGATTAAGTAAGACCTAAATTTCTCAAAGGCATATACCACAGCTAATAATTCTTTTTCTGTGGTGGTATAGTGCGCTTGAGCTTCACTCATGGTCTTACTTGCGTAGTGTATTGGCTGAAAATGTTTTGATTTGCGTTGCCCCAGTACTGCACCAATAGCGAAGTCGCTAGCATCGCACATAAGTTCGAAGGGTAAGTCCCAGTCGGGGGCAACAAGGATCGGTGCCTCGGTAAGCCTTTTCTTTAAAGTAGAAAAAGCTTCGATGCACTCGGGGGAAAAGATGAAAGGAGCATCCTTTCCAAGAAGATGAGTCATGGGCCGGGCAATTTTGGAGAAATCCTGAATGAATCTCCGATAGAACCCGGCATGGCCTAGGAAACTCCTTATGCCTTTAACAGTGGTGGGATGAGGTAGTTTAGCAATAACATCAATTTTGACCTTATCGACCTCAATCCCACTTTTTAAAATTTTATGGCCGAGGACAATGCCCTCCCTAACCATAAAATGGCTCTTCTCCCAGTTTAGACAAAGATTAGTGTTTTCACAACGTTGAAGCATCTTTTCTAAATGGGAGAGACATGAGTCGAAAGAATTCCTGATGACCGAGAAGTCATCCATGAATACCTCCATGGTTTTCCCGATCATGTCGTGGAAAATAGCCATCATGCACCTCTGGAAAGTGCCCGGAGCATTGCATAACCCAAAAGGCATGCGACGATAGGCAAATGTCCCGTAAGGGCATGTGAAGGTAGTCTTCTCTTGATCCTGTGGATCAATGGGAATCTGGAAGTAACCCGAGAAGCCGTCGAGGAAGCAATAATACTCATTCCCCGCTAGTCTCTCGAGCATTTGATCCATAAAGGGCAGAGGGAAATGGTCTTTGCAGGTGGCTTCGTTAAGCTTTCTGTAATCGATACATACTCGCCACCCTGTAACCAAACAAGTTGGTATCAACTCGTTATCCTCATTTGTGACAACCGTGATGCCACCCTTTTTTGGAACACAATGTATTGGGCTAACCCAAGGACTGTCTGATATAGGGTAAATCAATCCCGCATCGAGAAGTTTGATAACTTCTTCCTTGATAACTTCGTGGATTTTTAGATTTACCCTTCTTTGATGCTGCACGGCAGGTTTAAAGTCCTCTTCCATTAGGATTTTGTGTGTACAAAAATCCAGGTTAATACCCTTTATGTCTGAGAGCTTCCAAGCAATTACTTGCTTGTGGGACTTTAAAACCTTAAGCAGCGCGGTTTTCTCCTCATCCTTTAAGTCTTTCGCAATAATGACCGGTAACTTATCGTTACCTTCCAAGAATGCATATTCTAGATGAGGAGGCAGGTCCTTAAGTTCGACCTCGGGGAAATCATCATTTTTCTCAACATATTTGACTTCCGCGTTATGAAGTTGTGGAGGTAGAACAGGAATGGGAGAGGGATCTTTGTTCAATAATTTCTCAAGGAGAAATAAATCCCTCTCCGGGTCAATCTCTTGGTCATCAATTCCTTCGGGAACTGAACCATTTTTGTGAAAGGCCTCTAATTCCTCAAGGACGAAATCACTTCCCTCAAACGGAGTGAGGGAAGGAGAAGAATTAGCAATTATGAGGTGAGAAGAGAGAGTGGGATTGCCACTCGGAGAACTATCAGCGAATCCAAGGATTTCCTGAGCATACTCCTCGGATGCAATGTCAATGACATCAATTCGGTTGACCGATTCAGCATCATAATTCAAGGAGTATCTCGAGGTTTGATCAAGGTTGAACGTTATCGCTACAGTGCCAACTCGTAACGTGATTTCCTCATCAAAAACATCGATTAATGCACGACCCGTCCTTAAGAATCCCCTCCCAAGAATGAGAGGAACTCTTGGATCCGCATCGAAATCAACAACGACAAAGTATGCCGGAGAATGGAACTTTCCCACTCTTACAAACACGTCCTCGGCAATACCAAGGGGACGTGAAATTGAACGGTCTGCAAGCTCGAGAGTCATGCATGTGGGACTAAGTGCCTGAAGAGAGAGCTTTTTCCAAACTGAGTAGGGCATTAAGTTGATGCTTGCACCAAGATCGGCCAAGGCAAAGCACTCAACCATCCCTGGGAAAATACATGGTATTAGAAATTTCCTGGGGTCTCCTAGCTTCTCGGGAAGCTGTTTCAACAGAACTGCAGAGCAGTTTTCATTGAGTGGAGTTCGTGCCATCTCAAACAGTTTTTCTTTATTGCTCAACAGGTTTTTGATTGTTGATGCGAATTTGGGCATTAAAAGAAGAGCATCCGCGAAACTAATATCGAAGTGTAGTTCTTGAAAAATCTGAAAGAATTTTTCCATCTGATGATTAGCTTTTTCACGGAGCTTTTGGTCTTGCAATCGTGAGGGATATGGAATTGTTGGTTTTGGGTTGGCTTTTGGATTTTCAACAGGACCTTCGGTAGTTTCAAACATGACTCTTTTAGGGGGAGTCGGGACCGGGATAACTGGAGGAGGGATGTCATTGGTACCTCCGTTATTAGTAGGAAGTACCGTATCCATAGTATCCTCAGTTTCACATTCCTCTACCGGGATAGGAGAAGAGGTAGACGGAGCTATGGGTCCTTTATGAGAAACTCCACTTCTTGTGGTGATCGCCTTTACATCGCCCCTCGGATTAGCGATCGTGTTGCTAGGTAAAGTACCTAAGCCCGATGGTCGATCATTTAAAGACTTCTTCAAGTTAGAGATTTGACTAACCAGCACTTTGTTCAGTTCATCTTGGGATTTCATAAACTGTTTTAATAACTCATCAGATGATGGTCTAGTTGGAACAATGGCTTGATTTTGGTTTGGAAAATTTTGAGCCCGATTGTTCTGGAAATTCCCATGTTGCTGGTTGTTATTACCCTGGAAGTGGTTTTGTTGTTGAAAATTACCCTGAGGGTAATTGTTCTGACCTTGATTACGGTTATAATTCCCTTGGTTCTGATTTTGTTGAACCTGGTTTTGACCAGAGTTGAAATTCCCTTGTTTGTTAAAACCTTGGTTCATTCGGTTCTGGTTCTGATTCTGGTTAAAGTTCTGGTTTCTGTTTTGACCATTTTGGTTCTGGGACTGGTTAAATCCCGGTGGTCCAATGTAGTTATTGGAACGATAACTCAACAGATTTCGGTCCCCTTGCGGTTGGTAAGAATTACCTCCCGTATTGTAGGAACCTTGGGCTGCGAATATGTTCTCTTGAGTGAAGCCACCGGAGGCTGGGCACTCATGGTACGGGTGTGGACCACCACAGGTTTCACAACTGATAGTTTTATTCTGCTGATTGTGATTTGTCTGGTGAATTCGGAGAACCGCAGCAGACAAATCATCATACTTTCTGGTAAGGGCAGCTATTTCATTATTTGACGGAGTGACTGACTTACATGAGTCATTCCTCTCTGCAGAGGAGTCCCAAAAATTGTGATGGGCAGTCATGTTTTTGATTAAGTCATAACACTCTTCAGGGGTCCTTTTCATAAAGGTGCCCTCAGCAGCAGCATTGATGGTGTCACGATGACGAAGTGTCAAACCATTATAAAAGGTATCAATTATGGTGACAAGAAGCATGTTATGATTGGGACACCGATCAATAGCAAGTTTGTAGCGTTCCCATGCCTCAAATAAGGACTCTTCGGGAAGCTGTTTGAAATTACTAATATCGTTTCTCAGCTTTGTAACCATAGATGGTGGAAAGTATTTAGCCAAGAACGTAGTAACCATCTCATCAAAAGTATGGATCGAATTCTTAGGAAGTCGATCGAACCATGAAGTCGCATGATGAGTGAGAGAATATGGGAACAGGTATAAACGCAGGCCGTCTTCGGTGACGCCATTTTGTTTCATGCTCTGGGTGACGGTTAAAAATTTATCGAGATGCTTGTTAGCATCGTCACCCGGAAAACCGTGGAACTGACACGAATTCTGGACCTGTTGTATCATGTTGTGTTTTAGTCCAAAATCCGAGGCTCCAATTGTAAGTGGTGCAATGGGTCCACCCCTCCCGTGCATGGTAGGTTGACATAGTTCCTCCATTGTTCGGGTGTCAGGAACTACATCTACCTTGGGAAGGATTGGGGGCTTGTCGTTCATTTTTAATGTGTGTTCTTCTTCAACAGTACGTAACTCGGTTACGTTTCTATGACGATTACGTCGTGATTGTGAACGAGTGCGCATGCACTAAAAACAATTTTCAAAACAAGATCGAGGCAAAACCACAGTGAACTTAAATCCAATAATCACAAGTGAATGGCTTCTTTGAAAAAGGTACACCACCCACAGGGATATAATGGCAAGTTTTTATCTTAAGTTTGGGAACTTATTATGTTCACACCCCCAGTTGGTAGGTGTTCTGCCTTGGTTTCCGGTGGTAAACTTTTATGTAATTATATTCACAGTAAAATGTTTTTGGCTTTTCATGTATGGGTGAAAAAACTTGGACAATATTTTTGGAACTGATTCGTTAACCGAAATCGTTCCTTTAAGATTACTCGCAGGCTAGCGGGAGGGAATGAATGGATCCCTCTTCAGTTCGCAATTTAATGTCAGAACTTACCTTATACCAGCTGTTTTAGGTTGTAATCTTAAAGACAACGAAGTAATTTAACTTCACAGTTTGTTTTGTTGTTTATGATTTTTTTGGTGTTTTTAACACTTCAGGAAAAGTGTTAGTGAACTTTTTCAGATATGATTTTGATTTTTACAAAGTGATGGTATTTGTACAGGAGGGGTTTTTAAAATTCAATGAACAAACAAGTTTGAAAACCCAATTTTCTTTTTGTTTCAAGTTCACTAACTACAAAATAACTAGAACTACAAGAACTTTATATTTCCAAACTGTATTAAACCCTATGGATTGCTAAGAAAACCTATCCATTTTGACAGCTTGGTCTTTTTGACTTTTTATTGAAACATTTAGATTTGACTTATATGAACTTGGGTCTAAATTTATGCACTAAATATGGTGTTTTAAGTTATAATGAGACTCAAATAAGCTGAGTTATCAACTTATGCAAAGATTTAAGTGAACATGTATCCTAAAAACCTATCTGTAAATAAACTATGGAGGATCAAAATGAATTTTGACTTTTAATACTATGACCACAGGTTTTTATGAGTCTTTTGATCTATTATTACCTAAGGTAACCTGTAATAACCACAAATAACCAAAGAAACTCACTATTACTCAGTGAGTTACACTGAACCAAACACCCCTATATTGGTGTCTGTCTTGACCTTTTCAAAGTAAATCAAAGTTTTAAACCTCAATTCTGTTTTCAAACTTCATATCATCATTACACAAGACCTTATAAGCATAAAACAACCATAATACTAGTATGAAACTTATATATAACAATTATGCTATTTCTACTGTTTAAATGAGATTTTAAAACAAAAGTTGATTTTAATTAACAAGCTAACTATTTTAAGCAATAATAATAATACTAACACATACCAACTAAACACAAATACACTGAAATGATCACTAATTTAGGAGATATACAGTAAAATGCCAAAAATATAGAAACAAGCTTACAATTTTTGCATTCCAAGCTAAGAACTGAGAACAAGGACCCAGAAATCTTTCCTATAAGCCTTCCACAAGGCTTCTAATACCAAGGGCCATCCAAAATGTACCCTGCTCCAGCCTTGATCATCATTGCACACTTTTTTTTTTATTTTCTATTTTTCTTATTTTTTTTTATGTTTTTGAGTTTAAGTATGAATACTGAGTTTAGTTATTATAATGCTTTCAATAAGTTACTAAAGGAACTTATATGAGATTATAAGTTCAATAACAACAGGATTAAGCAATATATAAGCTAATGTAAGATTTTGAGTATTTGAAACTTGCATAAACTTTAAATGACCATAAGATTATAGTTGAAGCTTGAAATAAATTTATTATAATGCTTAAAACACTAGTACAATACTTGGAAACTAAAATTTGAGCTGAGATTGTAAACTACCAATTAAACGACATACATGAATTTAAAAAAAAACTATATCTTCTTCCTCTGCTTCTTGTTCGTTTTATAGCATTCCGTATTGTTCCACGTGGCCTTCTGAGTGAATCCCACCACTTTTCAACCCTTAGATTGCCTCAATTGATCACAGCCATTCAAATAGCTTTTTGGCGCCAAAATTGGAAGAGGTAACTTGTGGCCGTTTTTATGCATTAAATGCTGTGGTGTGACTTATGATGGTGGAGGGGGACAATTTGGAGTGTAGATGTGGTCTATGGGTGGTGGTGTAAGATTTGCAGGGTGTAGGGGTGGTGGATGTTGTAGGTTTAATACGTGGAGTCCCCTGGTGCAAAACCAGGGGAAGGGGTTTGGTTGTGGGGGTGACATAGAGGGTAATGAGGGGGGTGGTCAACGCGGGTCAACGAGGTCAAAGTTTTTGACCCCGTTTTATTATTTAAGGGGTAAGTGGGCTGGATGTGTATTGGGCTTTGGGATAAAATGGGTGGGCTGGTGGTTGTTTTGTGTTTGGATTTGGTTTGGTTTTTATAAGGATCCGTTTGGTTTTATGGCTAAAACAAGCCCAAGGACCAATTTTGTAATTTCCTGAAAATTAAGGGACCTGATTTGCCATTTTCCCAAAGTTCTCAAAAGGACTAAATCTGCCAAGTATGAGTAATGTAAGGACCGTAGTTGACTTTTCCATTTTTTTTGAACTTCCAGGGACATATTCTGCCAAACTATGAAACTTCAGGGACCACATGTAATTTCACCAAAATTTCCAACCAAGGACCATTCCTGCCATAGAAGATTAGTATAAGGACAAAAATTTATTTTCTCAAAGTTTTTATATCCCAAGGACCATTTTTGTCAATTTTGCAAAGTTGAGGGACTAAATTTGTAATTTTGTGAAACTTAACACCAAAGGACTAAATATGTTTATTTGTGATTCAAAAGGACCTTTGGTGACTTTTTCATGTTTTAGAATAACCAGGGACTAGATTTGACAAGTTTTGAAAGTTGAGGGACTGAAACTGCCAATTATACAAACTTTTTACGTTTTGTATATGTTTTTGATTATTTTGCATCTGAAACATATAAAACACACTTCTGGGATAATTTCAGTATTATGATGCATATTTGAGTGTTTTTGGATGGTTTGGCAGTTCAGATTGGTATAAAATGATGAGTATTTAGACACTCATCAATTTCTTAGTTTCATTAGAAGTTGCACACACATACGTTGTAGTAGGCTGTTTCAAAGCATTCTCAGCATTCTTTAATTGGACAGCATACATTACATTATCAAAGTCCTTACAAGCATCCAAGACAACCTTATCAATACCATTAGTAGTAGGTGTTTCAAGTGAAATCGGCTCCACTTACTTTGTAGCAGTAGGTCCAAGGTTAAACGTTGGACTAGAACCTCCTGCATCCTTACTACCACCAACACCTGCTGACTCCCTAATCGTAGTAGCCACGGTTTGTTTATTATTGACGTTAACTTGTGAAGATTCAACCACTCCCTCGCCACCTTGAGGGTTCATGAAACCAGCACCAACTGATCAAGAATTATCATCAACAAAACTATTACGAGCACCACCAACCAAAACAGGTTCAACACTTGAGTGTAAGGTTGATTCCAACCCCTTACTCACAGGACGTTGTAAGGTAGTGTTCTCCTCTCCCAACTTCTCCATCAAAACATAGACAAGTAATCGCAACAATAAACAAGAAGAAAAATGTCAGATCTCCAATTCCAACGAGTAAAACCCTAGTGAAAAACTAGGGTTTATAAGCATTGATGCACATTAGTCTAACCCATGATATGTCGTTCCAATGATTGGTAATAATTGAGAATAAAAGCAGATTGAAATTGACTTTACTCTTTCTTTTTAGATCTGCAACAGAGTTTTTGGCTTGTGTATGCTAATATATGGTGTTAGCTGGTCTGTAATGTCTTAATTTTAACGTATTTAGAATAATTTATGATTTTTTTAGTTTTGAGCTACACTTGTCTATTGTAATAAATAAATTATAGGGGTAAGCGTGGAGACGTTTTTTGCCTGAGCCAAACTTCGAACCAAAATTTTGGTTTTAACGCTTATAAAAAAGAAACTCTGAATCGATAGTCTGTTTTGCTTTTTTCAGTGTTGTTTATATTTGTTCAATTTTTCATATTTATCGAGTTTTTCTTTGAGGCTTTTCTAACCATATAAGCTTGTTATAATCAAAATCACATAAATTTAAGTTCATATTTACATAGTAAAACAAGAAAATGGGATTGACGTTATATACAACAACAAGTGACAAAATATTTCGTGTGACTATTGATGTGAGATAACGAAAAACAAACTTATGACTTTATGATGACGATATTAACTATAAGGATATGTCTTACACAAATATAATATATCTTTTTCTTGATACTTTTATGATTACTCATGTCAAAACTTATATGTATGTTTTTTGAAATTTTCGTTGTGATGCGTGGTTTTGCAACATTGCAAAAGGTTTTACCTCTCAAGGGATCTTGAGAAGCTTGCAATCCTCACCAGGCAGTGTACCTGACCGTTGTAGTATAGTATAGTGGCAAGTACCGGGGGATTGATCGTTCAACTCAAAGAATGGTGTTCGCTCGGGTTAAAACTCAATTAAACTAGGTCTAGAGGTGAGGGATGATTCTTTTTGTATTTTTGTATTTTATGGAAAGCAAGTAAAAATCTCGATTTTGGAAGGATGGGCCGAATTAGTTGATAGTCAACTAACCCAAATTACTACAATTGCAAACAAAATAAAATAAAATGAAACTAAAGTAAATTTGGCGAAAACAATAATAAGAGAAAATGTGTTTACTTAGATTTCACTACTCCCTAGCTATCTTTTACCGGTTGATTAGTTTGTTACAATTACATGGATGACGGGTTATATTCCTTAATACTATTCGTAGGGCCGTGTACGATCTTCCCTAACTCTATAAGCTTCTACCTCTTCCTATGTCGAGCCAACTACTAGCACCTAACATGGCCTCATTAGTAGTTACTTATGCATTAAATATAACCAATTTATCGTAGTACACTTCCGATCATGTTTCTTAAGACGTTCAAGCAAGTTACCAACTGGAAGTCTGCCAGTTTTCTTAATCCTAACATCGAAATCATTCATCTACAACAATTATAAACAAACAACCAACCAATAATCAACAACTAAGTTTCATTACATTTAAGCAAACACAAAGAAAACCTAGCCTAGCATGTTAAAGAGAAGACAAGCATAAGATAGAATCAAACAACACATAGACATATTGAATGATTATTGGAAAACTTATCTTCAATTAAGCATGGATGAAATAAGGGTTTGAAACCCTTAAAAGTACTGTAAAATTCATCTAAGGTTTTCTCCTCTAAAAGTTGCACACAGTGAATGAAAAATCAAAAACTATATATAGATTATAAGGTCTGATGGCGTCAAGAGTAAGTTTTGACTTCGTCAACTCGCCGCCATAATTATCATCGTATTGCCTAGATCCACTTCTGACGTCATCATGTGTAAACTCCATCTTAGTCGTCACATGTAATTTGCTCTTGACGGCCTTGGTGACGCCGTCATGTATAATTTCTCCAAAAACTCTCTGGCGCGTCACGTGTAACTTGATTTAGCCACCTCTTTGTCAAAGGGTGACGGCGTCATAAGCATATCCTGACGCCGTCAGGTACATTTTCCAGCATGAATTTGAGACTTTGTCGTTTTCTTCACTTTTTCGCTTCAAAAACGTCCAAAATGCTTTCTTTTCCAGATTTACTCTCAAAAGTACCTAAAATGACAAAAGGAACGATTTAGGGTAATATTTGATCAAATAATCTCGACTTTGGGCTTAAATGACCTCCTAAAAGCGGTACACTTTTTGTCTCATTACGTTGACATTATTATGAGTTTTTGGATGCTCATTAATGTGCTACAAGGTTAAGGGTGCCGGGGGGGGGGGGGGGGGGGGGGGGGGTTAATGGGGTTAGTTATGTATATTAGCTATCTTATATGTAATAGGTTTAAACTCGAGTCTAAAACAATCCTTGTAGTCTTATACTGTACACTACTTTTGACTACAAGGATTGTTCTAGACTCGGGCTTGAACCGATTAATTGCAAAAGATGAGTATTTATTTTTGAAATATTATCTTTTATAAGCAAAAATTGATGTGGATACCCGTGGGGAAACTTGATGTGGATACCCGTGGGGAAACAATGACGCATCAATCATATAATTTTGTATTACATTGTTATCAACTTTTATATTAAACGCTTTGATTCTTTGAATGTGTCAACTCACTTTTTAAGTAACAGTGTTGATAACTGATCTCACATTTTTACCATTTTTACCAACTCCGTACTTTCTTTTACTTGCTTTTGATAAATGTTTTTGCTCTTATTTTTCTTAGAAAGTTTCTGCCTTAGATACTTAAATATTTTCAAAAGCATCTCTATTTAAATTGCTTTGTTGTGTTGAGGAGATCAAAGGGAGTCAGTGAGACATTGTTAGATCTTAGTGAGTCAATCAGATTCTTTTGGTTCATGGACTCCACTTAGTGAAACTACATCAATGAGTAAGGGACTTACCTTCGTCCCTGAAGAGCTATGAATATAACTCCCTGAGCATATTCACTTAGGGATTATTTTTACAATTAAATTATTTATGTTTAAATTCGGTCAAAAACTATTAGTCAGTTAATTGACCCAACATAATTTTACAACCAAAGGTCCAAATAAAGTTTACATAATTCGTTATTTTAAAGAAATACTAAAATATCGCATTGGTGAAATGGAATTTATTATACATTGAAATAGTTGTACAAGGGTGACTTGTTCGAAACTCTGGCCACCGAAAACTTCTCGATATCATAGCTAGGCAACATCGATGATCGATAAGTTAATGAAACTATACACATGGGGTTTGATTCGATTATCAATGTAAACACCTTAAACAATGCATTTCCAAACACTTCGGTCCCCAATTTGATAAATTTAAGAATGCATGAAAATTTGTAAAGCCTAAACCCCAAAACTCTAATTTTATTCAACAACTTGAACCATTTCTTTGACTCGTACCTCGGTCTATATAAGTGTATACAAATGCTGCATATAATTCTCTTCTTCATTCTTAATTCTGTCTATGTGAATGCTCAAAAACATACATAACTATATATAAACAATAAAGGTAGCTCAGAATAATCAACATCAACCAAGAAAAACAACAATGATATCTTTGAGGTTTATAGTTATAAGTTCGTTATTGTTCTTCGTCATTGCAAGCACCCTCTTCACTGCTTTTCATTACAAAGGTGTGTGTGCCCACGCAATTATCATCTATATTTGTTCATTTGTCTTGGCTATTTCATGTTTCTTATATTACGATCGTTAATTGCATGCATGCATGGTTTGTAAGTTTTTCTATGTTGCTAAATAAGGATATATGCTCTAATCGTCGCTGAAATTTCAGCATTGACATAAGGCCTCTTGTTTTGCTGGTAGCTTATAGCCTTATATTATTCGTTTGCACTTAGCGTTCAAGATTTTAGTATATATGTTCCATCTTGGAAATTTCACTTTTAATTTGGTATTTGCGCTGTGTTTAGTCCCTCATATTCTAGCCATTTTGGTTTTCATATGTGAAATAAATTATCAATCAGTTTCTTGTAAAATAGCAATTTTAACATATCTAGTGTTCATTTTGTCTCAATATAAGTTCTGAAGTTCAATATATACTTTTAGGTGGAAATAAGGCTGGATTCATTGCTACTTCAGACGAAAAGGTACAAAAGTCGTAATACTTGAGTTACGATTTTCTTTTCTACTTTGTTTAATTTTTTTTTCTTGTAACACAAAATGTTTACAAATGAACTGAACTCTCACTAAGAAATAATACGATGCATACAGGTTAGCCCCAAGAAAGTTTATGTTGCTGCTGCTGCAGCAGCGGCAAGAGAAAATACATTGAGAGGCCGGAAAATGGTGGTCGATAAAGCAATTATGCTCAAGGAATATGCGAAAATGAATGTTGTGGCAATGGAACAGCATACACGTCTTAAGAGAATAACCTACTCTGGAAATAAAAATGTGAATTTTGTTGCTTACACTGAAGATTACGGTAAACCAAAGCGTCATCCACCTAAAAATAACTAAAGAACATAATTATGTGTTTACACTATTGTCATTTTCGGTTTTGTAATTGACTTTTTTCGTGAGGCAAGTGGTGTATTGAATTCTTTGAACCTAAAGATTTGAATTGTCACTTGCTTTCTATAAAAAGTCAAAATGAAAAATGAAAATGTGTAAACTATATATATAACCTAAGTACTAAAATTGAAGCCGAAAAAAGAAAATGTTCGACGAGGCTTGGCTTCTTCGTTAGTTTGTGTTTTGCATATGCTCTTCAAAGTTTTGATTTTGTTTACTTCTTTTTTGCTTTTTCGTTTTGTTGTATTTTTGTGAAAGAGGTGGATGTAAGAAAGATAATCGATCTTATATACTTTGGTCTTCAATAAATAGTTATTATGCTTATTACGTCTTGCTAAGCCTCCATATCTTCACATTGTCTTCAATATGTTTTATCGTGTCTCCGAGTTGGTACTATGTATGCAATAATATTATAGACAATAAAGTCGAGGGGGTCACTTGTATCATTTCAATATGCATGATTACATTCTACAGTAAAACCTCTATAAATTAATACTCGATAAATTAATAACCTCGATAAAATTAATAATTTGTCTGATCACAACTTGGTACCAGTACAAATTTGGACTCCAATCAATAAAATAATAAGATAATAATTTTTTTAAAACTATAGTGTATATATATTAGTCCCAACGATATTATAAAATTAATAATTACTTAAAACTCCATATTAAGGTATATATGTGTGTGTGTGTTTGAGAGAGATACACTTCAAGATCCTAAGATTATTTAGTAAAAAATGAATCCATAGTCACTCGTTTTTTGTTGAAATTCAATTCTATATTGAGTTTATTTTAAAATCTTTTTATTGCACTAAAGAGTTGGTGCATTGTCTTCTTGTATTGAAACAAAAAGTGTTAATTTTATTTTTATAAAGTGTGAATGTGAATTCATAAAATGTTAATTGGAACTTGTTTTTCAAATTTATTTTTTGTTTCTAACGAGTAAATTGTAACTAGCTATTATATTAGACTTGAAAATTTAATTGATATACGTAAAACCTCTTTAAATTAATAAATTATTAATTTATCGATATAATAATATCTCGCTAAATTAATAAAATATCTCGGTCCCAACACTATTAATTTATAGAGATTTTACTGAAATTTTATGTTTATGCATGGTTTTAACAACGGCCTAGTATTTAATCTAGCAGTATATATTACTCGTATGGTGTATTTATTGAAGTACTCTTCCAAATTGCTGAGAGTTCAAGTCTCCTCATGAAGAAAGGTATGGTATATAATGGTTAGTGAGTTTATTTCTAAATAGAACACTATCTTTAGATCTCACATACATGCGCTAAATTATCAAACAAAAAACTGATCAGTTTTTCACATTTCTATTGCCATAATCACTTACTTGAAAATGTGTATAAAATAGATGAATATGTGTGAATAGTATTTAGAGTAACAAAGTGCTTCTAAACCTTTGTCACATTTCTAATGCCATAATCACTTCCTTGAAAATGTGTATAAAATAGATGAATATGTGTGAATAAGTATATTTAGAGTAACAAAGTGCTTCTAAACCTTTGCGATTATGAATGTGAAGAAACTAATCAGAAATCGATACTTGATTAAAAATTTGGACAAATGAACCAACTCACCACGCATATATCAGATGAAAACATGTATGAAACAATGCTTCTAAAACGGATTGACCTGTGACAATTTTAACCCCAAGACCTGACTAGCTGGTTATCAGTACTTTAACACACATGCCGTTAAAAAAAAATATATATATGTTCTTTCATTAACGCGCGCGCACACCAAAAAAAAAAAGAAGAAAAAGTGTGGCACAATATGGCACTGTAACGGCCATGTCAATATTAATGCCTTCAATGGAGAGATTTAGCTGGTTTCAATGTCTGGAGCGGTCGACCCATGATACGTAGGTTTAGTTTTGCCAAAGCCGAACGTCATGGTTTACATTTATATATACATAGTGCAGGAATAACAAACCATAACAATACAATGCAATACCACTGTATAATTAGATAAACAAAAATTCGTAAACGAAATTATGAATCATAGAAGTTTATAGAAAGATAAAATCAGTAAAGTAGATATAACCGATGCAAAAATATGATCGAGACACGTGTTTGACGCATTTCTCTTAAAACATAATCGTTGTCAATTCATTGTCTATTTTGAGGGTACAACGATCGGAATAGTAATTAAGTTGTACTGCCGGACATGACCTCGATGCCTGAAATTCTCAATGGACTAAAACATGATTCGTTAATATAAACGAAACTACACTTTAGTGTGGTTTGAAACTGATATTTCAATAGTGCGTTGTGTGATCTTCTTAGTCACTTTTAGAACAATAAAAAGAATGGTGTTTATACTAACATACGGTGTAATGACACACACTAAATTTGTTTAATGATGACCTTAAACACCCAATTAACCGAATAATTAACTAGTTAATTGTTCTAATGACCATTACAAGTGATCAATTTGGTGAGAATATGATACGACCCGGTTAGGAGTTGTATCGGGATAAGGCACCACTTTTAGCGTGTGCGAGCTCCTTAAGAAAATAAAGAAAATTAGAGATATTTTTATTAGACAAATCATACCTTTCATTAATGAATGATGCGGTATATAAATACCGAACAAACCCTAACTTGTATCACAAGTCGATACAAGATAAACTCACAAAATAAAAGATACTTTCCTAGATAATGACTCACATGACTCTTTCCTAATATGACTCGAATACGACTAACTAAAAGATAGTTATCCAAAGGCGCATCATTCCCCACTCCTTCAAAATCTTCTTGTCCTCAAGGTGTGGTCTTGAAAAATTCTCTTGATTCCGGGATCCCATATCCTAATCCTATCTTACACTCCTATAGTTCTCCTGCCTTCCGCTACCGCAACCAACACCTTTTTCCTCTTCCGCCTTCCACTACCTTGGACATAACACAACACCATTCTTCCGTCTTTTGCTACCCATGCCGTAACACTCCTCACTCTGAAGAATATGTAGATTGAGAGTCCGCTAATTCCTCATTTAAATTCAAATTTATTTCATCCAAACGACTATCAAATTCACCACCTCCATCCTTAAGTGTCGATATCACTCTACTCAACTCATCCTCGCCATCTTTAAGCGCTTCGCCACCACCCGCAACCTCTTCAACTCCAATATACTCATCAACATTCATTGACCCTTCAGCCTTAGGTGAAGCAAATTCACCCTCTAATGGTAAGATGACATCTATTTTCTTTTCAACGATGTGCTCTTTCTCTTCCTTTGCAAATGTCTCAAAATGAACCTCGGTGATACGAGCTCTAAAGAAGTCTTCCCCGAAAGTTAAAGGATTGGACCTCAAAAATTCCCAAATATCTAGGTTCGCGAAGTGTGTTTCGCCGCACGGGTCAATGAAAAAGCTTCGTCTAGAGTTTTGGGATTTGACCGTAAGAGTAAACATTGTAGATCCATGATGCGTGTGAATTGCACAAGGCTTTACCTCTCGAGGGATCTCGAGAAGCTTACAACCCCCACCAGGCAGTGTACCTGATCGTTGTAGTATAGTATAGTGACAAGTACCGGGGGATTGATCGTTCAACTCAGGAATAGTGTCGCTAGGATTAGAAAGCCTAAAAACTAGGTCTAGAGGTGAGGGATGATTCTTTTTGTATTTTTTATATTTTATAAAAGCAAGTAAAAATCTCGGTTTTTGAAAGAGTGGGCGGAATTAGTTGCTAGTCAACTAACCCAATTACTAAGATGCAATCAAAATAAAATAACATAAATGAAAATAAACTAATTAAACTAATATGATGTGAACAATAGATGGGAGAATTGTGTTTACTTAGATTTCACTACTCCCTAGATATCTTTTACAGGTTAATTACTTGTTACAGTTGCGTGGATGACGGGTTATATTCCTTAATATCAATCATGGGGTGGCGTACTTACTTCCCCAATTCTATAAGCTCCTACTTTACTCCTATGCCGAGCCTGCAAGAAGCTCCTAACATGGGATCACTAGAATTCGCTCATGCATTAAATAAAACCATAAAAACCTAGTACACATCGGTTCATGTTTCTTAAGACGTTCAAGCAAGTTACACAATGGAGATCTACCAGTTTTCTTAAGCCTAACATTGAAATCATTCATCCATTACAACTATAAACAAGCAATCAACCTATAATCAACATCTAGGTTTCATTACATCTAAGCAAACACATAAGAGATCTAGCCTAGCATGTTAAAATTAAGACAAGCGTAAGATATATTCAAACAACACATAGACATATTGAATGAATTGAAATGATACTTATCTCAATTGAACATGAAGGATTTCAAGGGGTAAAAACCTTTGAAAATACTGTTACAAACGAACTAGGGTTTATAAAGTTCGGCCCTAAAATTCTCCACACAAGTTACACACTTAATGAATGAAAATTAGAAAAGTATATATAGATTTCACGAGGTGACAGCGTCAAGAGGAAAGTTCTGACGCTGTCATCTCGCCGCCAAAAATCTTCTCGGATTGCCTAGATCCAGATCTGACGCCGTCATGTGCATTTCTGCTCTGGGCCGTCACCAATTTTACTCTTGACGCCCTTGTTCTGACGCCGTCACGTTTTCTCTGGGCTGTCATCCATTTTGCTCCTGACTCCGTCATCAAATCCTTCTTGACGCCGTCATCTATTGTTCCCAGCAAGGAAAATTAAGACTTTGCCGTTTTCTTCACTTTTATGCTCCAAAAACGTCCAAAATGCTTCCTTTTCCAGAATTCACTCCCAAAGTACCTAAAATCACAAAAGGAACGATTTAGGGCAATATTTGATCAACTAAATTCCAATTCCGGCTTAAATGACCCCCTAAAAACGGATCATTTTTTGCCTCATCATATACCCTTACACTTGAGATTTGCTTGTCCTCAAGCAAATGCGCTTTTATTCTAGTCAAAATACAAGTTAGGGGTCATTTAACACTAATATAAAAGTAATTAAAACAAATAATCGTTCCACTAAAGACCAAAGACAAGCACAGAGGTCATATACTAGCACCTCACAAATAGTGTTTAGATACTCACATCTCTCGGGTGTAATAAAGTATATATCACAATATGGAAATGGAAAATATCTCTCACTACCTGTCATAGCAAAATAGATTACCATAGGCTTGGGAAAGGATCAAACCTCCACCACATGGCGTAAGCACCTAGGATAAACTATCAAAGAGGTTTTTTAAAGGGTTGTAACGTTAGGTGTAGGGATATGAAATACACGGTTTTGTTGGATATAGACAATCTTTACTGGTGGCGAGGTAATCATCTTGGTTAATTACATGTACAATATGGCGTTGCTAAGCCAAGACTAGACTCGACTAAAGCTAATAAATAAAAAATAACAAAAACATGAAATAAACATAGAATGAAACGGGATGGTAGTTCGTATGTTTTTTTTTTTCTCTTTTCTTTTTCTATTTTTTTAATATATATATATATATATATATATATATATATATATATATATATATATATATATATATATATGTGGAAAACTAGAAGGGGGGTTGAATAGTTTTACGTCGTTTTAATTGTTATAAAACAAATTGTTTAAAAGTTTTCGTTGATTTATAAAATATAGATTCGATGGTATATGAAATCTAGTTATACACAATATGAACAACACTAAGTATATATACTATGAAGCAATAATTATGTAAGTAATGAAATAAGTAAAAGATGGAAAGATCAAACCGAGAGACAAGCGATTTATAGTGGTTCGGCTACAAGGCACCTTCCTTGCCCTACTCCACTCCCCGAGCACCTAACTCGGGAGTTTTCTTCACTATATCAACAAGCTCCCTTATGGCGGAGAAAACCTTACACACCAATTTACACACCACAATATCTTCACACCTAGATCACAACTAGTACACACCAATTCACTACTTAATCACACCACTTCTTTCACACCTATCTTCTACACACCATTAATCTACACACCAATCTTCTACACACCAATACTTCTACACACCAATTCTTCTACACACCAATCTTCTTCCTAACTTATATTTTTCTCAACTATTCTCTAACAAATATTCACAACTAATCACACTATGAAATAATAATCAATGATGATGCTCAAACAACTTAGATGTGGAGATCACAACTAGTTGTAATACTTCTTGTCTTGAGGGATAGAAGTATTCTTCTCTTGCACTTGAATGGATTATGTATGGATCACTTTGAAACAAAGATTTAAGAATGTATGATCAAAGGATTTATAGATTGGAAATGGAGATCTAGAACAGAAAGTTCTGGAGTGCAAAAGGTGGGGAAAAAATCCAGGTTTAAGGTGGTATTTATAGGCAAAAGTTTCTGACAGAGGAGCGTGGCCGGTCCCCTTAAATCATGGCCGGTCCCCTTAATTTTAAGGGGACCGCCCTTTATAATTAAGGGGGCCGCCCAGCTGAAACGGCCAGAAACTTTGTCTTTTAGTGGGGAAAGTTTATTTGGTGAAAAACTAACTGATTTTGGTTAAATATTTGAAATCATATATTTAGTATGATTAAAACATTTTTCCTTATTACCAAAAGTGTTTTTCAAAAATATATAATAAGATTATATAATTAAATAAACTTTGTATTAGTTAATTAAATACCCCTTTGATCATACATTGCACTAAACACTTTGTTTATTCATACCTTAAGTGATTTGGATGTAAAGAGAAATATTAATCACCAAATACTTGTTTATGTCATAAGTTTTAGTTCTTTGAGGTTATATTTTGTAATGATCAAAACATAGAGATATTGATAAAAACTTAATAATGTTTTTTAGGCATTATTTATGTCAACAATCTCCCCCTTTTTGATTATTACAAAACCTTAAACTCAAAAGATTTAAAACTTGTTATTAGACAAGTATTATAGAGTTTATCATTTCTCTTCTCCCCCTTTTTGTAAAATCAAAAAGGTTAGGCCGAATAATCTTCGTGAAAGAAGTTCAAACGGGTAGAGAACTCCCCCTTGATGTATGCTCCCCCTCGTTTGAGAGCACAAAGGGAACGAGCAATTGGAATCTTGGCTACAAAAATATTTTGAAGAGAACAACACACATATATATGCAAAAACAACAATTATGCAAATAAAAATAGATTCATTCAAGCATGATAGAAATAATTAGCATAACAACATTCAATATGCTTGTAGCATATTGATTACAATAAAACAAAATAAAAGATATAGTCCTATATTGCCTAAGAGAGCACTTGGACTTGCTTGCAACCCATGGTTGATTTGTTTTATTTGCTTGAAGGAAAACATAAGCATGGAGCTTAGATGTTTGATTGAGGTGGATATGGGGTGTTGTATGGAGCGGAAGAGGTGGATCTCACGATGTTGTATCGTGTTAAGGGTGGTATCGGATGATTACGAGTGAGAAGATATTCAATCCAAGAAATATCTTCACTCAAGTAGAGGATTTGTTTTTGAAGGAATATGTAACAAGGGCAAAAGTGAGTGTGGTTAGTAACTTGATCCAAGTTGAGAGAGTGGGGAAGGCAATTAGCATAGGGTGATGATGGGCGTTGCCCTTTGTTGCGTTGTGCAAGATGCATAGCAAGGAGATCACTAAGATCATGGATTTGGTTAATTTCATCACGGAATTTTTTTTTTCCGTGGCAATGTGGAGGGGATCATAGGTTTGGTATGGAAGAGTTGGGTTTGTGTAGTTGGAATTGTAGTTTGATGGTTGATCAAACTTGTATGGATCATTATAAGTGGTTGGAGGTTGGGATGTGTAGTTTGGTTTGAAGGAAGATGTTTGACCAATGTTGTATGGTTTGTAGAGAGGATCAAATGAATGACCTTGTTGGTTTGATGCAAAGTTTGGGAAGTAAGAAGTTGGGGGTGTGGAATGACTTCCAACTTCATTAATGGTGATGGATTTGTTTCGAGGGTTTTTTCTTCGCCAAACGGGTTTTTCCGTCATCCTTGCTAGCCTTGAGGCTTTTGATTTTGGTTTGTTTGGAGAGTTCATGATGGAATGAGTGGAGAGTTTTGAGGATTGGGGATATTTATAGTGTAGGATTTGTGTGTTTAAGGATGGATAAGGTTTGTTTGGAGGATTAGGACAAAATGTGTTGGTGAAAAATGGGAAATGTAGGTTGAAGTGGGCTAAAAAGCAGAAAAGATTCTGTAAACCCGTCCATCAGATGGCCGGTCCCCTTAATTAGGGGACGGTCCCCTTAAAATTAAGGGGGCCGCCTTACATAATTAAGGGGGCCGCCCATCTGGTGATTTCCAGATTGCCAGAATTGGGTTTTTGGCAGAAAATTTGCAGAAAGGTTGTGTTTTTGGACTTGGATTCAAGCAAGTTCAATTCCTTTAGGCAATATAGCATCTAATCTAACATTAGATATCATGCAAAAACACATAGGCACAAGAGCAAATAATCAACACATAATAAGCAATAGGAGGTAAGTAAATGCAAGCACACTTAAGCTTCCTAAGGCACCTATCTTGAATTAAAGGCAAGGGCAATTAGTGAGTGAAAGACTAATGATGGATCAAGATGACACCATTACTAGTGAATATGTCCTAGTGAGTGTCTATATGCAACAAATGTGGAGTTGTGATTGTTTCGACACCTAGAAGCAAAAAGAAATAACGATCCTAAGAAACAATCCAAATGATCTCCTTGATTCAATTTTTGCTCGATCATGAATGTCAAAGACATATATTAGATTATATACCTTGACAATTTATGTGAGAGTTTATGCATGATTTTGAAATACAATGTTTTTAGAATTAGTCAACAATGCAATGAAAATGATTTTCATGTGATTCCTAGATTGTGAGAATAAAGATTAGAGAGAATTGATTGAGTTTTTTTTAAAAAAAATTTATGCAAAGAAAATAAATCTTCTCAATCTTAAGTTTTGTGCGAAATAGATTCCTAGACTCAGAGAAGATGGAATGAAAGAAAAATAAATTTTCATGCAAGTATAACTTAGAATTAATTCAATGTAATTTAGTCAACTTGTTCCATCATTCCTAATCCTAAACGCAAGTGGTTGAATAATTCACGCTTAAGGGGTTTTGTGAATATATCCGCAATATTGTCTTCCGATGCAACCTTTTCTATAGATATATTTCCTTTTTGTACATTATCCCTAAGAAAATGGTGACGTATTTCTATGTGTTTAGTCCTAGAGTGTTGTACCGGATTTTTGCTTAAATCTATCGCACCTTTGTTATCGCACATAATTGGGACATTTTCTAACCTAATGCCATAGTCTACGAGAGCTTGTTTCATCCATAGTGCTTGTTGACATGCCTTTCCGGCGCTTACATATTCGGCTTCGGTGGTAGAGATAGCAAGAGCGGTTTGCTTTTTCGAAAACCAAGACGTTAGACAACATCCCATAAACGTGCAAATACCGCTAGTACTCTTTCTATCTACGTAGTCTCCCGCATGATCCGAATCCGCATAGACAATGGTTTCTATGCCGGATTCCTTAGGATACCATAATCCTAAGTGTATAGTGCCTTTAACGTATCGGAAGATACGCTTAACCGCTTCTAGGTGAGAGGTTTTGGGATCCTCTTGAAAACGGGCACAAAGGCAGACACTAAACATGATATCGGGTCTACTTGCCGTCAAGTATAGTAAACTACCTATCATTCCTCTATACTTGGTGTTATCTACGGACTCACCTTCATCGTCCTTTGTGAGCTTTACCTCCGTAGACATGGGTGTTTTCATGGGTTTTGAGTCTTCTAGGCCAAATTTCTTAAGCATTTCCTTAATGTACTTAGATTGGTTAAAGAATATTCCATCATCTAATTGTTTTATTTGTAATCCTAGGAAGAAGTTAAGTTCACCCATCATACTCATCTCAAACTCATCATGCATGATTTTGGCAAACTCATCACACATGTCTTGACAAGTCGATCCAAATATAATGTCATCAACATATATTTGAACAATGATGAGATTTGGGTCTTTCCTTTTAGTGAAAAGAGTGTTATCTACCATTCCCATGGAATAATCATGTTCAATAAGAAAAGCTTTTAATCGATCATACCAAGCTTTGGGAGCTTGTTTGAGTCCATACAAAGCTTTCTTTAACTTATAAACATAATCAGGTTTTGCGAAGTCAATGAATCCTGGAGGTTGTGCCACATATACCTCCTCATTGATAAAACCGTTAAGGAATGCACTTTTCACATCCATTTGAAATAACTTAAAATCTAGGGCGCAAGCATAGGCAAGTAATATCCTAATTGATTCTAGTCTAGCTACGGGGGCATAAGTTTCATCATAATCAATTCCTTCTTGTTGATTATAACCTTGGGCAACTAACCTAGCTTTATTCCTAGTAACTATTCCATTCTCGTCTAACTTATTTCTATATACCCATTTGGTTCCTATGATGGTCATATCCTTTGGATTTGGGACTAGTTCCCAAACATCATTTGCCTTAAATTGATTTAATTCTTCTTGCATAGCTATAATCCAACTTTCATCCTTTAAAGCCTCACTAATATTCTTAGGTTCTATTGCTGAGAGGAAACAAAAGAAGTTGTTTTTATCTTGGGCTTGTGACCTAAGGGTTCTTTGGTTAAGATGTCCTATTATATTATCTAATGGATGTGATCTAGATTCTTTAATATTAACAGTTTTGTTATTTTCTAAGTGGATGTCTTCATTATCATTTCCTATGGGTTTTGTTTTACTAACCTCAATAGCTTCATCTTTGACTAAATTATCATCTTCTAAAGGTAGCGTTTTAGGAGGTGGTGGTGTTTCATCAAATGTTACATTTAGTGATTCCTCTACTTTCATGGAGTGTTTGTTAAGTATTATATATGCTTTACTATTTTGTGAGTATCCTAAAAATATTCCTTCATATGATTTTGGATCAAACTTAGTGAGGTAGTCCTTAGTGTTTAAAATATAGCATTTACTTCCAAATACCCTAAAGTAGCTTAAGTTTGGTTTTCTATCTCTTAATAACTCATAAGGAGTTTTTCCTAGAATTCTTCTAATTGATACCCTATTTAAAATATAAGTCGATGTATCTACGGCGTGACACCAAAATTTTTGTGGAATGGATTGTTCATTTAACATAGTTCTACTCATTTCTTGTAGTGACCTATTTTTTCTTTCTACTACTCCATTTGATTGAGGAGTACGAGGAGCGGAGAAATTGTGAGATATTCCATTTAACTCACAATATTTTCCGAATTGTATTTCGTTATCAAATTCCCTACCATGGTCCGTCCTAATGGCAACTATTGAGCATCCTAATTTATTTTGAATCATTTTACTAAATATTTCGAATTTTTCAAAGGCTTGGGTTTTGTCACTTAAAAACCTAGTCCACGTGTATCGTGAGTAGTCATCTACTATTACTAAGGTATATTTGTTTCCTCCATAGCTCCGCACAGCGGATGGACCAAAAAGATCCATATGTAATAATTCTAGGCACCTAGTAGTGGATACTATATTCTTAGCTTTGTGACTAGCATGAGCTTGTTTTCCAATTTTGCATGCATCACAAAAATGCTTGTCATATTTTAGATTAGGCAAATTTCTAACTAATTCCTTAGAGGCCAAAGATTGTATTTGTTGCATGTTAGCATGTCCTAATCTCCTATGCCACAATGTAGAGTTTTCATCTAGGGTCGTTAGGCATATCCTATCTTCAGGTTTGTTTCCTAGTTTCATAACATATACTCCTCCTTTCCTAATACCTCTACCTATAATTTTTCCATTCTTAACTATTTCGCTATCTTCTTCGGAAAAGATAACTCTACATTTATTATCGCATATTTGGCCTACACTAAGTAAGTTATATGTTAAATTATTTACATGTTCAACATTTTCAATAGTAAGTGAGTCTTGAGAAATCGTACCTTTGCCAATAATTTTTCCACGCAAGTCACTACCAAAAATAACGTTACCTCCATTGTATGCCTTGTATGTAGAGAATAGCTTGCGATTCCCCGTCATGTGCCTCGAACATCCGCTATCCTTGATCCATTCGTCAGGCTCCAAGTCAATTCCAAGGCATATTTCGTCGGTTGCATTTGCCACAAAGCACTTTTCTTCTTTTGGTTTTTCCACTTCTTCTTTATCACTATCACTCCATGTTCCACTAACAAATGCGCTTTGATTTTCATAACCCGGCGGCTTTAAACATTCTCCAACGAGATGATTTGGACTTCCACATCTAAAGCACTTTCTTTTCACGTAATTATCACTCCTATTTCTTTGGAACACCTTTCTTTCGTCACGTGGTGATCTAGTGAATCTTCCTCGTCTCTTGAAGAATTTCTTGAATTCTCTTACGGCCATCGCATATTCTTCATCTTCACTCTCGTCACTTGAATCATCATCTTCACAAGGTTCCATTTTGGCTTTTAGAGCAATGGATTTGATTTGTTCTTTCTTGACTTTCACCGTTTCCAAATCTCTTCTTATAATTTCTTCATGGACTTTCAAGTTGCCGATAAGCTCATCTAGTGATAATGTCATCAAATTCTTTGATTCTTCAATAGCCGTGACTTTAGCTCGCCATTTCGGATGTAATGCCCTAAGAAATTTCCTAACACAATTTTTACTAGAAAATGTCTCATCAAGTGCTTTTAAACTTGTGATGATGGTGTTAAATTTAGCAAAAGCATTATCAATTGATTCCTCTTCCGGAATCGTAAATTGTTCATATTGATGTACAAGAAGATCTATTTTGTTATCTTTAACTTGACTATTACCTTGGTGAGTGATTAGTAAAGAATCCCAAATTTCTTTTGCGGTTTTACACATAAAAATTCTTTCATATTCTTTACGTGGTAACGCATTATAAATAACCATTTTAGCCTCATTATTTTTTGCTAGTTTCTTTTACAAATCATCATTTTGTTTTTCAAAATCTACAATTTCATCCATTTTAGTTTCAACATTATATTGAATAGGAGGAAAATCACCAAAGGTAATAATATGCCAAAGATCAAGATCTTTTGATTTCACATAGGTTTCGAATCTATTTTTCCAATATAAAAATCCATCACTTTCAAATAGTGGTGGTCTTTGCATAGATTGCTCTTCTAAATATTTTTCAGATTCCATAGATCGTTACAAGTTTTAAAATACAATATATTTTAAAAATCTTGCTAGACGTGGCTCCTGATACCAATTGTGGAAAACTAGAAGGGGGGGTTGAATAGTTTTACGTCGTTTTAATTGTTATAAAACAAATTGTTTAAAAGTTTTCGTTGATTTATAAAATATAGATTCGATGGTATATGAAATCTAGTTATACACAATATGAACAACACTAAGTATATATACTATGAAGCAATAATTATGTAAGTAATGAAATAAGTAAAAGATGGAAAGATCAAACCGAGAGACAAGCGATTTATAGTGGTTCGGCTACAAGGCACCTTCCTTGCCCTACTCCACTCCCCGAGCACCTAACTCGAGAGTTTTCTTCACTATATCAACAAGCTCCCTTATGGCGGAGAAAACCTTACACACCAATTTACACACCACAATATCTTCACACCTAGATCACAACTAGTACACACCAATTCACTACTTAATCACACCACTTCTTTCACACCTATCTTCTACACACCAATCTTCTACACACCAATACTTCTACACACCAATTCTTCTACACACCAATCTTCTTCCTAACTTATCTTTTTCTCAACTATTCTCTAACAAATATTCACAACTAATCACACTATGAAATAATAATCAATGATGATGCTCAAACAACTTAGATGTGGAGATCACAACTAGTTGTAATACTTCTTGTCTTGAGGGATAGAAGTATTCTTCTCTTGCACTTGAATGGATTATGTATGGATCACTTTGAAACAAAGATTTAAGAATGTATGATCAAAGGATTTATAGATTGGAAATGGAGATCTAGAACAGAAAGTTCTGGAGTGCAAAAGGTGGGGAAAAAATCCAGGTTTAAGGTGGTATTTATAGGCAAAAGTTTCTGACAGAGGAGCGTGGCCGGTCCCCTTAAATCATGGCCGGTCCCCTTAATTTTAAGGGGACCGCCCTTTATAATTAAGGGGGCCGCCCAGCTGAAACGGCCAGAAACTTTGTCTTTTAGTGGGGAAAGTTTATTTGGTGAAAAACTAACTGATTTTGGTTAAATATTTGAAATCATATATTTAGTATGATTAAAACATTTTTCCTTATTACCAAAAGTGTTTTTCAAAAATATATAATAAGATTATATAATTAAATAAACTTTGTATTAGTTAATTAAATACCCCTTTGATCATACATTGCACTAAACACTTTGTTTATTCATACCTTAAGTGATTTGGATGTAAAGAGAAATATTAATCACCAAATACTTGTTTATGTCATAAGTTTTAGTTCTTTGAGGTTATATTTTGTAATGATCAAAACATAGAGATATTGATAAAAACTTAATAATGTTTTTTAGGCATTATTTATGTCAACAATATATTTTGTTTTTTTTGCGTACACTCTTACCCTACCATCCAAAATAATACATCATAGGGAATAAACGTTCCCCTTACACTTGAATTTTTACATACTTTACAATAAACTAATCTAATGACTCGAATCAAGATAATCAAAACACTTGGAGTACTTTTAAGATTAACGCACATATGGGGGTAATAATATGATGTTCTTCCCCATTACTCCATAACAATAGTACTTTACCCAATCGTTCCAATCGTCCCAAAACAATATGTACAAGGATATGACTCGACTTAGCAACCATGTAATCAATTAGATAATTAACTAAGGGTTTAAACATATAACAATAATGCACTAAAGATGAGTGCATACACGGAAGGCTAAGACGATTTGGTTGTACATTTAAGTGGGGTGTAACAAATTCTTCCTTTAAGTAAGATGCTTAAAGTTATAAACGAAAAGATAGGCTCGGAGGGGTGTACTAAGGGTTTCGTGTACTAAAAATGAGTACAATGCTAAGGGTGTGGGAAAAATTAATTGACTTAACTAGCCAAGTAATAAGACTTAAATGGTCAAGTAATTATGATACGGGTTTAACACAAGGGTGATCCTAATGCCTCTTATCATGTAGTAAATCCTACTACATGAATGTAGTCTCACTAGCGGTCTCGGGATGCACCACTAACGCAAGTTCTAGAATCTAAATGCTACCGGTACACTCATAAGCACTAATAGTAAATGCTTTTCCTATTAAATCTAAAGGCGAACCTCACATATTTGGGTGGAAAAATTTTCTGAATGATACCGTTTTGTGCTAGTCATACGACTCCTATCCATGAGATGCTTGCTATGGCTAAAGTTTCACTCCTAAATGTTATAAAAAAATTTAAATTTGGCGCTAAAATTACACTAACAAGTATTTCTAATAGTTTTATTACACACCAACCATCAAACAAACTCAAGTGAAAGTGTATCCTATGAGGTATCATCATTTTACCCTCCCCTTACACTTAGGATGAACATTGTCCCCAATGTTCAATTAAAGATTGTAAAAGTAAAACAGGTAAAAGAATAAAATCAAATACTCCCCCGATTCGCTCGGTATGGATAATATGGTAACAAGGTTAGATCTTCCTCCAAGAAAATGAACAATCAAAGCTTCCCTTCCAGAATATAAATCATCTTCTTGTCATACATAACCTGTTAAACCTGAGAAAACAAACAAGACAACCTCACGTAAAATCGGCGGCAATCTGTATATGATAACAAATCCTAGAAAACAATGAAAGATATAATGCTTGTGGAATGATGTTTGCAGATTTCCTGGAGTTTATAAAACTAAAGATTCAACAAAAACTTTAAGACTCCGTTAGAAAAACAAAACTAGCAAAATTTCCAGAATTTTACACGTGACGCCGTCAGGAATTTCTTCCTGACGCCGTCATAAGTGACCTGCAGAAATTCTTATGTTAAGTTTCCGGAAAATTTCTGGAAAAATTTGTCCTACTTCCTGGAAAATCCTGCAAAGCATCATTATGACTCGATACAAGCATTTGACTCTAACAAATACGAATACACATGTTCATTTAATATTGTGGAGAATCATGATCGGTTTTGTTTCTTAAAAACATATTTGGGGTTTCCCCTTACACTTATCTTTTGCGAAATACCCTTGGATGAAGTTAAGACTAAGCCAAACGACAAAATAAAGTATTTTCACCATTTTATTTTGAAACATGATCTACCAACAATAAAAATAAAGCATGCATACGGAAACAAATAACAATCAAACAAATAAAATTCACACAAAGCATGGGTTGCCTCCCAAGAAGCACTTTTCTTTATTTACGAGTCTTGTAGCTAGACTCAAGGTCATGGGTTACTACGTGACCTCATCGTTGGTTTCACCTTCTGATTGTAAATGTTCTTTATAGAGACCAACCACCTTTTTCTCAATTGCTCCTATAATCCTATTGGTAAATTCCTTATCGACTTTATACTTCGGTCCTAGAGTCAAGCAATTTTTGTAGAAAAGACTCTTCTTTTCCCATACATAATCCATGCCCTTTTTCTTATCCTCTTCATTGATGTCCTCGAAGTCACCAATGTTATCCATGTCAAATTGGGGCACAAAACGAAATTCTTTCATTCTATTAGGCATCCTATAAGTGATCCTATCGGTGTTACTAGCAAATCGGATTGTCCCTTCTATCTCATCATATTCTAACTTGGACTCTTCAACAAACAGTTTACCAAACACAACATTGGATAAGCGACAATCAATAACATTAGCAAGATCTTCAACAACCATAAAGTCAGTGATATAAGTAAAATTCCCAACAAAGACATGTAGACCTTTAATTCTTCCGACAAAGTTACAAACTCCACCGGGGTATTTAGGATCTCTTCTAGGTCCAAGTCTTGTTTTCACTATATCATTATAGACACTTGAGGACATAATGTTGATTGGGGATTTAAAATCAATGTAAGCATTGTCAATATGTTTATACCCAATCATACATGGTATCTTAGCAATCCTAGGATCGCCTCTCTTTATCTTAGGTTCGATTCTAGTAAAAGGAGGTCGAGGGTTATCAATAAGATTATTATAGTACGCGATCTCCTCCTTAGTGGGGTATAGATTAAAATAATCATCTAGCTTTGGATCAATCTCCCCTTCTTCAAGTTCCTCAACAACATCCTCAAAATCTTTAGTCCCTAGGTCCTTATTTGAATACAAGGCAGTTGCTAGGTCACTAAATGCATGATCGAGCTCAACCTTAATCAACCTATTAAGCTCTCTAAGTTCCCTAATCTCACTTTTAATTTGTTCACGTAACAAAGCCATTTCTCTAGGGGCAAGGGGTGGATTCGCGTTTTCTATAATGGTCAACGGAATAGTCAATGAATTTATTTTACTAACAAAGGCACGAAGAAAAAGATTGACTAAAGAAAACTAAAAATAAAAATAAAATCTTACTAGAAAGGAATCTAGCAAGTAAACCTAATAAAAAGAAGTTCTAACCGAGACAATAACTATTCCTCGGGCTGCGGCGCCAAAAACTTGATGCGTGGGAATTGCACCAGACTTTACCTCTCGAGGGATCTCGAGAAGCTTACAACCCCCACCAGGCAGTGTACCTGATCGTTGTAGTATAGTATAGTGACAAGTACTGGGGGATTGATCGTTCAACTCAGGAATAGTGTCGCTAGGATTAGAAAGCCTAAAAACTAGTACTAGAGGTGAGGGATGATTTTTTTTGTATTTTTTATATTTTATAAAAGCAAGTAAAAATTTCGGTTTTTGGAAGAGTGGGCGGAATTAGTTGCTAGTCAACTAACCCAATTACTAAGATGCAATCAAAATAAAATAACCGAAATGAAAATAAACTAATTAAACTAATATGGTGTGAACAATAGATGGGAGAATTGTGTTTACTTAGATTTCACTACTCCCTAGATATCTTTTACAGGTTAATTACTTGTTACAGTTGCGTGGATGACGGGTTATATTTCTTAATATCAATCATGGGGTGGCGTACTTACTTCCCCAATTCTATAAGCTCCTACTTCACTCCTATGTGGAGCCTGCAAGAAGCTCCTAACATGGGATCACTAGAATTCGCTCATGCATTAAATACAACCATAAAAACCTAGTACACATCGGTTCATGTTTCTTAAGACGTTCAAGCAAGTTACACAATGGAGATCTGCCAGTTTTCTTAAGCCTAACATTGAAATCATTCATCCATTACAACTATAGACAAGCAATCAACCTATAACCAACATCTAGGTTTCATTACATCTAAGCAAACACACAAGAGATCTAGCCTAGCATATTAAAATTAAGACAAGCGTAAGATATATTCAAACAACATGTAGACATATTGAATGAATTGAAATGATACTTATCTCAATTGAACATGAAGGATTTCAAGGGGTAAAAACCCTTGAAAATACTGTTACAAACGAACTAGGGTTTATAAAGTTCGGCCCTAAAATTCACCACACAAGTTACACACTTAATGAATGAAAATTAGAAAAGTATATATAGATTTCACGAGGTGACGGCATCAAGAGGAAAGTTCTGACGCCGTCATCTCGCCGCCAAAAATCTTCTCGGATTGCCTAGATCCAGATCTGAGGCCGTCATGTGTATTTCTGCTATGGGCCGTCACTACTGTTACTCTTGACGCCCTTATTCTGACGCCGTCACGTTTTCTCTGGGCCGTCATCCATTTTGCTCCTGACGCCGTCATCAAATCCTTCTTGACGCCGTCATCTATTGTTCCCAGCAAGGAAAATTAAGACTTTGCCGTTTTCTTCACTTTTATGCTCCAAAAACGTCCAAAATGCTTCATTTTCCTGAATTCACTCCCAAAGTACCTAAAATCATAAAAGGAATGATTTAGGGCAATATTTGATCAAATAAATTCCAATTCCGGCTTAAATGACCCCCTAAAAATGGATCATTTTTCGCCTCATCAATCCAGTTTAAGTCCGGAGATATAAAACGATATAAGTAAAGATTCAGATATTATTGTTACTCGATTTGCAAGTACCACAAACTCACTCTCATATTCGGCCACCGTACCCATTTGCAAGAGCTTAGAGAGTGCGTATTCCACATCCCGATCACTACCGCCGGATGCCATGAATAATACTCAAGCGATTAATAACTCAAAAAAAATATATTTTTTTTCCTGATGAATAGTAACCCACAATGAACAGTACCAAATGAACAGTATGATGAACAGTACCAGATGAACAGTACTTTCGATGAACAGTACTCTGAGTACCTGCAATGAACAGTGCGATGAATAGTGCTGATGAACAGTAACTTTTTACTTTTTTTTATTGGAAGTCTAATAAAAAACACTCTCAACGAGAGCTCTCAATGAAAGCACCAATTGATACGACCCGGTTAGGAGTTGTATCGGGATAAGGCACCCCTTTTTGCGTATGCGAGCTCCTTAAGAAAATAAAAAAGAAAACTAGAGATTTTTTTATTAGACAAATCATACCTTTCATTAATGAATGATGCGGTATATAAATACCGAATAAACCCTAACTTGTATCACAAGTCGATACAAGATAAACTCACAAAATAAAAGATACTTTCCTAGATAATGACTCACATGACTCTTTCCTAATATGACTCGAATACGACTAACTAAAAGATAGTTATCCAAAGACGCATCAGAATAAATATCTCATTCACATTGTACTTGGTGAAAATCTAAGTTTTTTTAATCAAAAATTTCCAACAATCCCCCAGATGAATGTAAATCTATTAAACCACACACAATTTCAATAGAATATCAACACTTGAATCTTGCATGCGATAGGTAGGTGTTACCTTTTGAACCTTCCTTTATTAACTAAGCCTCCTAGCTGCCAGTAGACGCGATGTCATTGAATTGATCTGCTGTTTGTGTAGAAGACAATATCAAATCACGCAGGACTTTTCTTGACATGGTTAAATCCTCATAAACATGTTCATAATGGTCATGAACAATAGCCTAGTTTTGGGAGAGCTTTGCGCCCATACAATTCCCTTCAAAGTGACCCTACTTCTCTCTCACATAAGGGATTCTCTACTAATCATTAAAAGCTATAAGGTTAACCTCATCTTGTCACCCGGAAATGGACTAGAAAATTTACTAACTCCCTTAAATGGATAAAGAGTTTATTTTTTCTCTCATAGTGACCTTCATTTGTTTATACAAGTAGGTTGTCCTATTGAATATAGATCTTGTGATTTTCAAACAATTGAGTTAGGTTTTCCTTCATATGAATTTTTTCAGGGGCTTTAGTCCATTTGTCTACATGACTTACTAACTTACTCTCTTCTTAGGCTTTTTGTAAGCGGATCCATAAATTATCATTTGACATCATATTGTCAATATTGGTAAATTATGTTGAGAGTAGTTGTCGTATCGAAATAATATGTCTTGACTCACCATTATACATTATGATATGAGTTCTGCCAATTTTTTAATGGCTATCACAATGTATACAACTGACATTTTAGGCCATTTTGGTGTATCATCTTCTATTTAGACATTTCCTCCTGTCCGAATATATCTATAGAGATAAATTTGATTTTTATATTGCAAATCACGCTATATTGTATGTATAAAAGATACAACTGAAAAATTGTTAATTTCTAGAGTGTATACATAACTACTCATTGATTTGGATTCAAAAGTTCAATAACATCGTTAAGTACCCATAAAAAAGTTGTTACATTTTGCTTTAAATAGTTGTACTTCCAATAATTCCTAGGTATTCTAAATGAGCACACCTGCACCTCTATTTTATATAGATGTTGATTGGTGTCTTTTGAAATCTAGTTTGGCCAGATTCCTTGTTGGGTTTGTTAAAACCCAAACTCCTTAATCTAGGATTTGAACATAAAATATCCTAAGTGTTTGATAACCGAAAACACCAAACAAGTCACTGAATGCATAGCTGTTCAGTGAGTCATCCTCAAGATGCTCAGGGCGGATCTATGAAGAAAGATTCACCATTCAGTGAGGCGGTTCTCAATGAATGATACCTGAGCCAAAGAAGAAGATGATGGACATAGTGAGGGATGACAATAACTCACTGAGTCCCATGACTCCTCACCAATTAAGATCACTGAATGAACAAAGACTGAAGATAAAAAGACTGAGGTAAAGGCGGGATAAGTTTGAATGGATAAGGGAAGGTCCTTATCATGCAAAGGTCAACTTTCCCTGAATGAGTATAATACCAAGACGTGTGTCAACATTGAAGACCAGAAAGCATCCTTGACTTTTACTACTTATAGCCATTTGTAACAGGGACAAAATACCTATGTATTTTGTCCAATATAGGATGATGTAATATTGTCTTGTAGTCTTTGTCCATTAGGTATGTGTTAGAATCTACTTGTGTATAAATAGAGAATAAGTGGGAGAGGTAAAGATTACGTTTGTGCACTTAATGCTTAGACATTCACAAACCAAATCTTTACTCTCTCCAAAGAACAACACAATCCCTGAGATAGCTCAGCAGGATCTTAGTTGTCACTCAAACTTAGTTTGGGTTTAGTGAGGAGTACACCATACTTGTCATTTCAATCCCAAGTGTTGTTCTGCAAACACTCGGGTATAGTTCTTTTGATTAATTTCTAATAAAGAATTAAACGTTGAAAAACTTTGTGTCTTATCTTTTCCGTTTATTTACTTTTAATAATTAATCAATACTTCGCTACATCATGGAACTTGGTTAGATTAACTTTGTAGTTAACCATAACCAAGTAAAAGGGTCCAACAAGTGGTATCAGAGCTTCTGATTTGTAAAACTTTTCAAAATCTTTAACACAAAAGAGTGCTCAGTTTTTAAAATCAAGATCCCACCATGGCTGATAGCAATGTACCCTAGCTAGTTGATAAAAAGGGAGGTAGCTATTCAGCTGTCGCTCCTAGACTAGAAGCTGGAAAATTTAGCAAGTGGAAAAACCGTATGCTTTGCTACTTGACTGGTATGGAACCATACTACATCAAGTGTCTCAATGAAGGTCCCTTTGTCCCAACGACTGCTCAAGGTTTACCCAAACCTGAAGCACAATGGACTCCTGATGAGAGGAGGGTAGTCAATCAGGACCAACGCCTGAAAAGCATCATTATATCGTGTCTCCCTGATGATACAATGGAATCAGTCATTAACTGTCCTACAGCCAAACAAACCTAGCTTGACTTGGTTCATAGCTTTGATGGTCCCTCAGATACCAAGGAAAACAGGATCATGGACCTGAAACTTGAGTATAACTTTCAGGAACAAAGAATCTGAAAGTCTCTCTCAGACCTATACCCGATACAAAACCTTGCTCGATGAGCTCTCAAATGATGGTGTAGGCATGAAATCAACATTGGCTTTGTCAACAGTCTCCCTAAGAAATGGTTAAACTTCTCTCAGGGTCTTAGGAATGCTAATCACATTCAAAATCTTGAGTTTCCTCAAATATATGGGAAGTTTGTCTATGAAGACAACTTAATCGCAAGGTGATACCCTGAAAAGGCTCAAGAAACCAAAAAGGCCCTGACTGTCTCACCCATATCCACTGCCTTCTATTCTAATGGTGTTGTGCAGGATTTTCAAGACGATTCTGATGATGAGGTTGATATGAGAACCAGTGAAGAGTACCTCAATGATCTTCAGGTTGAATTTCAAGAAAGGGCTCTTTTAGCAAACTCAAAACATTTTATTAAAAGAAACAAGTTAAATTTTCAAAAAGCTAAGGCAAATGAGTCCACTGAATGTTTCAACTGTGACAAAAAGGGTCACTTTGCTAAAGACTGTTTTTCTAAAACAACCTCAAACCCTTCATACAAACCTTCTGGTAGTAGTTCTTCCTCAGGATCTAGCAAGTTTCAACCAAAAATGCTTCAATCTACTCAACATTTTCAAAATGCAAATATTCAAAAAGATTTTGAAGCTAAGTACAGAAAAGCCAAAGCTAAACTTGCTCTCCTTGAGACAACTTCCTCAGTACCTCAGGCTGCACCTTCCAAACCTGCTCAAGGCAAGAACAAGGTACTTGTTGCTGAAGCCTATGATTGGGATGAGGAAGATGTCTCCTCTGATGAAGAAGTAAGGGTCAGTGCACTGATGGCACTTTCTGATGACAATAAGATGGCTGTTGGAAAAAGCCATGCTAGAAATGGAGAATGGGTCAACATCACCATGAAAAAGGTAAACATTTTGTTATCTATGGATGATGATGCTGATTGGAAATCCTACTTAAACTACTTAAATGTAGATCTTAAGTTCGTTGAAGAGCAAAGACAAAATCTATTTTCAAAATTCAATATGTTAGCTTTTGAATTAAACAAGTGTAGAGATGAATTACTGGTTTTAAAACAAGCAAAACTTGAGGCTGTTACACTTCAAATTCAAAACACTGAACTAGTAAAACAAAATCAGGCTCTTCAAGAAGAACTTAAGAAAGAAAAGGCTGTGATATATAAGTGGACTCAGAAAAACCCTAGGGTTTTTGACTCAGTAAGTCTCACACCAAGTAATAAGAAAGCTATTATTGGAGAAGATCAAAACACTGAGTTCTCAAGTGAGAATCATGGTGAAAAGGCATTTCTGCTTTCATGCATATCCTTTAACCAGGAAATGGCACCAAAACCCAGTGACTGGATTGAAAGAGTCAACCCAGATAGCAAACTACCAAACTTTAACACTAGTAAAATATTGGAACCTGAAAGTCAGGCCATCAAAAATATGCTTGGTGTCACTTATGAGTCGAGTCTCCCTGAGTCTATAAATGAGTCTGAATCTATATCACAGAGTCCACTCCCACCATTGAAAGTTATTCAGGGAGCTGAACCCAGCTCTAAGCGAACACCCTTGGTGTATACCCAACACTCTCCAAGAGAGAAGGCTGGTTTAGGAAGAACTATCTTGAAAAGACCACTTACTGAAGTCTCAACCACAAATGATGACTCCACAACCTTAGTCTCAAATGAGGTTATCACTGACAGTCCTGATTCCAAATTTGATCAGTTGGCTGAGCTTGTCAGGAAGTTGAGTGAAAAGATTGGCTCATCTGAGAAGAAAACTCAACCTTTGGAAAAGGGAAATTAAACTAGCTTCCTCAAGTTTTGCCAAATCCAAGACAACATCCAAACCAAAAATGAGATGTGAATTGTGTAGTTATACAACACATACCATTGATGACTGTTATAGGATCCTTTTTTGCATGATATGTAAAAAGGATGATCACAGAACCTCTGATCATCTATCCTACACATCAAATGTTGTATCCTGTTGGGAATTATACTAACAGTTACCACGGCTAAGAGAAGAAGTTACAACTGCAGAAGATTGTACTTGCAGTGGAAACTCATTACCACTGCAAGAACAATATATTACCACTGCTTATTAGATAACTGTTAGGAAACGCGTCTAGATTAATATAGAATAGATCTTGTGTATATCTTATTCTATTAGCTTTATACTTATCTTGTAGAAGAGGACTCCTTGTGCTATAAAAGGAGATCCTAGGTTAAAGGTTTTATATACGTTTTTCTAAGAGCTTCAAGGTGTAACCCTAGTGATATCAAGATCACTCGTATTATTATCATTAATAATATTGGAGCTAATAGTTTGTTTACATATATTGTTTATATACAACTATCTTACTCACAATCAAACTTCTAAGTGTTACTAAGTAGATTCCGCATACTTAGTGATATAATTCAAAGTATCAATCTAACACAAGTTCAAGGTGTTAAGATCCATCAAGTGGTATCAGAGCCAGGTTTTGATACTTTGATTTAGAAGACTCAAGTTCACTCAGAAGAATCAATGGAGACAGAAACCAGTAACTCAAACATTGCTGCTAAGCTTCCAAAGCTTAAGTTGAATGACTTTGAGATGTGGAGGCTAATGATAGAACAATTCTTTATGGTCCAAGATTACACACTCTGGGAGATCATTATGGTTGGAAATTCTTTCAAACCAAGTTCTACTTCAGAGATGGTTAATGGCAAGGATGTAATTAAGGTCAACACTGGACCTGTTACTAATGATGAAAGACTTTAACTGAAGAATGATTTGAAGGCCAGAGGTCTGTTGCTGATGACACTTCCCAGAGACCAAGTTGTAGCATTCAACAAGTTCAAGACTGCAAAGACTCTCTTTAATGAGATCTGTGAAGTTTTTGGTGGTAATGATTCCACCAAGAAGACTCAAAAGACCCTGCTGAAGCAAACTTATGAAAACTTTGGTTCAACGAGTATTGAATCTCTTGATAGCATCTTCACAAGACTACAAAAGATTGTTTCTCAACTCACTGTTTTTGGAATTGAGGTGGAAAAAGAAGACCTCAATCTAAAGTTCTTAAGAAGCTTACCCTCTGAATTTGGAACCAATGTTGCTGTGTGGGAAGATAAGCCAGAGTTGGAGACCATGAAACTTAATGACTTGTACAATAACTTCAAGGTTATTGAACAAAGGTTGAAGAAAGCTGGCAAGATAAGCTCAAATTCAGGAAGTGTAGCACTCATATCATCATCTCTTGATGATAGTTCAGATGAAGAAAGTGATAGTGATGATGACAGTGCTAACATTGTTGTTTCCACTGGTAGTGGAAGTGTTTCCACTGGTAGCTCAAAGAAACAGATTGCAGGGCTAAGTGATACTACTTTTTATGCCTTTATATCAAGTTAAGTGGGTGGTTCAATCCTCAATCATGAGGATCTGGATCAAATTGATGAAGATGATATGGAGGAGATGGACATTAATTGGCAAGTGGCATTACTAAGCTTGAGGACAAAGAAGTTTTGGAAGAAGACTGGAAGAAAGATCAACATCAGTGGCAATGAAACAGTAGGTTTTGACAAAAATAAGGTGGAGTGCTACAATTGTCATAAGAAGGGGCACTTTGCCAGAGAGTGTAGGAAGCCAAGGAAGTCTGAAAATAGGTCAACTTGGTACAAGCAGGACAAGAAGAAGAAACCTACTACTGATGAGCCAAAGGGGCTATTGGCCATTGATGGAGTGAGCTTTGATTGGAGATTTATGACTAAGGAAGAGGATGATGATTCAGAGTCTGCAATGGTTGCTACAGAGCTTGCACTAATGGCTTTTTTTGACTCTGAGGTACAAATTGATAATGCTTGTTCTAAATCCTGTAAGGCCTTAAAAGAGTATGAGAAACTTAAAGCACAATTTAATGAGCAACACATAGAGTTAACTCATACTAATTATAACTTATCAAATCATAAAAGAGGCCTAAGTGTTTTAGAAACTCAATTAGAGCATTATAGGGAAAATGAATCTAAGTTCAATGATGATATTGCAGTATTAAGAAGAGACTTTAATTATCAGGTTGCTGTTAATAAGGTTCTTAGAGAAGAACTAGAAAAAGTTAAAGTGGCTAGTGAGAATATTATGATAACTAAGCAAACACTGGATCATCAATCCAAGTGTATTGATAAAATTTGGGAAGCCCAAATTGTGAGCAAAGCTAAATCAGGTCTTGGATACAAAACTGTTCCACCACCTCTAAGAGGTGTTCCATCACCTCCTGGCATTGACTTAGCTCACACAGGTTTAGAAGAATTCCAGGAACCAACCATGACCTATGGATCAAAATTTGTTAAACCAGTTGAAATTGAAAAGGTTCAGGTTGAGGTTGATGTATTTGATAGTGCTAGTGACTCATCTCTTAAAGATGAAAATTTAAATGTTGAGTCTAAACCTAGTGTTCCTGAGAATGTTAAAGTGGAGGTTAAGAAAAGTATTCCTGATATAGTCAAAGAGAAGCCTAGGTCACAACCTAATTTCACTAGGCCTACTACTAGATATGCAGAGATGTACAGAAGTAGGTCACCAACTCCTAGGGGTAATATGAGGAGTTGGAATCATGTTAAATCCAGGAAATTTGGTAGTGACTTTGTGTTCAATAACAAATCCTGTCATATATGTGGTTGCTTTGACCATTTGTCTAATAGCTGTACCTACCACTTGGGAAGAAGGGAAGTGTTTGGGAATACTAGGGTGAATGGACAAAATGTTAATAACTTAACTCACCCAAATCCACTAAGCAAGATGATTCCCAGGTCTGTTTTGCTTCATTCTGGCATTAAAACAATTTCCACTGCTAGACCAGCAGTTTCCACTGCTAGATCAGCAGTTGCCACTGACAGAAATAAAAACAGAGTTTACCCTAAGTCCCCTGTTACTACTTTTATTAAATCTACTCAAACAGGGAAAAAGACCAATTTTGAAAAGAAAGTTAACAATAATCAGAAGTGGGTACCTAAAGTTTCAAAATCAGCAGTTTCTACTGCTAAGCCAGCAGTTACCACTGCAAGGCCAAAGGTTACCACTGGTAAGTCTAAAAGGGTAAATGTGGGAAATGCTGTTAAGGCCTCAGCACGTTGGGAATGGAAACCAAAAGGAACCATCACCTCAAACAATCCCAATGGTGTATCAATGACCTTTGAAAGATATAATTATATTGATACACGAGGCAGATCCAAGTCATTTGTGGCTTGGGTCCCCAAAAGGAACTAATTCCTTTATTTTGTGTGCAGGGACATTCAAAGACTAATAATGATCAAGGATACTCAGACAGTGGATGTTCCAGGCACATGACTGGCAATAAGTCCTATCTTTCAGACTTTCAACCCTATGATGGACAATTTGTCAGTTTTGGAGGAGGAATTGGTGGCAAAGTTTCTGGCAAAGGAACAATCAAGGCTGGAAACATTGACTTTGAAGATGTGCAGTATGTGAAAGAACTCAAGTATAACCTCTTTAGTGTGTCACAGATGTGTGACAAAAAGCATAGAGTTCTATTCACAGAAGATGAATGCTATATCTTATCTAAGGATTATAAGCTTCCAGATGAATGTGACATTTTGCTTAAAATCCCTAGAAAAGGAAATTTGTATAGCATTGACATGTAGAACATAGTGGCTAATAATGATGTTACTTGCTTGCTTGCTAAAGCCACTTTGGATGAATCAATGCTTTGGCATAGAAGACTTGGTCATGTTAACTTCAAGACCATCAACAAGATTGTAAAAGATGGACTTGTCAGAGGACTTCCAGAGAAAAGATTTTGTTAGAATCGTAATTTTATTTATAAAAAGTGTCGGTCATTAATGTATTGTTATAGGTTGCTTTAGAATATCATTATGATGAAGTTTATGTATATTATTCATGTTTTGTAAAAGTCTAAGGGCCATTAGTGTAATAATGTAAAAGATTAGAGAAGCCCTAGACTATGAGTATAAATACTCTTGTAAACCTCATTTGAGAGGTTGGGTTCTCTTAGTGATTCATTTAGTAATATCAAGGTCTTTTATTCCACACACTAGAGTTCCCACTCACTCTCTCTCTCTACTTACTTTCTCTCTCTAGGTTTAGGATTGATTCATATGTGAAATAGGTTGTTCTACGGTCCTACAAGTGGTATCAATCGCCTAGGGATAATATAGGTTGATTTAGGTTTGATTTGGTAGTAAAAACTTAGTGTTTGTTGCGCATTTGAAAAAACTGGTACTGTTCATCGCATAGTTTTCGAGTTAGGGGTAATTTTTTTAGCGAGTTAGGTGTTAAGTTCTATCGAGTTAGGGGTGTATATTAAGTTCCATCGAGTTAAGTGATCAATTCTTTCGAGTTAGGTGTTATCTTAACATATCGAGTTTGAGATTTTGGCGAGTTAGCCTTCATTCCCTAATCGTTTATCGAGTTAGGCGTATTGTGACTCTAACTAAGGGGAAACTCTGCCCAACTCAAGTCTCTCTACCGAGTTTGGATACTTATCGATTTAGAAACCAAAGTAAACTTATCGAGTTAGAACCCTAAGTGAACTTATCGAGTTAGAAACCTAAGTGAACTTATCGAGTTTGACACCTAAGTGAACATACCGAGTTTGAAACCTAAGTAACCATACCGAGTTTGAAACCAACTTGAACATACCGAGTTTGAAAACAACATCTTAACATACCGAGTTACAAGTTTTCTGAGGTTACCGAGTTAGAACTTTCAAGTATTACCGAGTTTTTTTGCAGGAAAATTTGAGTAAAATTTATTTTTCACACGAGACTAAACGTTCAATTTTTACGCGAGATTTAAATCTTGGTATAAGGTTGAAAATTTTGGCCCGAAATTCAAATTTTTTGGCCAAAATTCAAAAAATTTCGGTAAAATTTGGCGAAAAAATTTTCAAATCTCAAATTTTTCAGGTAACCTTAGAATTGGATTTTATAGTGATTTTCAAATTTTGAGAAAGAAAATTTTCATACTCAATTTTTGGCGGGATTTTACGAAATCAATCAGATCAACCGAGAACGAACTTTCATCTTCACAAAAACATCTAATCTTCAACAACAACCTTTGTTATCTTTCAAAAGATCCTCAGAACAACGTTTCACTTTGAATTCAAATCATGGCAACTCAACAAGACATTCATGCTGCCGGTGCTGAAAACCGACCTCCAATGCTTGAAAAAGGTGGATATCTTCCATGGACAAGCCGCATGCTTCGTTACATCAAAACAAAGCCTGATGGTAAATTAATGATCAAATCCATTGAAGAAGGTCCATTTCAGCCAAGACAAGTTCAAATTGAAGGTAATCCAAATGAAACACCTCCTACTCAACCATTCGTGCGTGAACAAACAGAAGCAGATTACACAGAGGAAGACAAGAAGCAGATCGCTGCAGATGATATGGCAATGCATTTAATCCAACTTGGATTACCACGGGAGATCTTTGCTGTGGTCGACAGCTGTGAAACTGCTCATGATATGTGGGAACGTGTTAGAAGGATATGTCGTGGCACAGAGATTGGACAACAAGACGTTGAGAACAAACTTCTTACTGAATGGGAGAATTTCACATCCACTAAAGGTGAACAGATTGAATCATACTACACCAGGTTTTGCACTTTGATGAATGAGTTAATCAGAAACAAGTTGACACCTCGACCAATTGCAACAAACATCAAATTCATCAATAACCTTCCAGAAGAATGGGGTCGTTATGTTACAATTGTCAATCAAACAAAGGACTTACATAAGGTGAATTATGATCAACTCTATGAATTTTTGAAGCAAAACCAAGCTGAAGCTAATGAAGTAAGGAAAGAAAGATTGGCAAAGAATCATGATCCTCTTGCATTAATTGCTAATACACCAACACCATTACCAGTGAACACTCAACAACCATCAGCATCTTCCACTCACAACTACATGCAACCATCATGCATTCTACAACCAACACCGGTCTACCAACAACAGTTCTACCCACAACAACAACAAGTTATTCCACAACAGCAACACCCACAATTCCAAGAACCGGAATTCACTGACAATGATGAAGCTACTGCAGCATTGTCCCAAGCGTTTGCTTTTCTGTCAAAGGCATTCCAAGGACGTTATTCTACACCAACAAACAACAACCAGAGGATCTCATCGAACACTCGCAACAAGCAGTTTGCTCAGCCGTGTTTCAATATGGGCAATGAAGGCCAAATGGTTGGAGTTTATGGGAATCAGCAAGGATATCAGCATATGCAGAATGCAGGTCAGAATGCAGGTCAGTTTGCAGGGAATCAGTATGGTCAGTATGCAGGGAATCAGTTGGGTCAGTTTGTTAGAAATCAAAGGGGTCAGAATGTTGGTAATCAGGCAATGGGTTATCAGAATAGGAATGTTGCAGCCCAGTTGTTAGGAATTTGGGAAATGTGAATCAGGGTAATTCGGTAAAGTGTTTCAACTGCCAGGGTGTAGGTCATATGGCAAGGAACTGTCCTACTAAGCCGAACAAAAGAAACTCAGCGTACTTGCAGAAGGCAGTGCTGTTGGCACAAAAGAATGAGGCAGGATTTCAGTTGAACGCAGAGGAAAATGATTTTATGGCTCTTATGGATGACATGGAAGACAGAGAGGACATCGATGTGAACTGCATTTTTATGGCAAATCTTCAGGAGGCAAAGTATGACACAGATTCTGACACACCTCCGGTTTATGACATCAATGCAGTCTCTGAGGTATCAAATTTCAACCCATGTCACAATAATGATATATTTAATATGTCTCCTCGTGAGGAACAGCATTTTGAGAAGCAAGCACCCACTTATGATACATTCCTGGACACGCCAAGTAGTAGCAATACTCTTTCAGCGACTCCAGATGTGAGTCATAATGGAGACTTTGTTTCACAGATGCTGTGAATGATGAGGAAACACGTGCTTTATTTGAATCATTATTAAATAACTGTAGTATTGAAATCGAAAAAGTGAAAAAGGTCAATCGCGATGTTAAGGCCGCGAATGTTAAATTGACCGCTGAGCTTGAGAGTTACAAGGAAAACGCTAAAGCTTTTGAGTTTCATAACAAAAGATTGTCTGAATTAGAAACTGGTTATCAAAATTCCGTTTCAAGGGAAAAACAATTGCAACTCAAGTTTGATACACTTGATGTTAATTCTTTCAAGAAGATAAAAGCTTTAAACGCGGAAATTTTTGATTTACAAAACCAACTTTCTAAACAAAAAACAGCTTATACCAATCTTGAAAAAGAAAGGGATGAGTTGAAAAAGGATTTTGCAAAGAAAGAAGACAAACTTTTGGCCGAAATCGTAGAGTCAGAACACATGATTGCACATTTAGAAGAATTAGTGGTTAAGTCGGGTCAGTCAAGTCAAACAATGAAAATGATTTCAAATCAAACTAACCCGATTTACCATACGAAACATAAAGTGGCTCTTGGTAACAACACCCCCAGTAATCTCAAGAAAGCTCAGCAAGAACAGAATGTTTTGTATAATGGTAATGTGATTTACACTAAACATGATCCTCCCGTCGTTCGGGATTCTGTGCAAACGATAGAACATGTCGAAGAGAGCATTTCTAAAATGAAACAAAAGGATTTGAAACCCATTGAGTACAACAAATTGAACAAAATTTTGGGAATTACTTTTGTTCCACAAAAAGAACCATCTGTGTTTTCCATAAAACGACCATTCTCAAAAATGTTTTCTAAGAAAGTAATTGTTTCAAAATCTCTTTCAAAAATGGAACAAATGTCTTCTAACAACACTTTTAATACAAGTGAGGCTAGAAACATTCTAGATGACGTTAAAAAGAGAATACAAGAACTTCAAAACATTGTTGCTTCTAAAACTACAATCGATATTAACAACTGGCATTCCAGTTTTCATATTGAGCAGAAAAAAGTTTTTGAAAACGAAATTACTATCCCACTGAATAACATCAGTGCGAGGGTAATCCATTTTGAAAAAGCTTTCTTAAAAGAAACGGCCGACTTTGTCAAGGACCACAAATCCCTGGTAAATGAAGCTAATGATACTCGTGAAAACATGAATGGTTTGGAAAATCTAAATGATTCTCTCTTCGAAGCTGTTATGACCACTGACATTATGTCCATCATTTTACCAACATACTCTGTTCAAGACGATGAAAGACTGAGAGCTGAGACCTCCGAAATTGTTTCCAAATATGAAAATGCTCTTATAAAGATTGAAAAAGAAAATGTGTCATGTTTTAAACAACTTGATCGAAAAAAGGAAGAATGCAAGTATGACAAACTGTCGTATGAGCGTGCTTTCAAGAACATGAAAGAGCAAAATGATCTTTTGAGGGCTCAGCTTGAAAGTCAAAAAAGGAAGGGTGAGGAAACTAAGTTTGCAAAACCATCGACTTCAGAGAAACCAAATGTTCCAAATATGGTTCAAAAACCAAAAATGTATATTTCACGGTTTGCTCCAAAAGTCGATGAGAAAAAGGATTTGACAAAACCAGTCACTCCAACACCCTTGCCCAAGAAAATTGAAAATGAAAAGATTGTTGATAAAGGAAAAGCGGTTGTCGAAACACCAAAAGTTCTAGCACCTGGCCTATTTAGGATTAGTCCCACTAATGCGTCTGCCTCCACTTCTAAGGCAAATGCGTGCAAAAAGGATAATTCTAAAAAGGACAACAATATAAATCCTAATGTGTGTGCCTCAACTTCTATAGGATTAGACAGCACCTCTAGGAGCAGCAGACTAAAGCCTAGGAGCAATACAAGGAACAATAGAGTCTCGCCTGTCTCTAAGAGTAGTTGCAAGAATAAAGTGGAAGAAGTAGAAGAACACCCTAAGAATTTATCGCTTTCTAATAAGAGACATATTTCATCTGAATGTAATGTCGAGAGTACTGGTTCTAATGCATGTAATGACTCTGTTTGTTTAATATGCAAGAAATGTTTAATTAATGATGTTCATGATGAATGTGTTTCTAAGAATGTGAATGTTACGCCTGAACAGAAGTGCGTTTCGAAAGGTCCTAGTGCAAAATCTAGATTTGTTGGAAACCTAATTAAAAGAATTAGGAACGCCACTAATAGTCGCACACCTAGGAACTATCTTAAGCATTGTGTTTGGATTCCAACGGGCAGAGAATTTATACTCAAGGATGGCAAATTAGAAATAGTTCAAGCTAAACAAGTAGCAACTGTCTATGAGTGTGATTTTGCTTGTACCCCTAACCCCATGGAACCAAATTCAAATCGGTTTCCAAATACAAACTCTTCTGTTATTGGCAGGTTATCGAAATATGTCTTTGGATCGTCGACTCGGGTTGCTCCAAGCACATGACCGGGAATTTAAAGCTGCTGATCAATTTCATCTGGAAATTCATGGGAACTGTACGCTTTGGAAATGATCATGTAGCAGCTATCCTGGGTTTTGGAGATCTTCAGTTTGGGAATTTTTTAATCACTCGAGTTTACTACGTCGAAGGGTTGGGACACAACTTGTTTTCAGTTGGGCAGTTTTGTGATGCAGATTTAGAAGTTGCATTCAGGAGAAACACGGTTTTTATTAGAAATTTGGTTGGTGATGATCTCTTAATTGGCAATCGTGGTACAAACTTGTATGCCATCGACATCAACCAAATGGCTTCTACATCACCAATTTGTCTTATGACAAGGGCAACCGAAACTAAGTCCTGGCTGTGGCATAGAAGATTATCCCATCTCAATTTCGACACCATCAACAAGTTAGCCAAAGACAACATCGTCAACGGTCTTCCTAAGTTCAAATACACCAAGGATCATCTATGTCCATCATGCGAACAAGGAAAAAGCAAAAGAGCATCATATAAACCTAAAATCGTACCTAGTTCGGAAGCAAGGTTACATTTGTTGCACATGGACTTATGTGGCCCAATGAGAGTTGAAAACATTAATGGTAAAAAGTATATTCTTGTTATCGTTGATGATTATTCAAGATATACATGGGTAAAGTTTTTGAGATCAAAAGATGAAGCACCAGGCATCATCATCACCTTTCTGAAGCGTATTCAAGTTCTACTTCAAGCTCCAGTAAGGATTGTAAGAACAGATAATGGCACAGAATTCACAAATCAGGAGTTAAGAACCTATTTTGAAGATGTTGGAATCACACACCAAACATCAGTTGTTAGAACTCCACAGCAGAATGGGGTAGTTGAAAGAAGAAACCGAACTCTTGTGGAAGCTGCTCGCACAATGCTAATCTATTCTAGTGCACCACTATTCTTATGGGCTGATGCTGTTGCCACTGCTTGTTTTACTCAAAACCGATCCCTAATCCATCTAAGATTCAATAAAACCGAGGTTGTGAATAACCGGAAACCTGACATCTCTTACCTTCACGTGTTTGGCGCTTTGTGCTATCCGACGAACGACAGAGAAGATCTAGGAAAGTTGAAAGCTAAGGGTGATATTGGAATCTTCATTGGATATTCAGAAAACTCGAGGGCATTCAGGGTGTATAATAGAAGAACGAAAAGATTATGGAGATGATGAATGTGAAGTTTGACGAGATTTCATAGATGGCTTCTGAGAGATACGCTCTAGAACCCGCGCTTAATCCGATGGCTTCTAATCAAACCAGATTAGGACCCGAACCAAACAGTCAGACTTCTGGACACATCAGTTCGGGACTCGTACCTCAAGGAGCTCAGTCAACAAACACAGATAAACCTTCAGTACAAGAACTGGAAAATTTCTTTGAGTTAATGTTTGATGAATATTATGGTGGAACTTCGACAAATGCATCTCAACAACATTCCGCTGCACCCGCTCAAAATCAACCACCACCACCACTGGATGCATCTACAACAATCGAAGCTGAAGCACCAACTACCTCAACATCATCTACATCTACTCAAGCCACTCCAGTACTTGAAACTGAACTACCAAGAGTTGATGAGCAAAATCAAAACACAAATTTTCAAGAAGAACCAACAAATAATTCAAACGATGTTGCGTTAGAAGAAGGAGAAGAAGTATTTGAAAACCCGTTTGCAACAGACTCTGCTGAATCTTCTTCAAGGTTACAAGAACCGTCTAACACACATACGTTAAACCCAAGGTACCCTTCTACGTTTCAATGGACAAAAGACCATCCAATAGAACAAGTTATTGGTGAACCGTCAAAGCAAGTTCAGATGAGGAGACAACTTGCCACCGATCTTGAATTGTGCATTTACATTTGCTCAATAAGCCTCAAAGAACCAAAGAACATTCGGGAAGCAATGGCAGAAAACCCTTGGATTGAAGCGATGCAGGAGGAACTTCTTCAATACCTGTTACATGATAGTTGGGAACTTGTTGAACGACCACTTGATAAACGCGTTCTTGATCTCAAGTGGTTGTGGAAGAACAAACTGGATGAGGAAATGACTGTAATTCGTAACAAAGCTCGTCTCGTGGCTAAAGGATATCCACAAGAAGAAGGGATAGATTTCATTCGCGCCTGTAGCTAGACTTGAAGCAGTCCGGATTTTCTTAGCCTATGCAGCTCACAAAAACATCACAGTCTATCAGATGGACATTAAGACAGCTTTCTTGAATGGAACTCTGAAAGAAGAAGTGTATGTGAGTCAGCCAGAGGGATTCATCGACAAAGATCATCCAGACTACGTCTACAAGCTTAAGAAAGCCATCTATGGTTTAAAACAAGCTCCAAGAGCGTGGTATGACGAACTATCATCTTTCTTGCTCAAAAACAATTTCACAAAAGGAACGGTTGATGACACCTTGTTTATCAAAAAATTCAAAGATGACATTTTGATCGTTCAAATTTACGTGGACGACATTATTTTTGGATCAACCAATCCTAACCATTCAAAACATTTTCAAAATCTCATGAAAAGCAAATTTGAAATGTCCATGATGGGGGAACTAAAATTCTTTCTTGGTTTACAAATACACCAATCCCCTCGTGGTATTTTTATCAATCAAGCTAAATATACAATAGAGATTTTGAAAAAACATGGAATGGAAAACTGTGATTCCGTTGGTACACCAATGGTCACTTCACCAAAAATTGATGCTGATTTGTTTGGGAAACCCGTCGATCCGAAGAAATATCGGAGCATGATCGGTTCTCTCATGTACTTAACTGCTAGTCGACCTGATATTCAATTTGCTGTTTGTTTGTTAGCATGGTTTCAGGCAAAGCCTATCGAACTTCACCTCAAAGAGGTTAAAAGGATCTTTCGGTACCTACGAAGAACCATTAACATGGGACTTTGGTATCCGAAGGATTCGGGGTTTAATCTAACAGCATTTTCAGATGCAGACCATGCAGGAGATCAAGTTACAGCAAAAAGTACATCAGGTGGAGCACAATTTTTGGGTGAAAAGCTAGTAAGCTGGTCGTCAAAGAAACAGGATTGTACTGCGCTATCAACCGCCGAAGCCGAGTATGTGTCTCTATCTGCGTGTTGTGCCCAAGTTCTTTGGATGCGGACACAGCTCACAGATTATGGCTTTACTTTTGACAAAATACCTATGTATTGTGACTCAAAAAGTGCCATAGCCATCTCGTGCAATCCCGTACATCACTCTAAGACGAAGCATATCAAAGTCCGCTACCATTTCATCAAAGAACACGTGGAAGAGGGTACAGTTGAATTATTTTTCGTTAAAATTGATTACCAACTCGCCGATCTATTTACTAAAGCCCTTCCAAAAGAAAGGTTTGACTATTTAGTTCGACGAATTGGCATGCGAAGCCTAACTCCTGAGGAGTTAGAACGTCTTCTCGAATCTTCTTGAAAAATGTTTTCAAAATCGCTTCGCTGTAAATATTTTTTGAAAAAACAAAATACAAAATTTGAAAAACAAATAAAAACAAAATACAAAAATATAAAATTTTCAAAAAATACAAAAACAATATAAAATCAAAAAATCCAAAAATATTCTTCTCACGACATGTCTCTCGTATAAATCAATATTCTGTACGTTTCTAGAAATGTCATTCAAAAATGATACGGACATGTACAGATGCTTGAACGGGAGTTCTCTAAAATGTTTTTCTAAAACATGTCGTTTCTCAAAAGTTTCTTCACAATGGCTTTCATATACTTCAGTATGAAACCCGGAGACTAATGACAACTTCTGATTATTTCAAATCAAGGACTCGTATTTTCAAGGACGAAATCTTTTTCAAAAAGTTCGAGTCTAAACAAACGAAAAAGACTTCAAACAAAAACTCGTATTCAAAAATAGAAATCTTGAGCACTTTTTCAAGATTCATCAAAAGATTTTTCAAAATCTTTCAAATGAGTGCTCAAGATAACTCCCTCTAAACCCTTAATTGATTTTCAAATGTGCTATCATTAAGGGGGAGTACAAAAAACAAAATTGTTCCGAATTCATGCAAAATGAAATCTGTCTATCTCTCCAAAAAGCTTTTTCTTAATCAGTTGATATCAAAAATATCACGATATGCTATTTTTGAGGGGGAGAAGACATGATTAAAATGTGATCAAAGATGTTTAAAGCTTGTGACTGAATCTCAAAAGAGATCGACTCAGAATGTACCAATGAATTGACGAAGCTTAAAATGTCTGTAATCGAAAAGACTTGTCCTGGACGGGTAATAATTTCAAGATAGTCTAACTAGTGATGTAAGCGTGTCTCGAATAGGACTTGTCTGAGTAGAATGTACCGTATCGAGAGACTTTCTTTGGACTTGACCAGGACGGGTAATAACTTCAAGCTAGTCTAACTAGTGATGTAAGTGTGTCTCGAATCGGTCATGTTCACTGAAAGTGGATCAATTCAAAAAGTGCAAACTCCTCACGCATGTGCAAATTTCTTAAAAAATTCATGAGCACATGTGAAGGGGGAGTCCTTCATAAGAAACAAAAACTCTCAAAGTGTCAACTAAAATGTGTTTATATTCATAAACACTTTGAGAGATTTTCAATCAAAGGTTTCATGGCAATTATAGGATTCATGGAGTTATAAGGTGACTAAGGTTAGGGAAAACCGTCCTATGATCCGCCAGAGCCGGAGGGATCTACCCAAGGACAATTCCAATAGATTAGAATTAGAAGTCCTTAGGTATGATTGAAAAAAAAGGAGAAAATGAGAAAGGAGAAAGAAGGGGTTGAAGAATTAAAAAGAAAAGTTATGAAAAAGGGTGAAAAGAAATAGCCCTCCATATGTTCAACCTTAGGGCAGACACCGGGTTCAATTCATATGCTACTGGTTGTTACTAAGGTGACACTGGTATTGAAGATAAAGACGTCATGGACCCAGTGACGCACTGCACTAAACCTTCTAGCCACTCAAGTTCTCTTAAAAGAGCTTGTTTCATTCTCACGGGGAACCAGTGTAATCTATCGACCTGTCTCTTAGAGATGGTTGACATTGAAGCAGGAGACCTCTCCCTAATCTCCGCATAGGAAACCAAATGTGCACTTATCGAGTCTAGAGCCCCGAGATTCATCAAAAGATCTCATAGGAACACATGATGTTTCTACACTGGTTGTTCATCATTAAGGACGCCAGATGTAAACCTAAGAGTCCTTCGCAGATCTTAGCAATCTGCCGAGAACGTTTATGAGAGAATTTACTTATGTATATTCTCAATGATTGAACGGAAATTCCTGCCAGGGTCAACATCAAGCAGCCCTGACAGCAGGTCACTTCGGTAATTCTTTATGGGTTACGCTTAGTGTTCGCGATGGTTTCAAACGGTCTACAGTCGTGGAGTGATCCCCAGCGACTCACCCAGTCATTGAGCTACTTAGTAGGTCTCGTAAGCTCTTTCGAGAGTATCTAACATGGGAACGGCCATGGTAAGGGTTAGAAGGAGTCTTCACACTATGCTATTGACGATCTCTAATTCCTTATCTGTAAGTACCGATTGTTTATTGCTAACTGTTTACCTGCAGCTATACATCATCTCCATGGCGAAAGATTCCACATGCTCATACATGCATCACAAAGTCAAAGGAAAGTTCTCACAAAGATCATAGGATAGCAACAGTCAAAGAAAGATTCTACGCCAAAAAGAAGAATCTACAAAGTAACGTGACAAAGATCAAAGTGAAAGAACGGGAATAACAAATGTATGTATGACAAAGACTTAAGACGTATGAGCATGTTGGAATGGCAGACAACCACCACAAACACAGAAGTGACGAAAGGCAGATGACATCATCGGATCACTTCAACAACAATGAAGCATGATGAACTGGAACTATGTTTCATCTAGTGATTCTTAAAGACGTCAAGAGCTATGAATGATAAAGTTTAAAGACAAAGATGATGACGTCGCGCAACCTCAATGACCAACACTTAGGGGGAGATTGTTAGAATCATAATTTTATTTATAAAAAGTGTCGGTCATTAATGTATTGTTATAGGTTGCTTTAGAATATCATTATGATGAAGTTTATGTGTATTATTCATGTTTTGTAAAAGTCTAAGGGCCATTAGTGTAATAATGTAAAAGATTAGAGAAGCCCTAGACTATGAGTATAAATACTCTTGTAAACCTCATTTGAGAGGTTGGGTTCTCTTAGTGATTCATTTAGTAATATCAAGGTTATTATTCCACACACTAAAGTTCCCACTCTCTCTCTCTCTCTCTACTTACTTTCTCTCTCTAGGTTTAGGCTTGATTCATATGTGAAATAGGTTGTTCTACAGTCCTACAGATTTGAAAATGACCAAACTTGTGTTGCCTGTCTCAAAGGAAAGCAACACAGAGCTTCATGCAAGACCAAGGCATTCAATTCAATAAATCATCCACTCTTTATGCTGCATATGGACTTGTTTGGTCCTACCTCTGTGAGCAGCATCAATTTGAAGAAGTATTGTCTAGTTGTAACTGATGATTTCAGTAGATTCACATGGGTTTTCTTTTTGAGTACCAAGGATGAAACCACTGGCATCCTTAAGACATTCATCACTCAGGTTGAAAATCAATTTGAAAAGAAAATCAAGATCATTAGATGTGACAATGGGACAGAGTTCAAGAATAAAGTTATGGATGATTTCTGCAGAGATAAAGGTATTAAAAGAGAATTTAGTGTTGCAAGAACTCCTCAACAAAATGGAGTTGCAGAAAGAAGAAATAGAACACTAATTGAGGCTGCTAGAACCATGTTAGCTGATTCCAAGCTTCCAGTGACTTTTTGGGCTGAAGTAGTTAATGCTGCTTGTTACATTCAGAATAGGGTTTTAGTGGTCAAAACAAAGAACAAGACACCTTATGAGTTGTTCAGAGGAAGACCTCCTACTTTGGAGTTTATGAGGCCATTTGGGTGTCATGTTACTATTCTTAATACCATTGATCATCTGGGCAAATTTGAAGAAAAGTCAGATGAAGGCTTCTTTGTTGGATACTCTATAGTTAGCAAGGCTTTTAGAGTCTATAACTTAAGAACAAAGATGATTGAAGAGAACTTGCATGTTTAGTTTCTTGAAAATAAAGCAAACATGGCAGGTTCAGGACCAGATTGGCTATTTGATCTTGAAACATTATCAAATACAATGAATTATGTTCCTCTCACTTCAAGTACTGGAGACAAAGATCTTGAAGATTCAGAAGAATTCTTTGATGAAGATGAAGCTTGCAAAGATGATGAAGATCAAATTGTTATGCCACTTTGGGACTTTGGTGATAATTCTGAAAAACCAAGTGATGCAGATGATATAAATAAAGAAATTCCTACTAGCAGTGGTAACTCAATTCCCACTGCTACACCAGAAGTTTCCACTGTAAGCCCAAATGTGGAACACACTTCTCAGGAATCACCAAGTGATGATGTAGAGATCTCAAACATGCCTACAACATATGATATTCCTAGCACATCACAGTCTACCATTCACAAAGTGCATCCACTTGATAATGTTATTGGTGAACTTCAATCAGGTGTGAAGACTAGAAGACAGACAAAGAAAGATGATATTCATGGGTTCATAAGTGAAGTATATGAGTCCAAGAAATATAGCAAGAAGAATGAGTGTTTGTTTTTCTGTTTTCTCTCACAGGTGGAGCCTAAGAATGTATATATGGCTCTAGGAGAATCTAGCTGGGTTGAAGCTATGCAAGAAGAGTTGTTGCAGTTTAAACTTCAAAAGGTTTGGGTTCTTTGTGACTTGCCTGATGGTATGAAGGTCATTAGTACTAAATGGGTTTTCAGAAACAAGAAAGATGAAAGAGGCATTGTAATCAGGAACAAAGCTAGATTGGTTGCTCAATGATACACTCAAGAGGAGGGTATTGATTATGAAGAAGTGTTTGCTCCTGTTGCAAGGATTGAGGCTATTAGATTGTTCTTAGCCTGTGCATCATTTATGGGCTTTACAGTCTATCAAATGGATGTTAAGAGTGCCTTTTTGTATGGAACTATTGATGAGGAGGTATATGTGTCTCAACCTCCAGGCTTTGAAGATTCTCAACACCCAAATAAAGTTTACAAAGTGGTTAAGGCTCTTTATGGCTTACATCAGGCTCCAAGGAAGTGGTATGAAACCTTAGCTAATTATTTGTTGAATAATGGGTTTCATAGAGGTAAAATTGATCAAACTTTGTTCATCAAGAAAGACAAGGGTGATATCCTACTTGTTCAAGTATATGTTGATGATATTATCTTTGGGTATACTAAACAAGAGATGTGCAAAGAGTTTGAGAAGCTAATGAAAGATGAATTTCAAATGAGTTCTATGGGAGAACTTACATTCTTTTTGGGGCTGCAAGTACAACAGAGTAAGGAAGGCATATTTATCAGCCAAGACAAGTATGTGGCTGAGATTATTAAGAAGTTCAAGTTTACTGATGCAAAATCTTTAAATACCCCTGCTGACAAGACCACTCACTTATTGTTGAAGAATGCAAGTGGTGCTAATGTTGATGTTCACACTTACAGATCTATGATTGGTTCTTTGATGTATCTTACTTCATCAAGGCCAAACATTATGTTTGCTGTATGTGCTTGTGCAAGATTTCAAGTGACTCCAAAGACATCACATATGACAGCAGTGGAAAAGATTTTTAGGTACTTGAAGACTTATCATAATCTTGGATTATGGTATCCAAGAGACTCTCCAATGGAATTGATCACATACTCAGATAGTGACTATGCTGGTGCAAGTTTGGATAGAAGATCAACTACTGGAGGATGTCAATTTCTTGGATGTAGATTGGTGTCATGGCAGTGCAAGAAGCAAACTATGGTTGCTACTTCAACCACTGAAGCAGAATATGTTGCGGCTGCTAGTTGTTGTGCTCAGATCCTTTGGCTTCAGAATCAATTATTGGATTATGGGTACAATTTCATGAACACCATTATCTATATAGACAATAGTAGTACCATATGCATTATTAAAAATCCTGTGCAACACACTAAAACTAAACATATTGAAATTAGACATCACTTCATTAGAGATTGTTTTGAGAAAAAGCTTATTAATGTTGTCAAGATTCATACTGATGAAAATTATGCTGATTTATTAACAAAAGGGCTTGATGTGGGTAGGTTTCAATACTTGGTAACAGGTATTGGAATGCTCAATCCATAAACATTTGATGTCTAAATACTTTTCAGTGTTACAGGATACTTTTTAGGTACTAATATTGTTTGTATTGTATGTATGGTTTTCTACTAACTTGTATGCAGAGTTATCAAGTGCACAGTGGTAATTAACATACAACAGTGGAAAGATTGGTGATAATAGCAAGAACACAAGAGTACTTTTATTGATTATTCAGAAAGAGTACATCACAACCATTATGAAAACATTGTCACCTAAACAAGAAAACCATTACATCTGACATGAACCTACAACCTAACACCTACTCCATGGGTTTCTTTCCTTTTCCCTCATACTGCTGCTTGCCTTTGGAAATTTTTTTTCTCTTGTCATCAACAGAGAGTTGTTTCCTTGGACAAGCAAGACCCAGAACTTGCTTGGGAGGCCTTGGTGCTTGAGTAGGCTTGTCTACAGCTGGCCACTTCATGTTGTTTATTGCAGATGTCAATGCTGTGGTAAGGGCCTTTGGGAGTTCCTTGGAAAGATGAAAGGTTGGATCATTGTCATCATCTGATGAAGAGCTGGAATAAAACTCTAGAGATGGAGCTGGATCAGCTGATATCTTCTTATTGGGCTTCATGCTTGAAGATGTAGCAGTTGCAGTATTTGGTGGAAAATATCCACTCCATCCAGAAGAAAGCTCTTCAGAGTCTGAGTTGTAGCTGATTTCCTCATCAGAAGAGTCATCAGGGGAGATGTAAATTAATGGAAACCAACTCATGATGATGCTTTTGGGTTTATGTTTATTGAAGAAGATTGTTGATGAAAGATAAAAGATGTTGAGCCCCTTTTTATATGCAAAGTCAAGGTCAAATTATAATTAATGAAGGATATTTACTCCTACTTGTTTTGGTAGGTTGGAGGAGTAAATTTGGTTATTATCGGGTTGACTTTTGGAAGATATTTTTGTGAATAGTAACTTGGTTAAAAAGTTACTCTGGGTTAAGTTTTATGGGTTAAGTTGAATTGCTAAATACAACCCATTTTATTGGAGTTATTGGAGTAATAAGGTGTGTAACATAGACACACAACAAATGGTTATTGATTCACCATGTCTAATCCACATAAGAATCAACTAGTCCAGAGCAAACGGCTACTGGTAAAGACTTATCAAATCCGTTCATGGTTGATAGTTTACCAAAAACTAGGTTATCAACTCACCATACATCCATGTGATCAAGAGTTGGCTAGTCTATAAGCAAACGGTTCATGGTAAAGACATATCAAATCCGTTGATAGCTGGTAGTTTGCTAAAAACTATGATAAGAGCAGCAAATTTTCATGTTTTATTTACCACTGCTCTTTGATATGTTGTGAAAATTTTACCACTGCTAGTTCATTAGTTACCACTGCAAGTGTAATTTTTCCACTGATGAACTAGCCGTTACAACTGTTGTGTCAGTAATCTATTTTTTACTAGCTGTTGTAAAATAACCGTCATTCCTTATTAATAGGGTAAAATCTTTTGTGAATTATCTACTTACTTATTATAAATTATTCTTTTTCCAAAGATAATTCTTTCTAAAGATAATTCATATTGCGCAACCTCCTCAAACCCTATTAGTATAAATTCATTATCATACAGCTTGTCTTTTATCTTGATTACTAACACTTTCATTCTCTTTTTCACAAATATCATGGCGATTCTAAACTTTGTCGAGGAGCACAACCAAGTGGCCTACTTACAAAAGTCGAATGAGAAGAGTGGCCCTGTTTTTCATCAGATTGTGGATTTTCTAAACACAACTCATATAAGGTATGCCTTAACAATTAATCCCACAATCTATGTCTCTTATATCAAACAGTTCTGGAACACTGTAGAGTCCATAACTCTTGAACAGGGAGACACACAAGAATCTGTGGATGCTCTAAGAGCCACAGTTGATGGGGTAACTATTGATGTTACTGAGTCATCCTTGAGGAGAATTCTCCAATTGGATGATCTCAATGGTATCATCACATTACCCAATTCAGATATTTTTGCCAATATTGCTTTAATAGGGTATGATACATCTGAACAAAAAGTCACTTTTAGAAAAGGATGTTTTTGTCCCCATTGGAGATTTTTAATTCACTCTTTTACATTGCCTAAGTCCTAAGAAAACATCTTATGAACAATTTGCATCAACCATGGCTTATCCTTTGGTTTGTTTGGCAACAGATAGGACTTTCAATTTTTCAAAGTTTATTTTCAATAATATGAAGGGCAATGTAAAGAGTCAATATAAATTTTTGATGTATCCAAGGTTTGTGCAAGCAGTGTTAAATGAATTTCAACTGCGACCTCACAAAAGAATTTATGAACCTTCCACTCTTAAGCCAAAAGTTTTTCAAAATATGTCTAAGGCTTCAGAACTTTGGAATGGGGAGGTTCATCCACTTTTGCCTCAAATGCTTGCTAAAATTTCTCAAGTACAGGGTGAGGATGCACCAATCCCAGCTGCATCTCAAAACACACCCGCTATTGTTGTTCCACCAATTCAACATACCCCTGCAGTCACTCACACTTATGAGAGAAGGTCTAAACAGCCAACTTCTCTCATCTCAACATTGCATGTTGCTGAGCCTTTTGGTTTAGGAACAAGCAGTGGTGGTTCAAGGCTTAATCCTAGTCCAACTAGGGAAGAGCCTGAATCAATGCCTCATGATTCACCTCTCCCAGCAGGTTACACAGTTGGAAGTGATGAAGGCAGTGTGCAACTACCTGAATTGATGGACATTTGTACCAAATTAGTCAAGCAGGTTCAAGCTCTGGAGACAGACCTAGCACAGACCAAAGAACAACATGCCACAGAGCTGAATCAATTAAAGGCTGAGATTCAAAAATTGCAGATTGAAGTTGAGAATCTCAAGAAGAAAAGATCTCAGGTTGTATTATCATCATCTTCACCTTCAGATGAGTTTTCTGCAAGTTCTCGTAAAGTTTTGGGAGATTCTTCCAAACAGGGGAGGAAAATAGATGCAGAGCTTAAGGGGAGGAGTAAAAGTTTTGATAAAGACTTTGCTGAGCTCAATGATTCTGATAATGCTCAAGCAAAAGATGATGTAGCTGAGACTGAGGGGAGGAAATTGGATTTTGAAAATATGGATGCTAATGCAGGTTTTAACTTTGATGATTTAGTTGGAACTGCTCAACCAATTTCCACCACTGAAGCAAAACAAGTTCCCACTGATCAACCAATTACCACTGCAAGTGAAAATGTTCCCACTGCTAGTCAAGAAATTACCACTGCAGAGGAAGAAGCTGCCAGAAGAAGATCAGTTAAAGGGAAGGCTATTGTAATTGCTTCAGATCAAGAATCAAGAAAGATTTCTAAGTATGAACAAGCTCAGATTGATTTTGATGCAAGATTAGCAGAGCAACAACAAAGTGAAGAGTATGAAAGAAAGAAAAAGCTTAAAGAAGATGAAGTTGCTAGCTTTATGGAAGCAACTAGGTTGGATAAACTTGAAGCTGTAATGGCAGAACCTATTTCAAGTGTCTCACCAACTGTCATACATGAGAAACCTCCATTGTTCAGTTATGTGCCTACAAAAGAAGAGATTGACTACTTGATTAATAATGATCAAGTAATCAGGAAGAAGGCTATTGAATTGATTGCAAATACAACCTTGGATGAAGAACAAAGGTCTGCTCAACTTAAAGATTTCATTCAAATGAAGAATCAGCAGGCTCTTGATCAAATCATTGGGGATGTTAGAAAAGGTCAAAAGAAGCCAAGGAAACTTACAAAGGCACAGATTATTGCAGAGATGAAGACTTTTTGTTGTCATGTTGGTAATATGAAAATGGCTCAATTCAAAGGAATGTCACATGATCAGGTTGAAGGTATTTACTACAGGATCAAAAGACAAGATAGTAATTTCATTCCAATGGATCAAGAACCAATAACAATGAAGACAAAAAGGACTGGAGTAAGTCTTGAATCAAAAGATGCAAAGAAGTTGAAGACTCAGATATCATCTCAAGCAGAAGAGGGTCCTAGCAAGTTGACAGAAGAGCAAGTTGACAGAAGAGGGTCCAGTAGTTGGTTGGGAAATCTTTTCTGATAGTTTTGGTGTAGCTTGGAAGATCATCAGAACTGGAAGTGTCACAAGTATTTGCAGAGATTTTGAAGATATTGTTAGATCTTGTGATAGAGAAGATTTGGATACTTTGTGTAAATTGTTCAAGATCAGTTTAAGAAGGATGAACTTGTTGATGTCAAAGCTAAAGAGTTATGGGTTCACTTCAGAAGATTATATGAACCTGACCCAAGTGATAGATATTGGAGATTTGAAGCTCATGGTACAAGAACTTTGTGGAAATTCTATGATTCAAGTTCTGTGCATCATGTTTCTACTCAAGATGGAGTTGATGTCTTTATGCTGGCTGAGAAAGAATATCCATTGAGAGCTGGAGTATTAACAGTGATGTTGTCTGAGAAGCTTAGGTGCTGGGAAAGAACTGAAGTCATAGATGATTTGCTGCAAAGGATTTATGGTCAAAGTGTGAGAGCTGATAGAGAGTTAAGAAGAAAAAGATAAGTGTTTGGAAGAATTCCCATATCCTTATGTTTACTGAATACTTGAAGAAACTTATTGATTTATGTATTAATCATAAGTTAGGGGAGGATTGTTGGGAATTATACTAATAGTTACCACGGCTAAGAGAAGAAGTTACAACTGCAGAAGATTGTACTTGCAGTGGAAACTCATTACCACTGCAAGAACAATATATTACCATTGCTTATTAGATAACTGTTAGGAAACGCGTCTAGATTAATATAGAATAGATCTTGTGTATATCTTATTCTATTAGCTTTATACTTATCTTGTAGAAGAGGACTCCTTGTGCTATAAAAGGAGATCCTAGGTTAAAGGTTTTATATACGTTTTTCTAAGAGCTTCAAGGTGTAACCCTAGTGATATCAAGATCACTCGTATTATTATCATTAATAATATTGGAGCTAATAGTTTGTTTACATATATTGTTTATATACAACTATCTTACTCACAATCAAACTTCTAAGTGTTACTAAGTAGATTCCGCATACTTAGTGATATAATTCAAAGTATCAATCTAACACAAGTTCAAGGTGTTAAGATCCATCATATCCTATCACAATGCTCAGTCTCATAACTATGCCTCAGGCTCCAAACAGATAAGGCAGAAAGCTAAACCATTCACACCTTACATTCACTGTGGATTCAATGATCATCTCCCTGATGATTGTTTGATGTATCCATGTTGTGAAATCTGTGGAGATCCCACTCATGACAGTTCAGGACATGAACATGTTATTCAGTCTAGGAGAGAAATCACCAAGCCTACCCAACAAACTAACCCTTCTCCCAGATGCAATATCTGTGGAAGCAACATTCACACCACCGCTGATCATGGTTCAATATCTCAGTTCAAAAAGGACATTAAAGCCAAACCCACCAGAAAGTGGGTTCACAAGAAAAACTAACTCAGTTTACATTTGTGCAGAGACATGCCTGAGATCCTGTTTGGCATCTTGATAGTGGATGTTCAAGAAGCATGAGTGGCGTGAAGGAATATCTACACAAATATGTAGAAGAACCAGGACCAGAGGTGGTATTTGCTGATAATTCATCTTGTCTCACTGAAGGTTATGGTTCAGTAAACCGTAGTGGAATAGTTTTTACTAGAATAGCTTATGTTAATGGCCTCAAATACAACTTGATCAGTGTCAGTCAACTATGTGATGCAAAATACATAGTTCAGTTTGATGATAAGCAAGGCACTATCTTTAATGCAAACAAAGAAGTTGTTCTTATTGCACCAAGAAGGCAGGATGTCTATGTTTTGGATATGTCCTCACTCACTCAGAATGGAACATGTATTTTTGCTAAAGCCACTGAAACTCTCAATTGGCTTTGGCATAAAAGACTTTCCCATCTGAACTTCAAAAACATAAACAACCTGGCCAAACAAAACAAAGTCCTTGGCTTACCATCATTAGTGTTCTCAAAAGATAAACCCTGCCCTGCCTGTGAAAAAGGTAAACACCACTGGGCATCCTTTAAAACCAAAAAAAATTCCTCTATCACCAACTGCCTGCATCTACTTCACATGGATCTCTTTGGACCCATCAGTCCAATGTCTATCCACCATGAGAAGTACACTCTGGTCATTGTGGATGAATACTCAAGATACACTTGGGTATATTTTCTGACCAAAAAGTGTCAGGCTGCTGATACAATCATGTCCTTCATCAGGAAGATTGAAAACCAAAATGACATCAGGGTCAAACAAATCAGGACTGATAATGGGACTTAATTCAAAAACAATGACCTTGAATGTTTCAGTGATGAGAAGGGTATCTCTCAAAACTTTTCCGCTCTTTACACCCCAGAACAAAATGGAGTCGCTGAAAGAAGAAACAGAACTCTCATTGAGGCTGCTAGAACAATGCTTATTGGATCAGCTATCTCAAAACACTTTTGGACTGAGGCAGTAAGAACAGCTTGCTACATACAAAACAGGTCCATCATTGTGAAAAGACATAGCAAAACTCCCTATGAGTTATTTTAAGGAAGAATTCCTGACATCACCTATTTCCATGTGTTTGGATGTCCTGTGTTTATCCATAATCATAAGGATCATCTTGGAAAGTTTGATACAAAAGCTGATGATGGGCAGTTTCTAGGGTACTCCCTTGTCTTAAAAGCCTTCAGGGTATTCAACACAAGGAGACAACAGATTGAGGAAACCTTCCATGTCGCTTTTGATGAGAGCACTGAAGCTGTTAGATTTTCAAATTCTACAGTAGAGGAAATTGGTATTGATGACTCATCAAGATATCCTCTTGATGAGTTTCACCCTGAAAGTAACCTCTCCACACAATACCAAGCTGATGCAGATGTCTCATACTACATCAACCCACACAACCTACCTCAACCCACCATCAGTGAGTTCATAGAAACTCAACAAGTCTCCAATGAGACTACCACCACTGAACCTATTGTTCAGAACACCACAACTCAAGCAAATCATACTGAGGCTACTGAAACTCTCAATCTTGAAGTACCTCAGGCACCCATGTTAGACCTCACTGCATGTCAGGGCTCCACAAGTTCCAATTCCTATCCAAGACCTCAGGATAGCTAGACCAAGTCCAAATCAATTGAACTTGTCAACATCATAGGTGAGCCCTCTGAAGGCATGCTCACAAGGAGCATGCCTGCCAAACTCAAGGTGGCCTCAGCCAATGTATGTCTCTATGTTGATTTTCTCTCAGAAATAGAACCTAAAAATGTTAAAGAAGCCTTTAAATATAAGAGTTGGGTTCAGGCCATGAGAGATGAGCTAGAACAGTTTGATAGAAATGATGTCATGACCTTAGTTGAATGTCCTCAGGGGGTATTTATCATTGAAATGAAATGGGTCTTCAAAATTAAAACGGATGAGTCTGGAACAGTATTAAAAAAAAGGCAAGACTTGTTGCAAAAGGATATAATCAACAAGAAAGTATTGACTATGAGGAAACCTTTGCACCCGTTGCTAGAATGGAAGCCATCAGGATCTTCCTTGCATACGCAACATACACGAACTTTAAAGTCTACCAAATGGATGTAAAAAGTGCATTCCTAAATGGTAACATTAAAGAAGATGTATATGTGCAACAACCACCTGGCTTTGAAAGTAGTGAGTTTCCCAACCATGTCTACAAGCTTAACAAGGCCCTTTATGGACTAAAACAAGCTCCCAGGGCATGGTATGAAACTCTTTCAGCCTTCCTGATACAAAACAAGTTTGTAAGAGGTAGAATTGACAATACATTGTTCACCTATAGGACAAAAGAGGATGTGATTTTAGTCCAAGTATATGTGGATGACATCATATTTGGCTCAACAAGCTACAAACTTTGTAAGCAGTTTGAAACACTAATGACAAAGAAGTTTGAAATGAGTATGATGGGAGAACTCACTTACTTTCTTGGACTACAAATCAAACAAACTGAGAAAGGAATTTCCATCAGTCAAGAAAAGTATACTAGGAACCTACTCAAAAAGTATGACCTCAGTGACTGTGCCTCAGTGAAAACTCCAATGGTACCTCCTAACAATCTAGGACCTGACCTTGCTGGAAAACCAGTTAATCCTACTCTATACAGAGGCATGATTGGGTCACTGATGTATCTTCTTGCCTCAAGGCCTGATATTCAATTCTTAGTATGCTTGTGTACAAGATACCAGTATGATCCAAAAGAATCTCATCTCACTGCTGTCAAAAGGATACTGAGATATCTTAAGGGCACTTCCAGTCTTGGGCTCTACTATCCCAAATGTTCAGGGTTTGATCTCAAAGGATACTCAGACTCTGATTATGCAGGATGCAACATGGATAGAAAGAGTACTTCAGGCTCCTGCCAATTTCTTGGAGGAAAATTAGCCTGCTCGAGCGCTAAAAAGCAACAATCTGTTGCAATGTCCTCAGCAGGAGTTGAATATGTTGATGCTGCAGGCTGTTGTGCAAATGTGCTATGGATGAGAAGTCAGCTCAGTGACTATGGTATTCATTACAAAATGGTTCCCATCTTTTGTGATAACACAAGTGCAATTGCTATTTCAAACAACCCTGTGCTTCATCAAAGAACAAAACATATTGATATTAGATATCATTTTATTAGGGATCACATCATGAAAGGTGATATTGAATTGCACTTCATTCCCACTGAGTATCAGCAAGCTGATATCTTCAAAAAACCCTTGGATGAACCTACTTTCACCAGCTGAAAGCAGAACTAGGCATGTTAGATATTGATAATCAGGTCACTGATTGAGATATCATACATGGTGTATATTCTTATCCCCTGATAATCAACCTTCCTCAGCAAAACCTCTCAACATCACCAAAATCCATTCGCAGGGAACTTCTCAGACTGAGATTAAACTCACTGAATTCCCTACCCAAAACATTTTACACTGAATGATTTCTCATTCAGGGGGCTCAGGACATTTTACTAATGCAATTCAATGCATAACTAAATGCTTCAAGTATCTAGTTAGTAAATGTCCTAGGTTGGTAACTGAATTTTCTATTTAATATAGGAATATATGTCTCTGCCTCACTGGCATCCACTCCTTGAGCCCCCACTTACACATCAACATCCCACTAGGCATTTAATGTCTTCCCTCGCAAATAATATCCTTTGATATTCTTGTGACATCATGTCTGCAAAAGTGCATCTTGTGCAGGCTTCTTGCACTGTTTACCTCGACAGTTGCGAAAAACTCGGGTATATGGAGTGGTGGCATTTAATGTGGATCCCAAAACGGTTATTCATTTTGATTTTCAAAATTCATGACCAATGGTATTCCTCACCCTCTATAAATACCCCTTTCCAAACACACAAAGCACACACACAAAATTTCTTAAAGAAACTCTGCAAAAATTTCTCCATTGCAAAGTTGTGTGTAATCTTTCAAAAAAATATAACAAAAACTTTTGAAAATATATTTTCTTGGTCAAGAATTTTGCAACAAGAAATCCTTCTTGTGTGCAAACATCTTGATAACAATATCACCCATTTCACGAACAGAAAAACAAGTTGACTTAACTTGTGGATAATCTGGTGTGTGATATTCTGCCATTAAAATTTTAAAAACCTTTTTCTTGACCTAAAAATGGAAGAGGACCAAGGAATCAGGCTTGCACCTCAATGGGCAAAAATGACTCTGGCTGATGTGCAATTCAAAACAAACAATGTTATAGGAAATTTTAACCACCCAACCAATATCCCTGCCTACAAGGAAATCATAAAGTTTTTGTTTAATTGTCCTTTGAAAACTGCCTTCACCTCAACACCCTACTTTCAGTATCATCACCTCCTCAGGGAGTTCCGGTATACTGCTCAAGCCCATGACCCGACACCCAGTGCTGATGAGAACGAACTCATGCCCCTCAAGGAGTTTCTCATCAGCTTCTCTGTTTTAAATAGGAAAAGAAAATTTGTCATGGATTTCAAAACTTGTTGCTCAGCAACAGGACTTGATTATAACAATGGTAAATATGTTGCACACCCTGACCCAAATAATAATAAATCAGGGTTAGAAAAAATTGCTTTGGATCCAAAATATTTAGACAAGACCCCTGTCACCAAGAGCTCCTTTCCCATGGCTTGGAAGATCCTGTTTACTTTTGTAATTCAGGTCCTCGGTGGGAACCATTCATCCACTGAGCAGATTAACTCTGTTCAGATGATGATGGCTTATTGCCTAATGAACGGGGTCATAGTCGACATTGGAGAGATCATTTATGGTGATCTTGTAACCAAGCTATTGAATAAAACTAGGCTACACTATGTGTCGTATCCTAGGTTTATCTCATGTGCTCTTCAAAGGTTATTGGGTTGTGACTACACTCAGGATGAACACTTAAGTTCTTTACCAGCCATCCTGAGTTCAAATTTTTCAAAAGACCAATCCTCAGTCTCCAACATCGAATTGACGGCCCATGTGGTTGCCATAAACAACCGGAGGGCCTCAGTGTACCCACCTTCCCCTCCTAGGAGGACAGGGAAGTCTCAGACTATGCCAAAGACCAAACCAAGGGCACAGGGCCCTGAGGCTTCAGCGACGCAGGCTTCTAAGCCAAAAAGAAACCTAAGCCTAAAACAGTCACCCATGACCAAGCTCCACCACCCCCAGGGACAACGAAGGTCACTGACAAATCACAGTCAGTGTCCTTGGTCCACACGACTACTCCCAGAGATCCAGAGGGAAACATACAACCCGCTGGTAGGGGAGCGGGGGGCCCCAAAATCTTTGACAAGCCAGCACCAGCCTGTTGGAACGGGGGGCCTCAACATTTCACTGATTTCTAATGATGACACTGAAGCACACCCGTCAGTGTCTGAAGGAGTCATAGGGGACAAAGACTCAGAGGGATTAAAACCACCCGCTGATATGGAACCTACACCCCCTCACGGAGTTGCCCATACTTCGCAAACTGACTCTAAGGACTAGACAGACAAAACCCAGTCTATTGGATTAGAGGGGTTAGGGAGCGACCACAACCAAGGCAAGTCTTCTTATGAAGAAGAGCCGGCTAACCCGTTTTTGCAGATAGACTCAATGGCTACCTTTCAGGCTGTTCTTGACTCAGATGATGTTGATAGCAAGGTCAGTGAGGAAGAGTTCTATGAAGCTGGTGATGATATGGAGACTAAGGCAACAACAACTGAACAATCTCTGTCTCTGGTTGTTCAAGAAGAAAAGGCACCAGAATCTTCCTCCCTTGACGAATTGGCTAAGTATGATGACTCCAGGCCCCTCACTGAAAGAAAGCTGATGCTATTTCTAAAAAAGGCATGCAAAGTCATCTACAATGACATCACTAAAGATGTGTTTGACATGCACACTGAGCAAGCTGTTCACTACTTCAACCTTAGAGACTCAGTTGAAGCCTTTCATGACAACACTTTGGAACAACAAGCTGATGTTACATTTAAACTGACTACTCTTATTGGGCACCTTAGCAAGTTCAATGAATCGCTCAGCCAAATCACCAAGAGCATTTCTACCATTCAAGAGTCTGTCAAAGATGACCCTGAACTCAACCAGAAGATACTTCAGGCTGCTCAGACATACCAACAGAATTCTGCTCAATTCTCTGCGCTGGTAGATATGCTAAAGTCTGCCAATCTTCAGGGTCTCCAGTCTTCAGTGACATCCATCTGTTCATCACTCAGTCTCATGGAGAAGAACTTGGCTGCTTGGGCTAAGTCTTCAAACTCCTTGGCCTGGAATATTTGGCCAAGGATGTCTGCCATCGAATCATCTCAGGCTTCCCTGGATGCCAAAGTATCTACAATTCAAAAGGATACTGCTTACATCAAGAGCATGCTCTCAGAACTTTACCAAGCCTTCAAGGGTACTTCAGTGGTGCCACCAACTCTTGCTCTCATTGATGCTGCGGCAACAGTTGAGGGGGAGAGATCCACTGAAGTTCTACCTACAGGAGTCCCTAAAACTTCCACCAGTCAACCTTCCTCTCAGGCTGAGGGGGAGCGCATAGTTGAAGCTACTCCAATCTCATCTTTTCAGTCTCCTGACCCAACCACTCATCCAACAAACCAAGCGGATAAGGGCAAAGGCATTCTCACTATTGTGTCTGAACCTACAACAACACTGGTAGTTGCTTCTTCAGTCATTAGATCAGACCCTGATGCACCTGTCAGGATTCCTTTTCAGATGAATGGTGTTACATATATGATGATTGAAGATGAAATCCAAGCTCACATGGATAAAGTGGAAAGACTGAAGAAAGTAGCCTTGGAGGAACAAGCAAGCAAGGCTACTCTCATTGAGGTGGTTAATGAGGAAGCCGCAACTATTGGACTGAAGCCTCAGGACCTTGCACATAGAGAAGGAGGTGAAAAGTTTAAACAGGCTTAGGATACTGCCCTGATGGAACTGAAAGAAAAGAGGGATGCCAGGCTGAAGAAAGCTGCAGCAGTCAGGCAACAAAACATTGAAAAGTACACCTGGATCATGACACAGAGACTGAACCCAGAAACTATCACTGATGTCAAGACACACCAGAACTCAAAACCGGCTGTTCTCAGTGTCTACAGAGGTCAGGACAAACGACACTTTGAAGTTCATGATCCTTTTAGATTTGCTGACTTTGGGATCACTGAGCTTGATGAGCTAGGTCCGATTATTGCAAACAAGAACAATGTTGTTGTCAAGAACCTACTGAAATCCCTCAGAATCAGGTATGATCTGTTGGCCAAAAAGCATGAGGAACTTGGGATTCCTTCATTGCTCCCAGCATTAGTACCAGCCATTCAGGCTCCTCCAACTCAATTTTCTAAGAGGAAAAGAAAGAAGATAGAGACTGAACCAGAAGTCAGTGCTCCTGGTCTAAACTGCAACAGAGCTCTCCCTGAAGGAGGTACATTTGTGAACAACTTAGTCATTGAGAAACCAGAGAGAGGTCTCTTCTTCACAGATGAGTATGGAGATCCAGCCTTCCAAAGATGGGCTGACATTGATCTATCAGGAATCAAGGCAATGGCAGGATACTTTTTAAGATCACTGAATGAACAAAGACTGAAGATAAGAAGACTGAAGTAAAGGCGGGATAAGTTTGAATGGATATGGGAAGGTCCTTATCATGCAAAGGTCAACTTTCCCTGAATGAGTATAATACCAAGACGTGTGTCAACACTGAAGACCAGAAAGCATCCTTGACTTTTACTACTTATAGCCATTTGTAACAGGGACAAAATACCTATGTATTTTGTCAAATATAGGATGATGTAATATTGTCTTGTAGTCTTTGTCCATTAGGTATGTGTTAGAATCTACTTGTGTATAAATAGAGAATAAGTGGGAGAGGTAAAGATTACGTTTGTGCACTTAATGCTTAGACATTCACAAACCAAATCTTTACTCTCTCCAAAGAACAACACAATCCCTGAGATAGCTCAGCAGGATCTTAGTTGTCACTCAAACTTAGTTTGGGTTTAGTGAGGAGTACACCATACTTGTCATTTCAATCCCAAGTGTTGTTCCGCAAACACTTGGGTATAATTCTTTTGATTAATTTCTAATAAAGAATTAAACGTTGAAAAACTTTGTGTCTTATCTTTTCCGTTTATTTACTTTTAATAATTAATCAATACTTCGCTACATCATGGAACTTGGTTAGATTAACTTTGTAGTTAACCATAACCAAGTAGAAGGGTCCAACAATCCCTCACATTGAACCTATCTCAAGAATCTTGTTGAGAGTTTATTTCTTCAACATATCAATCCAGTTTGTAAGATATTACTTTTGTGTTTATGACACAAAGACCCTTAATAATTTTCACTACACAAGGTTCACATTTTTTATACACACTCTTTGAATGTTTGACATTAATAATTTTTCATAGCATAATTAACAAATTCAGTGACAGGCATGCTATAGACTAAGGAATCAAACATATAAACTAAAGACGCATCATTTTGATTACTCATAGCTTCATCTACTAACATCCTTCGTTTAGACAAATAATTATGAGATATAATCACCATCTTAAACCACATATATTTTAGGGTTGTGTAAGTCCTACGCATACAACATGTCATCCTGATTCCCTTGTGATTACATATATAATCACATTTGATTATCACAACTAAGTATGTGATTATAATTTTATAATATTAATGCGTAATCATTTTGAACAATCAAAACACGTCCAAAAAAATGAACGCATAGCTCACTTTTGATGACAATCACAACATTTGAATTAGTTACACGAACCAAAGCAATTTGTTAAATTTTATTATTCACACATGTGAGCATTATTAACATATCATTGTGTCGATAATGATAATCTTTAACAGTTAGTCATTTCTACAATAATGACACATCAATAGATTATTTGCAACAAAAGATGAAAGTAGTCATTTTCTAAATGACAACTTAGTTCGATTGTTTGCAGTAGTAATATTTACAAAATATATTCAACGTCCAAACTTTACAATACTCGATAAAATTGATAGACTTGTCTTTTCTCAGTGGTAAAAAGTTATTACCGTTGCACCAAACAACATCAAGTGCTACACCCAGTTAGTACTGTTTCACCAAACAACATCAAGTGCTACACCCAAAATCACAAAGTTCAGCACCAAAGAACCTCAAAATCTACATAAAGTAGCCACAAAAATTTGAAAATATTAGCATGAAATTTTGCACAAAATATTTCATAAACCAAAAGATTAAGAAACAAATTGCTACAGACGAACTTTGCAATGCAAAATGTTCAACAAACATGTAGAAAATTCAGCAAACAGATTGCCAAACACGAATTTTGTACCATAGAAAGTTCAACAAACATTTCTGCAACCAATTACTTAAGACAATTAATCACAATAGATCATTCGACATATAAACAATCCAACCCAACTGAAAATTCAGCACCAAAAAGCCTTACCAAACAGTATTAAATCGGCATAAATAGCTATAAATTTATGCACGAACCAACCTCAAATTTGTACTAAATACCCTCAAGTTCAATACCAAACACCCTCATATTCACCCCCCAATATAACATAAAATTCGGCAAGAATACAAAATTCAGCAAGAATAGAACATCCAACTTTGCACAATATAACATAAAATTTTTGCATATAACAAACTGGCAAACCTTTAAAAACTGCTGAAAATAACAACTTAATTCAATGCTAAAAACGCCAAAGTAAATTAGGGGCAACAAAATATTTGACACGTAAACTGTTTTAAGGGTTGTTTGGACAAAAAAAAACTACATAGTGAATGTTTGGACCTAACCTGCTTTAGGGGCTATTTGGACATAAACCAGATTTAGTTTATACGGAGTAATATTCTTCATAAAACAACCTAAAAATTAAAAAATATGTCCTAAACTGAGTCAACAAAAAATCCGCATTAAGTTGCAAAATAGTCAAACAACAATAAAAATCATGCACTATATGACAGGAAATATTGAGGAAGCACATTGCTTATCATAACCCAATTTTAAACAACGAGTTTATTTAAGTATACAAAATTTTACAAATAAGATTTTGCGCAAATAAATTTTGTACAACAAAAGGTTCACCAAAAATGATTTATCCATTTTTTGTGTACAAACATGCACGAAGTTTCTGCCCAAAATTGTTACTCCCTTCGTCCCAAATTATAAGTTCATTTTCAATTTGCACAAAGTTTAATAAATTCTCACTAACTAATCTATTTACTAATCAAATATCTTCTCTTTCTACTAAAGTTTCTTTTGATTAGTTGAAATAGCAAAATGGACAAGTGTTTTGGGACAACCAAAAATAAGAAAATGAACTTATAATTTGGGACGGAAAGAGTAATAGTTTTTGGAAAAACTTTATAAGTAAAGACCATAAACCATTCTTATTTGATATTACTACTAGAGACAGTTTAGAATACCCTTTATTTTTACCTTCAAACCACAATATACTTAACAGTTTACAAATCTGTTTCAGGTACCGTTTTATCATACTATGTTTGTACTATTGTATCCCTTTTTATGATTAAAATATGGCGAAAAAAATCAGTTTTAAGATTGCAGGAATAACAAACCATAATCAGAAATAGCAATAACGATACAATGCAATATCACTAGAATTAGAGAAACAAAAATTCATAAATGAAATTATGAACCATAGAAGTTTATAGAAAGATAAAATTAGTGAAGTAGATATAACGATTCAAGAACATGATCGAGGGACGTGTTTTACATGTTTCCCTTCAAACAGATTCGTTGTCTATTTGCCGTCTGTACGAGGGTACCACAATTGGAACAGTAAGTTGTTCTGCCAGATGTGAGCTTGGTGTCTGAAATACTCATTGGACCGAAACACAATTCATTAATATAAATGAAACTATACTTTAGTGTGGTTTGGAACTAATATTTTGATAGTGTGTGGTGTGATCTTCTTAGTCCCTTCTAGGACAAAAAGAAGATTGGTGTTTATACTACCAACTAGGAACATATGATGTAATGGCACACATTAAATCAGTTTAACAACCTTAAACACCCAATTATCAAATAATTATCTAGTTAATTGTTCTAATGACCATTAACCAAGTGTTCAATTTGGTGTAACAAGTTTGAATCATGCAAATTAAATTCATAACTTATACGTTGTTCCATACAGCTCACTTTGACAACAAATATCTCATTCACACTATACTTGGTGAAAATCTAACTTTTTTCACCAAACTTTTCCAACAAATAGTAACTCGATGATCTAACTATTGGAAGGTTAATAATGCTCTTAATTCTTATTTGTGGAAAACTAGAAGGTGGTTGAATAGTTTTACGCTAATTTGTATTTATAAAATGGTTGTCAAAAGATAACTTTCAATTAAAGTTTTGCTTAGAAAATTATAGTTGATCAAAATAATTAATTGAACATGTATGTGTGTATATATGTATTATATCCTTTTAGGTTGTTTTTAAAAGCTTTATTTTCATGAATGAACTTTAATTTGATCTTTACATGAAATCAATATTAGCACAATGTGATAAGATGCAACAATATGTAAATGTCTACGCCTACATAAATAAAAATGATGTAGATAAACAAATAAGTGAGAGATGGAAGGATCAAACCGAGACACAAAGGATTTATAGTGGTTCAGCTACAAGGACACCTTCCTTGCCCTACTCCACTCCTCAAGTCACCTACTCGAGAGTTTTCTTCACTTAACACAACGAACTCCCTTTTGTCGGAGAAACCTTACACGACTTTTGCTTACACCAATTAACGACACTAAGCTAAATGTCGAGTTCTAATTGTAGCTAGAACCAATCTCACACCACTAGTCACTACACACCTATATCACAACTTCTTCACACCACACCTTCTTCGTCACAACACAACTTCTTCTACTTCACAACAAAACTTCTATTTCACTACTTCTCTACACCACTAACAAGCCTAGATCTACCAATTACAAAACTTCTACACCTTTACAAGTAATATACACAACTACTAACAATATTCACACATCTACAATACTTCTTAACTAGATATTAAAGAAGTATTCTTCTCTTGCACTTTGAATGATGAGGGATTGGATCACTTGAAACAAGAACTAATAAGTATATGATCAAAGGTTTTAGGAAGATGATTTGAGAGGATTTGGACAAAAAGTTTTAGTACAAAAGGTGAGGAAATGTTACAGATTTGAACCAGTATTTATAGGCAAAAGATTATGACACAGGAGCGTATGCCGGCCCCCTTAAACCATGGTCAGCCCCCTTAAAATTAAGGGGGCCGCCCACCTGTAACGGCCTGAATGTTTTGTCTTTTCTGTGTAAAGTATATTTGGTGTAGATTTAACTGATTTTGGTTAAAAATTTGAATTCATATATTTATTATGAATTAAATATTTTCCTTTAATTACCAAAAGTGTTTTCTAAATATATAAAATGTTTATACCATTTTATATAATTTGTAATTAGTAAATAAACCTTCTTTTGATCATAAAATGTATTAGGCAATTGTTTATTTATAGCTTAAGTGATTTAGTTGGATGTAATGATATTTTGTCACTAAATACTTGTTTACGTAATGATTTTACATTTTGTGATCGTCAAAACATAGGGACATCGAGAAATATTAATAACGTTTATACGCATTATTTATATCAACAATCTCTCCCTTTTTGATTATTACAAAATCTAAACTCATTAAATCAAAAATTATTATATATACAAGTATATTGAGAGTTTATATCACTTCTCCCCTTTTTGTGAACATCAAAAAGGTTATCCCGATGTTGGATGAGCTCCCCCTTGATGTGAACTCCCCCTCGCTTTAAGGTTACAAGACAAGTCGAGATATGGAATGCTTGCAAAAATATTTAGATAACACAATATATATGGAGCATGAAAGAAATACATATAGATATAAGTGTAACAAGCAATATGAGCATAAGAGGAATACTTTAACTAAATATTAAAAATTACAAGCAACATGCATCCAAGATGCATAAACAAGAAAGCCAATAAACTAAAGCCCTATGGGCTTACAAGCATACAAGATAACTAACAACCAAAACTCTAATAGAAGTATTTTTTCTAAAGCTTGCCATCAAAATGGTTGAAACATTTTATTTTCCAAACACTAAACATGCTTAGTTGGAGGGAAGCAATGTTGTAGGTGAAGATGATGGTGTTGATGGAGGTGTGTTTGATGTTGGTGGAGGTGGAGGTGTAGTTGATGGTGGTGGTGGTGGTGGAGGTGTGGATGTTGTTGGTGGAGGTTGAGGAAACAAGCTTTCAAGATATGAAAACATGTAGTGTATTTCATCTCTTAGGCCAAAAATGATGGTACGGTTATGGATGCAACAAAGGCAAGTGTCACCATGAGCTTCAAGTAGGCTCCATGGGATGGGATTGAAGTTTGGTGGGTTGAGTGGTGATAGTGAAAAATGTGCATCAAGAGGTGTGATGGGTGATAGTGAAAGAGTGATGTCTAAGGATGCATTTTCAATAGGTGGTGGTGGTGGTATTCTTGGTGGAGGTGATAAGTGATTGTTGATGTAGTCATTGATGGATGATGATGATGGTATGGAGGTGTTAGAGGTTCCATGTGTTGATGGTGTTTTGGATGGTGCATTTGGAGCACTAGGAGATGAACATTGAGGTGGTGGTGATGGAGTGGTATTGTCTTCATTAGTGAGATCAATAAAAAGTTGCTTTGGTGGGATGATAACAAGTTTTTGTTTCTTGGCTTTGTTGGAGGTGGTGGTTTTTGGTGATGACATGATGCATTGGTTGAGTTTGTTATGATGATAGAGTGTGGATGAAAGGTGTATGGGGTTTTATAGCATGAAAGCATGTTTAGAAATGGAATTAATTTGAAAATGCATGTTTAGATTCCAAAATCAGTTTAGTTTTTAAGGGAAATGGTAGCTGGGACTAGCAAAAGGAGTCACAAGCTGCAAAAGAAAACAGTGTAAAAACTGTTCCAGATGGCCGGTCCCCTTAAATAGTGGCCGGCCCCTTTAATTTTAAGGTGGCCGTCCCTTATATTTAAGGGGGCCGCCAATCTGATGATGCACCAGGCGACGAAAATTTGAAAAATTTCTGGAAATGGTTTATTTTAGTTTTGTATTTGCAACAAGCTCTATTTGAACATTTCATATTGGTTTTGGTCAATTAGAAAAGCATGTAAAGCATATATAAACATATATTCATCATGCACATATAGATCTAATCCAAAGAGAAATTCATGCAAACTAATAAAGCAATCAATAATAAAACACAATAAACATTCATTGATTATTAAAGTAGATTATGTTGAAAACACAATCTTTAGTACAAAGGCATATATATATATAATCATATATGCTTTTCTAGCAAACTACATTAGATAATATTAAGTTGCCAACTCGGGGTCTCTTGAACTTGCATGGGGTACAAAAGTTTGTGATGATTTTATTTGAGGATGGAAGCATGGTGATTGAATTTAGTGGTATGATGGTGAGGGGTGTGGAGCGGAAGGAGTGGATCTAGGTATGTTGTACCAAATTAGTGGAGGTATTGGATGAGGACGAGTGAGAAGATATTCTATCCACGCAATGTCTTCACTTAGGTCAAGAATTTGTTTTTGGAGGAAGTAGCAACAAGGACAATAGTGGGTGTGGTTGATGACTTGATCTAGGTTTAGTGAATGAGGTAGACAATTTAAGTATGGAGAGGAAGGAGGTTTGTGCAAGTTGCTTTGTGCAAGATGCATGGCGTTAAGATCACGAAGATCACGGATTTGGTTGATTTCTTCACGGAACTTTTGCTTTTCCGTGGTGATGTGGAGTGAATCATTTTGTGGAGGTGGATGAATAGAGGTTGTGTAGTTGGTAGTGAGGTTATTGGATGTGTAGTTTGATGATTGACCGAAGTGATATCGATCATTGTAGTTGGATGGAAGTTGAGATGTGTGATTTGGAATGAAGTTGGTTGTTTGGCCAATGTGGTAAGGTTTGTAAAGTGGTTCAAAGGAGTGTCCTTGTGGGTTTGGAGTGTAGTTGGGAAAGTAAGTGTTTGGAGGTGTTGCTTGATTTCCAAATTCACTTGTTTCGATGGCTTTGTTTCGAGGGCTTTGTTTCTTACGCCACATAGGATTTTCGGTCATCCTTGCTAGCTTAGAGGATTTTGATTTTGGTTTGTTGGGAGAAGTCATGATTGGAATGGTTGATCAAGGATATGTGATAAGGAGAGGTGTTTATAGTGGGGTGATTATGTATTAATGGAAGGATAATAAGTGGAGGATTTGCTAGACAAAATGTGTTTTTGAAATTAGGGAATTGAAGAATCAAACTAGGGTGAAATGGGCTAAAAAGCAGAAGTCAATCAGGGAACCTCGACCATGAGATGGCCGGCCCCCTTAATTATTGGCCGGCCCATTTAATTTTAAGGGGGCCGCCCTTGATAATTATGGGGGCCGCCCAGTGTCTGGTTCCCAGATTGCCAGAAATGGTTTTTGACAGAGATTATTCTAGAAAGATGTTTGTTTTGAGGTTTGGTTTTAGGCAAGTCCATCTCTTTAGGTAACTAAACAAATATTATCTTAATGAAGTATGCATAGAAAGTATATATGTAGGCAACTAAGCATGTAATATAGTTTCATGCAAAGACAATAATGTAAATGAACAATTAAGCAAGCTATATCTCCTAAGGCAACTAACTAAGTTTAAGGAAACTTAGTGAGTGAGAAACTAATGATGGAACAAATGTGACTAAGTGATACTTGACATTTTTCTAGTGTGTGCCTTCATGCAACAAATGTGGAGATGCGATTGCTTCGACTCATAATGCAAAGAAACAGATATATCCTAAGAAGCAATCCAAAATCTCCTTGATACAATTTGCTTAATCCATGATTTCCAAGGATATATATTGGATTATATATTTTAACAATTCATGTGAAGTATCAAGCATGTTTTAAGAGAAAAACGTTTTTAGCATTATTCAACAATGTGTTTAAAAGAAATTTTTGAAACGTAGTGTATATAAAATAGATTGTAAGAGGATCTTTAATTATTTGGTTTTAATGTAAATTAAGCATCTTAATTTCATGAAGAGTATTAAGTTATGGAAATCCTAGACTCGATTGAAAGTGCAAACATAAGGTTGAAGAAATATAAGTAAAATGCCTAATAGTGATTATGATCAGAATTTGATGAAGTTTGAAGAGACGTGTAACGAAAGACTTACAATATTTTTTTAAAAGTGAGAATTGTTTGGATGAATTGGATTTTATAAAAATATTTATGCAATGTAGAATTCCCACACTTCAATGTTTGTGTGAAGGAGATTTCTAGACTCAAGGTTGAAGAAAAGAAAAGAAAGCAATTTTATGCACTAAGTAATTTATGAAAATGCAATAAAATTTTGTCAGTTTGCTCCATCAATCTTAATCCTAAACGCAAGTGGTTAAAAGGTTCATGCATAAGGGGTTTAGTGACTATATCCATAGTGTTAGTTATACGATAAACAAAATCATCACAAAAGCATACAATTAACAATCATGGAAGTTAGAGTTATAATATACAATAGAAAAGCGTACCTTGCGTCTTTAATTGATTTGACTCAATGAGACTTACGGGTAAGAGATAAGAGGAAGCAACTAATTCCCAAGAAGACCGTAGAGAGAAAGCAAGGCAATGGAGAACGCATAACATGACAACACCATAGAATCGCAAGCAAGTACTTGAAGTAAAGTTACGTGAAGGCTTAAATGCATGACTAAAGGGTTCGTCAAACTTCACGTATAAACAAGTGTGCCAACCTTGTGATTTAGACACCTAACATGTAAAACAACTTGGTACCCAAAATCTCATGGGTCCTGGATGGTTAGTTACAACATCCATTGCATTAAAAATGCACGTGGTATAGATGTTGATGACAAGTGAATGAATTACTTATCAATATGTTTTCACACAATGATAATGACTTGCTTGTCACAAAAAACAAACAGCAATTATAACTAGAGTAACTTTCTAAATTTCTCCACTAGGTTTTACAAAATTTATTTGCTTTGATTTATTTGTCTAAGTATCATTAGCATTAAATCCTAAGCCGGTTTTGTCATCAAAAGCCTTTTGAATATTAAGTAAGTATAGTAGAGATTTGGAACTATTTTCAAATTTAGCTAGTATTTTTCCTTTTTCATCATCCTTTCTAATTTCAAATTTGAAGTCTTGACATTTTTTACATTCAAGATTAATTTCAATATTACATTCAAGTTTAGACATTTTATCTTCTAAAGTTATTTCTTTTTCAAAATTTTCTTCAGTAGATGTTGAAGATTCATTTTTAAATTTGTTTTTGAGTCTATGTTGCAAAAACGTTTAAAGTTGTTTTCTAATTTTGAAAATTCTAAGATGAATTGATCATAGCAAAAATGTTTGGTTTCGGATTGTACCTCATTTGTGTCTTTACAATCTTCATATGCTATATAATGATCCTCTTCACCGTCCATGTCGCTCCATGTTTCATTCATGATCTTTTTTCGGATTTGGCTCATGTATTCTTCGTCATTGATACCTTCAATGACCACATTTGAACTAGTAGCACTTGTATTTGCTTCAACTAAATGTTTGTCTATTAAATTATCTAGAACAATTAATTCTTGTGCAATATCAAGTTTATCATCTTTGGCTCGACATTTCCATGGGTGAGAGTTTAAAAGACATTTCCAAATATCATTTTCCATTTTACAAAATAATACTCTTTCATATTCAACTCTTGGTAGAGTTTTATAAATCATTAGTTTGGCTTTAATATTTTTATCAATCATTGTTTGGGGGTATTTGTATTGATTTTCAAAATCCGTTCTTGTTTGAATATTACCAATTGAAATGATGTGCCAAAGATCTTGATCTATTAATTTCACATAAATTTCAAATTTATTTTCCCATTCACAAAAATTGTCATTTTCAAAATATGGTGGTTTAAATGTCATATTCCCTTCTAAATATTTTTTCGATTCCATAGATCGATTACAAGTTTTAAAATACAATATATTTTAAAAACCTTGTTTAACGTAGCTCTGATGCCAATTGTGGAAAACTAGAAGGAGGGGGGGTTGAATAGTTTTACGTTAATTTGTATTTATAAAATGGTTGTCAAAAGATAACTTTCAATTAAAGTTTTGCTTAGAAAATTATAGTTGATCAAAATAATTAATTGAACATGTATGTGTGTATATATGTATTATATCATTTTAGGTTGTTTGTAAAAGCTTTATTTTTGTGAATGAACTTTTAATTTGATCTTTACATGAAATCAATATTAGCGCAATGTGATAAGATGCAACAATATGTAAACGTTTATGTCTACGTAAATAAAAATGATGTAGATAAACAAATAAGTGAGAGATGGAAGGATCAAACCGAGACACAAAGGATTTATAGTGGTTCGGCTACAAGGACACCTTTCTTGCCTTACTCCACTCCTCGAGTCACCTACTCGAGAGTTTTCTTCACTTAACACAACGAACTCCCTTTTGGCGGAGAAACCTTACACGACTTTTGCTTACACCAATTAACGACACTAAGCTAAATGTCGAGTTCTAATTATAGCTAAAACCAATCTCACACCAGTACACCACTAGTCACTACACACCTATATCACAACTTCTTCACACCACACCTTCTTCGTCACAATACGACTTCTTCTACTTCACAACACAACTTCTACTTCACTACTTCTCTACACCACTAACAAGCCTAGATCTACCAATTACAAAACTTCTGCACCTTTACAAGTAATATACAAAACTACTAACAATATTCACACATCTACAATACTTCTTAACTAGATGTTAAAGAAGTATTCTTTTCTTGCACTTTGAACGATGAGGGATTGGATCACTTGAAACAAGAACTAATAAGTATATGATCAAAGGTTTTAGGAAGATGATTTGAGGGATTGGATCACTTGAAACAAGAACTAATAAGTATCCGTTTTTACGTGTTTTCGTCAGCTTTCGCGTGTTTTCGTCCATTTTTTTAAGTTTTACTTCGTTTTTTACGTTTCCGTCTATTTTTCGACGTTTTCGTCCGTTTCTTTACGTTTTAATTTGTTATTTTTACATTTTCGTCGGTTTTTTTAACACTTTCATCTGTTTTTTACGTTTCATCTATTATTTTACATTTTAGTCCGGTCTCTTACTTTTTCGTCCGTTTTTTTTATAATTTCATCAATTTTTTTTACGTTTCGTTGGCTTTCTTATGTTTTTGTCTATTTTCTTACGCTTTTTTTTGTTTTCGTATATTCTTACGTTTTCGTTCGCTTTCTTATGTTTACGTCAATTTCATCAAATTATTTTATGTTTTTTGTTTTTTATGTTTTAGTCCAGTCTCTTACATTTTCGTTCGTTTTTATGTTTTCGTCTATTTTTTTGTTTTTTCATTTTTTCGTTCGCTTTCTTAATTTTTGAAGAAAATGTAAAAAAAATGGAGTAAAGCGTAAAAAAATGAACGAAAACGTAAGAAAGCACACTCAAACGTAAAAAGGGTAAAAAGACATATGAAAACATAAAAAAACAGGCGAAAACGAAAAAACAAAAAAAAACGTAAGTAAACAGACGATAATGTAAGAAAGCAAAACAAATGAAATCGTAAAAAAAATGGAAGGAAACGTAAAAAAATAGACGAAAACGTAAAAAATGGACGAAAACGTAAAATAACATATGAAAACGTAAAAAAACATATGAAAGTGTTAAAAAAACCGACGAAAACGTAAAAATAACAAATTAAACTGTAAAGAAACGGATGAAAACGTCAAAAAATAGACGAAAACGTAAAAAATGAAGTAAAACGTAAAAAAAAATGGACGAAAACACGCGAAAGCTGACGAAAACACGTAAAAACGGATGAAAACGTTAAAACGGACGAAAAAAGGATGGACACGGCAATGGTCATGGGCCACAAGGACTAAACTTGTAACTACTAACGGACTTCATTTAACGCCAGTTAAAGCCAGGGACCAAAATGATGAAAAGTTTCCCCCCACAGGGAGGCCGCCTACAATTAGCCAACCACGGGGACGTTTTTTGCAATCTGAGAAAACCACAGGGACGATTTTTGCAGTTTACTCTAAAATGTATTAGGCAATTATTTATTCATATCTTAAGTGATTTAGTTGGATGTAATGATATTTTGTCACTAAATACTTGTTTACGTAATGATTTTACGTTTAATGATTTAACATTTTGTGATCGTCAAAACATAGGGATATCGAGAAATATTAATAACGTTCATACGCATTATTTATATCAACATTATTAATTCACACAATCAATAAATACTATACAATAGATAATTCTACACTAATGTAGGTGGGCTAGGCTTACAAATACAAAACAATAACACTAGTGGGCCATAATAATGTATCGACTAATACTTTCCCACAGTTGGAGCGGGAGGAGGGTGGATGCTCAAACTAGACCTAAACTTCTCAAACAAAGCGGATGGCAATCCCTTGGTGAAAATATCGGCATACTAAAAACGCGAAGGTACATATAGAATGCGCACCTGACCGACTGTAACCATGTCAGGGATGAAATGTATGTTGATCTTAATATGTTTCATCCGCTGATGTTGCACAGGGTTTATACACATTTAGATGGCACTGGCGTTATCACAGAAGACAAGGGTAGCAGTCGATAAAGGAGAATTTAATTCACGGAGTAGATTACCAAGCCATGCAGTCTCAGCCACAATGTTAGCAACACCCGGGTATTTAGCTTCAGCACTAGAACGGGAGAGGGTATGCTAACCTTTGGAAGACCAAGATAATAAATTATCACCCAGAAAAACATAATAACCATAAGTAGATCGTCTAGTAGAGGGGCAACCAACCCAATCAGCATCAGGATAACCAACAAGAGAAGTAGTGGATGATGAATATAGAGGTAGGAAAAAAATCCAAAGTGCCCTGAATGTATCGCAAGATGAGAGCTGCAAAATGTGGCTCCCGCAGATCGTGCATATAAAGGCAAATCTATTGTACTGCATAGGACAACTCCGGGCGTATAAATGTGAGGTACTGAAGCCCACCTGCAACACTACGATACAAAGTAGGATCCTAAATAGGAAAACCTTTGAGACCCAGTTTAGACTCCGTATCTACTGGCGTCCTAGAAGTGTTACAGTTGAGCATATGAGTACGCTCTAGTAGCAGGAGACCATACTTCTGTTGAGAAGAAAACAATTCTGTAGAATGACGGACATCAAAGATACAAAGAAAATAATTAAGGGCCCCGAGATTAGTCATGTCAAACTCACTGTGTAATGAAGTAATAATCCGCTAAAGTAAACTAGTGGAAGAAGTTGTAAGAATAATGTCATCCACATTATAAGTAAATAAGCAACCCTAGAATCCTGTCTGTAAATAAACAATGAAGAATCAAAGCAACTATGATAAAATCCAACCCGTGTGGCATAAACTTCAAACAGCTGAAACCAGGCACTAGATGCCTGCTTCAGCCCATATAGAGATCGCTATAAAATACAAACATGGTTAGGGTATTGTGAATCAACAAATCTAGGAGGCTGGTACATGTAGACCGTGTATGATAAATCATCATGAAGAAATGCTTTCTTAATGTCTAGTTGGTGAATGGGCCATCTGCGATGCACTGCAAGACTAAGAACAATGCGGATGGTAGCCAGTTTGACAACCAGACTAAAAGTCTCAACACAATCAATACCAAGTTGCTGGCTGCTTCCATTAGAACCCAGACAATCCTTTTTGCGGCTTAAAGTCCCGTCAACATGAAATATATGCTTAAATAACCACATCGAATGAACCATATTAACACCAGAGGGCCTTGGTACAAGAACCCACTACCATTTTTAACCGACATATTATACTCATCGTACATAGCATTACGCACCATTGAGGATCTTTTAGAGCGAGAGATGGAGATTTAGGTATAGGGAAAGGGAAGAATATGTAAGGAAAAACGATCAATGGGTTTGACAATACCGTATTATGACCTAGTGACTATGGGGTGAGTATGAGGGGGTTCGTTATTGGGTTGTGAATGGGCCGAGGTTGTGGAAGTAGTTGTGGCGTTGTTGGGCTGTGGTAAGGGGGTGCATTGTTGGGATGATCAATGGGTTTGACAATACCGTATTGTGACCTAGTGACTATGGAGTGAGTATGAGGGGGTTCGTTATTGGGTTGTGAATTGGCCGAGGATGTGGAAGTAGTTGTAGCGTTGTTAGGTTGTTGTAAGTAGGTGCATTGTTGGAATGTTGTGAGGAGTGTGGATATATTGTTTTTGGGTATGCGTTAATGGGCTGGGAGATATAAGGGGTGTAGCCGAGGGGTGTGGGGTGGTAGCATGGGTTGGTGAGTAGAGTGGGTTGTGGTTTTGGGCGTCGTTGGTATTGGGTTGATGGTGGTCGTGGCCTGTGCGATTAGAGGGATTGGGTTGGTGTAGGTATGTATCGGTAGGGTGATGAGATTGGTTGTCTAAAGGTATGGTATTAGATGCGGTGTCAGGTAAGATGTGGGTGAGGAGGGGGGAAGGTGCGGGGTCTAAGAATGTGTAAGATAGCGGGGACATATGTGTCATGGATATATAAGGGAATTGTGTTTCATCGAAAGTGATGTGGCAGGAGAGAATAACTTTGTTTGTTTCAAGGTTTAGGCAATGGGGTGGCGCGTGGCGCAAGTTTGTGGGGTGAGTAAAGATGAGGGTAACATAAGCACTGAAATATGCATAAACGAGAGTATTCAAGTTGTTTATTGAAAAGTCTTGTGAAAGGGATTTCATTATTAATAGGCAGTTGAAGGTAAAAGGTTAAGGAGGTAAGTAGGCATATGGAAGGCCTCAACCCAAAAGGAGGGAGTAGGTGTGTTTGAAACAAGAACGTACGAATGACATTATTTAATGTTCGTATCATTCATTCCGCCTAGACATTTTGTTGAGAGGTTTTTTTTTGCAAGAAAATCTAAGTTGAATTCCGTGATTGGCAAAACGTGTGTGTAGGCGATTAATATCTAACTTACCACCATGAACACATTGGAAACTTTTAATTTCACGTTTAAATTGATTTCAAAAACGCAAAAGATTAGAGAGCAGCTTTAGAACGAAGAGGATAAATCCACAAGTAGTGAGAGAAATGATCCAGAAAAAGAACATAATATTTAAAACCACTAGAACTAACAATAGGAGAAGTCCATAAATCAAAATCAAGAATATCAAAACTAGGGGTGGAAACGAGCCGAGCCGCTCGTGAAAAGCTCGGGATCGGATCGGTAAAAAGCTCGAACGAGCCGAGCCTAAACGAGCTCGAGCTCGAGCTCGAGCCTAAGTTTGGGCTCATTTAATAATCGAGCTCGAGCCCGAGCTCTATAAAAAAAGCTCGAGTAGGCTCGCGAGCCTAAACGAGCCCTAGAAATATATACGTATATAAATTGTCTATACGTATAAACGAGCTTAAAAGTAGTAAACGAGCTCGAGCCTTATGTAATAAACGAGCCGAGCTCCATTTGAACTTTGTTTTCTTTAACATATCATATAAATTAGTCGAGCCCGAGCCGAGCTCGAGCTTGTGAAAATTTTCACGAGCCGAGCTCAAGCTCAAAATATGAGGCTCGAAACGAGCTCGAGCCCGAGCTCGAGCTTTATATATATAAATGAGCCGAGCTCGAGCTTTATATATATAAACGAGCCGAGCTCGAGCTCTGGCGATCTCGGGCTCGGCTCGGCTCGTTTCCACCCCTAATCAAAACAATGTTCAATTAGAGAAACCGAACTGTGGAAAGGAAGCTTCACATGTTTGCCAAGTTGGAAGCATGACAAATATGTTTTGACCTTTCTTTATTACACGAAATAAAATGACGTGAAACAAGAGATCGTAGCACTTCGTCAGCGGGATGACCGAGACGTTGATGCCACGTGGAGTAACTTGTGGAGAGTAAAGTATTAGGGATAGTTGACAGATTGGTAACTGGATATAGATCACCCGAGCTGTCACATCGAATAAAGATATGACGAGTCAAGAAATCCATCACAGAAAAACCAAAAGCGTCAAATTCATTAGTGCGGTTATTATCCCTATTAAACTAATGAAGATAAATGAGATTTTTAATTATGTTAGTGGTGACAAGTACGTTATGAAGGTGGAAAGGTCGATGAGGAGATGGAATAATGCTAAGTCCAGTATTGGTAACGGGAATAGAATTACCGTCACTAACGTGTACAGATGGGAATAAGTGTTTATTAAAAATAGTACTTAAATTACTTGCTTTGGAATTTAAATGAGAAGAGGCACTTATGTTTATGTTACAATGTTATAGTGCTAAAAGCACTAGGAAGTGATGTAGCTTGTGATAGGTAAAGTGCATGAGCGGATCCAAGAATACTACTCGAATTATGTATCTGTGGAAAATTATTTGCAACCTGTTGGGCCTGAACTGAATATTGGGCCTGGTACATATACAGAAGGATGTGGGCTATTTGCACAACATATGGTGTTTGGTCCGGTTGGGTGTTGGGTTGGCCCAGTAGATTAGAAAGCATGGGTTGGTCATTTGGGAATGGTATATGGGCCTAGTGGTAATTGGTTGGTGCGTTGTATTTTGTGGTTGCATGGAATTGGTATCACTGATCAAACGACTAATCACATTAGTACCCATATTCTTATTAGAAGCCAACCCCGATCGGTTACAGTGGCCATGTATGAACTTGCATCGATCACCAGATTTGCATGTGCCCTAATTAAAGTGATTTCATGGTTGTGGTAAGCCTTGAGATTTATTAACAAGAGCATTTGGAGTACCTTTTCTATGTAAAGTGTGATTGGCGATGAGGACATTTGGAGAGGAGGAGCTACTGTCAACATGTGTAAGAGTTGCATTTGCTTCATTTAATGAAGATTCTTCAAGTAATAGCATGTTCCATGTAGTCTAAAACGTCGGGAGAGGTTCACAATGGCGAATGATTTTAACAATAGTGGCAAACCGTGAATCAAGTGCATTAATCGTATACATAACCAAGTTTGTTTCCCTTATCGAAGAGCCAAGATTTTTAATTCTATCCGCTATAGACTTGATTTTGGTGCAAAAATCATTGTCCCTATCTTGATAGAATGGAATTCGTTATCAAGACTAATAGCCCTAGCACTCTTATTATCGTGAAATAACCTTCAAGATGGTCCCACAGGTCCTTTGCGTTATGCGGTGTTGAGACGACTTGCTCTTGTAATGAGTCACATAAGGATCCGATGATCCACATCTTGATGAGATCATCAAGTTTGCACCATTCCGGATTGGGATTACTAGAAGAGGCCTTTTCTTCTATGTGGGGTTTGAGACCAAGATTTCCAATGTGAATTTTAAAGAAGGAACTCCAAAAATTGTAGTTGTGTTTTTCAAGGTTTAATTTGACGGGGACCTTGTTAGTGATACTGAAGGGGATAAGTTTATCAGCGGAAGTAGGTGGTGGAGGGTTGTCATCGCGGGCCATTGTTGCCGATTTTGGTGGTAAGGTTTTTTTAGAAGCGGTTGTTTTGGAGGAAGGGGAGGGAGAGCCAGATTTTTTGAGAAAAGTTAGGAGGAAATTTTTACCGGCTTGATACCATATTAGAAGGTTAATAATGCCCTTGATTCTTATTAATTCACACAATCAAATACCCTCCGTCTCAAAATTATACTCAACATTTATTTTTTGAGATGTCTCAAAATAATTGTCTACTTTCTTTTTAAGTAAAAACTAGAGAATATATTAAAGGAACATTCTATTTTAATGGTTGATATATATATATATATATATATATATATATATATATATATATATATGCTTTGATTCCATTGAGAAGGATTTTAGATTGAGAAAGATGAGAAACAATCTTAGCCATACAAATCTTTTAATTTTGATTCATTTTGTAAAATCATTAATAAGTTGATAAGGATATTAATGTAATTTGAATCATGCAAAATTCATTTAAAGAAATACACCTACAGTTATGCGTTACAACATTTCGAATTAGAACACAATCTGATTGGATCGTAGGTTCTCTTTTTCCTCATTCCTTTTTAATTTCAAACACGTCAACTTTTTTTATTTGTGAATCAAACTTATATTCTGAAGATTTACATTTCTAACAATTCTACCTTTTCATATTTTTAATAAGTTATACTATGATTCAATATTGTCAATGTTGTGCAGTTTTGTGAATCATATTACTGGCCATTATGATTCGTCTTTTAGTTTCTTGTTTCATATTACTCTGTATAATTTATGAATCATATTTTAGTTATTTGAATCATATAAATATATGTGAATCATAGGTTTTCGTGATGATCAAGGTTTAGTGTTTCTATTTGATTCACTAAAAACAATTTGTTTGTTTATCGTAATTGAACGTTGTCGTTATTTTTATAAAGAGTAGGTTTGAACTTATGAATCATTCAACAAACTAAAGAAATTGTCGTTACAAAAATCCATAACATCTTAATAAATGTGTTGTTTGTTGAATCATTGCCTCGCTTATTGAATCATTTTATTTTTGAATCGTTGTAATTTATTTATGAATCACATAAAGTTGTGTCACAGAGTTGAGTGACTCAATAGATCCTAAAAATATGTGAAAACAATTCACGAATGTTAAAATGGAAAACGCATATCACATGGGGTTCTAAGTTTGTTTTTGACATTAAATAGATTCAAACAATATAATTAATGAGTTAACTCCTCTCTGGCGATTTGGCGATCACCGAAACCTAAACTACCCTAATCGACTTCTAACCTATAATCTTTTTTAAATCTGTATAACGATTAAACTATTGATCCTTTGCATCAATTCTTTAAATCGTTTCTAGGGTGTTTCTTGTCGCTGCTTTTGGTTTTTTTATTTGGGTTCCAATATGTGACGTCCAGGTCTGATCGTTACTAAACCCTAAGTCTTTAGGGTTTTCATGCGTTAACTGAAGTTAGAAGCTAATAGTACTTCCAGTTTGATTTGTTCTTGCGTTTTTTGATGATGAAGTCTGGGTTTTTAGATTCGGGAGGAGGAGGTGAAAAGAAGAAAAAGAAAAAAGGTGATGTCTCAAGTGTTTCTCATTCGAATGCTGGGGATGTCGAGACTAGTAACTCGAGGTTGGAAACCATTAATGTAGCTGTTAGCGAGTCTTTAACTCCACATGGTGCTTCAAGCCAAGAGGAGAATGGAACTGTTGCTCATGGTACGACTAATGTAATCAATGATAACAATGTTTCTGCTGGTGGAAACGTATTGAATGGAACTGGTGGGCATGTGGAGCCGGTTTCATGTGCCTCACCTGCTACTGATGTGAACGTGCTTGAACCAGGTCTTCAATCTGGTAACGTATTGAATGTTACCATGGATGCCTCTAAGGGTGTATCTCTGAACGAGGGTGGAATAGAGCCTGCACAATATCAATCTTTCCAAGATTTTCTTGATGCTAAGGAAAACCATGCTAAGGCTCAAACTTCGTTACCTCACGGTGCTGCTTTAAGAAACACTCCAAGTACTCTAACACAGCTTACTATTACGAGTACTACCAATGGGAAGATGGTTTCTTTTGTGGGTGCTATAGTTACTTCTGATGAACCTAAGAAACACACGTCAAACTTTCGTAGGCTGAAGTGTAGCAAGAAAGCTAATGGTGTGGATCTTTCTGTCCCGATGAAAGTGGTTGAAGAGGTGAATATTAGGTTTGAGAATACCTTGTATGGGTATTTCCTTTGTCAACGCCTTGCTTTTCCTGTTGTTGATTATTTTGTACGTAATGCGTAGGCTAAGTATGATATCCAAAAGGTAATGATGAATGCAAAGAGTTTCTTTTTCTTTAAGTTCAATTCTAAGAAAGGTGTTGATGATGTTCTTGAAAACGGTCCTTGGTTAATTCGAAATGTACCTATTATTCTTAAACCATGGACATTGAACACCAATTTACTTAAAGAGGATTTGACAAACATTCCGGTGTGGGTTAAATTCCATGATGTTCCTCTTGCTATGTTTTCTGATGATGGTCTTAGTCTTCTTGCCACATTGATTGGTACACCCAAACGGTTAGATGCTTATACTAGCCAAATGTTCAAGGAATCATGGGGCCGTAGTAGTTTTGCTAGATGCATGATTGAAGTGAAGTCGGATGAGGTGCTTAGGGATAGCCTCACTGTTGAGATACCTTTACTTGATGGGTCGGGTGTGACTATTGAGAAGATACGGGTTGAATATGAGTGGAAACCACCTCGTTGTGATAAGTGTAAGATATTTGGTCATACTCTGACTGACTGTCCTAAAGTTGTTATACCTCCTGTTCAGCCTGCTAAGCCTGTTAATGATGGTTTCAAGACTTTCAATAACAAGAAGAAAGTAAAGCAAGCTGGTTCTACAATTTTGGGTCAAGGAGGGTTTACTAAACCTGTTGTGGGTAAGCAGTTTCAGTATCAACCCAAAAAGACTCTTCCTGAACCTAAGAAAGTGGATGGCATTAAGAAGAAGAATTCTGATGTGGCTAGTTCTAGTGGAACGAAGATTTCTACATCTAACCAATTTGATGCTCTTAATATAGATGATACGGATGGTTTTGGTATTCCTACTATTAACACCAACCAGGATGTGGATTCTGGTCGTACAATGGAAGTTAATAAGGATGAGTCGTTAAACGGTAATGCATCACAAGAACCGCTTGTGAGTGATTCAATGGGAACAATGTAAGTTGGTTCTACTCCTATAGTTGAGAAAATTGGGAAGCTTGAAAAGCTACTTATTGATGGGAAAGCTATGCTTGTGGATGATTGATGACCATCCTATTCCGTCTACCTCTTCCACTAAGAGGGCTAACCCATTTTCAAAGGTGGGTGAGGTTGTGGTTTCTGATAGTGATGATGATGAGGTTCTTAATACGTTCGATGAATCAGCAAATCTTTTTGGTGGTGGTCATGAGCGTGAAGATGAGTTTGACGACTATGATGATTATTCGAAGCAAATTTATGATCTTCCAGTGAATTTGGATGCTCTTAATGCCATTTATGGCTTTAATCTCCAAGGTCGTAGGAAGTAGTCTATATTTTTGTCAGAGTCTTTTGTTATCATGTGGTTAGTGGTTTGTTTTCTTGTTTAGAAAATAGGAAGTATCTTGTTATGTAAGCTTTTCGCCTATGTAACGGGCTGAGATATGTGATTCACCTATATCCATTGTACTTAAATGCTTTTTGGAGTAATATATTTACCGGGTCGTTGACCTTTTACCCAAAAAAAACAATATAATTAATGAAACTTGTAATTTCCCATTCTACCCTTTATTAGTTTTATGAGATGAATGGTTAGGATTACTTCTCATTCTTCTCAATATAAAACTCTTCTCAATCGATCTGGATTATATATACTCCCTCCGTCCTAAATTTATTGTCCACTATTGACTTTTTTATTCTTTCTTCTTCAACTTTGACCTTAAATATTTTTGTGGGTGTTATATAATATTTGATGCAAAATATAAAAATGGATTGAGTTTTAAGTGTACTTTTTAATGGTATAATTTTTCTTCAAGTATTCTGTAAGGAATTATTGAAGATACTGCTGACAGGTTCCTGCGGAAGGCTTAGTGACTTTCTGCTGATGAATGGTTTCTGCGGACGATCATAGATCCTACGGATAGAGTTTAACCGTGGATATAACTTATATATTTTAGGACAAGATATGTAGAATATCTTTTATTAGTTTTTCATTATTCGTTTCTTGTAAGAAAGGTTAGGGTTTCCACTAGTATATAAGGAACCCTAGGTCATTGTAATAGATACAAGTTTTAGTACGAAGTTTTATTAATATTATCGATCCATAGAGGATCAAGTTTAGTATACGTTTGTTTTTATATTCCGCATAATTACAAACTCACAGAGATTATCTAACTTAGTCTAGCTAGTGATTACATTAGTTGGCTAACGATCTATTGGCTCGTGATCTATCAAGGAATAGATCCCTACAAGTGGTATCAGAGCCACTAGATACTCTCTGTAACCTATACACAATCACATAACTACTCAATCAATACCAATGGGAGACAAACCAGGTGGTGATGTTGCTCTCTCTGAAGCAGGCTCTCTCACTCAACAACTACAACAAGTGGCCTTCTCCAACAGCAATGCAAAACTTACTTTTCTTAGGAAGGATGAGTATGAAATCTGGGCCATGAAGATGCAGAATTGGATTGCAAGTGTTGATTATAACCTCTGGAATGTTATACTCAATGATTGTCGTCCTAAAAAGCAAAGTGTTGATGCTAATGGGAAAGTAACAATACTAGAACCTGTTTCTGCTGATGAAATTCTTGCTATACAAAGGGAAAACAAAGCTAGAACCATATTGTTGCAGGCCATCCCTGATGACTACATGGGAGATTTTCATTCCATGTCTGATCCAAGAGAAATCTGGTGGGCCATAAAAGCTAGATTTGGTGGGAATGAATAATCAAAGAGGATGAGGAAAAGTATGCTGAAGATGGAGTTCCAAGAATTCAAGATCACTGAAGAGGAAGGTCTTCACAAAGGATATGACAGGTTTCAGAAGATTTTGAGTCACTTGAATCAGTTGCTGGCCAGACCTGATAATGAGGAGGTAAACTCTAGGTTTTTAAGAGCCTTGCCTCCCTCATGGTCTCAGGTGAGTATATCATTGAAAACCAAAGGTGGCTTGGACTATCTAACCTTTGATGATTTGTACAACAAACTCAGAGCTTTAGAAGGTGACATAAAAGGATTCTCTCCATATGCAGCAACTCCTTCACAATCTGCATTTGTAAGTTCTAATTCAAACTACATGCCACATACCTATGCAAGCTCATCCCCAACACCACAGGTTTACTCAAGTCTATCCACACTAAGCCAAAGTCTTCCAATGACCACATTGTATTTTTCAAGTGCTAATCCAATAACTCATCCAAAGATTAGCAATGTGATGGAAGATGTACTTCATTCATTTGTTGCTGAAGTTGATAAACAGCAACAAATTGCTTATGAAGACTTTGAGCAAATTGATGAACTTGCTTTAGAAGAATTGGACTTAAAGTGGCAAATGGCCATGCTATCTCTCAAGGTAAGGCGATTTGAGCAAAAGGTTGGTAAAAAGCTCAATGTTGAAGGTAAAGATGCAGCTAGGTTTGATAGAAGAAAGGTGAAGTGTTATGCTTGTGGAGAAATTGGTCACTTTGCAAGAGAATGCACAGCCAAGAAAGGTGAAGCCAGCACCAGGTATTCAGCATACAAGAAGAAAGAATTGGAAGCTGGAGAATCAAAGGCCATGATCACTGCTATTGATACTAGTGTGGACTGGAATGAGCATGATGATGATACAAGCAACTCTCCTCAAATCTCCTGCATGGCTAGTTATGATGATAGCTTTGGTCTCATGGGAATCTCTACTCAGGTATCTACTTGTGCTTGTGATTGTGATTCTAAATATACAACTCTAAAAGAAGCTTATGATGATATGAAACCAAAATATAATGCTTGTTTTATTGAAGCTGCAACTTACAAAGAAGCTTTTAAAACCTTAGAACAACAAAAAGTGTGGTTTCAACAAAATCAATTGGCTTATGAGGAAAAGATTAGAGTTTTGAGTAGAGATTTAGAATGTGCTAGCAATGAATTGAAATTTTCTGAAAAAGAAAAAGCTAGAATTCAATCTGAGAAAGATGTTTTACAAGAGAAATTAAATAAAGAAGTAGTTGATCGTAAGAAGTGGCAAGAAGGGTCTTCACATTTAGAAAAACTGATTGATAGTAGTCAATCTGTTAGGTCTAGAAGAGCTTTAGGGTATGACAAATATATTGATCCAGAGGAGTTAACTTACCCTGATATATCCAGTGTTTTTGACCCTGAACCAGTCCTAGAATTTCAAAAGCCTGTAAAATATGTTAAGGAAGGGGGAATAAATGCTGTACCAGGACCTATCAGAGGGGTATTTATGCCTACCACCAAAACTTCTGACTTTGATGGTTCACACCATCTCTTTGGTAAAAAGTCTAAAGACTTGCCAAATAAGTCTGAAGACAATCCAACCATAGGAACCCTTAAACCTACATCCCATAAGTCTGACTCACCTGAATCAAAGGAAACCACTGGCATTAGGATCAATGACTCCCCTGACACTAGAAGTATATCTAGTAATGAATCTAACACTTATGTATCTTGTTCTTCCAGGGACAAGACCTCAGAGACCTCTAGTTATGCCAGCTGTGATTCCAAGACCAAGTCAGACTCACCCAAGTCCTCAACAAAGATTTCTGACAAGTCAACCTACAAGTCTGTGGACTCTGAAGTTGTTGCTGATGAAGCTTTTTATCAACCAGCCTCTTCTGAAGACTTGTTATTTACTTCTTATGAAAATAATTCCTTTCAGTGTTTACAAAACAATTCTGTTTCTGATGTTTGTTTGAATAATTCTATGTTTAATAAGACATCTTTTGGATTTAATAAATCTTATAAGAAAAAGAAGTGTTTTGTTTGTGGTAGCAAGTTGCATTTAATTAAGGATTGTGATTTTCATGAAAAGAGGATGGGTGTTTCTGTTGTGAACAATAGACCTAGACATAAGTGGACTAATACCAAACCCTCACAGGCCAATTATCATGTCAGCAGAATGTATTCCACTCCAGCTGATTGGCTTGTTTATTCCAATAGGTCTGATTTTAACAATAGATGTATGAATACCAATAGAAATAGATATGGTTTTCAACCATTTAATGGTGCTAATCATTGGTATGAATATACTGACCCAATGCATATGGGAAAGGGTAATTGGGATTTTGCTGAAAAGTCCTCAGCAGATTGTTCTTGGACATATAAAAGACCATTTAACTACAGGGCATCCAGGAACAATTGTGGATCTAACTCATCATCTTGGGTTCATCAGAATGATTCACAGGGCAGGCTCAAGTATTTCATGACTTAAGTCTCATACTATTTGTTGTTGTTGTATATTAACTTTCTTTGTTGTAGGAACATCCTCTTCTTAATAGAGACTTAGGTATTGTTGATAGTGGTTGTTCAAGAAACATGTCTGGTAATGAAGAGAAGCTGGAAGACTTTGTACCTATTAATGGAGGCATTGTGAGGTTTGGAAGTGGAGTAGGAAGGATTACTGGCAAAGGAACCATTAGAACTCCAAAGGTGGATTTTGAGAATGTCTATTATGTGAAGGAGCTTCAAGGATTCAATCTGTTCTCAGTCTCACACATTTGTGACAAAAAGCTTCCTGTGCTTTTCACTGAAGATGGTTGTTTCATTCTTTCACCTGAATTCCAAATGCCAGATGATAATCTTGTGTTACTTAAGGCTCCAAGAAACCATAATCTTTATACCTTTGACTTGAATGATGTCAAGCCAGAAGGTGATCTTACTTGTTTGGTGGCTAAAGCATCCTTGGATGAATCTACAAAATGGCATAGGAGGATGGCACATGTTAACTTTAAAGTCATCAACAAACTTGCTAAACATGGACTTGTTTATGGACTTCCTTCCAAGATCTTCACCAATGAGCATAATTGTGTGGCTTGTAACAAAGGAAAGAAACACAAAGCTTCTTATAAAGCCATTACCACTGTGAGCATAATCTCAGAACCATTGCAGCTACTTCACATGGATCTTTTTGGTCCTACATCCATCAGAAGTATAGATCATAAGTACTTCTGTTTGGTGATCACTGATGCTTTCAGTAGATTCAGTTGGACATTCTTCTTAGTGACTAAAGATCAAACCTTTCAGGCACTCAAAGAATTTATGGCTCTAGCTGAAAATCAACTTAACAAGAAGATTAAAGGTATTAGGTGTGACAATGGGACAGAGTTCAAAAATGCCAAACTCATTGAACTTTGTGGTTTAAAGGGTATCAAAAGAGATTATAGCACTCCTAGGACTCCACAACAGAATGGAGTTGCTGAAAGAAAGAATAGAACCCTTATAGAGGCTGCAAGATCTATGCTTGCTGACTCTAAACTTCCCACCATGTTTTAGACTGAGGCAGTTGGTACTGCCTGTTATGTATTGAATAGGGTGTTGATCACTAGACCTCATAATAAGACACCCTATGAACTGTTGACAGGGAAGAAGCCTACCATTGAACACTTGAAACCTTTTGGTTGTCAGGTGACCATTCTTAATACAAGTGATCATCTAGGCAAATTTGAAGCAAAAGCTGCTGAAGGTTATATTGTAGGTTATTCAGCACATAGCAAGGCTTATAGGGTCTATAATTTGGCTTCAAAGAAGATTGAAGAGACACTTAACCTGAAATTTTTGGAGGACAATGTTAATGTACAGGGCAAGGGTCATGAATGGTATTTTGACCTTGATTCCCTTACTGATTATTTGGGGTATGCTAGACACACAACTAACCCATCTGCAGGTATACAAGTGTCATCTTCTAACAATGCAGGTACACTAAAGGATGATTCAGACAGTGATTCAGACAGTGATGAACCCACTATTGTTGTAACAACTCTACCCACCCAGATAGCAGATCCTCCTACCAAAGAAACCTCTGATGCCCAATCTGTTGATGATCTGGAAAATTCAACTTATGCAGAAGATCTTGCTAGACTCATAAAGCAAGAACATGCAGCTGCTGAGGAAGCTAAAAGACTTGGTTTTGAGTTTGCTCAAGACACTGAAGCCCTCTTAAAACAAGCTGCTGTTGAAGACAGCAGAAAACCTAGTTCTGCTGAAGCATCAGCTGATGCAGATGTTCATTCTGCTGATGAAGATTCTGCTGAAGGTGTTTCTGCGGAAGTTCCTGTTTCTACTGAAGTTTCCACAAGTTTTGATGAACCATTTGGCAGGTTCCCTACTCCCTCAGATCTTGCTAATGTTGAGCAAAGTGATGGTATTTTTCAATCAGCTTCCTATGATCAAGACTTTGCTTCCACTTTAACCAATCTTGATACCTCAATTGATGTTAATCCTGTTACCATTAAAAGGATCAACACCATACATCCACAAGATAATATACTTGGTGATCCAAATGCCATGGTACTCACCAGAAGTGCTATTAAGAATACCAAGTTTGGGCAATGTGCATTTTTGACTTATGTATCCACTCAGAAGAGAGACAATCACACAGATCAGAAGCATTGTTTGTTTGCTTGTTTCTTGTCTCAAGTTGAACCCACAAGCATTAAACAGGCTTTGAGTGAGCCTAGTTGGGTTGAAGCTATGCAGGAAGAGATGCAACAATTCAAGAATCAAGATGTTTGGGTACTTGTTGATCTGCCTGCAGGGAAGATTGCAATTGGGACTAAGTGGATCTTAAAATGCAAAAGGGATGCCAGAGGTATTGTGGTCAGGAATAAAGCAAGATTAGTGGCTCAAGGTTTCAGACAAGAAGAAGGTATTAACTACACTGAGGTCTTTGCACCAGTGGCTAGGGTTGAGGCCATTAGACTATTTTTAGCCTTTGCCTCATATATGGGGTTTAAGGTCTATCAGATGGATGTCAAGAGTGCCTTTCTCTATGGCAAAATAGAAGAGGAGGTGTATGTCACTCAACCACAAGGCTTTGAAGACCCCCATCATCCTAAGAAGGTTTACAAAGTTGTTAAGGCACTTTATGGACTTCACCAAGCACCAAGAGCATGGTATGCTAGATTGTCTACATTTCTTTTGGAGCATGGATACAGAAGAAGGTTCTATTGATAAGACTCTCTTTATCAAGAAAAACTCCGGGGACATAATTCTAGTACAGGTCTATGTGGATGACATCATCTTTGGATCCACAAAAGAATCATGGTGCAGGGAATTTGAAGATTTGATGAAAGGTGAATTTCAAATAAGTGCAATGGGAGAGTTAACCTTTTTCTTAGGGCTGCAAGTCAAACAACACCCTGAGGGGATCTTTATTCATCAGGAGAAATATGTTAAAGATATTTTGAAAAAGTTTGACTTTGAACTTTTGAGGACTGCTACCACTCCATATGAACTACCCAAGCTTAAGAATCCTAATGAGCAAGATGAGGCTGTTAATGTTCATCTGTATAGATCCATGATTGGCTCACTCATGTATCTCACAGCCTCTAGGCCTGACATTACTTTTGCTGTCAGTGCTTGCTCAAGGCATCAAGTCACTCCATTAACTTCGCATCTAAATGCTGTGAAGAAAATTTTCAAGTACATCAAGGGCCAACCTAAACTAGGTCTTTGGTATCCAAGGGATTCACCATTTGTGTTGGAGGTATACAGTGATAGTGACTATGCTGGAGCTAATTTGGATAGGAAATCCACAACAGGAGGTTGTCAATTTCTGGGAAGAAGACTCATCTCTTGGCAGTGTAAGAAACAAAGCATTGTGGCCACTTCTACCACTGAAGCAGAATATGTGGCTGCTGCCAATTGCTGTGGTCAGGTACTTTGGATTCAAAATCAGATGTTGGATTATGGGTTTAACTATATGAACACTAAAATCTACATTGACAATCAAAGTACTATTTCCATTGTTAAAAATCCTGTTTTTCATCAGAGAACTAAACACATAGAAATTAGGCACCATTTTATAAGAGATGCTAATGAGAAGCATCTAATTCAAGTGCTTAAGATTCACACTGATGATAATGTGGCTGATTTGTTAACAAAAGCTTTTGATGGACCAAGGTTTAATCACCTGGTTGTCAACATTGGGATGGTTAACCCTTGAATACAATGTTTGAGGGGAGGCATAAGCCTCAGGGGAGGCATATGCCTCAGGGGAGGATTATACATGTTGTATTAATGTAGATTATTATGTTTACTAACTTTCTTTTGCAGGTTTTTACAAATATTGTACAATTTTATGGTTGTTCTTTTGTGCTTTTTTGTTTTGTGTGAATGTCTGGTCTCAGGTCATGTTCCTGCTGATGATCAATAGTCTACATTCAGTGGAATAAGATGTAAAGACTTAAAAGTAAATTTTATTAATTCATGGCAAGCTTAGTACATCATGATCAGTCATCAGAAGAAACACATAGTACATAAACATTAACAAGACAAACAACCACCATCCTACCACCACATCCCTTAACTAAAATCAACCACCAACATACCAACACACCCCCAACAAACAGCCTACTCCATCTTTCGTTTTCCTTTACCCAAATCCTTTGGGTCTGGCATCTTATTGTGGATTCCTCTGGATTGCATGTCCTTGTTCCAGAGTTTGGGAGCTGCAAGACCAAGAACCACCTTCAATGGACCCTTCCTTTTACCTGAGGACTGTGGCTCTTTAGGGACAGAGATCTTTCCCATATCTGCACAAACTCTTTCCATTTCACTTGTTAAGAATGCAGTGACAGGGGTGAAGTCAGGGACAATCATAGCTAGAGGAGCTGGTGCTTCCTCAGCTTCAGTGGTTTCCTCTAATGAGGTTGGAGATGGACATAACTCTGAAGGACCTTCATTCAAATAGTAGTATGATCTCTGTATTTGAGGTATGTCAAAAGTAGAATCTGATGAATCAGAAGAAATTTCAATGACATTTGGGGGATGGCTTCATGGTGTAAATGTGTGTGAAAGTATTTAGGATATGTTAGTGGAATGGTGAGTTGATTATGACTTGAAGATTTTTTTAAAGAACTGATTTGGGTTTGCTGCGAGTTAATGTAAGTTAATGGGAGGTAGTTGAGTCAGTAGCTATTACTAAGTGTGCAAGTTGTCCACTTAACTGGATACTTCGGATGAAAGTCAATGGTTTGACCAACATGCTGCTGATACTAGTTATCTTGGAGTTAAGTTTGTTCCTGGTGATGGATTAGTCAAGTTCAAATTATTCAGGGGAATGCTACTCAGAAGAATTAAAACAAGTAATCATAAACCAAAGCAAATTTTATTGATTCTTCAGAGGTACAATACAAGATAATGAAAGTGAAAGACAAACAACAAAGTCCCTATTCTACTTTACTCTTGCCCTTGCCTTCCACAGTCTTCTTTTTGCCTTTGTTGTTGATGTTGAAGAGTCCTTGCCACTGAGGACAGGGCAAACCTAACACAACTTTTCTAGTCTTTGGCAATGGGGAATTCACTTTTCTTTTCCTTGGACGAGATGACTGAGGCTTATCAGAGGTTGTAGGAGTGTAAAGTTCATCATTATCATCATCCTCTTCATCAGAAGAAGTGAAGAAGATGAGAGACTCCTCAGGATTGGAAACTCTGTTTACCATCTCTAACTCATTCCATCTTCTCTCCATCTCTCTCTGGTACTTAGGATCATCAATTTCAGAGGGATATGGTGGAAAATCTTCTGAAGATGATAAACTAGGTGCAGGCACATCATGTTTCCTCTTCTTAGCTTGTTCTTTTGTGAGACCACGGGGAAGTGTTGGCATTCGGAGTGGTGGTGGAGATCTTAGTGAGTCAGAAGTATCTGATGATTCAGTAGAAAGGTTGATGATGGATTGATTGGACGCCATAGATGAATTGTTATTTGGAGATATGATAATTAGGGATTTGATTTGAAGTGGAGAGATTTGGGGATAATTGCCTTTATTTATAAGATCACACAACCGCGTGTCTTAATTACCATAAATGCGAGGCAGTTTGGAGATAATTAAGGGTTCTTTGAATTTTGAATTAAAATATCTTTGTTAAAGATATTTGGTTTCTACTGAAGGGTAGATACTGCTGAGTGATGCTGCGGATGGGTCTGTTGACCATAGTCAACGTTTGACTATTTTCTGCGGATTGACCATTTGTTTTCAGCCGTTTGATTTGGTTTCCACGGATGAGTCAGTTAATTGGGATTTGCTTTAAGTGATTATTGGTCAAAGATTTCTTTCCAATTATTCATATCAGTTTCATTCCACGTTTGGTAACTTCTATAATTAACCACAACGTGTGTATCCCACTCCCAAATTAACTGATTCCCTCTCACTATATAATTTTCAAAACCATTTCAACATCTTTCAGAACTTCTAACCCTAATTTCTAAATTCTCAATCAATGGCTGAACTATATTTCAAAGCAGATCATAACAAACATGCCTTTCTTGGTCGTGGAAAGGGTGATGAAGATTATTTAGGCATGATGGAATTTCTTCAAAGGTCCAAGATTCGATATGCTCTACTCCAGTATCCAGAGGTTATTCATGAATCTCTTGTTGTACAATTTTGGGAAACCGCTCAAACAAGGACTGCTGAAGATGGATCAGCAGAGATTGTTGCTGAAATAGATGAGGAAGAATATGTGGTTACTGAGTCTTTGGTCAGGACCAAGTTACAGTTGGATGATGAAGGAGGGGTGACTGATTTGCCTAAAAGTGACATACTTAGAGGGCTTCAGGCTGCTGGTTATAGTGGTGATGGGAAAACATGGTACAAGAATCTATTTTGTCCAAAATGGAGGTTCTTGACACATACATTGCTTCAATGCATGGGTTTGAAGTCTGGTGGATGGGATCAGTTTTCTACAGACATTGCTCTTGCTATTATGTGTCTCTCTCAAGGAAGAACATTTAACTTTTCTAGGTATATCTTTAATGCTATGCTTGAAAATGTTAAGGATACAAAACTTAAATATCTGTTGTATCCTAGGTTTCTTCAAATCATTTTAGACATTCAGACCAATGATCCCACTCACTTGCCTATTAAGGGTTTGTCTAAAAAGCTGTTTTCCCAAATGAAAATTAATTTTGCTGGTGAACAAAGACCCTTACTTCCAGCTATGTTGCCTGGTGGCAATGCTCCTGATGGAGCAGCTGTTGATGTAGCTGCTGATGCCCCGGTGGGCAATCCTCCTGATGGAGATGCAGCTGATGCAGCTGCTGGTGGTCAGGATTCCCCTGATGCTCAAGAACCAGAGGATTCTCCTGATAGAACTGACGATGCTCCTGATGCAAATGCTTCAGTTGCTTCTGATGTTCAGCCTCCACTCTCTCCCAGGCTACCCACACCTGTACATTCACCAATGGATATCAATTCTCCTGAGCATGAGCTCAATGAGAATTTAGGCTTTGACCAACCTGTAAACTCACCACAATTTACAAGACTTCCTTCACTCAGTCCTTTGAGACCTCAATTTGAGGATAATGTACATGTAGATGTAGATGTAAATTTAGATAATTCCTCTCCCAGGACCAATGATGCTCCCAATACCACATATATCCCTGTTGGTGGAGCTGAAGGTCCTGTTACTCTCACTTCTGTATCAGCTTTGTTGCACAGGTATGTCTTAAAGGTGGAAAAATTGGAGAATGATCTGAACTTCACTAAAAAGAATCTTAGCAGTGCTGTTCTGACTTTAGTTGGAAGAGTTAAGAAGTTGGAGGGTAAGCTGAAGCAAAGAAAAAGACAAGGTGTGGTGTATGACTCAGATGAAGATTCTACTAAAGCATCTGACAACATTGATTTGGAAGGCCTTGAGCTTCTTACTGCTACCACTTTGGAGAGTGTTCAGAAGAGTGCTGACATTAGACCTGAACAATTTGTTGCTCCAACTGCTGATGTTGCTCCAACTGCTGATGTAGCTCCTACTCCTGATACAAGTGTTCCCAAAGATTCCATAGCCAAGAATTCTACTGGTGTTGCTCATTATGTCCGAAGGAAACATTCTGCTGATAAGAAGTCTGCTGATTCTCCTGCCAAGAAGACATCTGCTGATAATTCAGGAAAGGACTCATCTCCTAATCCTTTGCCAGAAGTGGGCATTTCTGGTCCATCAGTAGATATTCCAGCTGATCTTCATCATGATGCTCATGATCAGACTTTTGTCCATCCTCAGAAGCAAGATAAAGGAAAGTCTATTTTGATTGATCAAGACATTCCTTCTAGAGTCAAATCCAAGGAGGAACCTGCTTATGAGAAAATTAGTGAGAATGTTGCTGCACATCTGCAAGCTCAAAAGGATGCTGTAGTTACTAAAGAGGAGTTGGATTTGAAAGCCTCAGAAGAATTGGCTAGGAAAATTCAAGATGATTTGGACAAGATGGGACCTCAGTATACTACCACATTGCCTGCTGAAAGAAAGAATGAGCTTGATGAGATAGCTAAGAATCTTACTGCTGAACAATGGGAGAATTTGGCTGAACAGGTTGCTTCCATGCCTAATTTGGGTGAATCTGAGCTTGGAGTAGATAATCCAGATTTTGTTCAGCTGATGGTTGAAAGAGGAAAATTGCTGAGACAACAGGCTGCAGAGCTTAAAGCTAAGTATCAAAAGGAAAGACCTTGGACTAAGAATGAAATCAAGAAATATATGAGGAACTTTGTGAAGAATCAGGGATGCTCAATGTTTGGATCAGGTTGGAATCAAAAGAAGGTTTGGGGATTCTCTGACAAGCAGCTCACTTTTTATTATGACAAGATTATTTCCAATCTTCATTCCTCTAATATTAATGTTGAAGATGTATTGGAGTATAGAGGAAGACTCTTGGATGAGCCTCCAGCTAAGAAGGCTAAGCTTCATGCTACTGATAGTCAACCTGCTGAGTCCATTGGGTCTGTTCATGTTGGTCAGGAGAATGTGCAATTTACTTCAGTTTTGCCTCAGAAGAATGATACTTCTGATGCTCAGCATGATGCCACTCCTGATGTTCAAATGGAAGATACTCCTTCTGGTTCTCATCCTGATACTGCTGAATCTCATCATGATACCACTGAAGCTCCACATGATGTTACTACTGATGCTTCAGAAGATGCTCCAATTGAAGTACCTGATGATGATGATTCTACTGATGTTCCTGCTGATACTTCCACACAAGTACCCAAAGAAGAACCTACTGATGGTCCTTCTATTCCTGTTACTGGTACTAGGAGGAAGACTAGAGCTATCAAGAGAAAGGCTCCAAAAGATATTCCTTTAGAGGATAGTACTACTTTTCTTGATTATGGCTCTGATGAAGGTCAAGACCCTGTTGTATGGGAGAAAATTATAAAGTGGGAACTTGTTGATTCTGAGCTTGGTGAAGGAAAAGTGAATGTTATAACTAGACAAGATGGATCTACAAAGCAATTCTTATTTCTAAGCCAGATTTTACATATGGTGGATAAACAAGATCTTCTCTCACTTTATGATTGGGTTACCAAGTATTATCAAACTCATTCCCCTGATGACATTGGGATGTATTTGATGGGTGATTTGCAGATTCTATGTGATTCTTATAAAGGTAATTCTGGTATAAGGTTTCAAGCATGGAAAGGTCAAAGTACATGGGTGGTTGACTATTGGAAGTTCTTTCCCCTACCTAATGTTCACATGATTGTTACAACCACTGGGAAGACTTTATATTGTTGGGCTGATGTTCTCTACACAATCACAAAGGAAGTTATGAATCTCATACTGGAAGCAAAGCTATCTGTTCCTTTGGATATGACTGCCAATGATCTTCATCTTGCTGAACAATTGGTAAGGTTCATCAGAAGAAGTATTTTGACTAAGAAGGAGTTAGCAACCAAGCATGGTATTCAGATGGATTCATATATGCAATAAGTTGATCTTGGTATTGTATTTTGTTGTATATTGTTTATTTTTAGTAAAAAATAAAAAAATTAAAAAAAAATTAACATTTATGTATAAGTTTTGTGTGTGATGTATGCAGGTTTGTGTTTTTGGTAATCAACTTGCCTGATGTTGACTATTCCATCAAAAAGTTGGCTAGTCCAAAGGGTACAGCTTTGGTAAAGACACATCAAATCTGTTGATAGCTGTAATGGTTTGCTCAAAATCATAAGGTTTTCAACTCACCTATGCTTTATTGCTGAGTAGTTGAAATGGTTGTCAATTGACCATGGATTTTTCCTTTATGGATTCCAAATAATTGGCTAGCCCACATGTATATGGTTAGTGGTAAAGGCAGTGGAAAACCATATTTGGTATTCAATTGACCAAGATGATTATTCATCAATAATTGACTAGTCCTGAGCAAACGGCTACAGGTAAAGACATCTCAAATCCGTTTATAGCTGATGATTTGCTAAAAATCATGTGGTTATCAGTGTACCTTTGAACACTTGGCTACTCCAGTAGTAATGGCTATTGATAAAGAGACATCAAATCCATTATTTTCAATGATTCACCTCTCACAGGAGTTACCACACCTGGATGTGATGAGAATAGTATGAAACTTCTATGTTTTGATGTACATTTAGTCTTGTGTTGCTGCAAAGAATGGTGCTTTCTAATTGGTTGCTGATCATAGAGATTCTGCTTATGAAGATTCTTTGCTGCTGATGCTCATCCTCAATCCTCTGATTTATGTTATTAGTGCTCTATCAAGAAATCTTGAACTTAACTATGTCAAATTCAAGATTAGGGGAGGATTGTAAGGAATTATTGAAGATACTGCTGACAGGTTCCTGCGGAAGGCTTAGTGACTTTCTGCTGATGAATGGTTTCTGCGGACGATCATAGATCCTACGGATAGAGTTTAACCGTGGATATAACTTATATATTTTAGGACAAGATATGTAGAATATCTTTTATTAGTTTTTCATTATTCGTTTCTTGTAAGAAATGTTAGGGTTTCCACTAGTATATAAGGAACCCTAGGTCATTGTAATAGATACAACTTTTAGTACGAAGTTTTATTAATATTATCGATCCATAGAGGATCAAGTTTAGTATACGTTTGTTTTTATATTCCGCATAATTACAAACTCACAGAGATTATCTAACTTAGTCTAGCTAGTGATTACATTAGTTGGCTAACGATCTATTAGCTCGTGATCTATCAAGGAATAGATCCCTACATATTCTATTAAAAAATATATATATTTATGGTCAAAGTTGAACCGATTTGACTTTGAAAATTCAAACTGGACAATTATTTTGAGATGGAGGGAGTATATATATATATATATATATATATATATATATATATATATATATATATATATATATATATATATATATATATATATATATATATAGTAAGGATCAAATAAGAAGAATAATAAAAATATGAAGGATAGGAAGTAACCACAACCACACATTCTAGATGCACCTACAAAAATGAATGCATCTTCATTCAAATTTTCTCTCCCACATTAAAATGTGTGGCTAGAATTACTTTTTACCATTCTTATTTTAATTATTCTTCTTATTGGTCTTTTTCATATATATATATATATATATATATATATATATATATATATATATATATATATATATATATATATATATATATATTGGCCCTATTTTTATTAAACTATAGGATTTCTCTTTCATTACAATAATTATGACAATAATTTTAAGAAAGAGGGAGTAATACTTTATAATAGATAATTCTAGACTAATGTAGGTGGGCTAGGCCTACAAATACAAAACAATAACACTAGTGGGCCATAATAATGTATCGACTAATACTAACATACAACTGGCTAGGCAAATGGCTGTGAAGTACCGTTGTGGCAATCTTTATTTGCGTTATTTGATTGAGAGCATTTGGGTTTAATTGGTTTATAGGATCATCAAAGGTGGATTAGGTTGTGTTGGTTTGGCGATCTATGTTTGCAAATATTGTTTGATTATAAACACTTGTGGTTTCAAATGAAGTTAGAGATAGAGTTTGTTGAGAGTTGATAAATTGACAAGAAGGGTTGGCAGGCACAAATGACACAGCTCTAAGCAATCTCAAAAGGCACCATACTACCCAAGGGCGAAGCTTGGAAATTTCGAGTGGGGGGTCGGGATTTAAATTTTTTTTTCCTAACACTATGGGGGGTCGAAACCGAATTAAATTGAGGGTCGAAACCGAAAATACCGAAATTTTTCTACACGAAAACTATATACCCTACATCGCAAAAAAAATTTCGGGGGGTCGGCCGCCCCCCCCCCCCCCCCCCCCCCCCTTAGAAGCTGCGCCCCTGATACTATCATGGAGTTATCTATACTACTATATAGTGCATATGGGACTATTTTATAATTAGAAATGCTTAAAATTCAGACTTTTACTTTCTTATTATAGAAGGATTTCAAAATTAATTGGTTAGGAAGCAGGTTTGTTGTTCAAACCAAAATTATTTTGGCTTACCTATCTCTACCATCTCTACTTATAAAGCATAAAGACAATTAAATGTGTAACCGAATAACGCAAAATATAATCACATGTACCCGTCGCCGCATTGCGTGAGTACCGTTCTAGTTATTATGCAAAGGAAGTGAAAAATGAACATGCCTTGAATGTTATGTTTTATGTGTTTTACATCTTAATGCATTTGAGACTATTCTATAATAAGAAAGACTTAAAATTCAGACTTTTTTCTTGCTTATTATGAAAAGATTTCAAAATTAATTTGTTAAAAAGCAAGTTGGTTAGGAAGTTTGTTAGGAGCGGTTGGTTGTTCAAATTAAAATTATTTGGCTCAACCATCTCTAATATATATCACTACTTATAAAGCATGAAGACAACTAAACGTGTAATCAAATAACGCAAAATACAATCACACGGTACCCGCCACCGCATTGTGCGGGTACCGTTCTAGTTTTCTATATGTTGCGCTAATAGCCCACTTGTCAACAAATATGTATATATTAGCGTCCAAAAGCTAGCCACAATGCGTTGAGATTTATCCCAGAAAAACATCAAAGAATCATCGTCGTCGTGAACACTAGAACTCACATCTATCTTGTAACAGAACTCCAAATTAAGATCATATATATATATATATATATATATATATATATATATATATATATATATATATAGGGGGACTTTCTTACGAGAACCATTTTATCTGCGAGAACTGAGAGAACCATCAAAAACATGCATGCACGCCTTTTAAAATAAAATAAAAATACATGCAAATCATCAAAAATCGTAAACATCCACCTATGTTTTTCAATATCATTATGAACTCATCATCTTTTTTCACAAAAACCTTACCCACGGCCGCAATATTGTCGTTGCACGTCTTATAAGAACATACATGCACACCTTCAAAGAAAAATTTTGTATTTTCAATTTCTTATCAAATTCTGTAAAACAACTGTGTTTTTTTTAAAACATATGTGTTGTTTTTAAAACATATGTGCAAAAATACAATTATTGAAGGCGTGCATGTATGTTTTTTGTGGTTCTCTTAGTTCTCGCAGTTAAAATGGTTCTCGTTTGAAAGTTACACTATATATATATATATATATATATATATATATATATATATATATATATATATATATATATATATAAGGTGAACACTTTTGGATTCTTAAAAATGAACATTTGCAACTAAAAGATGGATTTTACATCACTAATTGGTGGCTTTTAGGTGTCACAGAGGCATCCATCGGTCCCTCACTCATATTTTTGTTACCTTGTATTACAAAAAACCATGTCGAAAATTAATGTGACAATGGCCTCATGATACTCATTAGACAGTGGGAATGTAGTAAAAGACCAGGAAGAACAACAGATGGGATATCTTTGTCTATTTGGGCAATGGGTATGCCTCAAGCCCTACAAGCTATATACAACTGGAGTGGGACTTAAGTTTTTACCTCTCTGAGACAAACATTCCAACTAATCTGATTACTAGAAATATAAAATGCATACTGTGCTTTGTTCTCACTCCCAAAAATAGTAATTTCATGAAGAAGATAGAGAATTTATAAAGTATTTGAAATTTTCTTTGTATCATAAAAGATTAACAATAGAATTAATTTTGATAGAGTACAAATCATATATTACTTCCAATGACGAAAATCGTCGGTGATTTTTGCAAATTCCTCACTTTAGCACTTGTGACCATTGATTAGTCAAGATGGTAGGACAAAATCAAACCAAGTCTTTGGCCAGGTATACAAGTTATATCAAATGAGCCGCATCAACAAAAATGTTGTGGGTTCAAAACATGTACAGAATGGGCCTGTGAGTTTGTTCTTCAAATGATAACATCGAGAAAATAATGCCACCTTGGACCTAGGAAAATGAATTCATACCGGTATTTCTAGACATATATACAACTAAATGTTTTGGTCACTAAATGGCAAAGATCAAAATGATTGAGCCGGGAGATTTAGTGACCATATTAGTGGTTACTGAGTTAGAAAGGCTGCTATTCAAATTTCAAACTATAGAGTTAATTACAAAGATCGTCCTTGTGGTTTATCTAAAGTTACACGTTTGGTCCTTAACACTAAAAAAGTACACCAGGCGTCCCTGTGGTTGTCCATTTTGAGTTGACCAAACGGGGGTTTGTTTTGGTTGTTAAGTCCAGGCATGTGAGTGGCACGTAAGGGGCAAAATAGTCCTTTTAACCATATGAAACCACAGGGACGATATTTGTAACTAAAACTGATTATTTATTTATTTATTTTAATTCTTTAATTCTTATCTTGAACCATACACCATATCCACCAGCATTATTTTCGGCTACACCCATAAAACTCCGACCACATCATAAAATTCCGACCATCATCTTTCGTGTACTAAACATAATTGACCAAAAGTCAACAAGCCAACAAGAATCAAATAGGCTTCTTCAAATTTGACAAACATCAATATAATCGGTTCAAAAACTTCTAACAAAACCAAAATTTCGTATATTTAATGTGTTTCAACCATGTTAAATAAAGTCATAAACAAACAAAATAAAAATCATACTCCCTCCGTCCCAAATTATAAGTCCACTTTCACTTTGCACAAAGTTTAAGAAATTTCCACTAACTACTCTGCTAACCAATCAAATACCATCTCTCTCAACTAAAGTCTCTTATAATTGATTGGAATATAAAAGTGGACAAATATTTTGGGACAACCAAAAATATGAATATGGATTTATAATTTGGGACGAATGCAGTATCTCTTTTACTAGTGTATATAAACAAACAAAATCCTAATCTTACACCACTTTTATTTCAGACTTACAAATACAATTATACAACCACTTTTGTCTTTCTTGAGTTCTTTCAACCAAAACCGCAACAGACCTCTTCAATGATTTCGTTTTCCTTTTCTAACAGAAACATAAGCTCACGAAATCCTTTGGAGCAGATTCTTTAGTTCGGTTTTGAACTATGATGTGGTTGAAGTTGTTGACTGTAAGGTGGATGTTTGTGTACATGACCGGACGGTACAGTAAGGACCGGACACATCTTACCGGACGGACAGGAAAGAGCCGGACGGCAATTCAGCGACACGTGTCCCCCGTAGCTGACACTACCTGTCAGGGATGTGCTACCCCTACATGTCAGAAACAGTTACCTACTAGTACTACGCACAGTACCTTAACAGTAGAAAGGTACAAGTCCAAAGTAGTATAAATACTTCTCATTTACTCTTATAATTCTGAGCATTTTACTGCACTTACACACATATACTTTCATTAATACCCTGTACTTACTTTCACGCCGGAGCTGGGTCCTGGGACAAACCCCAGGGCGAGGCTAACGCGTTCTTTCATTGTGTTTCCAGATCCGAAGGACTCTCAGGACTCTCGGCTAGGAGACCACAACAAATTACTCAAACAGTGGACAAACGATGTAGATCTGAAATATTTGTGTCCTTATTTTTGCCTATTTTTCACCCCGATCGCCACCAAATCAATCCCACCATCACCATCTAAAACACAATAAACATTTAATGAGGATTAATGTTTTAGATATATACACAACTAAATGTTTTCGGTCACTAATATGGTCACTATTTTGCCCCTCACATGCCTGGATTTAACGAAAAAACTAACCCTCGTTTCGTCAAATGACTGGTCAACTCAAAATGGACAACCAAAAGGATGATTGATGTAATTTTTGAAAGTTAAAGATGAAACGTGCAAATATAGGTAAACCACAAGGACGATTTATGTATTTAACTCCAAACTATATTATCTTTAAAATGAAGGAGCTAGCCTAACTATATTATCAAAAATGCCGGTTTTTAGCATGTTAGATGCTCAATAAAGTGGATATAGATTCCTTCAAATTAAATTCAGCTCAAATTTTGTAACATAATGTCAACGAGACAATGATTTCATGCATTTTCATATCAATACGCTATTGCTTCTTAAGAAATATTGGCTATATTCTTGCAGCAAATATCTTATTAACTGTCATTTTCTAATGAAGTTGATTGTATTTGTTTAATTTCTAGAGGAAAGTAAGGTGCTAGTGGTACATAATTAACAAACCACCGCATTTCACCAACCCACCCTGCCCCCCTTTATAAATATTCAAACTGTCCAAGCCAGTATAACTAAATCATCAATAGTTCTCTAACATTTAAATTATTTTCATTTCATATTTATACTTGTAGTTATGTCTAAAGAAAACATGAGAAGACTTAATATTGTGGAGAAAAAGAACAATGGTAGTCCAAATTCAATGAGAAATAAAGAGAAGCATTCATCAACTCAAAGTTTATTATCCAAACACTTGAAGAAAGTTTATCCTGTTGGGATTCACAAAACAAGCTCACTACTCTCGATTTCTTCGCTTTCGTTAACTCTATCAAATAACTCATCAAGTGGGTCCTTTACTGATTCTTCTTCCACGCTCGAGCAGACCATCTCGTCTGCGCTGCAGCTGATTGCTCCAACACCAACACCATCACCGACACCTACTAGAAGGGAGGTGCCACTAGCTAAAACTAGTGTTCAAGGTTCAGTTCTACAACCGAGTTTAGATCCTAGCAACTGTGAAGATGGGTTGAGAAGATGCAACTGGATTACTAAAAGCAGTGGTAAGTATGTATGTAGTTTGTATATATTTAACTTGCTTGTTTGCATCATCAATCGACTACGATAACACACCAATGTGTTCATATGATCACACATTACAACAAATAAATTTAACTTTACATACTTCTTAGTTAGGCATATTCATACACTTAAGACTAGAAATCTATGAAACAAACATGAAATAATATCTTCTGAAAAAACGCCACTACATTCAAAAGTTGGTTGAATCTCATTCAACTCTATAATCATAATAAGGGTAACCAACTGCGCTAGCTCAGTTGTTGGCCACCAAGTTTTAGGGTAAAAACTTTATCTAATGTCTACACATGACAAGATTTTATAGTTGATAATCAATATGATTCTATGTGTGAAGTTTTGTTCGATATCCTTTGATTTAATTATCATGTGTATCCTTGTAAGTTTTAACCTTCTAATTAATTGTCTTAAAACATACTTATGAATATGAAGCTTTTTATTTTCACAACCTTAAAGAGTGCACCTTTTGCATGGGCCAATAAGAAAGGACAGATAATTACATAATTAGTTGTCGTAATAGTATATTAGTTGTGCTAGCAATAGTAAATTAGTTGTGCTCTCTACGTTATTGTTTCTTACTCATTAATTTGTGACCTAAATTTTTTCTCTTACCATTTAGTGTTAAACACTTATACGAATCATTAAGACAAACCTGGTTCAATGTCCATGAATCTAATATTGGAAATGATCCAACATATTTAATCTTTATAAGGACATCTATTTCCTAATTATAGCAACAACTCAGATGTGGAATCTATTCCTTGATACCAACAAAATGTTGATCAAATTAGGTATTTTATTCGAATTCATTAGAGTAATCCAAAACGAATACAGTAATCAAGTATGAGTCATAAACTTCGTTATATTTTACTTTAATAACAGTGGATTTTTATAATAGTTTGGTGTTTGGTATGACAGAAACATAAAACCTAATATACTAAATTTCTATTCTCTTGTCATGACTTTTGATTAATCATGGCCACCAATAGAATATGTTGTCTCTACAACCACTCATGTACGTGTTTTCTTGTTACTCAAAACATTCACTAGATAATTAAAAAAGAAGACGACCTTGTCCCAATTTGATGCACCTGAAGAAAAACTACTTGTATATATGTAATATAGACATAGTTTGTATCATCTACGTACTAACGAAATTGAAAACAAGTACAAGTAGCATTATACTTGGCAGCCGGATGCACAACGCATTCAGCTGTATAACACATGCTTTTTTTTCTTTTTCTTTTTTTTTTTTTTTTTTTATTTTTACGATAGATGATATTTTTTTCTTCATAACACATGGTATGAAGAAATAAAAAGTTATTCTTATTTACTTATATGTATCAAAGATGCAAATCAAAGTTACATGTTAGAATGGTACATGTAGGACACATTACAAATGACGAAAAACGACCATAACAATAGTAAATAATCAATTGAATATACATATTTAAATAAAAAGCCACTAACACATGATTTACTTTAGAGAGTTCGTAAGTTATCTTATATAAAAGTTTGGCTTCTTTACTGCCCGCTTGTCATGCTCGAATTGTTCCATGAACGAATTGCTAACTCGTTAATCTACTCTGCGTAATTAATAATGTAGGATGTTTATTTTGTTTTGTTGTCTTCAGATAAACTATATGTACAATTTCATGACGAATGCTGGGGAGTTCCAGTGTATGATGACAAGTAAGTAATCCATTTTTTTTATATATAATTTAAGTTTTCAGTAAAATAGCAAAATTGAAATCAAATAGTATGTAAGGACTCATTCAACGTTCCCAACAGCCAATTGTTCGAGCTGCTGTCACTGTGTGGAATGTTGATAGATTACAATTGGACTGAAATCTTGAAAAGGAAGAATCTTTTCAGGTAACAAAAATATGTGTTTGTCTTAACTTAGTAAAGATGAAAAAATAAATAAATAAATAAATAAAAAAGACCATTAGGATCTTGATAAAAAAAATTTCATCAATGTAGAGAAGCTTTCGCTGGATTTGAACCAAACATCGTTGCTAAAATGGGAGAGAATGAAATCATGGAAATAGCCTTTAACAAGGAGATCATGTTAGCCGAAAGTAGAGTGAGATCCATAGTCGAAAACGCCAAATGTATCCTCAAAGTAAGTTCACAACTCACAAAGTCAAAAGGCACCAAGACTCTAGAAATTTTCAAATGTTGAATCTCATTAAAAAAAAAATTACTCCGAAAGTTATACCTGAAACATGTACGATTTCACAGTGCAGCGCGCTTTAATTGAATATGTACAAAGCCATAAGAACTTTCTGGCTTATTTTTTTTGAACGGCAAAAAAAAAATAAGCAAGAAAGTTCTTATGGCTTTGTACATATTCAATTAAAGCGCGCTGCACTGTGAAATCGTACATGTTTCAGGTATAACTTTCTTGCTTATTATGCACGAATAAAATGTCTGCACTTAGAAGTTTGGAGAAACACAAACTTTTTCAATATCGAATATCAGGATATGAATTTGTAACCAGTTTAGTTCTTATTGCCGTAAAATATCAGCAAAACGCGTACATTTGGCTAATTTGTTGTAATAATCAATGCAGATTGCTAAAGCACACGGATCATTTAGTGGATACATGTGGGGATCAGTAAACTATAAACCAACCATTAACAGATGCAAACATTCAAGAAATGTGCCTCTAAGAACACCAAAAGCCGAAACCATTAGCAAAGATTTATTGAAACATGGTTTTCGATTAGTAGGACCTGTGATTGTTTATTCGTTCATGCAAGCTTCTGGAATGAGCATTGACCATCTTGTTGACTGTTTTAGGTTCAATGAATGTGTCAATCTTGCTGAAAGACCATGGAGGCATGTCTAACTTAAGTATTTATTGGGTATTTATAGGTATATATTTGTTTGTTTAACATTTTATTCCACAGAGAAATGCGTTTTGATTTGGTTTGTATTTGTGTGTAAATGTAATGTAAAGGCTTGGGCATGACTTTGCTTAAAAGTTTAATTATACGTGAGGTTATTTTTTGTAAGTAATAACTTTTTCTAATATAGTTCTTGTTTAAAGTTGCATTGCTACTATATATAATCTGTGTGAGTCCAGCCCAAAAGCCAAACTCAATACTTGAGAAGAATATTCACACCCACTGATTTTTTCTTGCAAAGAAGGAAAAGGTGACAATTCAATGGTCAAAATATAGATGTATCAGAAAGAAAGAAAAGACACATGTTCCACAAATTAGTATTTCTTGGATGATTCCTTTGGTTAATCAACCTTAATGATAAAGAAAGCAAATTTGTATATAAACCATGTTTCGCATCACATAGTTATAACTCATCATTAATATTCATTACAAATACCGAAATACTAAATTTTCTAAGAGATTATAAAAAAAATGGGTAGCAACGACAACAAGAAGAACGTGAGAATGTCCTCATTGATATCCAGATCAGTGAGTGAGTGCTTTTCGTTTTCTTCAAAAGAAGGTGAGAGACGTGTCAAGGACTCAAAAGCGCCTAGTGGACCCGAGGAAACTATGATTGCAGCTGCCAAGCATTTCTCCAGTGCACATAAAGTACGACTAATATAAGCTTATTTATAAGATCACCACAATTGTATATCTGAACCGTGAGTGGTACGTCTATTAATTGAATGAATGAACTTAGTCGGAGTGGAAGAAGAAAACGAAGGCAGATGGCCACAGTAATCATTTAAACACGTCTTAGATGCCTTTGGAATCACGTGGAATCGCTATATCTAAGCATATAGTAAATTTCTACCAAGAAGATGTTTGGCCCTGGATTTGAATGGATTCTTATTTTTTGTGCCAATCATAAGCAGTGTAAAACCAGTCTGGTATACCTTAATACCTATGTAGTAGCAATGTGCCCGTTGTGTGTTCATTAAGTTTATCTTGTTCAAAAGGTTTAAGTGTGTAACGATCTTAACCCGTTATTAATAAACGTATTGTTTTATATTCACTGATACTAATGTATATATAGTCCTTATATGGTGATTATTAATATGTTGCAATTTTATACTAGGCATTCTTCCAAGTTACAACACCTTTCATGCAGTCAATTAAATCATTAACCTAAGTATACTAGCTAAAATGTAAACTATATAAAAGTCGAGGAAAATTGAGCGGACAATCAACATGAAATCAATTGGATCACAAATAAAAACAAAATTGATTGGTAAATATCAAAACAGTATCATTCATTAGTTTCGTATTCATTGCACAAGTGAAACAACCATTATATTCTTCCCACTCGGAAGTTCATATTAGGTCGTAAGAGGCAAAGAGTAAATGTATACTGTGGCTATATCAGTTGGACCGCTAAAAGTGATTTAATTTCGTATTCAAAACTGGCAAGAAGTCCCGAGCCTCTGTCTCTGCCTCTACCCCACTGCATTTGCCTTGAGTTTATATATATTCATCCTCGTGCGTTTCAGAAAACTTCACGATCTGGCACCAGCTAGCAATGACTCATTCACAGTCCTGTGCCAGGAAAATAAATTCACCGCCAAATAGCCATTTTTACAGCTTTCGTTTTCTGAAAGTTACTAATATTACTACATGTATCACTTAAACTGCACTTGCTCATTGACAACTAAGAACCACGAGGTAGCTATTCCTTACACTTGGTAGCTTTTGGATTGTTCATTGACTTACCTAAGAAACTGGTTCTAGTATTACTACGTAGTATTTTTGAACACTGGTATTTACTTATCATTGATCTTTTGTATACCTTTTGTTTCAGAAAATATTTTTAGATATATAAACGAATAGATGATAATATGGTATTTACGAAAGTTACTGTTGGCCCAGCCGTGTATATGAATGAATGTGTACGGTTTTATGGTTGAGTCAAATAAGATTTGCAAACGAAATAAACTAAAGATAACTTATATTATTTGTCTAACCAATGTAAAGTTACAAGTTCATAAGTATATATACTTTGTGAAAGGTTGCATTCCAACCATCACAACCATTCGAACAGGTATGTATGAATCGACATGACCCTTCGAGTTTTGTCCAGAAATAACTAACTAATAATTACTTTAACTAACTAGCGGTTGTAGAGTTTCGTTTCTACAAGTTTGGTCCTTCACGTTTTTCTCAAAGTAACATTGAGATTATCTTGGTTCACATTCTCCTCCTTAATCTTGATCGTTGCTTTGTCCAAGGTCTTGAACTCCGAGCATTTGTCTCATAGTTGTAAACTTGAGTCTTGGTAAAGCTTTCGTTAAGATGTCTGCTCTTTGTAGTTCTCCACTAACGTGTTCCACATTTATATGACCATTCTCTACGCATTCCCGAATGAAATGATAGCGAATGTCTATATGTTTACTCCTTCCATGAAATACTGGGTTCTTTACGAGTGCTATTGTTGATACGTTGTCGACTCTGAGCGTTATCCTTTTTTCTTCCATTCCAGTTAGTTCACTAAGTAAACGTTTTAACCATAAGGCTTGACATGCTGCTGCAGTAGCCGCCATGAATTCTGATTCACATGATGAGAGCACCACTGTCGATTGTTTCTGAGTACACCAGGTAATAGGTGACTCTCCAAAGTAAAATACGACTCCAGTAGTTCCTTTTCCTTGATCAGTATTGATTCCATAACTACTGTCACTGTAACCTGTAATTTTGCAGCCGCCTTCCTTCTTGTATATTATTCCATGTTCTTTTGTTCCTTTGACATAGCGGATTACTTGTTTCACTGCCTTCAGGTGATGATCCTTCGGGTCTTGCATAAATCTGCTAAGTAGTCCGACTGAGTAACTAAGATCCGGTCTTGTATGTAATAAGTATCTGAGGCTTCCAATTAAGCTTCGGTAATAAGTTGCGTCAACTGGTTCTCCATCTTCCGCCTTGACCAACTTAGTGCCGGGATCCAATGGTATCTTCGCATCGTTGCTATCCGTCATACTTGTTTCTTTTAGGATCTTGTTAATGTATCCAGTTTGCTTGATTGTAATCTCTCCTCCTGTCTGTGTAACTTCTATCCCAAGGTAATATGCTAGCAATCCTAAATCGCTCATTTCAAATTTATCTTCCATCTGGGATTTGAACAAGTCTATTTCCTTCTTTAGAGTGCCCGTGATTATTAAATCATCTACATATACTCCAACTATAAGTGTTGAATTCTTGCTTCTTTTCGTGTAGATTGCTTGTTCTAGATTACATTTCTTAAAGTCTAATGACTTCAAGGTTTGATCAAGCTTCACATTCCAAGCTCTTGGTGCTTGTCTTAAGCCATACAAAGCTTTGGTTAGCTTGTATACTTTTCCTTGGTTTCCTTGCTGAATGAAACCTTCAGGTTGTGTAACATAGACTTCTTCCTTCAATTCTCTATGTAAAAATGCTGATTTCACATCTAAGTGGTGTACTTGCCATCCATGATATGCTGCTAGTGCTAATATTAATCGAACTGTTTCTATTCTAGCAACTGGTGCGAATACTTCATCAAAGTCTATTCCTTGTTCTTGTACATAACTTTTTGCTACTAATCTTGCTTTATATTTGATGATCTTTCCTTGTGCATCTCTCTTGGTTTTATAAACCCATTTGAGTCCGATTGCCTTCTGATTTTCTGGCAAATTTGTAACAGTCCATGTGTTGTTTTTGTTGATTGAATCTAATTCAATTTTCATGGCCTCAATCCATTTCACATCTTTTGATGCTTCCTTGTAGTTACGGGGTTCTTCTTCTATGAAAAATAAACTTGGAGTTTCTACTTCATGTGCATCTTGATAAATTTCATTGATATTCTTTAAACCTCGTACTTGTCTGTGATCATATCTTTCTGAGCTTCCTAATGAGCTTTCTAATGAACTAATAGTGGCTTCTCTTTCACTTTCTGAGTTGGGTTCGTAAGCATATGTTGGTGGTGTAGTTGGTGATTCTGGATCTGGTATTTGATCTGGTATGTGATCCTCTTCATGATACGTGTTGTCAATGTTTTCTATGTTGATTGGTGTAGGATTTCCATTGTCAACTTCGTCTACCACAAAACTAGCCCAAAATGTGTCTTGTGTACTCGTATCATCTCCATTTTTATCTCAATTCCACGGTTTCGTTTCCATAAACTTTACGTCCCTACTAACATGTTTCTTCTTTCTTACTGGATCATATAGCCTACAAGCTTTTGATCCTTCCTCTACTCCTAAATAAACCATCGGAATGCTTCTATCATCTAACTTCTTCAAGTGAGGTATCGTTATCTTAGCATAAGTTGTGCATCCGAATATTTTAAGGTTTTGTAGGTTTGGTTTTCTGTTGTAGAGTGCTTCATATGGTGTTTTATCTTCTAGTGCTCGTGTAGGTACCCTATTTAGAATATAAATGGCATGCTTTACTGCTTCCGCCCAAAAATTTAAGGGTAACTTCATTGCTTTCATCATACTCCTAGTAGTTGATAACACCGTTCTATTCTTTCTTTCAACTACTCCATTCTGTTGCGGTGAGTATGGTGTTGTTAACTGTCTTGCTATTCCATTCTCTTTACAGTACTTAGTAAATTCATGTGATGTAAATTCACCACCTCTATCTGTTCTTAGCATTCTTAACTTTAATCTTAACTCCATTTCAATCTTTTGTCTAAATTCCTTAAATGTGTTGAAGGCCTGATCCTTAGTTGTTAGAAAATAGGCCCACATATAACGTGTACAGTCATCTACTAGTAAGAAGATAAGTTTCTTTCCGGAATGTGTTGTTGGACTTATGGGACCACAAAGATCTCCATAAACTAAGTCCAATGGTTTTTTCGATCTGAATTTAGCTTGATTGGGAAATGGTGTCCTGCTATGTTTTCCTAATAAACATGCATCACATACTTGTCCAGTATGATTTATTCTTGGTATTCCTTCTACTAGACCCTTTCTTGTCATCTTGTTGATATCATCAAAGTTCAGATGACCTAATCTAGCGTGCCATAACCATGCTTGGTTATCCACATTTGCTAAGAGGCATATAGGTGCTTCTATATGTAGTCTAATACTGTAAAGTCTATTTTTCGACCTTTTTACCTTCATCAACAACTTCTTATTCTTATCATACAAAGTCAGCTTGTTCCCATCCATGATGATCTTACAACCTATTTCAGTAAGCTGTCCTAGACTAAGTATGTTGCTCTTGAGGTTTGGTATGTAGTAAACATCTGATATTATCTTTTGCTCCTTGTTTCTACATCCTAGTAATATAGAACCTCTACCCTTTATCTCTACATACGATCCATCTCCAAAACGAACGCGTCCAGTAATACTTTCATCTATATCTTTAAAATGACTCTTCGCTCCCGTCATATGGTTACTTGCACCATTATCTAAATACCATATGCTAGCATCTGTTGTAGCATACTTTCGGGGTTGTATTTGTCCTTCATTTAACAATACTTCTTCGTGTGTAGTCATTAATAGTGATGGTTCATCGTCTTCATAGATAAGGTTTGACTGTTCCTGAGTTGTTGATTTACTTCTACATTCTTTCTTAAAATGTCCGTGTTTCCCGCAATTGAAACATTTTACTTTCTTCTTCCACTAACTTCTATTCTTATTGTTCTTGTCATTGTGAGTTGAATTTTCTCCATTCAAGTTATCTCTATTTCCTTTATTCTGCCAGTTTCCTCGTGTGTAGTTTGATCTACCCCTATTCTTATTGAAACGTTTCTTATATCTAGAGTGTTCGCCTGTGCGAATAATAGGTTATCCTGGCCTTCTGCTTGTCCTCCCTTTCGGAGTTTTATCCTTTCCTCGAATGCCTTTAATTTTCTAGTGATCTCATCTAAGGTGATGTCATCTAGATCACTTGTCTGTTCTATGGATGCTACTATCTGAATGAACGTATCTGGTGTGGAGTCTAATAGTTTTCGTACTAAAAGTGATTCATCCATGGTTTTTCCTAATTCTTTAGCCTTCGTGGCGTAACCATTTAGTTTGTTCGTAAATTCATCCACCGTTTCTTCATCCTTCATTTGAAGGGCATTAAATCCTATCATTAGTGATTGTAATCGTGCCTGTTGCACTTTTTCTTCTCCAACGTGTCTCTTTTTCAATGATTCCCATAATTCTCTTGCAGTTTTACAACTTGCTACTTGTAATATCACATCCTCAGTCACCATTTGATATAGGAGGGCAATAATTGCCTTATCCTTCTTATCATATAATTGGGTGTTTTCCTTAGGTTCTATAGTTTTCCATAAACCATGTGCCTCTAATATAACCTTAATTTGTATAGCCCAAACAGTGTAGTTTGTGGTTTTGAGTTTAGGGCATTGATATTGTGTAATGGGTGTAATGGGTTTTACTATAGTGTTATTGATATTGGTGTCATCATCTCCACCCGACATCCTAGATGTGTTTACAATCTTCACCTTTTAATTTGTATGGGAAATCTAACTAGTATGATATATCCTACTACTACGGGGAACATAAATAGTTATCCGGGAATCCTAGTAATACGGGATCAATATATAGTTCTCGGGATTTCCTAATAATGTGAAAAATATCTATACTATAAAGTATAAATGAAATCCAAATGATGAATTTTGTGACCTCGTATGTTGTGTTTAAAACACAATGATGTTCCCACTTGTGTGTCGATATTTAGAGTTATATCAACCACGTTATTTCTTTCCACGTCTCCTTCCAAGTTCGGCTGATTTGTATAGTAACCAAACTTCACGTTGTTCCTTCCTTTTTCTTTCTCGACTTGGTTCCTACTACTTGCCTTAGATCCTTGTTATATCTCGGCTGTCCTCCAAATCCACCCTAAGTGTTTTTTGCCACGATCAACTTCAAATCGTTGTCGTTGTTTTCCTTGTTCCAAGTCTTTTCAAAAAAATACCCACGGTATTCTTTTGCCAAAACAGCAAACCGGTTGCTTTCCTTCTTCTTTTCCTTTCCTTAATACCCTACGGTATTCTACCAACGTCTAAACAAAAGTGATTTTTGTTTGTCGTTCCGCTGTTGCTTGTCTCCTATGTCACGTTGTTCCACAATACTTCCTTTCATTCTTTTCTTTTGTCCACACCGTATGTCAACAATCTTAATACCCTAATCGGTATTTTATGTAGCGAGTGATCAAGTCGCGTTTTCTTCAATATTTCTGTTACTCTTTGTATTCCCAACGTCCAAACAATCCTTGATTGTTTTTGTTATTCGGTATACCTTCAATCTTCCAAGCAACGCCTTTTAATGTTTTTGCGCTTCCTTTTCTTTCTTGTGTATCACGGTAACGATACACAAACTCCTTCGACGTCTTTCCTTTACCCTTGTTGTGTTGTAGTAGAAAACAAACAAGTACATTCTTGTTATTGTTAACAAGAAATTCTTCTAATCTTTTTCTGGTTTTGTTGCAGCGTACGAGTAATCCAACAAACCAAGGCACCACTTTTTTGGTTCGGTGTCCTTCCTGTTTGCAAATTTCGACACAAAGAAAGTTGTATACGACTTTCTTATGTCCCTAAGTTATCTAGGCAACCCTTCTAATATTAACAAGGTTCAAGGGTGTGCGTTGTTCCTGAAAAAAACAAGTTTTTCAGCGTGGGTTTTGTTTTGATGGTGTAACGAGAGGTGTTCCAACAAGGCTCTTGATGCCAATTGTTGTCCCAGCCGTGTATATGAATGTGTACGGTTTTATGGTTGAGTCAAATAAGATTTGCAAACGAAATAAACTAAAGATAACTTATATTATTTGTCTAACCAATGTAAAGTTACAAGTTCATAAGTATATATACTTTGTGAAAGGTTGCATTCCAACCATCACAACTATTCAAACAGGTATGTATGAATCGACATGACCCTTCGAGTTTTGTCCAGAAATAACTAACTAATAACTACTTTAACTAACTAGCGGTTGTAGAGTTTCGATTCTACAAGTTTGGTCAATGTTGCAAAAATCAGCCGAATCGGCTGCGATTAATCGCTAATCGGTGATGCACCTTGTCGATTTTTGAAAATCGGTGAAAAAATCGGCCTAGGCAAAAAAATAAGAAAAAATGGGTCAAAAATCGGCCGAATCGGTCAATTTAAAAAAAAATAGAAATTTAGGCATTTTACTTAATTTGGGGATCGTTTATTTCACTTATAACGTACAATGGGCCTCATAATCAGAATTGAATCCTTTTATTGAGGTTTGTAAACATAAAAGGCTTGGAATCAGTTAAGATCTTTAGTTTGCTCTCTAGAAATTCCCAAAACATGCAGGAAATTCCAAACCGATTAATCACCGATTAATCACTGCCTTGACCGATTACAGGCTGCAGGATGGTCGACCGCCCGACTACCGATTCACGATTTTTGCAACATTGAGTTTGGTCCTTCACGTTTTTCTCAAAGTAACATCGAGATTATCTTGGTAAACAGTTACTTTGCTGCCCACAAATTCTATGTGAGCCCAAGAATTGAAAAGAGTCAAAGATCCACACTCACTGTCGATTGCTTGCAAAGAAAGAAAAAATGAGATAGGTCAATGGTCAAAATATAGAAGTCAAATTATGGAAAGAAAGAAAAGGACACTGTTTAGAAAAGAGTAATAATTTCATGCAAAGAAGGAAAAAGTTGACAACTCAATGGTCAAAATATAGATGTCAAATACCACGTGTCGAAAGAAAGAAAAGACGACAAGAAGAACGTGAGCATATCCTCATTATCACATCTCCTACGTCGTTCCAGGATGATTCCTTTGGTCAATCAACCTTGATGATCAAGAAAAGAATTTGTATATATATACCTTGTTTTGCATCAAATATTTATAATTTATATCATTGACATTCACTACAAATACTGAAATACTAAATTTTATAAGAGATTTAAAAAAAAAAAAAAAAAAAAATGGGTAGCAAGGACAACAAGAAGAACGTGAGCATGTCCTCATTGATATCCAGATCAGTGAGTGAGTGCTTTTCGTTTTTGTCAAAAGAAGGTGAGAGACGTGTCAAGGACTCGAAAGCGCCTAGTGGACCCGAGGAAAATATGATTGCAGCAGCCAAGCATTTCTCCAGTGCACATAAAGTACGACTAATATAAGCTTATTTATAAGATTACCACAACAATATATCTGAACCGTGAGTGGTACATCTGTTAACTGAACTGAATGGACTTAGTCGGAGTGGGAAGAGAAAACGAAGTCAGATAGCCAAAGTAATCGTTTAAACACCTCTTAGATGTATTGGAAATCATGTGGAATAGCTATATCTAAGCATATAGTTAAATTTCTACCAAGAAGATGTTTGGCCCTGGATTTGAATGTATTTTTATCACTAGCATGATACTATATTCACTTTTGTAACAAATTAATCATAAGTAGTGTAAAACCAGTCACATGAACCTATGTAGTGGCTATTGCCCGTTGTGTGTTCATTAAGTTTATCTTGTTCAAAAGGTTTAAGTGAGTAACGATCTTAACCCATTAATAATAAACGTATTGTTTCATATTCACTGATACTAATGTACGTATAGTCCTTATATCGTGATTAATAATATGCTGCAACTCGATATACTAGGCATTCTTCCTACGCCTTTCATGCAGTCAATTAAATCATTAACCTAAGTATTGTAGCTACAATGTAAACTATATTAGTCGAGAAAATTATGCGGAAAATCAACATGAAACCAATTGAATCACAAATAAAAACAAAATTGATTGGTGAAGTTCAAAACAGTATCATTCATTAGCTTCGTGTGAAACAACCATTATATTCATCCCACTCGGAAGTTCAATGGTCAAAATATAGATGTCAAATATCAGAAAGAAAGAAAAGACACATGTTCCACAAATTAGTATTTCTTGGATGATTCCTTTGGTTAATCAACCTTGATGATCAAGAAACAAAATTTGTATATAAACCTTGTTTTGCATCATATATTTTATAACTTATCATTAACATTCATTACAAATACTGAAATACTAAACTTTCTAAGAGATTATAAAAAAAATGGGTAGCAACGACAACAAGAAGAACATGAGCCTGTCCTCATTTATATCCAGATCAGTTAGTGAGTGCTTTTCATTTTCGTCAAAAGAAGGTGAGAGACGTGTCAAGGACTCGAAAGCGCCTAGTGGACCCGAGGAAAGTATGATTGCAGCTGCAAAGCATTTCTCCAGTGCACATAAAGTACGACTAATATAAGCTTATTTATAAGATCACTATAATAATATATCTGAACTGTGAGTGGTACGCCTATTAACTGAATCAAATGGACTTAGTCGGAGTGGGAGGAGAAAATGAAGGCAGATGGCCACATCTTTTAAGCACGTCTTAGATGTCTTGGAAATCATGTGGAATCGCTTTATCTAAGCATATAGTTAAATTTCTATCAAGAAGATGTTTGGCCCTGGATTTAAATGGATTTTTATCACTAGCATGATATTATATTCACTTTTGTAACAAATCATAAGCAGTACGTGTAACCAGTCTGGTGTACCTATGTAGTGGCTATGTGCTCATTGTGTATTCATTAAGTTTATCTTCTTCAAAAGGTTTAAGTGTGTAACAATATTAACCCTTTAATAATAAAAGTATTGTTTTCATATTCATCGATACTAATGTATAGTCCTTATATTGTGATTATTAATATGTTGCAATTCTATGTTAGGCATTCATCCAAGTTCCAACTTCCAACACCTTTCATGCAGTCAATTATCATTAACCTAAGTATACTAGCTAAAATGTAAACAATATAGTAGTTGAGGAAAATTAAGCGGAAAATCGACATGAAATCAATTGGATCACAAATATAAACAAAATTGATTGGTAAATATCAAAACAATATCATTCATTAGTTTCGTATTCATTGCACAAGTGAAACAACCATTATATTCTTCCCACTCGATCGGAAGTTCATATTAGGTCGTAAGAAGCAAAGAGTAAATGTATATAGTGGTTATATCAGTTGGACAGCTAAAAGTGATTTAATTTCGTATTCATTGCACAAGTGAAACAACCATTATATTCTCAGCATTGCAAATCCGTATGTAAACCTCTCAAAACTGGCAAGAAATCCCGAGCCTCTGTTATCCCACTGCATTTGCCTTGCGTTTATATATATTCATCCTCGTGTGTTTCAGAAAACTTCACGATCTGGCGCCAGCTAGCACTGGCTAATTCACAGTCCTGTGCCAAGAAAATAATTAAATTCACCGCCAAACAGCCATTTTTACAGCTTTCGTTTTCTGAAAGTTACTAATATTACATTTATCACTTAAACTGTGCTTGCTCATTGACAACTATGAAGCACGAGGTAGCTATTCGTTACACTTGGTAGCTTTTGGATTGTTCACTGACTTACCTAAGAAGTTGGTTCTAGTAATTACTACGTAGTATTTTTGAACACTGGTATTTACTTATCATTGATCTTTTGTATACCTTTTGTTTCAGAAAATATTTTTAGATATATAAACGAATAGATGATACTAATATGGTATTATTTACGAAAGTTACTTTGCTGCCAACAAATTCTATGTGAGCGAAACCCTAGAATTGAAAAGAGTCAAAGATCCACACTCACTGTTGATTGCTTGCAAAGAAAGAAAAAATGAGAAGCCAATGGTCAAAATATAGAAGTCAAATTATGGAAAGAAAGAAAAGGACACTGTTTAGAAAAGTGGCATAATTTCATGCGAAGAAGGAAAAAGGTGACAATTCAATGGTCAAAATATAGATGCTAATACTACGTATCAGAAAGAAAGAAAAGACAAAAAGAAGAACGTGAGCATATATATCCTCGTAATCACATCTCCTCTTTCCACGATGATTCCTTTGGTTAATCAACCTTGATGATCAAGAAATAAAATTTGTATATAAACCTTGTTTTGCATCACATATTTATAATTTATCATTAACGGATTATAAAAAAAATGGGAAGCAACGACAACAAGAAGAACGTGAGCATGTCCTCATTGATATCCAGATCAGTGAGTGAGTGCTTTTCGTTTTTGTCAAAAGAAGGTGAGAGACATGTCAAGGACTCGAAAGCGCCTAGTGGACCCGAGGAAAATATGATTGCAGCAGCTAAGCATTTCTCCAGTGCACATAAAGTACGACTAATATAAGTTTATTTATAAGATCACCACAATAGTATATCGGAACCGTGAGTGGTACGTCTATTAACTGAATCGAATGGACTTACTCAGAGTGGGAGGAGAAAACGAAGGCAGATGGCCACAGTAATCGCTTAAACACGTCTTAGATGTCTTGGAAATCATGTGGAATCCCTATATCTAAGCATATAGTTAAATTTCCCTGGATTTGAATGAATTTTTTTCACTAGCATGATACTATATTCACATTTGTAACAAATTAATCATAATCAGTGTAAAACCAGTCTGGTGTACCTCTGTAGTGGCTATGTGCCCATTATGTGTTCATTAAGTTTATCTTGTTCAAAAGGTTTAAGTGTGCAACAATCTTAACCCTTTAATACTAAATGTATTGTTTCATATTCAATGATACTAATGTATAGTCCTTATATCGTGATTAATAATATGCTGCAACTCGATATATACTAGGCATTCTTCCAACACCTTTTATGCAGTCAATTAAATCATTAACCTAAGTATTGTAGCTACAATGTAAACTATATTAGTCGAGGAAAATTAAGTGGAAAATCGACATGAAACCAATTGAATCACAAATAAAAACAAAATTGATCAAAACAGTATCCTTCATGAGTTTAGTATTCATTGCACAAGTGAAACAACCATTATATTCTTCCCACTTGGAAGTTCATATTTGGTCGTAAGAAGCAAAGAGTAAATGTATATTGTGGCTGATATCAGTTGAACAGCTAAAAGTAAGCTAATCATTGTAAATTTATGTTCATGGAAATAGGGAATTATCACTATTTTGGATTTGTGAAGTTCTAAACACATAGAGAATATAGAAAGGGACAAATGATTTTATTTTCATTAAGTGTGTAATGAGTAACAGATTTACAAATATAAAGCGAGAGTCTAACAAACTAACTTTACACTTTGACATATTCAGTCCCTACAATTATAGAATTGACTAAAGTAGTCTCTATCTTTCACACTCCCCCTCAAGTTGTATGTTATTATACTTTGCAACACCCAACTTGGACAGAAGTTTATGATGCTGATCAACAGTTACCACCTTTGTGAAAACATCAGCTACTTGAGCTTTAGTAGGAACATATGATGGATTGATGATGCCTGCCTTCAATTGGTCTCTAACATAATGGCAGTCTACTTCAATATGCTTGGTTCTAGCATGAAATACTGGATTTGCAGCAATGTACAGAGCAGCTTGATTGTCACAGTAAAGATCAACAGGCTTCAACTCAGTTATACCAAGGTCTTTCAACAAGCTAACAATCCAAGTAACTTCACAACATGTTAATGCCATGGCTCTATATTCTACCTCAGCTGAGGACCTAGACACAACTACTTATTTCTTTGATTTCCAAGAGATAGGAGAATCACCCAGTAACACACAATACCCTGTAGTAGATCTCCTAGTCATTGGACAACTGGCCCAATCAGAATCACAATAGGCCTTCAATTGAACAGCTGAGTCACTAGCAAGTAATATACCTTGACTTAGTGAGTTTAACAAGTACCTCAATAAATGCTTCACAGCCTGCATATGCACAGAAGTTGGAGCTTGCATAAATTGACTCAATAGTTGCACTGTGTAGCATATGTCTGATCTTGTTACAGTCAAGTATATAAGCTTGCCTATAAATCTTCTATAAACCTCTGGATCAGCCATAGGTATCCCTACATCAGCTTGCAACTTCAAGTTTGGATCCATAGGCAACTTATAAGGTTTATAATTTAGAACTCCCCTTTCTTGTAGAAGTTCTCTTGTATACTTTTGCTGAGAGACAAAGATACCTTGTTCTGATTTGCAGACTTCCAAACCCAAAAAATAACTCAATTCACCCAAATCTTTCATGTGAAAAGTAGAACTGAGCTGAGATTTGAGGTTGCAAATTTGAGAAGCATCATTGCCAGTTATCAAAAGATCATCCACATAGACCAGAATGGCTGTAAAACTTTCACCATCTTTTTTCATAAACAAAGAATAATAAGTTTTTGACTGTCTATACCCAACCTCTAGTAGTGCAGAGGATAACTTTGCAAACCACTGGCTAGGTGCTTGTTTAAGACCATACAAGGATTTTTTAAGTTTACATACCAAGTTTGGAGGATGAGATGTGATGAACTCAAATAAGTACATTTCATTGTTATCATTTATCATATTTATTTGACTTGTTTTATTATATTATTTATGAGAATTGATACTTAATCATTTACTTTAGTATTTCTCAGGTAAAAACAAGCAATTGGTGAAACTTAATAATTTTGAACGAAATATGGAGCAAAACCAGCAAGATGTCAAAAGTCTACTGAAACCCAGAAGATGCGACGTATCTCTCTCAACAGATACGCCGCAATATCATACTTAGATGAATTCGAAGAGCATTGCCTGACTTTGAAGAATGAGCCGCATGCAATTCTAGCATGCGCCGCATATGAAACTTTGGTCAACGAAGAAGATCAAGCTTGTTCTACTCCAGATACACCGCAACATATTTCTGACATACGGCATATCACTATCAAGACTTCACCAGATATAATCCAAGACACTAAAGGACATGCGCCGCATACAAGAATCAAGTTACGCCGCATCTAAAGGCGGTGTACGAATATTCCAGAATATATGAATCTTGGACCCCACGCGAAGTTAAGTCAATGCGCCGCATCTCATTACTCAATGCGTCGCATCTAACCCTCAGACAGAAAGTATAAATACCCCAAGGACAGACGAATTTTGTATGCCACAACCATAACCCTAAGGAGACGAATTCAGTCAAAGAAGCTTCACAAGACACACTCCAAACAAAGATATTAGAGCTGTAAGAAGGTTCTGCATGTATTTAATTAAAGTTTATATGTTGATATCTTTGGTGACTTATATTAGTGCTTTAATAACCTCTGTGTCTAGCTGAGCCCGTGGACTGCCATATCTGCCCCTCGCCTATTTAAGCTAACATCTTTAGATAAGTAGGATAGACATAAGTGATCATTAAGGGTTTACTCGCCGATATATTGCGATCCAACGAGAAAGACCAGATTACTATACACTTCATATAAAACTAGCAGTAAAACAAGTGACAAGCTACTTAATTATCAGGACAGGTCTTCTAATAGTCTCTATTATCTATCTTTGTATGTGTTGCTATTTGCTGATTCGTTCTCACTAGTTTAATTTACTATTTAATAAAACCAAATCTGTACTAGTCTCTCAGACTAAACCCTCTTGCGTTAGATTAGATTGTAAAACTAACTTATAATATTAAAATATTGATAGACAAATTAAGGTTTACGTTCCACTCTTAGTGATCGATACTCTACTTACCACTATATACATATTGATCGGATACAATGTCCGTTAGTGTGTGTGTTATAGGATAAGTCGGCTAAATATAAATGTTAAACTTGAAATAGGCAATTACCCCTATACTGCATATGACACAATACACGCATCAAGATGCATTAGCTGAAACAGGTTTACCTTTTCCTGCATAACCCAAAGGAATTTTCATGTACACTTCTTCCTCCAAATCTCCATGTAAGAAAGCATTTGACACATCCATTTGACAAATGTGCCAACCTTTAAGTACAGCAACAACAAGTAAAGATCTTATAGTTACCATCTTTTCTACAGGAGCAAAAGTTTCTTTATAGTCAACTCCATGTCTCTGCCTATTCCCCTGCACCAGAAGCCTAGCTTTCTTCCTATCCACACTACCATCAGCTTTGAGCTTTGTTTTGAACAACCAGTGACTACCAATAGCCTTTTTTCCAGGTGGTAATTCAGTTACTTCCCATGTACCATTCTCATCCAATGCACTTATCTTAGAATCCATAGCTTTACACCACCCTTGATTCACTACAGCTTCGTTAAAGTTTGCAGGGTCTTTTTAAGCTAATAATGCAGTCACAAGATCTTGAAATATAGGAACAAGAGGTGTTTTGGACACTTGATTTGCCTTAGGAACATGACTTAATACAAAATCTTTGAGCTTAGAGGGCACATTAGTGGTTCTAGTTGATTTTCTTAATGGAGGTTGAACAGGTACTGATGATGAAGTAGGTTGAGAAATGGATGGTTGATTAACATTAGATGACTGTGGTACAGATTCAGAAGTTGTTTGAGGATTTTCAGTAGATGTCATTGAAGTAAAACCAAAATCATCACAAAAGTTTTGAGACTCAAAGTTACAAGGCAATGTAGTAGGCAATGGACTCAAAAACTTTTGGATATTATCTGATGCCTAAGGAAATATGTGCTCATGAAAAACAACATCTCTTGACACAAATGTTGTATGAGTAGTAAGATTATAAAACTTGTATCCTTTTTGATTTGGAGGGTAGCCTAAGAATACACTTGGAACACCCCTTGGATCAAATTTATCAGTGCTTCTAGAAGAGTTACTCACAATAACAAAACATCTAAACACTCTTAAGTGATTATACTCAGGTTTCTTATTTAACAAAGCTTCATAAGGAGTCATGTTGTTTAGAACAGAAGAAGGTAGCCTATTTATTAAATATGTAGTAGTTGTAACACAATCTCCCCAAAATTCCAAAGGTAAATTAGAGTGAAACATGAGTGCTCTTGTTGTATCAAGTATGTGTCAGTTCTTTCAACCCTGCCATTCTGTTGTGTTCTATCAACACAAGATGTTTGATGCACTATACCCTGACTTTGCAAATATAGTCCACATTGTCCTTGTACAAACTCCAAAGCATTACCTGATCTTACCACCTTTACTTGATTTTCAAACTGAGTATGCACCATTTTAATGAATGACTTTAAAGCACCAAAAGAATCAGACTTTTGCTTCAAAAAATAAGTCCAAGTCACCCTACTAAAATCATCAACAATTGTTAAGAAATACCTGAATCTTCCTTCTGTTGGAACCTTATATGGACCCCATATATCTATGTGAATCAGCTCAAACACACAAGAACTATGAGAATCACTTAGAGAATATGGTAGTTTACTAAACTTTGCCATAGGACATGATAAGCATGTATCCAAACAAGACTTAGACACAGAAACTAGCAAATCCTTCATACATTTCAACTTTGAATCAGATATATGTCCTAATCTATGATGCCACAACCCATACAAGCCTGATTCACTTTTATTCACACTACCGAAAGCAGACAAAGAGAACTTTTGCATTGTTGACTTTACCAAAGCAGAGAAAACACTATTAACCTTATCAAGTGGGAGATTCACAAGATGATAAAGACCATCCTTCTTTTTACCCAATCCCGTCACCTTCCTTGTTGTCAAGTCCTGGACAACACAGAATTGTGGATAAAAAGACACAACACATTGTGAGTCTTCTGTCAATTTTGGGACAGATAGCAAGCTAAACTTAAAAGATGGTACCACTAATACATCCTTTAGTAATATACCATTTTTAAGCTTCACTTTACCCACATGTGATATTACTGAGGTTTCCCCATTTGGCATTTTAATTTGTGGCTTAATTTTCAACAAATATGGGTCAAAAACATTATCATTTACTGGTGTCATGTGGTCAGATGCACCAGTATCATAGATCCAATTCTCCAACACATCTAGCATATCTAAAGAACTCATAAGACATGCTATACTTGCAGCAAACTGATGATCAAACTCCTCTGTGTTGTTGAACACGTTCATTTGATTCATACTTTTCAGTAACTGCTCAAATTGTTGAGGAGTGAAACTTATGTTACCAGTTTCCACATGAGCTGCAGTTCTTGGTTTATTTTGCTTCAACTGTGACCCTTTGTGTTTTGGATGCCAAGCAGGATACCCCACCTTTTCCCAACATCTCTCAGGAGGATGTCATTTGAACCCACAAATTGAACACTTGTCTTTTACATTTCCTTTGCTGTACAAAGCAGTTGAGTCAATACTAATAGTAGAAGAACCAAACAACATTCTTTGTGACTCCTCTTGTTGCAGCAAAGAACAAGCACTCTCCACATTAGGTAATGGATCAATCATCAAGATTTGACTTCTTTGATGACTGTAATGATCCTCCAACCCATTAAGAAACTGAAAAAGTCTTTGCTCCTTTTTTTGCTTACTCAAACTAGCCAAGAACATAGAAATCTCAGGAGTAACATTACTAAATACAGGCAATATATTCATGCTATCCAATTCTTCCCAAAACACACTTCATATTAGTATAATACTCTCCAATTAAACTTCCTAATTGTGTGATCTCATATGTGTCCTTATTCAATTTGTACTTCCTAGAACCATCACTCAAAGAGAACCTTCTTTCCAACTGTTGCCATATTTCTGTTGCAGTACCAATAAACATGATAGACCTAGCAATTGAATCACTCACAGAACCCGAATCCAACAAATCACCATGTTGTTGCAAGTATCCCACAGTTCAGCAAGATTTGGATCAATTGTTGATCTTGTGACAGTACCTTTGATGAACCCTAGCTTTCTCTTGGTGGACAATCCAATCTCAATAGCCCTTCTACATGCACGATAATTCTGAGAGCCAATCAACTTTTCTTGAACAGTCAAAGAACCAGGTCCATCTTAGGGATGAAGATAAAGAGGGTTTTGAAAGAGTGCAGGTTGTGTTGTTTGATTAGAACTGGATGACGCCATTGTTGATTATTCAAGAAAACAAGAAGATTTGAACAAGATTGCACGGAAACGTGATACACACACAAGTGTGGTGTATATAGTTGAAAATTAGTTAGAAATCAATTACAAAACGGTTAGAACTCCATTGATGGAGCTCTGATACCATGTGAACTTCTAAACACAGAGAGAATATAGAAAGGGACAAAATGATTTTATTTTCATTAAGTGTGTAATGAGTAACAAATTTACAAATATAAAAAGAGCGTCTAACAAACTAACTTTACACTTTGACATATTTAGTCCCTACAATTATAGAATTGACTAAAGTAGTCCCTATCTTTCACAGGGTTTCACCAAGGTCATGCTCAATTTTGCGATAAAAATTATAGAAAGATATCAAAGAAGTAATGAAGTAAAACCAACATTTCTCCAACCTTGCTTTAAACATAGCCAACTGACACATAAATCAAAAGCCACAGGCAAGATATTGGTTTTTTTAAATGAGCTTGGTTTTCATTTACAAACCACAAGACCATATATGTTGTATAACAGCAAATGATACAGTAGCACACAACAAGCTTTACATATGCAATTCAAGTTTGAAAATGTCGCTAAGAAGGGAAAGAGCAATGCATAACCATGTCAAATAGAATGCAACAAAAACGACTAACGTGCAATTCCAGTATATCCTCGCCATTGCAAATCCTTGAACTCTCAAAATTGGGAAGAAGTCCCAGCAGGGGCGGTACCACAATGGGGGCAGTGTGGGCAACTGTCCTCACAAAGTTCACTCGAGTAATGTCGATTTTCTTGAGATGACAAGTGATTTTCATTTTGTCCTCATAAATGGGTAAATAGTATAGTGGTGAAAATTTATTTAATAGTTGTATCTCTGGTTAAGGACATTTGCAATTTTGTGGAGATATAATGTTCGATTCTTGTGCTTCTCTATAGATTTTTGTGAACTTTTATTATCCAACTTTACTGCTTTTGTTAATATCGATCAGAAAAAGTAAGTATGTGCTAAATGTCGGGCATATCATAACCAATTTTTAGTTTTGGTTTTCACATGCAAACATATACCAAAAAAGTTCATTTTCATTTAAAGTAAAATCAATTTCATTATAGCAACAAAGAGCGAGTTACTGACATGACCCGACCTGGTACGCACTTTTGATTTTTGACCCCTTTTGAAAGTTTTTTTGGTACTGCCCCTGAGTCCCAGCCTCTGTCTTTGTCTCTACCCCACTGCATTTGCCTTGCGTTTATATATATTCATCATACTCGTGCGTTTCAGAAAACTTCACCATCTGGCACCAGCTAGCACTAGCTCATTCACAGTCCTGTGCAAGAAAATAAATTCACCGCCAAATAGCCATTGTTCAGCTTTCGTTTTCTGAAAGTTACTAATATTACTACATTTATCACTTAAACTGCACTTTCTCATTGACAGCTACGAAACACAAGGTACCTAACTTCCTTACACTTAGTAGCTTGGATTCTGCATAGACTTTTATAAGAAACTGGTTCAAGTATTAGTATTTTTGAACACAGGTTTTTACTTATCATTGATTATTTGTATACCTTTTGTTTAAGAAAATAATTTTAGATATGTAAACAAATAGATGATAATATGGGATTTATGATAGTTACTTTGCTGCCCACAAATTCTGTGTGAGCCAAACCCAAAAATCCCAACCCAAGAATTGAAAAGATTCACACTCACTGTTGATTGCTTGCAAAGAAAGAAAAAATGAGAGGTCAATGGTCAAAATATAGAAGTCAAATAATAGAAAGAAAGAAAAGGACACATGTTTAAAGAATCTAGTACTGCCTTTCTGGAATCACTCCTTTGATTAATCAACCTTGCCCATCTTGACCATCTTGTTGACTGTTTTAGGTTTAATGAATGTGTCAATCTTGCTGAAAGACCATGGAGGCATGTCTAACTTAAGTATTTATAGGTATATATTTGTTTGTTTAACATTTTATTTCACAGAGAAATGCATTTTGATGTGGTTTGTATTTGTGTGTAAATGTAATGTAAAGGCTTGGGCATGCCATTGATTAAAAGTTTAATTATACGTGAAGTTATTATTTGTAAGTAATAATTAACTTTTTCTAATATAGTTCTTGTTTAAAGTTGCATTGCTGCCTATATAATTTGTGTGAGTCCAGCCCAAAAGCCCAACCCAATAATTGAGAAGAATATTCACACTCACTGATTTTTTCTTGCAAAGAAGGAAAGGCGACAATTCATGGTCAAAATATAGATGTATCAGAAAGAAAGAAAGACACATGTTCCACAAATTAGTATTTCTTGGATGATTCCTTTGGTTAATCATCCTTGATGATTAAGAAAGCAAATTTGTATATAAACCATGTTTCCCATCATCTAGTTATAACTCATCATTAACATTCATTACAAATACTGAAATACTAAATTTTCTAAGAGATTATAAAAAATGGGTAGCAACGACAGCAAGAAGAATGTGAGCCTGTCCTCATTGATATCCAGATTAGTGAGTGAGTGCTTTTCGTTTTCGTCAAAAGAAGGTGAGAGACGCGTCAAGGACTCAAAAGCGTCAAGTGGACCCGAGGAAACTATGATTGCAGCAGCCAAGCATTTCACCAGTGCACATAAAGTACGACTAATATAAGCTTATTTATAAGATCACCACAATAGTATATCAGAACCGTGAGTGGTACGTCTATTAATTGCATGAATGAAGTTAGTCGGGGTTGAAGATGAAAATGAAGGCAGATGGCCACAGTAATCATTTAAACACATCTTAGATGCCTTGGGAATCACGTGGAATCGCTATATCTAAGCATATATATATAGTAAATTTCTACAAAGAAGATGTTTGGCCCTGGATTTGAATGGATTTTTATTTTTTGTACAAATCATAAGCAGTGTAAAACCAGTCTGGTATACATTAATACCTATGTAGAGGCTATGAGCCCGTTGTGTGTTCATTAAGTTTATCTTGTTCAAAAGGTTTAAGTGTGTAACGATCTTAACCTGTTATTAATAAACGTATTGCTTCATATTCACTGATACTAATGTATAGTCCTTATATCGTGATTATAAATATGTTGCAATTCTATACTAGGCATTCTTCCAAGTTCCAAAACCTTTCATGCAGTCAATTAAATCATTAACCTAAGTATACTAGCTAAAATGTAAAACTATATAATAGTCGAGGAAAATTAAGCGGAAAATCAACATGAAATCAACTGAATCACAAATAAAAACAAAATTGATTGGTGAATATCAGAACAGTATCATTCATTAGCTTCGTATTCATTGCACAAGTGAAACAACCATTATATTCTTCCCACTCGGAAGTTCATATTAGGTTGTAAGAAGCAAAGAGTAAATGTATACTGTGGCTATATCAGTTGAACAGCTAAAAGTGATTTAATTTCGTATTCAAATGCACAAGTGAAACAACCATTATATCCTCAGCATTGCAAATTAAATCCGTACAAAACTGGCAAGAAGTCCCGAGCCTCTGTCTCTGCCTCTACCCCACTGCATTTGCCTTGCGTTTATATATATTCATCCTCATGCGTTTCAGAAAACTTCACGAACTGGCGCCAGCTAACACTAGCTCATTCACAGTCCTGTGCCAAGAAAATAAAATCACTGCCAAATAGCCATTGTTAACAGCTTTCGTTTTCTGAAAGTTACTAATACTACTACATTTATCACTTAAACTGCACTTGCTCACTGACAGCTATGAAACACAAGGTCCCTAACTGAGTAACTTCCTTACACTTGGTAGCTTTTGGATTCTTCATTGACTTACCTAAGAAACTGGTTCTAGTTATCTAGTATTACTACGTAGTATTTTTTAACACTGGTATTTACTTATCATTGATCTTTTGTATACCTTTTGTTTAAGAAAATATTTTTAAATATGTAAACGAATAGATGATAATATGGGATTTATGAAAGTTACTTTGCTGGCCACAAATTCTATGTGAGCCAAACCCAAAACCCCAACCCAAGAATTGAAAAGATTCACACTCACTGTTGATTGCTTGCAAAGAAAGAAAAAATGAGAGGTCAATGGTCAAAATATAGAAGTCAAATTATCAGAAAGAAAGAAAATACAACAAGAAGAACATGAGCATATCCTCATTATCACATCTCTCTTTCCACGATGATTCCTTTGGTTAATCAACCTTGATGATCAAGAAACAAAATTTGTATATAAACCTTGTTTTGCATCACATATTTATAATTTATCATTAACATTCACTACAAATACTGACATACTAAATTTTCTAAGAGATTATGGTAGCAATGACAACAAGAAGAACGTGAGCATGTCCTCATTGATATCCAGATCAGTGAGTGAGTGCTTTTCGTTTTTGTCAAAAGAAGGTGAGAGACGTGTCAAGGACTCCAAAGTGCGTAATGGACCCGAGGAAACTATGATTGCAGCTGCCAAGCATTTCTCCAATGCAAATAAAGTACGACTAATATAAGTTTATTTATAAGATCCCACAATAATATATCTGAACCATGAGTGATACGTCTATTAACTCAATCGAATGGACTTAGTCGGAGTGGGAGGAGAAAACGAAGGCAGATGGCCACAGTACGTAATCGTTTAAACACGTCTTAGACGTCTTGGAAATCATGTAGAATTACTTTATCTAAGCATATAGTAAATTTCTACCAAGAAGATGTTTGGCCCAGGATTTGAATGGATTTTTATCTCTAGCTAGCATGATATTATATTCACTTTTGAGCTGTGTAAAACCTGTCTGGTACCTATGTAGTGGCTATGTGCCCATTGTGTGTTCATTAAGTTTATCTTGTTCAAAAAGTTTGTGTAACAATCTTAACCCGTTAATAAATACATGTATAGTCCTTATATCGTGATTAATAATATGCTGCAACTCGATATACTAGGCATGCATTCTTCCAACACCTTCCATGCAGTCATTTAAATCATTAACGTTCCTAGTATTGTACAATGTAAACTATATTAGAAGAGGAAAATTAAGTGGAAAATCGACATGAAACCAATTGAATCACAAATAAAACAAAATTGATTGGTGAAGTTCAAAACAGTATCATTCATTAGCTTCGTATTCATTGCACAAGTGAAACAACCATTATATTCTTCCCACTCGGAAGTTCATATTAGGTTGTAAGAAGCAAAGAGTAAATGTATATTGTGGTTGATATCAGTTGAGCAGCTAAATGTGATTTAATTATCGTAAATTAATGTTCATGGAAATAGGGAATTATCACTATTTTGGGTTTCACCAAGGTCATGCTCAATTTTGCTATAAAAATTATAGGAATATATCGAAGAAGTAATGAAGTAAAACCATCATTTATCCAACCTTGCTTTAAACATAATCTATTGACGCACAAACATAAGCCACAGGCTAAATATTGGTTTTTTAAAATGAGCTTGGTTTTTATTTACAAACAACAAGACCATATATGTTGTATAACAGCAAATGATACATTGGCACACAAGAAGCTTTACATGTGCAATTCAAGTTTGAAATTGTCGCTAAGAAGGAAAGAAAAATGCATAACCGTGTTAAATAGAATGCATGCCACATAAACTACTAACGTACAAATCCAATATATCCTCACCATTGCAAATCTGGCAAGAAGTCCCGAGCCTCTGTCTCTTCTGCATTTGCCTTGCTAACACACACTAGCTCATTCACATTCCTGTGCCAAGAAAATAAATTCTCCGCCAAATAGCCAACGTTTACAGCTTTCGTTTTCTGAAAGTTACTCTACTAATATTACTACAGTTACCACTTAAACTGCACTTGCTGATCATTGACAGCTATGAAACACAAGCTACCTAAATTCCTTACTGGTTTTTACTTATCATTGATCTCTTGTATACCATTTGTTTAAGAAAATTTTTTTTAGCTATGTAACTGAATAGATGATAATAGATTATAGATTTATGAAAGTTACTTTGCTGCACACAAATTCTATGTGAGCCAAACCCAAGAATTGAAAAGATTCACACTCACTGTTGATTGCTTGCAAATAAAGAAAAAATGAGAGGTCAAATAGTCAAAATATAGAAGTCAAATTATAGAAAGAAAGAAAAGGACACACGTTTAGAAAAGTATAATAATTTCTGGGATCATTCCTTTGACTAATCAGCCTTGATGATCAAGAAACCAAGTTTATATATAAACCTTGTTTTGCAACACAAAGTTATAACTCATCATTAACAAAGATACTAAATTCAAAGAGATTAAAAGAAATGGCTAGCAACGGAAAGAAGAACATAAGCATGTTATCATTGATAATCAGATCAATGAGTGAGTGCTTTTCGTTTTCATCAAAAGAAGGTGAGAGACGTGTTACGGACTTGAAAGCGCCATGTGGACCCAAGGAAACCATGATTGCAGCTGCCAAACATTTCTCCAGTGCACATAAAGTTCGACTAATCTAATCTTATCTTTAAGATCGTTATAATAATTCTTTAGACCGTGAGTGTCACGTCTAGTAACAGCATCAAATGGACTTGCCGAGAGTGGCTAAAAGTTTCTAACTTTCTATCAAAATATCGCCCCTAGATTTGAATGGATTTCGTTCACTAGCATGATACAGTGTCACTTTTCTAACAAATCACAAGCAGTGCAAAGGCCAGTCTTGTGTAGCTATGGCTGTGTGCCCACTGTATCTCTTAGGTTTATCGTGTTCAGAAGGTCTAAATGTGTAACAATCTTAATAAATGCATTGCTTCATATTGATGATGAATGAGATACTAACGTTGAGTACTTGTCATAATGGAAAATAGCATGCTGCATGCAGTTCTTTACTATACGCATTTTGTTCAAGACTTTTTACGCAGTGAACTTAATTATCCGCAATCCTTATTACGTTGTACATTCAATGATAAGGTTATAACAATGTTCGATGAAACTCGTTGTACATAGTAGTTGAATGAAATTAAACAGGAATTAACGTGTAACCAATTAAAACAACACAAATTAAAAAAGGTAACTAACTGGTGAAGATTAATCATTCTTCCCACTCGGATGTTGGTCTCTGATTAAAGAAGCAAAGATAAGTGTACGGATGTCAATATATGATGCAGACACCTTAACGAGGGGCTGTTTATGGATTACACCAAGGTCACAACTATGGGAGTAACTAGACGAGACAACTTGCGAGTTATTCGAGATCGACTCGTAAACTACCTGAAATCGACTCGATATAAATGAGCCGAGCTTAAGCTCAAGCTACTTGAGTACACTTTTGAGTCGAGTGCGAGCTCCAAAATACTCGGCTCGTAACTAGCTTTAATTATATTACACTTTTACATTAGATATACACGAGGCTTGCAGAACCCGTGCTACGCATGGGCTTTTAATCTAATTGTTAATCGCGCGTATTGTTTTTGTGAATTGTCGAGTGCATTTGTATTTTTAGTTTAGTATGTTCTATGAAAGGTTTTTAGTTTGTTGTTTAAAAATATAAAAATAGTTGACATTGTTTTGGTTTTTTGGTCTTTATATTTTTTAAATGGGCTTGTTGTTATTAAATTGTCATATGCTTGATGTAATTTTCTTTGATTATTTTGGCCTATTACGTAACCCAATAATAATTTTGCATTATGTGGTTTTGCATGGTAATACGAAGCACACTAGCTTTTTCTTATTTGTTATAGTGTAATTTGCGTTATCATGTATATATATAATTTTGCATAGGCTGTATAAAAATCGTTACAAACCTTTTTGGCTTCATCTGACTAATTTCATTGAAAATTAAAATTGAAGTCTAACTAATATTAATAAATTTTATCAGTAAACTCAATTCTAAATAGCTAACCAAATAAATATTAATTAATACATTATTAATAATTCCTAAAACCTTTTGGACTCCACTATTATGTCTTAAACTTTATTTTGTTAATTTATTATTATAATTTACAAATAGGTTCGAGCAAAAATTATGTACCTTATAATTTAACCATTTAAATGTTACTTAAAATTTGTACATACTAAATGTGATTTTGGACGGTTTATATGTGCATGAATTAGGTTAAATCATTAATTATTCTTGCAGCCTTTTCAACTTCATCTCAGTCCATAACCGTCTTTTAATTCTTTACTAAATATGTAATTAATTTCGACAACCCTTATACTTCCATCTCGATATTCTATATACTTCACATTAAATTATGGGACTCCATTTTGAATGTCTTGATTACTCCACATTAAAAAGGGACTTAATTACTACGTAAAAATTAACATTGAAGTCTAACTAATATTAATAAATTTTATTAATACTCAATTCTAAATAGCTAACCATACGAATATTAATTAACATACTATTAATAATTCCTAAAATATTTGGACTCCACTATTATGTCTTAAACTTTATTTTTTTATTTATTATTATAATTTACAAATGGGTTCGAGCAAAAATTATGTACTTTATCATTTAACTATTTAAATGTTGCATACAAACATGTACATACTAAATATGATTTTGGCCGGTTTATATAGGCATGAATTAGGTTAAATCATTAATTATTTTTGCAACCTTTCACAACCCTTGCACTTCATCTAAACGACTTTTAATTCTATACTAAATGCGTAATCAATTCCGGCAATCTTTGCACTTCATCTCTTTTCATAATTGTATAGTTATTACGAGGCTGCATTGAATTCGAGCATTAGCAATTTGTACTCTATGCAATCTTGACGCCTCCACATTAAATTTTAGAACTCAATCTTATATGTTTATAGATAAAGTTTGTGTAATCATGTATATATAATAATGTCACATAAACTATATAAAAATCGTTACAAACTTTTTTGGTTTTATCTCATTTTACTGTACAACAAATTTTATTGAAAATTAACATTGAATTCTAACTAATATTAACAAATTTTATCAATAAACTCAATTCTAAATAACTAACCAAATAAATATTAATTAACACACTATTAATAATTCCTAAAACCTTTGGACTCCACTGTTATGTCTTAAACATTATTATTTTTATTTATTATTATAATTTACAAATGGGTTCGAGCAAAAAGTGTGTACTTTATCATTTAACCATTTAAATGTTGTTTTACATACATGCTCGTCATAACCGTCTTTTAATTCTATACTAAATACGTGATCAATTTCGGCAACCCTTGCACTTTCATATCGATGTTATATATACTTCACATTAAATTAAGTGACCCAATCTTATAGTATTATAAAGTTTGTATAATCATGTATATATAATATTGCCACATAAACTATATAAAAATCGTTACAAACCCTTTTGGATTTATCTCATTTTATTGTACAACTAATTTCATTGAAAATTAACATTGAATTCTAACTAATATTAATAAATGTTATCAATAAATTCAATTCTAAATAGCTAACCAAATGAATATTATTTAATACACTATTAATAATTCCTAAAACCTTTGGACTCCACTATTATGTCTTAAACTTTATTTTTTTTAATTTATTACTACCTCCGTCCCATATTAAATGTCCACTTTGAATTTTCAAAGTCTTGTTTTATCAACTTTGACCATAAATATTTTTATATATGATATATAATACATGATGCAAAATATATGAATGAATTGAGTTTTAAATGTACTTTTCATTGACATAATTTTTATCAAGTATCATATAATACAAACAAAAATATTTAAGGTCAAAGTTAAAAAAAAAAGACTCAAAAAGTCAAAACTGGACATTTAATAAGGGACGGAGGGAGTATTATAATTTACAAATGAGTTCGAGCAAGATTATGTACTTTATCATTTAACCATTTAAATATTGCTTTACATACATGCTCGTGCACATTTTCTTGAATCAATTCGCACATGTGAGCTACATCATAAACTAATCACGCTAAAAATTATCATTTAACCATTTAAATGTTGCTTTACATAAATGCTCGTGCACATTTTCTTGAATCAATTCACACATGTGAGCTACATCAATAGAAATTGCACATAAATTACTTGTATATGAAAATGCATTAACATAATACATATATCTATATATATGCTTACCTATAACAATCACCTAAATATGTAAGAAACAAATAAAATAGTTGGTATCCTAATCTTTGATTCCATTTATCTGAGCATGCATGATCTTGTGTGATTTTCATGGTACATGTGTATGATAACAAAATTAAGAAAAAAAGAAGACCAAGGTAATTACAAAGATCTAAAAGATGTGTGTATCATCTCCAAAATGTTGCAAAATAGAATTTACATACCGCTACCAACAATCAAAGATCTAAAAGATGTGTGAGTCATCTTCAAATGTACATACTAAATGTGATTTTGGCCGGTTTATATAGACATGAATTAGGTTAAATCATTAATTATTCTTGCAACCTTTCGCAACCCTTGCACTTCATCTAACCGACGTTTAATTGTATACTAAATGCTATGTGATCAATTCGGGCAACCCTTGCACTTCATCTCATTTCATGATTGTATAGCTATTATGAGGCTGCATTAAATTCCGAGCATTAGCAATTTGTACTCTATGCAATCTTGACGCATCCACATTAAATTTTAGGACTCAATCTTATATGTTTATAGATGTAATTACTTTTTTTTTTTTTTTTTTTTTGGTAAACATGGGTTTCCGACTCGACATTGCGAGCCGACTAATCCCACGGCGACTACCCTTTTTGGATAGCCCGGAGTCAGCGCAGGTGAACCTCCGTGGCCAGAAGGGGATTAATTTTCTCCCCGTTGGATTCGAACCATTGACCTCCTCTTTGGAAGGTTGTTATTCTTACTTGGTCACCCCTTGTGGTTTACATGTAATTACTTAATTGTCATAAAGTCGAATCGAGCTTCATATGCCGATTTCCATGGAGTTCGAGCTATAAATGTGGAAATAATCGAGTTTTGAGCTCGAGTTTTGAGCTCGAGTTTTAGTTGACTAGTCAAACTCGAGCTTGAAATCCAAAGCTTATCCAAGTTCGAGTCGAGTTTCGAGCTTGAGTTTTAGTATTAGAGTCTAGTTCGAGATAGGCAGTACTTGGCTCGACTAAGCTCGTTTACACAACTCATGGCAAATTTCGCAATCAAAATCAATAAATGATATAAAAGAAGCAATAACTTAACATGAGTATTTTGCATAGAGGAGGAGAAGGAGAAGGAGAAGGAGAAGGAGAGGGAGAGGAGGTGGTCAATTTTCACAAGTTCCTATTTCCGTAGTTCGACATCTAACTTTTATAGGTTACTAGTGATTTTCAATATCGTGTCAATCACACTTTAATTACACTAAAAAAACAAAACCAACATCATTGTTATCACTGACCTTTCTTTAAAAGAAAGAGACATCCATGTTTGAATTTTTACATTCATGCATCTACATCCAACCCTATTATAAAGTTTAAACATACATACAACAAGGTTCATAATCTTACTCACAATCATAACATATTTACATCACAAATATCTCATACAATTATCCTAGCCAGGATTTGAACCAACAACCACTTGCTGAAAAACATCCGACCGTGTCACGTGTTGCTAGGCTACGTACAATCTTTTTGGTATACATTTACACTAAATGATACATCAACACACTAAAATCATAATTTTATGATGCACATATTAATTCCTTTGCTAATAAACCGCTTTGAAACACAGGAGCCTTATGATACAAGATGCAAATAAACAATGTCGCCAAGAAGCGAAAGAGAACTGCATAACAGTGTTACAGAAAGAAGCAACGAATAAGAATAAATCCCAAACTAAATCCTCGCCAACTAAAGGCATCTGTTTATGAATATTTACAGAACATGCACATTCACTACTACTGGTATTTAGCTGAAAGTTACTCTTCTCACGATGCCGTAAACACTAAATACCAAGTCGGCTTTTCAAACCAAACACATGAAACTGGTAAACATAGTATAGCAATCCAGTATGAAGAAAAAAGTGTGTACAAATGACCAATTTGTTGTAGTGTCGGTCTCTGTCTACTCTTGCCATTATTGCAATTGTCTTGCGTTTGGCAAACAAATGTGTAAAGCAGATCTTGAACCTTCTCACAAAACAGACCCCATTCCTCTCTGCCACGTCACCAAACATCACGAAACTGGCACCAGCTGCCCAGCTAGCAATAGCTCATTCACACTCCTGTGGCCGAAAGATGAATTCACAGCCACGTAACATGCCATCCGGCTCTTGAACTTGCTAATATTACAACTTTCATCACTTAAACTGAACTTTGTCATTGACAGCTTTGAAAAAGCCAGTACCTCCTTGATTTAGTAGCTTATGCTGTTTCTTTAGATAACATATTAGTAATTTTGAAGACAGGTTTTGCGGTTTGCTACTTTGCTTATCTTTGATCTTTTGTATGCCTTTCTTTATTCTTTCATATAAATCTTCATTAATTATTCCTTGCACAGAGTACATATTTACATGCCCAACTTTCATTAAAAAAAAATATACATCTTTTATACTCTACTTTCATAAATCTACAGAGAGTACATACTTACATGCCCAACTTTCATTAAAAAAATATACATCTTTTATACTCTACTTTCATAAATCTACATCCAACCCTGCTTCAAACATGAATCATAACCCATTAACAGACAATCAAAGGTCATAAGCACAATACTTGTCATTCAGAACTGCTTAATTAATTCTCATTCACAAGACCATATTAGCAACAACTTAACAACACGCAACAAGCATTACAGAGAGCAGATCAATATTAAAGATGTGTGCGTCTACCCCAATACCAAAATATATAAACATTACTATCAAATTTTCATGCTAAAATATTATTTATAAACAATGTCGCCATGAACTGAAAGAAATGAAGAACAGCGGTAAAAAAATATGAAACAAATGCGACTAAAGTCCAACCTGAATCCTCACAAACTAAAGGCAGTTCTTTGTGAATATTTACAGACATGCCCATTCAGTCATTCACTACCAATTTAACTAAAAGTGCCGTAACCCTAAACACTAAATACCAACTCAAGCCTGAAAGTTAACTTATTCAAAATCAAACTCAAATAACCGGTAACATAGTATAGAAATCCAGTATGAGCAATACCTCCGAATCCTATCTGATAGGTATAAATCTCAAAACTGGCAAGAAGTCCCGAGCCTCTGTCTCTGCCTCTGCCCCATTGCAATTGCCTTGCGTTTTGCAAATGAAGTGTAAAGCAGATCTTGGAACTTCTCAAGAAACAGACCCCATTCCTCCTCATCCATGTCAGCAAACTTCACGAAACTGGCACCAACTGGCACTAGCTCATTCGCACTCCTGTGCCCAGAAGATGAATTCACTGCCACATTGCCACTGTTTTCCGGTTCCGATTTCTGACTCTTTAACTTACTAATACCACTATTATCACTTAGACTACACTTGCTCATTGACAGCTTCGAAACACAAGGCACCTCCTTGGATGCAGGACGCACAAGACCTTCAGTTTCTTTTTCATCTTCGCTTTCTTCATCTTCCTCGATGGTTTCTTCAAGTTTAGAAAGTGGGTTTCGCCCAAACCCAAAATTCATAAAGTTATCATTTGACAATTTAGGAGTGAAGTCAAAGGCGGAATCATTGTAGTCAATATCAAACTGAAACCCATCTTCCTCTTCTATTTCGTCCTCCGGGGGTTGAACCGCCATTTCAGCCTTCTTCTCGGCCACAATTCTCCTTGCATCCATGCATAAAACCTCGAGTTCACTCGGTTCCTCTTCACCACGGCGAAATTCCCGACTCATCATCTCACCTATCTCAGATAAGCACAAACCATAAGAAGCAGCTTCCTTTAGGAAAATCGTGCAAAGAACCAAGACCCTTAAACAGGCTTCACGTATCATCGGAAGTTCAGTTTTTAACATCTCAGAGTCATCATATGGGTTGAGTTTTTCAATATACTCGAGCTCATCCTCTGAAAATGGGATTGAAGCCTGAGGCCAATGGATCCACTCGAAATACGGATCCTCCAAATTTTCAGGCAAACATAAACCATGATCAATGGGTATGAGTTCGACTTCACTAAATCTTGCAACATCATCATTGTTGAGCCTTCTAACTAAAAGATTTCCAGCATGTCGATCCGTGTTGAAAATTCTTATGTCTAATATACCAATACGATGAACAGCAGACACAGGAAAGCTTGAGGTTCCATAATCACTAGCATCAAAATCATGCGGCATAAACTTCTGGAATGAAGCAATCTTGCTAAAAAGCTTCTTCTTCCTTTGAACCTTGTGTCTTCCACTTACACCATCATTGACATTGAAAACTGAATGTGTGATTTTGACCAATGCAGTAGGGGGGACGTTAGCAAAGTGATCATGGTCAAGAAGGTACGCAGCAACCTCACGATACCCGGTTTCACCAACCCGAACCGAACGCTTTAAACCCGGTTGACCAAGTGCTTTACCCACGAACCCTTTCGGGTTATTTGGTGCAAACGGTTCTTCATCAGTCGGTTTCACTATGGCCACTTTCTCACCTATACTGTTGCTGAAATAATAAGCACCACCAAGGCCCCCAGTAGCAAGGATCGGATCAACTCCCGACTTCATTGCAATCACAACCTCATCAACAACACGTTTTATTCTCACAAAACTACTCGAATGACCCAAGATCTCAACGGGTCCACTTTGATCTTTCTGCTGTATATCCCGCCCAGTGGGAGACATACAAGGGGTTGATGAGCTTCTATGTAGGACGTTTCTGGTTAAAAGAAGAGGTGAATCATTACGAATGGCGCTAAGATCATTATTCAGAACCATATCTCCAAAAGTCAAAGAACTTTCTTCAGTCGGAAAATTCAAAGCAATCTGCAACCTTCGTTTAACCATATTAGCATTATCACTTCGATCTATATCCATACCCAACACACAACCAGACTCAGTTTGAACAAACACACGTCTCCTGCCAGTGGCTTTCGCCCCTTCCATCCTACTGTTACCATGGTACTCCCGCCCTAAAGGACTCCTGAAAAGAGCTACAGCCATTTGGGTCTGAACTGGGCTGTCTGAGCTACTAGACATGAACCGAAGGCGGGGCAATTAGTGGTGTTTTCACAGCCTACGGCTGGGAAAATGGATTCAAAATCAGAAACAAGGAGCAAACTAATAACTGAATGGTTCACAACACAATAATCAAACACCAAAATCGGCCTCGAATCTTCACAGTACTCGCTACATAGACAAAGCCATCTTACCTATTCAAATCAGTTTGTTCTCCCTAATCTGTATTGAAAAAAGACAAGAACAATACACTCCAATCAGCTACTAGCAGGAAATAAAGTCTTGGCAACATAACAACCAATCCTGATATAACCATAAGTAACAAGCAGATAATCAGTTTTATTAAGCAATCTACCAAAACACCCCTTAATTCAAATCAACTTACTTCAAAAAGCAGATGATCAGTTTTGTTAAGCAATCCACCAAACACCCCTTCACTTTTAAACAAGTCAATAACTTTAACAGATATATAAATTGATTAATACCTTCACTACAACACCCATAAACTACACTTTTAACAACTACCAAAAAACAAAGTTCATTTTTCAGAATATTTTGGGGGTGTTTGGGTAAGCTTGATAGAATAATAGCTTATTTCACCAAAAAAAAACTCATAAGCTCTCCAAATAACCTTATCCAAACACCTTCAAAAGCTTAATAGCCTTCTAAAAAAAACATTAAGCTACTCCATTAAACACCTCAAACCACCTTATCCAACCCCCCCCCCCCCCCCCCCCCAAAAAAAAAAAAAAAAAAAAAAAAAAAAAAACACACACACACACACACACACAAAATGCCCACTTTCATTCATAACTTTTATCAAACTCTTGATGGGTTTTTTATAAAATTTTGATCCAAAATTCATGTTTAGTGTATACACCTCAAAACACTACAAATTCCACAAAAAAGTAAATAAATAAATAATAAAAATACAATAAAACTTTATTCCAAAATTTATAAAAAAAACATCATATATAGCTACCCATTAAGCTCAAAATCACTCTTACCAATTAAAAATCAAAACTTTATTCCAAAATAAATAAATAAGTAAAAAACCTTCATATATAACTACCCATTAAGCTCAAAATCACTCTTACCAATTAAAAATCAAATCTTTTTATATAAAAAAAAAAAAAAAAAAAAAAAAAAAAAAAAAAAAAAAGTGGTAAATGGGTATCAAGAACAAGAACAAAAAGAAAAACTAACCAGTTAAATAAATCCAATAACACGAATAGAAGAACCAGGATCCGAATTGTATGATTGAATACGAGACAAGATTCAGAGATGAGGAGAAAGATAAACCCTTTTCTTCTTCTCTGTAAAAATGGTGTGTTTCTCGCTCTAAAAATGGTGCTTTGTATTTGGGTTTCTCTCTCTAAAACTGTAACTGGGTCTCATCGTTATCTATATAGACGTGAAGGGCGGGGTCATGTGTATATTTTATTATTATTTTAATTCTTGAACAACAAGATAAAAAATAAAATCTTTTTTTATTTTGTTTTTGTTTTTACTTGCTTTTGTTTGTATGTGATAATTTAGCAATAAGATTGACGAGTATCCATGCATACCAATAAGATTTTTTTTTTACAGATAGTTTTCGTGAAAAAAAAAATTGTTTATGAGTTATAAATGAAAAATAATAAAAGTTTAAGGATTTTGAGATTAAACATAATGTTTTGAAACCATGTTCGACCCGAGTGGTTCAACCGATTGAACCGTTTTGGTTGAATAACGTGTCAATTTAAACCGGGTCAAGCCGACGGGTTGGGTAAAAAGTGGTCAAATTAAATCATGTCAACCCGTCAGGTTTAAAGCGTGTCGGGTCAACTCGATTTTCGATGTCTATTAATAGTTTCATTTTAAAACATATGTCAACATTTCCTTTTTAAGTTTCAACTTTTCAATTTCCATTTTTTGGTCTTTCTTATATTTAGTATAGATCAAAGTATAATATTTTAATACTAGGACAACAAGATTAAAATCTTTTTTTTATTGTGTTGTTGTTTTTACTTGGTTGTTTATATTTGTTAAGGGATAATTTAGTTTATCTATTTAGGTCTAATTTTTTTTTTCTTATTGTAAAATAATATGATTATTTTGAAAGGTCGAAGTAAATGCAAAATGCTAATGACAGAAGTAAGAGATTACTTGTTTGTTTATATTTGTTAAGTGATAATTTAGTTTAGTTTATCTATTTAGGTCTAATATTTTTATTCTGCTAAGATAATATGATTAACTTGAAAGATTGACATATAATAATTAAATGAGAAATTTTAATGACAGCAGTAAGAGATATGATTAACAAAAGTTTTCGTCTTTTTTATTAAAAAAACATATTTTATTATTTTTTGCCTCAAATTAAGGCTATGTTTGGTGCGGAATTTTTTGAGGCGATGAGTAATAAGTTTTTTGATTTTTATTGTTCGTCTGTTAAAGGAGCAATGAGTTTTGCTATTTTTTAAAAATCTCATTTTTTAATGTTTCTTTAAGAATTTATGAGCGATGAGCAGTGAACTGTGTCTAATTGTCTATGTTTACTCTTACTTTAACCAAACACACCCTAATTGTTTGCTTTGATAGCTTTACAAAATTTTGGGAAGTTATACAAATCATTTTTTAACCAACAAAATGTTTATTTTCTTCTCAGTATTTTTTTTTTTTTTTTTCATAAAACGTCAACTAACTATCTCATAAAATATACACCAGCATTGATAGTTTTACAAAATTTTAGGAAGTTATACAAATCATTTTTTAACCAACAAAATGTTTACTTTCTTCTCAGTATTTTTTTTTCATAAAACGTCAACTAACTATCTCATAAAATATACACCAAAACTGTCTCACATGTTCTAAGCAGGATTTGAACCTGCAATTATATTTGAGAACTTCTCACACAACAAGATGTATCATTGAGATATAAGCTCTTTGTCAATGTAAAGGTTTTGATTAGTGTAATTCGAAATTATACTTTTTTTTCTTTTTTTGGCAAATTAAAGTAATAAATTGATATTCATTTAAAAGCATAAAAATTGATAAGACATTAATTGACAACGCGCATTCGTACTTTAATATTGATCATTTGTACTATTTACTGATCAAAATGTGAAAAGTTGATTGTTGATGGTAGTTACAAGGTGTTCACATTTTCTGTAAGATACGTAGTAAGGGTGGGGGGAGTGCTTCACTCACCCCATTTCCTTTCACTCACTCACAACCAATCCCATTCCGCCACATCATCTCTCACTTTTTCCTTCACTCACTCTTCACTCACTTCATTTTTGGGGGCGGCACCTTCACTCACCCTTCACTCACTTTTTTTTTTTTTTTTAAAGTGCATCTTATCTTCTAGCAGCCATGTTTTCTTTTCTTCTTCCCTCCGACACCTGCAAAACACACACACAAAAATACACATCACAAAACCAAAACCACCTTGTTTTCTTTTCTTCTTCCCTCCCTCGCTGCTACTGTGCCACATTCCATTTTGTTTTCTTTTTTGCTTCCTACCAACAGCAACATAGCAACACTTTTTGTAAATGGGAGAATGTTTTTTTTTTTTTTTTTGCTTTCTACCAGCAGCACCAACGAACATTTATAAACCAAAAAAAAAAAAAAAAAAATAGCCCCAACGTCTCTTTTTTCTTCCTTCCCGCTGCGTGAAGATATCACTCAAAACCCCTCCCCGTGCGGGGTTCCCCGCGAGGCGGCGGTGTTCCCGTGCAGGGGTTCACCTTCCCCGCTTTCTCCCCGCATGCACTCCCTCTACCCTAAGAGCGTTAGGTGCAGTGGTGCCATGGCTTCAAGTCGTGACACCAAAAGTACTGCCACAACAGCAAAAAGCTCTTATGGCATCAGAAATCTCACGGCACCACATTTCAGGGGTATCCGTTGGCACCAGAAATTCTGGTGCCGTCGGCCTTTTTTTTTTTTTTTTTTTTTTACTTAAATAAAAATATACACAATATAAACTTAAATAAACTTCATTAATATTAAAAACACACATTACATATTAAAAAAACACACGATACATAAAATAAAAAACCTAATACATAAATAAAAGATTAATCCTCGTCGGTTGGATATTTTGCCCGGATTCGAGCTTGTTGTGCCCTCACGATCCTTGCGTTAACCGGATCCATACTGCTTGTATCCATTTGTAGCACCCGCATCTCCTCGGCTATCTTTTGTGATTCATACAAAGTAACTCTCGCGAGTGACTCTCGCTCAAGAACATCCATCTTTGCCTTGCGGTCTAACTCGTATTGTTGTTGCAACATTTCTTGAAACAATGCCGGGTTTGAACCGGAACTAGCGGTCGAGTTTGACGAACGTTGACTCTTAGCAACCCGGTACACGCCGTCGGGTCGTGACAACTCGTCGGGTCCAAAATGCTCGGGCTCCTGCTGAGTAGGCCGAAGACAATTACGTCTTGCCAAAGTCGAGTCGGGATTTTTCCACTTATGCTTGTCTTTCAAAAAGTTCCAAGCGGTCAAGTGTCGAAAATCATAACCCGTTGATTTTTTAAACAATATGTGACAACGATTCATAACATCGTTGTCACCTTCCCCACTCATAACCACCGTTTCATCCACCACCGAATTAAACTTCTTGATATCTTTATTCATCGGAGTCCACTTTCCCGTCAACATGTTTTTGGTACGAATAGTATAGTTGGGCCTCTTTGCTTCCGTGTTGTATGCATCGAGCACTTTGTACCAAAATGTATCCCTTTGCTGATCCGCACCCGTTTTTGGATCCTCGGATACTTGGATGTAACACTCCGCCAAAAGATATTCTTCGTCTTGGCTCCAAAAAGTTCGTGGTTGTCGGGGACGGGACCACATCTTCCTCGACCTCTTTTTCTTTGTTGCTTTTCTTATTCTTCGGCTTTGATTTTGGCTTCTTCGCCATCGTCTTTGCCCTCGATTTTTTTGAGGTCGGTGTCGGAATAATTTCTTCACTTGAAACCGATTTTTCTTCGTCATCATCTTCGTCTACTAGATGAAACGAAGCATGGTCCGAATTCGGTTGTGAAGGGATGCCTTGGGTTGTTTGTTGAGTTTGTGTAAATTGATATTGGTTTTATTGTTGTTGTTGTAATTTCCATTGGCTAAACAATGCTAAATCTTCGGGATTCATAAATGAGGTTTGGAAGGTAGGAAAGTAACCCGGATTCGAAGACGATCCCGGATTGTTACCGGGGTTCGAAGACGAACCCGGCATTTGGTTTGTCGGATCGTTTAAAATGTTGTTGATCCATGGTTGATTTGGATTCATTTTGGATGAGAATAGTTGTGAGAAGTTGAGATTTAATATATTGGAAGTGTGTATGAAGTTTGAAAAAAAATAGGGTATTTATAAGGTTTTTTTTGGGAATTAAATTGGTTTTTTTTGGTATTTTTTTGAAAAAAAGGGGCATATAGCCGTTTATATGCAACGGCTCTTTTTCTTTTGTCCTTAAAATCAGCAGAAAAAAAAAAATAGCGACGGCATGGAGCCATGGCTGCGGCGTGAGCACCAACGGCGCCACCACCGATACGATGCGCCGTCAGTTTTTGTAGGCTGGTGGAACGGCGCCAAGCCACAACGCAGGCGTACCAAATGCTCTAAATGTTTTGAGATCTTTTATCTACCATAAAAATATTGATTTCTAATTTAAAACATTACTGTATTATATTTTTGTTTCAACAAATTTGAATATTATTCCAATAAAAACTCAGTTAAAGAACGCGTACATTGATTGAAAAAGATACATTCTACAACTGTTAAGATATACTCGTATAATAATTTTCGAATATTATGTAAATCCAAAAACATGGGTACGAAGTACGAATGGTCTAGATGGAGGTGAACTGGCCATTGGATGATGATGATGATGTGGATGCAATCAGAGCCGTAAAAAGTGAAAAGGTGGATTAGATTGCTGATGTGGAATACAAGGATTGGTTGGTGATGTGGCAAAATTGGACGTCAAAACAGGTTGGCACATGTCGGCTACTAACACAATCTATGTGCCCCTCATGACTTTTTATTTATTCTCTAGGAATTTTTAGTTTGTTGTATGGAAAATGATTCTTGTGAAAGTTTTTTCTAGTTACTTTTGGTTGAAAAATAATGATACTTAGACCACTCGGTAAGGTGTCATTCACCCTCACGTTAACTTTTAACGCATCTCATTTTTTGACCGAGTTACCTTACCGCCTATGAAAGGCAAGCTCACGTTAACGCACCACGTTAAGGGCTTAACGTGCGTTAACATGAAAAAAAAAAAAAAAAAAAAAAAAAAAAACAAAAAAACTTTCGTTTTTGCCCCTTGATTCTTTGTGTGTTTATGTTTGTGATGTGTTTGTGTCTGTGTGTGTTTTTTGTGCGTGTGTTTTTGTGTGTTTTCAGTGTGTGTGTGTGTGTTTAGTGTGTGTACAGGAGATGGGGAAGAAGATGATATATGTTCCACATTTGCAGTTTAGTTCTTGTGGTATTATGATGTTGACAGTTTAGTCCTTGTTGTTATAGTAGCAGTTTTTCTTTCTTTTTTTTTTTCTTTTTTTTTTTTTTTTTTTTTTTTTTTTTAATTCGAAAGTTTTTTTTTTTTTTTTTTTTTTTAATTCGAATTTTTTTTTTTAGTTAATAAAATTTTTATTTAGTTTTTTTATGTGGTAGTTTTTTATTTTATTTTTTTTAATTCGAAAGGTTTTTTTTTTTTTTTTTTTTTTTTTTTTTTTTTTTTTTATTAATTCGAAAGGTTTTTTTTTAAGGTTATTAATGAAATATTTGGGTTGTTGAATGAATGAAATAATTAAGGGGTTAATTTGTAAATTGGGGTGAAGGTGAGTTATGCTACCGGAGTGGAAAGTCAATAGTGAAAGTTAAAAGGTAGAAGCTGGTGTGGCGCTGACGTAGCAGTGCGTTAAGTTTTAACTCACGGTTACGTTACCGCGTGCTCTTAGGGTTAGGGATGTAAATGAGTGAATGGTGAAAATTTTATTAATTATTCGGTAAAAGTTTCGTTTATTTTTTAAGGGTAAAATCAATTACCCTAGTAAAATATAAAATCACAAAGAAAATGCAATACGATGGTATGTGATTGAAGTACCACATAAACCTCAAGGAAACGCTTGAACTTCCATTAAACCGTTTGTGACATGCCACAAAATGAAGTAATTATATACACTAACAATAACACCGATAGGGAAGAACTACCTCACATAACACGTATCCCAAAACCATCCAATAACAATGCACTAGTAGTATAGCGAGCCAAAAGAGACTGCCTTTTAAAATTTACCAGAAAAAACAAAAACTCAGTGGAAAAACCCTTAAAAAATAAATAAAATAAAATAAAATAAAAAATAAAAAGTACAGTTCTCTATAGGCACTCCAAACTAGAACCATACACAACCCAAAACATAGAAGCGCAATCCTGAAACCAGAACTCCATATAAAAGCAATCAATTAACAAGGATGATAGAGAAGCGAGTCCGGAAGCTTCCAAAGATGCTTAAGCGCCACAACACCGTTCGTCCTCTTGAATTTGCATGTGGGCAGGTTAAGCCAAACAGTAGACTTGATCACTTCCATAATCAGAGCTTGAAACCTCTTCTGATTCTTGAATAACCTGTAATTCCTTTCATGCCATATAAAATAGCAGGAAGCTGGGAACACAAGTTTAGCAATAACACTTCTAGTAGAGCGCTTTCGAGAAATAAGAACAATATGAGTAACAATAGAGTCCAGAGAAGCAACAACAGTAGGTAAACCCACATAAATCTTCACCTGATTCCACACCTAATAAGAAAAAACACACTCAAAGAGAAGATGGTTATGAGAATTCGGTTGACTCTCACATAAAGGACACTAAAGCAGGTTTAACTTAGTATTGCTACTAACATCCCATTGCCTTAAAGAATCATGGGTCTTCAGCTTCCTATTAATAACCAACCAAAGATAAATTGCATGACTAGGTATCTTTTGAGAAAACCAAACCAAATTGTGCCAATCAACTTCAGTACCTATAGGCGGAATACACTCCCGGACAGTAGCAACTGAAAACCCATCATCAATATCATTATTGTCTTTCCAAACTAAATGATACACAACATTAGGCGAAAGGTTCGTTTATTTATTAAATAAACAAACATAAATAGTTTTTACGCTTGTTTAGTTAAATGATTGAAAATGAACAAAGTCTCGTCCATTCATTTATTTTCGAACGTCTGATTATGCATTTATAATGTTTGTTTATGTAAATTTATTTGTTTATATTCGTATATAATATATTTTAATTGTATACTTTTAAATTGATTTGTTTAAATAAAACAATACTTATAAAATAAAATATTATGAATAATTTAATAAATTTATGTTTGTTTTTTTACTTTCATTTATGTTCGATCGTTTATTTTCATTTAGTGTCTTTAATAATTCATTTTCTTAATAAACGAACATGAACAAAAAAATTTGTTCGTTTAATTGTTCGCATCAATTTATTTATCCGGTTAAAATTAAACAAATATAAAAAATGCTCCGTTCATTTTTGTTCGGTTCGTTTATAACCCTAATGTTACTACACTAGGTAGATGAATAAGGAAATGTTGTAATGCCCCAATAAATTGAGACCACGGCACGCTTGTGCTCGAGCTAGATTACTAAAATGAGCCTTCGTGATGTGAATTTGAAACTGTTGCACAAATGGCCTGTGAATACAACAAGAAGTTACGTTCAATTGATCGATATAATTTGGCCATAGCGAGATCATATAACTTGATATTTGTATGTTTTGCAAGGCTCAAAAAGGTTGATAATTCAAGTTTTTTATTAGCTCGTTCAATTGATCGATATAATTTGGCCATAGCGAGATCATATAACTTGATATTTGTATGTTTTGCAAGGCTCAAAAAGGTTGATAATTCAAGTTTTTTATTAGCTCGTGCTTGAACAATCGTAATATTCGAGCTTTAATCTATAAAAACTCGACACTAATATAAGTTGATAAACCAAGTAAAAAAAACACACTAGAACTTTTAAGCATGGTGCTAAATTATCAAAAAGTATTCAAAAGTATTATAATACTCAAAAGGAATTAAGAAAGTGTTTTGCAATCATTGTTAGACGGTGTTCTAGCTAGCATGATGTAAATCTCGGTGTAAAGTCAAAAGAAGTTACAACTCATAAATCGAAACAATAATAGAAACTACAAACTAGTATAGACATAGTAGTATGGTATTCTTTAAGCAGCAGCGATGACCACATAGTCTTCAACATACTTTGGTTCGGGTGAAGGGTTTCTAGCTAGTTGGTACACATATCTTCATTTCATAATAAGTTCGGCATTTGCAACTAATCATATACAAACAAGGATGACATCTATGCCATATTGCCATGCATGCCACATAATTATATCAACTTTTATTTAACGTTTGTGGTACGTGAATATGTAGGTTTTGCAAACTCTGGAGTATGAACGAATCGAAGTGTGAGATATTTTATGTTATACATTCGCAACTACATAAATGGTTATACATATGCTTTTGGTGTCATAATTCACAACTACATTAAGTAAATAGGTAATTAAACAATTGAGGGTGTCACCTTGCGATATTAACTCGCTACTACAATTATTGAGAAGGTGTTAAACCCATAGAATATTATTGGAGATAAAAGCGGTTTGTACCAAGATATATTATCAAGTCGTCAACTTCAATGTTCTTATGTTCCAATCTGTATTATTTATTTGGTTTGGTGAAGTCATGACCTTACTCTTTGTCACGTATTCGTTGTTTATTTATATATTTCATTCGTTTAAAGATGATGTAACATTTCTCTATTCAAGATAATATTCAAAGGAATTTTGATGTTCGACAAATTAAATACTTAAAACGACGATTAATTAAGGGGATAGGGTCAGGGACGGAGCCAGGGGGTGCCCGCGGATGCACGTGCATCCTATGGATTTTTTCGATATAGTGTTAATTTTTAAAAAACTTATCGATTTTTTCTAATTGTATCTTAAATGCACCTGGTGCATCAAAATGTGTCTCTAGTATTATTTAGTTTGTATACTTATAAATAAAAAATGAATATAAAATTTTGTAAAAGCCCCAATATGACAAAAGCCCGAAGATGAAACAAGTTTTATAAATTATAACACAAAAGCCTAAGGATTAAATAGGTTTATTAGAAGGTAATATGCTCATTTATTTATCGTTATAATTAAATCTTCGTTTTGGTTCACTTTTTTACTCTATTATATTACGGTCCAAAAAAATTTGTGCACCCGGTCATATTTGTTTCTGGCTCCGTCCCTGGATAGGGTGGCTACAATTATTGTAGCTAATTGTCTGCAATCCTCTAACTAAAATACACAAGAAACGACTTAGAGATCCAAAAAGAGACTCACGAACCCACAAAATGACTCAGGGAGTCACAAAAAGACACAGAAACTCATATTTTGTAGCTAATTGATTGAAAAAAAAAAATGTAGCTAATATATTCTCTTAAGTTAATGATCATTAAGTTAATGTGATCAGGGGCAAATATAAAAGGGGTTGGAGGGTGCTCAGCCTCGTCCAATAAGCTCAATCGTTTTTCTACTTATTTTATAAAATTTAAGCTATGACTCAATTATAGGTAAATGAACCCTAAGTCCCTAACCTTGAGACGACAAAAGAATTAACAAAAGCTGACATCATTTCATGCACAAGAATATCATCTAATCATTTATTTATTTGTTGTCAGCGTTTTTTAACCAAAATTTTAAGTTTGCAACCCGAATTTGTTAGTGTATGTGATCACTAGAACTTTCCATTTAATGTTTAAGTTAAACTCCTTTGTTAGTTTGTGAAGAAAGAATTTGGTCCTCCTTATTACTAAATTTTGGCTCCGTCCCTCGCTCAACAAAAATACCCTAAATGAGATCACTAAGGATTGTTTGGATGTCGTTAGGCAGAACTGTTTTTATATATTCTGTCTCTTCTGTCTCTTTATCATTGTGTGTCTTAATCTGACAAATTTTATCGATGGTAAAAAACAGTGGAAACGAATAAAATGTTTTTTGTTCATGTTAATCGAGACAGTCTAGTCTTTAACTCAGATTTATATGGCTTAACTAAAATATCTTCATTACACTTTTGTGATCGTTCTCGACCATTCACACCTCTAAATGTGTTCAAAATGAGGTTTGAACTCTAAATTTCTTTTAACGAGATAACGAGATCATTCGGCAGTAAAAATTAAATTTTAAGTTCCTCTTTGTTTCTAAATGATCATACATTGTGTAATTTGTCCTTCTTTTGTTCCTTGAATATATTGATGCCTTTCAAAAGGAAAAAAAGAATGTACATTGTATCAAGACTCTATGCTCAGACACTAAGCTCGTGCTAAACACATGCATTATATTAGATTGTACTAATAATAGCACGTATTAAGCACTTACTTATGAAAACGGTATCAACAAGGTTTTTTTTGGTTTAATCTTTCAGTACAAGAATTTATGTATGACACTAGCTAACCTACTAGGAAAAGTCACCAACACACTTAAGTTATCTTTTTGTCATTCTCCTTACACACGCATTATGCAAACATAAGGGTGAGCAAACGGACCGGATGGACCGGACCGACCGACAAAACCGACCGGACCGGACCGGACCGGACCGACCACATTCGGTCCGGTCCTCGGTCTAGGCTTTTTAGCTAAATCGGTCCTCGGTCCGGTCGGTCCGGTCCGGACCGACAAAAAAAACCGAAAAAACGTGCCAAAATATGCCTAATTGGACCGGACCGACCGAAGACCGGACCGGACCGAGACCGGACCGACCACATTCGGTCCGGTCTCGGTCTATGGTTTTTCCGGTTCTCGGTCTTCGGTACGGTCCGGTCTTGGCCGGTCCAGTCCGGTTTTTGGACCATGCTCAGCCTTATGCAAACATACCGTAGACGCACACTACACAAATAAGATACACATTCATCGCATCCATGCACCAAATGTAGCATGTTTGGTAAAAACAGAAACTGTATGCGTATTATATAAGTTGCCATTGAGCTTTATTTAGTGGCTTATCTTTTAAGAATTTGAGTTTCTCTAAAAGCATATATACTCCGTATGACAAGCTTTTTTTTTTTTTTTTTTTTTTTTTTCATCTTTTCACAGAAGTTTATTAGAGAAGCCGAGCGTCAAACACTTCTGTTGCGCACTCGTACCTTTACGTACTTTTATTCCATGAAGCAATACTATACATCTGATTTAATGTTACTCCAAGATGTATCGGCTAGTTACATAAAAAAATATCATACTTTTATTATTTATGTGACATATATATTTATAAAAACATAATTTCTATCATATTATTGCTCACAAATACTTGATTAAGATGAATAAATCATCTTTAGTGCTATTTGGTCAAAGAATTTTAATTCTAGGCTATTTAAATAAGTCTTAAATATTTATGTTTTCTCCGGTGCAAAACTGAAGAAGTCAGAGCAATTTCATGTTATAATACAAGTTGGGTATTCATGTTATAATACAAGTTGGGTAGTGGAAGGGAACAATGAAATCTTTTGTTCACCTACCTTTTTATATTGCTAAAACAAGAATATACAAATATACAATGAGAGTGCACATGCATCGCAGTATAAAATATCTCACACAAACTTTCTCAATAGACTACACGAATCAAATCAAATCAAATAAAAAAGAATGATTCGATCATAAAAATCTTGTACAATTATAAATTAAATACCGAAATATTTTAAAAGATTAAAGTACTTAATCAACTTGACATAAATTATTACATTTCGATCACTGCATTGGGATTTTACATGGTGCTTTGGAAGTGTATGTTTCTGTTTGAGTGTACTAGATATAATACCCGTGCACGCACGAGATTTTTACTAGAAGTTTTAGTTGTATACTATTATCAATTAAAGAACAAACAATTGAATGTAACTTAAATTTAGTTTTAGCAATAATTTTTTAATGGAAATTATATTTCATTAGCCAAGCAATATGTGTAAGATTTTGATTTTAGGATGACGCCCAAAAATGTTGTTGTAGAGCAAAAAAATGTAGATGAGTAAGAATTTCAGTTTTGGACAATTTTTGGGCACTTTTACGATGTTTGGCAAAAGTAGCAGTAGCAGTGAGCTGTGAGCAGTAGCCAAAAAAGCTCACAGCTTCATAAAGAAGCATTGGGAAAATGAGCTTTTCTAAAAAATAGCGAACCCCACAGCTCTCATGCCAAACGAACACTAAAAATAAAAAAGCTCATTGTTCACCGCTCATTGCCAAAAAAAGCTCCAAAAAGCTTTGTGTCAAACATAGTCAAAGGCCTATTTTTATCAATTCTTTTCATTTCATGTGAGTCCTTTTTTTATCCTCCTCTACTTTCAATTTTTTTGTTTAATTTTTAAAAATCAATATTTTTAAAATTTTAAATTCTATTTATTTAATAATTTAAAAACTATATATTATTTAATTATATCTTTCTCTCTTCTCATTTACAATAAATCCAAATTCAAAGCCTAATCCTAGTCCTAGTACCATTTACAAATCAAACGCGCCCTTATTCAGTTGAATAAGAACCAACATACCCGACTCGACCGCCGGGTCAACTCGGTTTTATGCAGATGTCCAAACACCCATTCTCTACTTTTCAAACACTACTTTTGGTGCACAAAAACAGAAAAGAGCCATAAATCTACTCTCCAAACACCCTCTTTCTGCTGTAAAAAAACAAATAAAAGGTAGAAAATAGTGCATAAACATAAACTTTCCAAACAGCCATAAATCCTACGATTGAACTGATGTATGAGATTAAGACCCACTTGGTGTTCTATCTTTAGAATCTATAATAATAACAAAATTCAAAAAAAACATCCAAGTAAATACAATGATATCTGTATTTATGCATACACTCCTCATATCAAACAAAAATAGCACATGACGTATGGAAAAAAATACCTTCATCACTAATGTTAATAGAAAAGGGTCGGTGGCGCTAGAGTACAAAAGGGTATAGAAAGAGTGAAAAAGTGGAATAAGGTACTAAATACTCGGTGTTTATTATTTCAACTTTTAATAATACATAAAAAAGGAAACCCGGCGGTTATTTTTTACCTAGGTTGACCTTGGTTTCTTTAAAACTGGTGGTTCGAACTGGGTTTCAAATAGTCAACAAACCGGTTAGTTTTGACCGGTTTTTAAGGCCGAAACCGGTTCAACCGGTTGACCCGGTCGGGTCGAACCGGGTTTCAAAACACTGCATAAAAGTAGACCAATGGCTCAAATGTCACAAAAAAATGGTCATTTTTTTTTACCATTTGTAATCGCGCAATTTAATAAGATCAGCTATGCTTAATAATCTACATCGAATTTATTTTGTTAAAGATTAAGAATAAGAGTACACGTGTTAGAAATTATAACATAAGAGAACAACGGGAAATAATACTTGCCTTGAACTTAAGAGAGGATAAAATTATTCAAAAATACTACACAAGCAACACCAAGGACGAGTTTCTAAACAACTTTAAATTATCAACATAGGTAAAAACAATCTGATGTAGTTTTAATTATACAACATATTTTAATACCTAAAAGCCAATCTCTGTTACACAAGATGTATATGGATAGATGAATGTCTTGCTATTCATGATAGGTCCATATCATTAGATCATTAATTACTTATAGAGTCTGAACCAGCACCAGCCTGTACATTAGTTGTTAATAGCGGATCTCTTCTCGTAGTGCAGACCGAAAATCAAGTAAAGTGCCAACAGTAGTGTTTGGAATTGCTTATTTAAGTGCAAAATCAAATATTAATTTAAACAGAGCCTAATAAATACTTGTACAAAAATAATTCCACATAGACATAAGAAGGTGTGCTGTGTAGGAACATGCTATGTGGACCATGGAAAGATGCGACATTACCGGTTTTGACCTTGCACGTGGATGACAACTATGTTTATAGAAAGGCGATCGCTTTAGCTATAACATACCTTTAAGGGAATCACCCTAAACTTGATGACGGCAATGGATTTTGTAAACTTGATGATGGTAATGTATTTCGTGTTCTTGCTGTTGCGTCATTTCTTGACCTTCATGTATTGTTAGTCTAATATTATTCAGTATTATTTGCCCTTTTGGTGGTAAATGGTTATGGAGGATAATGCCGTGACTGGATTGCTTGAATCATTGATGCCAACAACCTTGTGATCTAGTCACTTGATGAGGCGAAAAATGAACCACTTTTAGGGGGTCATTTAAGCCCGAATCCGAATTTATTTGATCAAATAGTGCCCTAAATAGTTCCTTTTGTGATTTTAGGTACTTTGGGAGAGAAATCTGGAAAAGGAAGCAAATCGGACGTTTTTGGAGCATAAAAGTGAAGAAAACGCCAAAGTCTTAATTTTCCAAGCTGGGAACAGTAGGTGACGGCGTCAAGAGCAAAAGCTTGACGGCGTCAAGAGCAAATCTCATGAATTTCCATGACGACCCAGAACGGATTTGACGGCGTCACGTAGGAAGGGCGTCAAGAGTAAAAGAGTCATGACGGCCTGTAAGTACTTAAGTCTTGACGGCGTCAGAAGTGGATCTAGGCAGTCCGAGGAGAGTTTTGGCGGCGAGGTGACGGCGTCACAAGATTACTCTTGACGCCGTCAGACCTATTTTTCTATATATAGTTTTCTATTTTTCACACAATAAAAGGAGAAGTTTTGGGAGAAACCCTAAGTACAATTTTGGTGTAACTTTACAGGTTTTTCAAGGGTTCCAACCCCTTGATACCTTGCATGATTAATCAAGATAAGTGTTCTTCTAATTCAATCAATATGTCTATGTGTTGGTTGTCTATATCATGTTCTTGTCTTAATTCTATCATGCTAGGCTAGATCTCTTTTGTATTTGCTTAGATCTAATGAAACCTAGATATTGATTATGTGTTGATTACTTGTTTATTCTTGTTTTGGATGAATGATTTATATGTTAGGCTTAAGAAAACTGGCAGATCTCCAAATGGTAACATGCTTGAACGTCTTAAGAAACATGAACCGAGGCGCACTAGGTCTTTATTGGTTGTATTTAATGCATGAGCCACTGTTTACAATCCCTATAGTTGTGCTGGGCATGGTGTAGGAGGAGATAAGAGCTCATAGAATTGGGGAGTTATGTGTGCCTCCCCATGAATGGTATTAAGGAATACGATCCGTCATCCATGCAATTATAACAAGTAATTAACGTGTAAAAGATATCTAGGGAGTAGTGAAATCTAAGTAAACACATTTTCTCCAATTACTGCTCACAACCTTAGTATAATTTAGCTTATTTTCATTTTTATTATTTTATTTTGATTGCATCTTAGTATTGGGTTAGTTGAATAGCAACTAATTCCGCCCAAATCCTTCAAACCCCGAGATTTTACTTGCTTTCATAAAAATATAAAAACACAAAAATAATCATCCATCACCTTTAGAACTAGTATTTAGGCTTTCTAATCCTAGCAACACTATTCCTAAGCTGAACGATCAATCCCCCGGTACTTGTCACTATACTATACTACAACGATCAGGTACACTGCCTAGTGGGGGTTGTAAGCTTCTCGAGATCCCTCGAGAGGTAAAGCCTGTTGCGATTCCCACGCACCAAGTTTTTGGCGCCGCAGCCCGGGGAAATAGTTATTGTCTAGGTTAGGATTTCTTTTTATTAGGTCTACTTGCTAGATTCCTTTCTAGTAAGATTTTATTTTTATTTTTAGGTCTTCTTTAGTTTATCTCATTTCTTTGTGCTTTTGTTCGTAACTCTTTACCACCCGACACCATGGACAACGGGAACATCTTTGAACCCGTCATCCCACCACAACAAAACCCACCACTAGAACCCCTTAGGTCCCGAACCTTAGGAGAGTATTCCCGACCTAGCCACCAAGGCTACCGAAACACCATTGAGCTCACCGGAGCCAATGTGACCCCCTTGCGATCCGACACCATCCGGTTGGTGCAAAGCGGATGTGCATTCCATGGACTTCGTTCCGAAGATCCAATTCAACATCTTAAGGACTTCCTCAAAACCGTAGATTCCATAGACCTAGGTGTTGAAACTAGAGAGACTACCCGTTTACGTCTATTCCAATTCTCTCTACGGGATCAAGCTAGTTAATGGCTTGAGCGTTTACCCGCGGGATCCATCACCACATGGGATGATCTCACCACTCGTTTCCTTGCTCAATTTTTCCCACCGGGGAGAACTACTAAGCTTAGAAAAATCTCTTTATGAAACATGGACTCGTTTCAAGGACCTACTCCAAAAAGTCCCTCATCATGGCATAGATCTTTGGCTCCAAGTCCAAATTTTTTATGACCATATCGACATCTCCACGAGGCGAGCCATTGACCAATCGGCCGGTGGTAAGCTACGTGATCTTAGTGCAGAACAATCATGGGAATTCATAGAAGATCTTGCTCTCTATGACAATGAAAGTTGGAACGATCCCCGTGACTTGAACAAAACGGTCAAGGTAATATCTTTGCCTTCGAACAATTCTAGCACTCCCGACCGTAGGATCATGGAGTTTGAGGACCAAGTCAAGTTTCTCATGAAATCTTACGATGCTCCTAAGCCTTCAAGCCAAGTGAACAAAATCACTTGTTCATGCGAATTATGTAGTGGTCCCCACGACACTCGTGATTGTGTGGAACTCCCCGGAACAGCTTTTGCGGACTACGCATCCACGCGTACCGACGAAGCGGGAGATAAGTGGTACACTTTCAAGCCCGAGCCAAACACTTACGGTGATTCATACAACCCCTCATGGAAAAATCACCCAAACCTTAGGTGGAAACAAAATCAACCCAATTCTTCCAATCCGCCTAATCGTTACCAACCAAACGGTCCACCATCCAACCGTACTTTCAACAACAATCCTTCTAACAACTATGGTAGTACCAACAATCTTGAAGGATTGATGTCAAAGTTTATGGCATCTCAAGAAACTCGCATATCTAAGTTTGAAGCCGATTTCAAACACAAGCAAAGCGAGATGACCACTAGAATTAACGCATTGTTGAAAGTTCTCAATGACCGAGAAATGGGAGCACTCCCAAGCGACACAATCAAGAATCCGAAACTAAACGTTAATTTCATATCTTCAGTTTCGTCACCCACTTCATGTCCACAATACTACTCGGTCAAATCAACGAGCACGTGTTTCAAACAAAACCAAGTTCTTCAAAAGGACCAATCAAACAAGACACCCAATATAGAGCCGGTCAAAAGTATAGTTGAAACACCTCCTACGCAAGACCTTGACGATGAATTCAAGGAACTTCACCTTGAACGCCCCGTCATTGATGTCTTAGCGCGTGCTCCTTACTATAGTGCCCTCCTAGAAAAATATGAGAAGTTCAAACTAGGTAAAAATGGGACCGCCTTCGTTCAAAACAAGTTGCCTAAAAAGCTTGATGATCGGGGTACATTTGTTTTGCCTTGTAAGATAGGAAGATCCGAAGCTTTCGACACACTAGCCGATTTAGGGTCAAGCCTCAACTTGATTCCCTTATCCTTATTCACCGCTCTTAAGCTAGGAAAGTTAGAGGAAACGGAGGTATTGATAGGGCTAGCGGATGGGAGTATTGCCCACCCGGTTGGAATGATTAAGGATGTAGTTGTTCACGTAGGAAAGTTAACTATACTAGCGGATTTTCACGTCCTAGACATGGTTAGTGACACTACATGCCCATTATTGGTAGGAAGAGGATTTTTAGCAACCGCTAGCGCCATGATAGATTGTAAGGAGTCTAAGATAGCGGTAGGTGAAGGAGATACTTGGTCGGTATACGATGTAAAGAAGCATAGTTATGATTGTGATGATGAACCGACACCGCATTAGGTAGAGATGAATAGGAGACCATCTAGATACGGACCTTGGATAGAAAGGAACTTCATAGGACCTCAATGCCCATTTTATCTAGAGAAAGATTTTATAGAAAAGACACATTCAGTAGAACAACTCATAGCTAGAGATGAAGAGCTAGACCCCTTTGAGGACCCCTTAGTCTTTAGGAAGATGATTGAGTTCTTCAGCGTAATGCCTATTAATATAGAGATGAATAAGTGGAAAAGAGAGGGAGACAAGTGTAAATGGAGGTGGGACAAGCCACCTAAAGAAGGTGACGGGTCATGGCATATTAGAATGACCTTGTATGATCCGGATGGAGAAAAGTTTGAAAGGTCATACCATACTAAGGAAACCGATAGGAAGTTGAAACCTAAGTTTGATCCCAAAGATATCCTCAACGAGGAGCTCACCCGTATCACGTAGTAACCCATGACCTTGAGTCTAGCTACATGACTCGTAAATAAAGAAAAGCGCTTCTTGGGAGGCAACCCATGTTTTGTGTGATTTTATTTGTTTGATTGTTATTTGCTTCCGTATACATGCTTTATTTTTATTGTTGGTAGATCATGTTTCTAAACTAAATAGTGGAAATACTTTACTTTGTTGTTTTGGCCTAGTCTTAACTCCATCTAAAGGTATTTTTGCAAAAGATAAGTGTAAGGGGAAACCCCAAATATGCTTTTAAGAAACAACCGATCATGATTCTCCACAATATTAAATGAACATGTATATTCGTATTTGTTAGAGTCAAATGCTTGTATTGAGTCATAATGAAGTTTTGCAGGATTTTCCAGGAAGTAGGACCAAGTTTTTCCAGAAATTTTCCGGAAACTTAACATAAGGATTTCTGCAGGTCCATTCTGACGGCGTCAGGGGTTTACTCTTGACGGCGTCAGGAGTTAAAAATCTGAAAATTTTACCGGTTTTGTTTTTCTAACGGAGTCTTATGATTTTTGTGAATTATTAAGTTTTATAATCTCCAGGAGATCTGCAAACTTCATTCCACAAGCATTATATCTTATCTTGTTTTCTAGGTTTAGAAACTTATATAGAATGCCACCGATTTTACGCGAGGTTGTCTTGTCTATTTTGTCAGGTTTTACAGGTTATGTGTGACAAGAAGATGATTTATATTCTGGAAGAGAAGCTTTGATTGTTCATTTTCTTGGAGAAAGATTTAACCTGGCCATCCTATTATCCATACCGAGCGAATCAGGGGAGTATTTGATTTCATTCTCTTTACTATTTCACTTTTACATTTTTTACTTGAACATTGGGGACAATGTTCATCTTAAGTGTAAGAGGAGGGTAAAAAGATGATACCTTACATATGCACTTTCGCTTAAGTTTGTTTTGTTTAATGGTAGATGTGTAATAAAACTATGAGAAATACTTGTTAGTGCAATTTTAGCGCCAAATTTAAAATTTTTTACAACATTTAGGAGTGAAACTTTAGCCATAGCAAGCGTCTCATGGATAGGAGATTGTATGACTAGCACATGACCGTATATTCAGAAAAATTTTCCACCCAAATATGTGAGGTTCGCCTTTAGATTTGATAGGAAAAGCATTCATTATTAGTGCTTATGAGTGTACCGGTAGCATTTAGATTCTAGAACTTGCGTTAGTGATGCATCCCGAGACCGCTAGTGAGACTACATTCGTGTGGTATGATTTACTACATGATAAGAGGCATTAGGATTACCCTTGTGTTAAACCCGTATTATAATTACTTGGCTAGTTAAGTCAACTAATTTTTCCCACACCCTTAGCGTTGTACTCATTTTTAGTACACGAAACCCCTAGTACACCCCTCCGAGCCTATCTTTTCGTTTCTAACTTTAAGCATTTTACTTAAAGGAAGAATTTGTTACACCCCACTTAAATGTACAACCAAATCGCCTTAGCCTTCCGTGTATGCGCTCATTTTTAGTGCATTATTGTTATTTGTTTAACCCTAAGTTAACTTTCTAATTGATTACATGGTTGCTAAGTCGAGTCATATCCTTGTACATATTGTTTTGGGACGATTGGGACTCATGGGTAAGTACTTATTTTATGGAGTAATGGGGAAGAACATCATTTATTACCCCCATATGTACGTTAATCTTAAAAGTGCTCCAAGTGTTTTGATTTTCTTAATTCGAGTCATTAGATTAGTTTACTGTAAAGTATGTAAAGATTCAAGTGTAAGGGAAATGTCCATTCCCTATGATGTATTATTTTGGATGGTAGGGTAAGAGTGTATGCAAAAATAAAAAATAAAAAAAAAATAAAATAAAATAAAATAAAATAAAATAAAATCATCGAAAAAATCAAAAAATCAAGAAAAAGAAAAAAAAAAATAAAAAAGGAAAAAGAGAAAAAAAACATACGGACTACCATCCCTTTTTATTCTATGTTCATTTTATGTTTTTGTTATTTTTCATTTATTAGCTTAAGTTGAGTCTAGTCTTGGCTTAGCAACGCCATCTTGTACATGTAATTGACTAAGATTGTTAACTCGCCACCAGTAAAAACTTCCTTTATCCAACAAAACCGTGTATTTCATATCCCTACACCTAACGTTACAACCCTTTAAAAGACCTCTTTGATAGTTTATCCTAGGTGCTTACGCCATGTGATGGAGGTTTGATCCTTTCCCAAGCCTATGGTAATCTATTTTGCTATGACAGGTAGTGAGAGATATCTTCCGTTTCCATATTGTAATTTATACTTTATTACACCCGAGAGATGTGAGTATCTAAACACTATTTGTGAGGTGCTTGTGTATGACCTCCGTGCTTGTCTTTGGTCTTTAGTGGAACAATTATTTGTTGTAATTACTTTTATATTAGTGTTAAATGACCCCTAACTTGTCTTTTGAGTAGAATAAAAGCGCATTTGCTTGAGGACAAGCAAATCTCAAGTGTAAGGGTATATGATGAGGCGAAAAATGAACAACTTTTAGGGGGTCATTTAAGCCCGAATCCGAATTTATTTGATCAAATAGTGCCCTAAATCGTTCCTTTTGTGATTTTAGGTACTTTGGGAGAGAAATCTGGAAAAGGAAGCAATTCGGACGTTTTTGGAGCATAAAAGTGAAGAAAACGCCAAAGTCTTAATTTTCCAAGCTGGGAACAGTAGGTGACGGCGTCAAGAGCAAAAGCTTGACGGCGTCAAGAGCAAATCTCATGAATTTCCATGACGACCCAGAACGGATTTGACGGCGTCACGTAGGAAGGGCGTTAAGAGTAAAAGAGTCATGACGGCCTGGAAGTACTTAAGTCTTGACGGCGTCAGAAGTGGATCTAGGCAGTCCGAGGAGAGTTTTGGCGGCGAGGTGACGGCGTCACAAGATTACTCTTGACGCCGTCAGACCTATTTTTCTATATATAGTTTTCTATTTTTCACACAATAAAAGGAGAAGTTTTGGGAGAAACCCTAAGTACGATTTTGGTGTAACTTTACAGGTTTTTCAAGGGTTCCAACCCCTTGATACCTTGCATGATTAATCAAGATAAGTGTTCTTCTAATTCAATCAATATGTCTATGTGTTGGTTGTCTATATCATGTTCTTGTCTTAATTCTATCATGCTAGGCTAGATCTCTTTTGTGTTTGCTTAGATCTAATGAAACCTAGATATTGATTATGTGTTGATTACTTGTTTATTCTTGTTTTGGATGAATGATTTATATGTTAGGCTTAAGAAAACTGGCAGATCTCCAAATGGTAACATGCTTGAACGTCTTAAGAAACATGAACCGAGGCGCACTAGGTCTTTATTGGTTGTATTTAATGCATGAGCCACTGTTTACAATCCCTATAGTTGTGCTGGGCATGGTGTAGGAGGAGATAAGAGTTCATAGAATTGGGGAGTTATGTGTGCCACCCCATGAATGGTATTAAGGAATACGATCCGTCATCCATGCAATTATAACAAGTAATTAACATGTAAAAGATATCTAGGGAGTAGTGAAATCTAAGTAAACACATTTTCTCCAATTAATGCTCACAACCTTAGTATAATTTAGCTTATTTTCATTTTTATTATTTTATTTTGATTGCATCTTAGTATTGGGTTAGTTGAATAGCAACTAATTCCGCCCAAATCCTTCAAACCCCGAGATTTTACTTGCTTTCATAAAAATATAAAAACACAAAAATAATCATCCCTCACCTTTAGAACTAGTATTTAGGCTTTCTAATCCTAGCGACACTATTCCTAAGCTGAACGATCAATCCCCCGGTACTTGTCACTATACTATACTACAACGATCAGGTACACTGCCTGGTGGGGGTTGTAAGCTTCTCGAGATCCCTCGAGAGGTAAAACCTGTTGCGATTCCCACGCATCATCACTAATATGACATATGCATCATTTCAATATTGTACTCAACTTCTCATAAGATAGACCTACATTAAAATGAATATAGTAGTGAAAATGGGAAATTTTTTTTAAATAAAAGTAGGAAATGGTGAGAAGGGTGTGAAACAAAAATGAACTTGCTTTTCTCTATACCCTGTTCTGTAGGAATACGCTCTGGACAATGCATTACGGAGCTCTATATCATGTTCTTTCTTGGTTGACTACCAACAGGACGCTGCATTGTGTTTCTACATCTGAATAAATCACGTAAGTAGTTTCTGTAAGGCCAAGATTAACAGCAGTCAGATGCTACGCCAAATAAGACTAAAACATTGAAACCGAACAGCAACAAAACCTCATCCGGGAAGTATTGCCCGGGTGATTTCTTCATCAATTCAGCCCTACATTCATAAGACAAAATATCAGCCAACTGAATCCCACAACATAAAATGAATCAACCATCAGTTTTGCATATCCACTTACAAATCACCGCCTTCACAGTATCCCATCACAATACAAACATAGCATCCCCACATTACGGCAAACCAATATTCATTCAGATCAAATAACATTACAAACTACAAAAGTAACCCAAAAAATATAATCCTAACCTTGTCAACCCAAGCTTCTTTAAACTCGACAATAAACGGAAGCTGAATCGGCGTAATTAAAGCCATCTAAACATCAAAAAACTCCACAACATTAAAAAAACAACACTATTTTGAGCCTTTTATAAGAAACATAAAATGAATAAAGAAAAAGGAACCTCTTGATGGGCAGATCTTCTACATCTTTCGGTCATTCTAGCAAGACGAATATTTTTTCAAAACACATCTACATTTTGGTTAACAATTACCATGAATGCAATTCGATCTTCACAGCCTGACTAAACAAACAAAATTGAAACTTTAAACAAAAAATTAAGACTCAAGTTAACCTTCAACCTTATAATAGTTTCTAAACTTCTTCCAATTTAACATTCATCGACATTGGTTTATAAACTTCAACATTTACTAAACTTCAACATTAACAGGTTAATGTTTATCGAGTACAAATCACTGAAAGATTTATAGTAGTTTAGCTACCCACAGTGAAACAGGTTCTTTTCTAGGCTTCCAGATGCCATGAATTCATACACCAAGATGTGATGATTTCCTCGCAAAAGTATTCAATAAGCTCCACAAGATTTGGGTGTTGCAATTGTCCTAAATAACTCACTTATGCCTGGAAATTAGATATGAACAAATACACGGTTCAAGAACTTCTACATTCGTCACGTGAAGTATAATAAACCAAGAAACACGTTTGGAAGTACATACCAGCCATTCCCTATCACCTTGAATTCGTTTTAGATAAAAAAATATTTTAGTACAAAATGTTTCTGGTCCCGTCTTAACTCAATAGAAATGGAAGGGTTTGGTTTTATTCAACATATAAATGATGAAACCAAAATTTTCACTTATTAATTTGAAATGTCGGTGAACAGGGTTGACTCAACCTTGATCATTAGAATTTATTGCATTTGCTTTTTACAGCATAAGTAAATCCAAAAAGTATTTCCTGAACTGGAACCAAAAAATAAGCAATCAGAAACGTTAAGAAGCATTGCAATTATTTAGAAAATCAGATACCATGTGATTTAATTAGCCTAATAATGCTACAAAATATGGGGGTAATGAATCAAAGGAATATATAGATTAAGAAATTTAGATATACGAAAAAGCTTAATGCACACATATACCTGTTTAGATTATGATGAGCTTGGGTTCATGTAAATTGTGTTTTAAAATTTATCACTCACTTTAATTGAATGGTTGGTTGGTTTGTGATCTTTGTTGAGAATATAGATAATAATGGAGTGTTTGTAACTACTTTTCGGATTGGTTTGGAAACACAATCAAACCGCATATAGCACTGACCTGTGATCCCATATTGCAGTCCGAATATTTTGCTATCTGGATGAATTGAAGTTCCAGCTAAGCTGGGACACTCCAAACTTATTTCTCAACAGGCAAGAACCCTAATGATGACCCAAAAAAAATAAAAAAATAAATAAAAAAAAGAAGAAGATGAAGAAGCTTATAAGTATTTTATTTAATATGATATTAAAGATGATCATAATTTGATCATGTAGTAACTATAATCTACACACACCACAACCTAGCTAAGTTAGAAGTCAAAAGAATGATATATAGAAGTTACTCTCAACATGAATATGGGTGCAGCCTCGTTTGGTAATCACAAACATAGTATAACTGAAATATGAGTGAAGCCACAACTATCCAAGTTAGAGAAAATAAACTTGAGTGAATCAGTTAGTTATATGACAATTTAGACCCACTTACCCATAAATGGGTCGTTTTGGTTGTACTTTTTTTTTTTTAAATCTCCAAAGCCTTTAATTTGAAAACTTGGCTAAGTGTGTTTAGTTATAACTATTTGGTAATGAGATATGAAATTTCTAATAAAAATTTATATATTTTAGACTAATATGCTTCCAGTATCACAAACTTCCAAATTCCAGTCCAAAGCATATCAATATTCACCAAAATACCAAACATGACTCGAAGTAGTTGTATTTTTAAGCTTTGTTCTAATATCACTAATTGTACCTATTAGATATATCTAAATAGCCCACATCATGACATTTACAAATAAATAATTCAAATAACTCTGCGTGTACATGCGGGCTTTATTTTAGTTTAAATTGGTATTTCTTAACAACTTTTGATCCAAACATCGTGTTTAGACTTGCTAATCCCATCCTAGTGGAACTGGGTCCACCGGGTAACTTTTTGGAACTTCACAGGTTAGGATCCGGTTTTGACCAGACCCGCTCCAAACAAATAAAAAAGTGACCCGGTTTAATCCATGACAATAAGACAGCATTTAACATATGTTTTTAAATTGTGGGGAAAATTCATTAAAACTACAAACCTTGAACCTTTGTAACCTCTGGTGATACGTCATATATTACAGTTGACGAAGGCCATTTAAGCCGATAAGCCCGTGTATCTGTTCCATCCGAAAATAATACAACCTGAACAGATAAGCCATATTGCTTAATAATTCATCAAGTTAAGTAGCAAATTTGAAGAAAAGGGTACTTGTTTAGCTCCAGTAATGGCCTTAGTTGCATTAAGCGTCTCATCATTGATAAATTCAGAACCAATGCAGTAACGGTGCACCTTATGCTCTAACTTTAAATCAAACACAAGTTTAGTAAGCGCAAACCAGCCAAACTCATAACATCAAAACTCATAACAAACACCAAACAATCAACAAAACACCAAAAGGTATACCAACCACTAAACCTTAAATAAAATTTAGCATGTAAAATCTTGTAACCCCTATTTTATAACAATTCAGATAAAAAATTTAATAGTTGACCAGTAGGAGCCTCAATTTTGACTTTCTATTACTAAGACACTCGGTCACCACCGCATCACAAATAATGTTGGCTTAGGGTTCATACTCAATTGTGTGAGAAAATTAAATTTTAGATATACATACCTTATTCTTGAAGGACTCAATCAAAGTTAGGCATAACCTTTCATTCTTTTAAATGTTTTGTTTTTTCTTCCACCTTTAAACAATCTGATTCGTTTTAGTCAATATGATTTAGGGATTAGGGTTACAAACTTCCAATTTAAAGATAGAAGTCGGTCTTTGGAAGTTTTGTGTCAAAAGGGTGGTTTTGTTTGTTCCAATTTTCGTTTCAACCCCTGAGTTCTTTGTAAATTAACTTCGTTTCTAAAAAGTTTTATTTATTATACTTTTGACACATATACTTTTGTACATAATTTTTTTTATAAAACCTTGCAAAAACGAATTTTTCTAAGTTTTAGGTAAATAAGGAAATATTTAGGGTTTTTAAATTAAAAATATTCAAATAAAATAAAATAAAATAAATAGATTATTACTTAATAAGGAATGATTTGAATTTTTTGAAATGCAAAAGTCCCCACTAGGGGTTTTATTTTATTATATAAAAGATATATATCTATGCAAACAAATTACGTGGATGTTTGTAATTAGTATAACGAGTTAATTGCATTTTTGGTCCCTGTGGTATGGCCAAATTGCAGATTTGATCCCTAAAACTTTGAAATTGCACCAGACGTCCCCATTTTCAAGTTTCTGTTGCATTTTTGGTCCCTAGGCCACCTTGGGCCAATGTTAAATGACCTAACTACCCCCTCTTTCCACGGGGACCAAAAATGCAATTAATACTTTACATTTTCTTTTTAGTTTTTACAATATACGTCCTTGTAATTTGCACAAAAATTCACATTCGGTTCTTTTTTCAATTTTCTCTCACGAATCATCCCAATTGTTGTTAAATTTTGCCGTTTTCGTCCTTGTTGCCAACGATCGTTAGTATTTATCATTTTCATCAGTTTTTATATGTTTTCGTCCGTTTTTATACGTTTTCTTCCATTTTCTATGTTTTCATCCGTTTTTCTACGTTTTCATCTGTTTTTATACGTTTTCGCCTGTTTTATACGTTTTTGTCTGTTTTTTTACGTTTTCGTCCGTTTTATACGTTTTTGTCAGTTTTTCTACTTTTTCGTCAGTTTTTTTAAGTTTTCGTCCATTTTTCTTTCGTTTTCGTCCTTTTTTATAAGTTTTCGCTCATTTTTATATGTTTTCGCCTGTTTTTCTTACATTTTCGTCCGTTTTTATACGTTCTCGTCCGGTTTTCTACATTTACGCCCTTTTTTCTTATGTTTTTATTCGTTTCTATACATTTTCACCCATTTTTATACGTTTTGATTTGTTTTTCTTATGTTTTATGACGTTTTCGTATATTTTTGTCCGATTTTATACTTTTTCATCCATTTTTTATGTTTTCATTAGTTTTCTTACGTTTTCGTTCGTTTTATACGTTTTCGCTCGTTTTAATATGTTTTCATATGTTGTTCTTTCGTTTTCGTCCGTTCTTATACGCTTTCGCCCATTTTGATACGTTTTTGTCTGTTTTTCTTACGTTTTCATCCATTTTTATACGTTTTGTCCGTTTTTCAACGTTTTCGTTCATTTTTCTTACGTTTTAGTCCATTTTTATATGTTTTCGCTCGTTTTAATATGTTTTCGTATAATTTTCTTACGTTTTTATCCATTTTTATACGTTTTTGTCCATTTTTCTACATTTTCAAACGTAAAATAGACAAAAGCTTATAAAAATAGATGAAAACGTAAGAAAAATGGACAAAAATGTAGAAAAATGGATGAAAAAGTATAAAAACGGACAAAAACTGACGAAAACGTAAGAAAAACAGACAGAAAACATATAAAATGGGCGAAAACGTAAAAAAATGGACGAAACGTAAGAAAATGTAAGAAAAACGGAAGAAACGTAGAAATCGTAAAAAAAAATAGACGAAAACGTATAAAAACGGACAAAAACATTTGAAAACGTAAGAAAAACAGGAAAAAAAAAAGTATAAAAAGGGGTGAAAATGTATAAAAACGTATAAGAATGGATAAAAACGTAAGTAAAACAGACGGAAACATATAAAAATGTGCGAAAACGTATAAAAACAGACAAAAATGTAAGAAAACGTAAGAAAAACGGACGAAAACGGACTAAAATAAACGAAAACGTAAGAAAAAGTAAGAAAAACATATCAAAGTGTATAAAAACGGGCTAAAACGTATAAAAACGGAAGAAAACGTAATAAAAACAGACAAAAACATAGAAAACGGACAAAACGTATAAAATGGACGAAAACGTTAGAAAAAAGACGAAAAAGTATAAAAACGGGCGAAAACGTATAAAACGGATAAAAACATAAGAAAGTAAGAAAACGGAAAATAACGTAGAAAAATGGACGAAAACGTAGAAAAACTGACGAAAACGTATAAAAACGGATGAAACCGTAAGAAATACAGACGAAAACGTAGAAAAATGGACGAAAACGTAGAAAAATGGACGAGAACATATAAAAGCGGACGAAAACGTATAAAACAGATTAAAAATATTAAATACTAACGATCGTTGGCAACAAGGATGAAAACGGTAAAATTTGACAACAATTGAGATGATTCGTGAGAGAAATTTGAAAAAAATGACCGAATGTGAATTTGTGTGCAAATCACAAAGACGTTTCTTGTAAAAATTGAAAAGAAAATATAAAGAGTTAATTGCGTTTTTGGTCCCTGTGGAAAGAGGGGGTATTTAGGTCATTTAACAATGGCCCAAGGTGGCCCAGGGACAAAAAATGCAATGGAAACTTGAAAATGAGGACGTCTAGTGCAATTTCAAAGTTTTAGGGACCAAATCTGCAATTTGGCCATACCACAGGGACAAAAAATGCAATTAACTCTAGTATAACTTAATATAGTTTGCATTTTGTATATGTAATCTTACTATTGTTAATAAAACTAGTTATAACACCCGCGCACGCGCGGTTTGTTTTTTTTTTTTTTTTTTTTTTTTTTTTTTAAATCATATATTTGTATTTATAAAAAACAAATAATTTAATCTTTGTTTTGGTTTGATTTATAATGTTTAATTATAGTTTTTTATTATTAAAGATAATTTTTTAAAAATTTTAATCCTATTGTTAATTGTATTTTAGCTATATTTTTTGTATTTATCTTCCACTTATGTTATGGATAAATATAAAATATTACCTAATAAGAAAATATTTTTTTAATAAAATTATTATTAAATAAAGTATGAATCTATTTTTTTGAAATAAAAAATCCTAATAGGGATTTTGTTTTATTATATAAAAGATACTGGATATTTGTATCACACTGTAATTTATTGAGTCAAGATGTTACCCATACAATTATACGTACAAAACTACAATTGTACATATGCATGGCTAATGCATGTATATCGCACACATGCACAATGGCGGAACTATGTAGGGATAGAGGAGGGTCCTGGCCTCCCAAAATTTGCGGCACTCAATGTAAATATTATAAGTTTTAAAGGTAATTTAGTTAAGATCACAAACAAATCTCCTATTCGTCTCCCCCAAAATAAATTCAGCCCCTCAAAAAAATGTTCAAGTTCCGCCACTTCACATGCATGATGGAACATACACAATTTTACATGGAATTTCTAGAAAAAGTAACTAAAACGTACTCTTGATTAAGAATCAAATATAAATATGGCAAATGAGGCAAAACGGTACTCAAGTTAAAGGGTCATTTTCTAATTCTAATTAAAGTATTAAGGTGTCTTTATATTTTTATTTTCTTTTTAATGACATAAAAGGATAGTCAACTTATTATTTTGCCTAATTTAAGAATTTCATGGATATTTAACGATCATCCGTTAGGGTTCATTTAAAATCAACCATCGCTACCGCTTCAACTAACCACCTCTGCCATCACCACCCACCACTCACCACTTCAAACCTCACTTCGATGGCGATGATGGCTGAGGTTGAGGATGATGGTCGTATGTATGGTGGTGATGGCGGTGATAGGTTGGGATGGTGGTCGCGACGGTGGTTGGTGGTGGTAGGTGGGGTTGGTGGTGGCAGCGGTGGTTGATGGTGGTGGGTGGGGGTTGGTAGTGGCAGTTGTGGTTGGTGGTGGTACTGGTGGATGGCTGCGACTGGTTGTCTGGTTGTGGTTGGTAGTGGTAGTGGTAGGTAGGTGGGTGGTAATTACGGTGATTGTGGTGCGGCGGTGGTCGAACGTAAATTTAATAGATGATCGTTAAAAATTTTACAAAAATTCTTAAATTGATCAAAAAATAAGTTAACTAACTTTTAGTGCAGAAAAACTTGATATCTTCATTGGAAGTGACCTTGTTTACTTATGGTATGTAAAACGTGATTATAAGTGGATTGGGATGGTTGTGTCGTATGTTAATTGACGAATTGCAGATGTACACTTCATCAATGGGGAAATGCCAAGTCTTCTCGGACAATCACTACTTTGTTAAAAATACGGCAAATTATCAGTTAGTTCCCGAATAATGCATGTGAATATTGATCGGCTCATTCGGAACCTCCTACTGAATATTTTTTTCTTCATATTGGGTTTGAGAGAAGTAAGCGGCCATTAGACGATCATAAGCACTATAACAATCCTTAGGTATCGTCTTTCTTGGTATCGAGGTTTTTGAGATTCTAGAAGTGAAAGCTTGATAATCATATAGTATATTTATCACTTTTTTTAAAAACTCTAGCTCGATACTACTAACTTCTTCTTCTTCATCCGAGGATGTAAAAAAATATTGTTGGGATATAGTTGTTTTAGATGAGAAGGGTAGAGTATATAAGAAAGAATGTGTTTGAAAGTGTTAATGAAAATGAAATAGTATTAAATTATTTATATGGATAAAATTAATAATTTTTTTTAAGGAAAAAAAAAAAGCCAAAAAAGGCTAGTTTTTTGGACTGTTGGCTTTATTTCATTCCTCTCACGACTCGGTTTTGCACACGATCAAATTTGCTTTTTTTTTTTTTTTTTTTTTTTTTTTTGGGAACCGGGATCTCCGACCTTTTATCCGACTAATCCATAAGATTTGAACCAACCACCATACATACTCAAAACAGGTAAACCCCTCCCGTTTCGAAAGGTTGGCGCGGCCACTTAAGATTGTTTACACCTAGCAGGAATTGAACTTGAGACCTCACGCATTTTAGAGTGATAGTCACAAGCCCTTTTACTACTAGGCAACCCTTAAGTAGTTGAGTTTTGCCTTTTTCCCATCTAAAACGCGTGTTTGAGGGGTGACTGTAACAAGGAGGTCCTCCTTGCCTCACGACTCGGTGTTCACCTCCTTATTACAGGTGGTCTTTAGAGCATCTCCAATGGCTCAAACAATTAAAAGCTTTTCACTATTACAAAAAGTCTTTGAGGATGGTTTTTAGCATTGCATCACAAGCTTTATGTAAAGCTTTTTAACAAGACTTGGTGAACTCCAAGTCATTCCTAAAAGCTTTAGTAACTAAATGTGTATAGCATTAATGGCATTAAATGCTCCAAGTCTTTAGTGACTTTAAGTTGTACAATAAAACAATGAAACCCTACATTGCATGATTGACAAAACATTGTTTTGAAATTGAAATTTGACATCATTTTGACACTATATGACCATGATAGATACAAACATGTATAAATCAAATCGTACCATTTAGAAAACTATCAAAGTTTAGAAGTTATGTTAATCGCATATATAAAAAGTAGATTTGCGATTGAAAGCAATGTAAGATATTTTGGTTGTAATAAATCCAAAGGAGAAGAATAGACAAAATAACATGTCCTAATTTGTGAAAAATGGATAAATGAAGTAATCTATCTATATTGTAGAGGTGACTTATTTTAGAAACTAAGTTCTTCTTACATACTCAGGGACAAATTCTCACCATCCTATCTAATGTGATCTAATGGTGGGGATTAACGTAAGATTTAATGAGGTGGGTTATTTTATAAACTAAGTTTTTGTTACAAACTGAGGGATAAATCCCCACCAGTCATCTAGTTTGATCTAATAGCAGGGATTAACCTAAGATTTAATAAGACAACCTAAGTCCATGTTTTTTTTTTTTTTTTTTTTTTTTTTTTTTTTTTTTTTTTTTTTTTGTCTATCTTATTTATTCATTTTTTTTCTTTTTTTTAACTTCACGTTTTTTTTCCTATAATTCAAGGTTTTTTTTTTCTTTTTTTTTTTTCTTTTTTTTTTTTTTTTCTTTTTTTTACGTTTTTTTCGTTTTTCATACATATTCGTCGGTTTTTTACTTTTTCGTCAGTTTTCGTTCATTTTCATACATTTTCGTCCGTTTTCATATATTTTCGTCTGTTTTCTTACGTTTTCGCTCGTTTTCATACGTTTTCGTCTATTTTCTTACGTTTTCACCCGTTTTCATACGTTTCATCCATTTTAATATGTTTTCATCCGTTTTTATACGTTTTCGTCCGTTTCCTTACGTTTTCATCTGTTTTCGAGTTTTTTTCATACGTTTTCGTCTATTTTCTTACGTTTTCGCCCGTTTTCATACGTTTTCGTCCGTTTTCATATATATATTCGTCCATTTTCTTACGTTTTCATCTGTTTTTGAATTTTTTCATACGTTTTCGCCCGTTTTCATACGTTTTCGTCCGTTTTCATATATATTCGTCCGTTTTCTTACATTTTTGTCCATTTTCATACGTTTTCGTCCGTTTTCATATGTTTCGTCCGTTTTCATACATTTTCGTCCGTTTTTATACGTTTTCGTCCATTTTTATACGTTTTCATATGGTTTCATCTGTTTTCATTCATTTTTGTCCGTTTTCTTACGTTTTTGTTCGTTTTCATACATTTTCGTCCGTTTTCATACGTTTTCGTCCGTTTTCATTCATCTTCGTTCGTTTTTAAATGTTTTCAGACGTTTTCATATCTTTCTGAATATCATAAGTGATATACTGTGATTATCAGAATATCACTTGTGATATTCAGAATATCGTGAGTGTATTGAATATCACTCGCGATATTCTGAATATCACAAGTGATTTTTAACATTCTGTAACATGAAAATCACAAGTGATATTCAGAATATCGCAAGTGATATTCAAAATATTGCAAGTGATATCTGAATATCGCAAGTGATATTCTGAATATCGCAAGTGATATTCTGAATATCGCAAGTGATATTCTGAATATCACAAGTGATTTTCAACAAATGTTCTGTGACATGAAAATCGCAAGTGATATTCAGAATATCGCAAGTGATATTCTGAATATCAAAAGTGATATTCTGAATATAAATCACAAGTGATATTCAGAATATTACAAGTGATTTCACGCTTTTTTTAATTCACGTTTTTTCAAAAGTGATATTCTGAATATCACAAGTGATTTTCAACAATTGTTCTGTAACATGAAATTCACAAATGATATTCAGAAAATCACAAGTGATATTCTAAATATTACAAGTGATATTCCGAATATCACAAGTGATTTTCAACTAATATTTAGTAACATGAAAATCACAAGTGATATTCTAAATATCACACGTGATTTTCAGCTAACGTTGTGTAACATGAATATTACTTGTAATTTTCTGAATATCACTTGTGATTTTCATGTTACAAAACATTAGTTGAAAATCACTTGTGATATTTAGAAAATCACAAGTGATATTCAGAAAATCACAAGTGATATTCAGAAAATCACAAGTGATATTCTGAATATCACAAGTGATATTCCGAATATCACAAGTGATGTTCAACTAATGTTTTGTAACATGAAAATCACAAGTGATATTCTGAATATCAAAAATGATATTCAGAAAATTATAAGTGTTATTCAGAATATTATAAGTGATTTTCACATTTTTTTAATTCACGTTTTTTTCACTTTCTTACGTTTTCTTCTGTTTTTGTTCGTTTTCATACGTTTTCTTTCGTTTTTATACGTTTCTGAATATCACAATTGATATTATTAATATCACAAGTAATATTTTGAATATCAAAGAAAATCACTTGTGATATTAAGAATATCAATTGTGATATTGAGAAACGTATGAAAACGGACGAAAACATATGAAAACGAATGAATACGTATGAAAGCATAAAAACACGCCTGGAAAGGGACAAAACGTATAAAAAATTGATGAAAACGGACGAAAACGTATAAAAACTGCTGAAAAGTATGAAAACAGACGAAAGCGTCTAAAAACAGACAAAAATACATAAAAACGGACGAAAATGTTTATAAACGTATGAAAACAGATAAAAATGGATGAAAGCATATAAAAACAGACGAAAATGTCTTAAAATGGACGAAAACGTATAAAAACAGACGAAAACGTCTGAAAACAGACGATAATGTAAAAAATTGATGAAAACGTTTGAAAGCGGATAAAAACGTCTGAAAACGTATAAATACTGCCGAAACGTATGAAAATAGACGAAAACGTTTGAAAACAGACAAAACTGTACAAAAATGAACGAAAACAGACAAAAACGTCTGAGTATCACCGAATATCATTTGTGATATTCAGAAACGTATGAAAACATCTAAAATTGGCCAAAAAAATTTTAAAACGGACGAAAACCTATGAAAATGAACGAAAATGTAAGAAAACAGACGAATATGTAGGAAAAAGGACGAAAACGTCTAAAATGGACGAAAACATAAAAAAATGGAAGAAAACGTATGAAATCAGACGGAAACAAATGTAAATATATGAAACCGGACGAAAACGTATAAAAACGGATAAAATCGTGTAAAAACGGATGAAAACGTATGAAAACGTATATAAACGTATGAAAACGGACAAAAACGTATAAAAATGGACGAAAACTTCTAAAAACGGACAAAAACGTATAAAAATGGATGAAAAAATATGAAAATGGACAAAAACGTCTGATAACATATAAAACTGTCGAAAACGGATAAAAACGTCTGAAAACAGACGAAAACGTAAAAAAAACGGACGAAAACGTATAATAACGAACAAAAACGTCTGAAACAGACGAAAACGTAAAAAAAGGAACAAAAACGTATAAAAACGGTAAAAAAAAACGTCTGAAAACGGACAAAAACGTCTGAAAACGTTTATAATCATGTGAAAACAGACAAAAACGGAAGAAAACGTAATAAATTGAGAAAAAATCGTGAATTTATTTAAAAAAGAAAAGCTTAGACTTATTAAAAAAAAATTAGAAGAAAAAAAAGGAAAAAAAAGGGAAAAAGTATATAACGTTAATTGGAAAAAAAAGAAAAAAAAATGAATAATAAAAAAGACAAAGAAAAAGGAAAAAAAAGACATGGACTTAGGTTTCCATGTTTAATCTTAGGTTAATCCCCACCATTAGATCAAACTAAATGGATAGTGGGGATTTGTCCTTTAGTATATAACAAAAAACTAGTCCCTAAATGAACTTTTCTCAAGATTTAATATGCAACTTAAGTCCATGTCTTTTTCTTTTCTTTTTGTCCTTTTTTTATATTCATTTTTTTTTCTTTTCCTATTAACGTTATATTTTTTCTTTTCTTTTTTTTCTTTTTTCTTTTTGCCTTTTTTTTCTATTCATATTTTTCTTTGTTTTTCCCCCCTTTTTTTTTGCTTTTTCTTTTCTATTCACGTTGTGTTTTTTTCTTTTATTTTTTTTCACGTTTTTTTTTGTCTTTTTTTTAATTCACTATTTTTTTTTTAAATCACGTTGCTTTTAAATTTACGGTTTTTTTTCACTTTCTTACTTTTCATTCGTTTTCTTACGTTTTCTTACGTTTTCATACGTTATTGTTCGTTTTCTTACGTTTTTGTCCGTTTTCATACATATTCGTCCATTTTCGTCTGTTTTCATACGTTTCCGTCCGTTTTCTTACGTATTCGCCCGTTTTCATACGTTTTCGTCTGTTTTCTTACGTTTTCGCCTGTTTTTATACGTTTTCGTCTGTTTTCTTACGTTTTCGCCCATTTTCATACGTTTTCGCCCGTTTTCGTCTGTTTTCTTACATTTTCATCCGTTTTCTTAAGTTGTCTCCCGTTTTCATACGTTTTCGTCCGTTTTCATACTTATTTGTCCATTTTCTTACGTTTTCGTCCGTTTTTATACGTTTTCAGATGTTTTTGTCCGTTTTTCTACATATTCGTCTGTTTTCTTACGTTTTCGTCCGTTTTTAAATATTTTTGGCCATTTTCAAACAATTTCATACGTTTTTGAATATCACAAGTAATATTTTGAATATCAGAAGTGATATTCTGAACATCACAAGTGATTTTCAACTAATGTTTTGTAACATGAAAATCACAAGTGATATTCAAAATATCACTTGTAATATTCTAAATATCACAAGTGATATTGATATTCAGAATATCACAAATGATATTCTGAATATCACAAGTTATTTTCAACAAATATTTTGTAACATATGATATTCAGAATATCAAAAGTGATTTCACGTTTTTTTTAATTCACGTTATTTTTTCACTTTCTTACGTTTTTGTATGTATTCATACGTTTTTGTCCGTTTTCGTTCGTTTAATATCACAAGTTATTTTTAACAAATATTTTGTAACATAAAAATCACAAGTGATATTCAGAAAATTACAAGTTATTTCAAGTTTTTTTAATTCACGTTTTTTCACTTTCTTACGTTTTTGTCTGCATTAATACGTTTTCGTCCATTTTTGTTCGTTTTCATACATTTTCGTTCGTTTCATACGTTTCTGAATATCACAATTGATATTCTTAATATCACATGTGATATTCTAAATATCATTTGTTTTTAAGAATATCAATTATGGTATTTAGAAACGTATGAAAACGGACGAAAATATAGGAAAATGAAAGAATACATATGAAAGCGTAAAAACACGTCTGAAAACAGACGTAAACATATGAAAAATTGACGAAAACTGTTAGTGCAAATATTACGATATTTAATCTATACAGTCTCGTTTGTTTTGATTGATGACAAACGTATAACTTGATACATAACGTAAAATGTACAAGTTACTTGTAATCATACTTTGTCTCAACAAACATTCAACACCTCTCAACGTCTCGAGTCATCGTATGCTACAACACAGATTCGTACATGTTTGTTATGTAGCATTATGATCAAACCCTTTGACCAACCATTTAGAATGACTAAAATACTTTTAGGGTCTTTAAGTATTTTAGGTGTCAAAGTGCACTTTAGGTGTTAAATAGAATAAGTGCCACTTTAGGTGTTAAAGTAATATTAGTAAGTTTTACAAATGATAAAAATGTGATGACATTAGGAATCAAACATTTTTAGTAACTCATTAACTTACTATAACAACATTACTTAGGTAATATATACGAGTTTACTTTCATATATATCTTAATCTGAAAATAGAAATATATATACATCACATCATGTGTATTGATAGAAAGGTTGAGTGTTTAACTTTCCATAAGACCTCTTACACATTTTGGATTTATCTATTGTGTGTTTGACTAGAAGTAACTTGATGTGACATTGTGAAAGATATGGAAAGATTTTGAGTAGTGTTTGTAAGTTTGCTGTCAGGTCCCCAAGGAACCCTCGGGCATAACGGAAGGTACCCTTCTGAGGGTTCCGCCGTATCCGCGGGATGGCAAAATTGTTTTTCTATAAATAGTAGCCCATGGTCTTCTCATTAGGTTGATGCATTTGAACATACATTCTCTCTATCATAAAACACATATCTAGATAAGTAGCAAACAATGTAGAAACACACATGAGTCACCCTTTCAATAATGATCATAATACTTCTAACATTCATCTTTGTTGTAAGCATATCATACTTCATGATCCACCAAGAAGGTTAAAAGATCTTGAAGTCATCATTCATTAAAGCATTCCAACATATGAAGATTCAAGGGCACTTGGCATCCTCAATGATTGAAGACTTCTTATTCAAGAAGTTCATGTAGATTAGTCATTCATATCCATTAAACTTTTATATCATGGATCATCATTGTATCATCACAATATAGATTAGATGGTTTATGTGTTTGTGGCATAAAACACAAGGTTTTTATGTTGGGCCACAAAACATAGCAGGAGTGGTTGTACCCTTGGTAAAGAACTCGACATCTAGCTTAGTGTCGGAAATATTGTATATGCGACGATAGGAGTGGTTGTACCTTGTAAAAGAACTCGGTATCTAGCTTTGTACCGGATAAAGTGTAAGCGACGATTGTAAGATTTTCTCCACCGAGAAGGGATGTTGTTGGTCTAGTGAAGTAACTCTCGAGTTGGGTACTCGAGGAGTGGAGTAGGGCGGAGAGGAGATCCGTGACCGAACCACTATAAATCCTCGTGTTCGGTTTGCACTTTCCTTTTACTTATTGTTTTACTTTACTGTTTGCATTATGTGATTGTATGTGTTGTGACTTGTTGATTGTACTTGTGTGATAACATATTTTAAGTTATGTTAGTCATAAACTACAAGTAACATCTTTCATATTAGAACAAGCTAAAAATGGACATTTGATACAACAAGTTTAAAGTTTTTAAACGGTAAACTATTCAACCCCCTTCTAGTATCCAGAATTGGTACCAGAGCCTCGTAGCTCTTATTTTTAAAACAAATGGTTTTTAAAATGGAGTACGATCCATGTATCAAATTACCATTGAAGTGGAATATAATATGAAAAATGTTTCGCTAAGTATACTTAGAAATTTTGTTGTTAAATGTTACTTTGTATACAAGCTTGAAGGTGTCCTTGAAAAATAAAAGAAAACATTTCTTATAATTTGTAAGAATCAAATTATGTGGTTAGAGCTAATGTACGTAAAATACGGTTTTAAAAGGAGTGTTTGGGATAACCAAAAATTAAGTTGAATAATCACCTCCGTAAATAATTAGATGAGTCACATAAGAAGAAATAATGTTAAAATAGGTGTATTATATGTTTATTAACAAATCTAGTAAGTCCTACATATTCTCGCTATGCGAAAGACATGTTTTTAACATTTTGTGAAAATTTGTTACGGCAGTCTGATGAGGCGAAAAATGAACCACTTTTAGGGGGTCATTTAAGCCCGGAATTGAATTTATTTGATCAAATATTGCTCTAAATCGTTCCTTTTGTGATTTTAGGTACTTTGGGAGTGAATTCTGGAAAAGGAAGCAATTCGGACGTTTTTGGAGCATAAAAGTGAAGAAAACGGCAAAGACTTAATTTTCCATGCTGAGAACAGTACCTGACGGCATCAAGAAGAAGACCATGACGGCGTCAAGAGTAAAATCCATGACGACCCAGTGAAAACCTGAAGGCGTCACAACAATGGCGTCAAGACTATTTTTGGTGACGGCCTGCATAAGGAGTATACATGACGGCTTCAGACCCAGATCTAGGCAGTCCGAGAAACAATTTGGCGGCGAGATGACGGCGTCAGACTTTTGTTCTTGACGCCGTCACCTATCAAATCTATATATAGTTTTCTATTTTTCATTCATTAAAGAGGAACTTGTGTGGAGAATACTAGGGCCGAACTTTGTAAACCCTAGGTCGTATTTTATAGTATTTTCAAGGGTTTTCCCCCTTGAATCCTTTCATGTTCAATTGAGATAAGTCTTCTTTCAATTCAATCAATATGTCTATGTTTTGTTTGAATTTATCTTATGCTTGTATTGATTTCAACATGCTAGGCTAGATCTATCTTGTGTTTACTTAGATGTAATGAAACCTAGATGTTAATTATGTGTTGATTACTTGTTTATAGTTGTATTGGATGAATGATTTCAATGTTAGGCTTAAGAAAACTGGCAGATCTCCATTGTGTAACATGCTTGAACGTCTTAGGAAACATGAACCGATGTGTACTAGGTTTTATTGGTTGTATTTAATGCATGAGCAAATTCTAGTGATCCCATGTTAGGAGCTTCTTAGCCGGCTCGAAATAGGAGTGAAGTAGGCGCTCATAGGATTGGGGAAGTAAGTACGCCACCCCATGAATGGTATTAAGGAATACAATCCGTCATCTACGCAACTGTAACAAGTAATTAACATGTAAAAGATGTCTAGGGAGTAGTGAAATCTAAGTAAACACAATTCTCCCATATATATTGCTCACAACTTTAGTATAATTTAATTTATTTTCATTTTTAGTATTTTATTTTGATTGCATCTTAGTATTGGGTTAGTTGACTAGCAACTAATTCCGCCCAACTCCTTCAAACCCGAGATTTTTATTTGCTTTTATAAAAAAACTAAAAAATACAAAAAAGAATCATCCCTCATCTCTAGACCTAGTCTTTAAGTTTTCAAATCCTAGTGACACTATTCCTAGCTGAACGATCAATCCCCCGGTACTTGTCATTATACTATACTACATCTATCAGGTGCACTGCCTGGTGCGGGTTGTAAGCTTCTCGAGATCCCTCGAGAGGTAAAGCCTGGTGCAATCCCTATGCATCAAGTTTTTGGCACCGCAGCCCGGGGAATGGTTATTGTCTAGGTTAGAATCTCTTTTTATTAGGTCTACTTGCTAGATCCCTTTCTAGTAAGATTTTATTTTTATTTCTAGGTTCTCTTTAGTCTATCTTATTTCTTCGTGCTTTTGTTCGCAACTCTTCACCATCCGACATCATGGACGATGGTAACATTTTTGAACCTGTCATCCCACCACAACAAAACCCACCACTAGATAACCAACCTCTTAGGCCCCGAACCTTAGGAGAGTACTCCCTACCTAGCCACCAAGGCTACCGAAACACCATTGAGCTCACCCAAGGAGCCAAAGTGACCCCCTTGCGATCCGACACCATCCGGTTGGTGCAAAGCGGATGTGCATTCCATGGACTTCGTTCCGAAGATCCAAATCAACATCTCAAGGACTTCCTTAAAATCGTAGATTCTATAGACCTTGATGTTACAACTAGAGAGTCAACCCGATTACGCCTATTCCAATTCTCTCTACGTGACCAAGCTAGTCAATGGCTTGAACGTTTACCCGCGGGATCCATCACCTCATGGGATGATCTCACCACTCGTTTCCTTGCTCAATTTTTCCCACCGGGGAGAACTACCAAGCTTAGAAATGACATCTTGATGTTTCAACAACGTCAAGGTGAAACCTTTTACGAAGCATGGACTCGATACAAAGACCTACTCCGAAAAGTCCCTCATCATGGCATCGAACCATGGCTCCAGATTCAAATCTTTTACGATAAAGTTAACTATCAAACAAGAAGGGCTATAGATTACGCAGCCAGAGGCAGGCTAAATAGACTTAGCATTGACGAATGCTGGAAAGTTCTTGAGGGGTTGGCGCAATACGAAGAAGAAGGATGGGAGGACCCGATGTTTTCAAGTAAGGGGAAACTTGATTACACACACGCCACCCAAGAACAATTGTTAGGAAGTATCGAAAAGCAGGTAAAAGAATTAATGAGAGCTGAAATACCTGCTGCTGAAACCGCAAGGAATCCTAATATACGTAGGAATGCGGTTATCAACCATAAGGTTTAACAAATTTTATTTGTTTTGATGTATTTGTCAAATACTCATCTGCCGTATATCCTAATCCGGTTTTATCATAAAATGACTTTTGAATGTTAAGTAGATATTTTAAAGATTTAGAACTATTTTCGAATTTTGCTAATATTTTAGCTTTTTCCTTTTCCATTTTAATTTCATGTTTATAGTCTTGACAATTTTTACATTCAAGATCAATTTCAATATTACTTTCAAGTCTAGACATTTTGTCTTCTAAAATTATTTCTTTTTTCAAAGTTATTTTCAGCGGATGTTGAAGATTCATTTTTAAAAATAATTTTTGAGTCAATGTTGCAAAAGTGTTTGAAGCTATTTTCCATTTTTGAAAATTCTAATGTAAATTGATCATAGCAAAAATGTTTGGTTTTGAATTATACCTTATTTGTACTTGTACACTCTTCACTCGCTATATGGTGATCAACTCCATTGTTCATGTCGCTCCATGTTTTGTTTGTAGCATTGCTTGGATCTTGGAGCATGTAATCCTTGTCATCACTATTTGTATTAACATTTGTTAGGATGTTCACGTATTCCGTATTTACATCGTCTTTATCGTCCTTGTTGCACCATGATTTATTAACATGCTTTCTTCGGATTTGACACATGTGTTCTTCATTATTAGTACCTTCAATGATCACATTTGAACTAGTAGTACATGTGTTTATTTCAACTAAATATTTATCTATTAAATTTTCTAGAGTAACAATTTCATGTGCAATATCAAGTTTATCATCTTTGGTTTTACATTTCTCTTGGTGAAACTTTAAAAGGCATTTCCAAATATCATTTGCCGTTTTACAAGGAAATAATCTTTCATATTCAATATTTGGTAGAGTTTTGAAAATAAGTAATTTAGCTTTAGTATTTTTATCAATTTTTATTTGAAGATTATTATATTGATTTTCAAAATCCATTTTAGTTAGTTTAAGATCACCAATTGAAATAATATGCCAAAGATCAAGATCTATTGATTTCACATAATTTTCAAATTTATTTTTCCATTCAAGAAAATGATCATTTTCAAATAATGGTGGTTTTTGCGTAAATTCTCCTTCTAGATATTTTTCGAATTCCATAGATCGTTACAAGTTTTAAAATACAGTATATTTTAAAAATCTTGTTAGACGTGGCTCTGGTACCAATTGTGGAAAACTAGAAGGGGGGGTTGAATAGTTTTACGTCTTTTTCGTTTTGCTTATTTGTAAAAGATAGTTTCTAAGATGAAACTTTCAAATCACTTTAATGCATAAATATATAAACTAGTTAATTTATGATTTTGTATAAATACTACTTATGTATAATGTACAATTTCAAAACACTTAACTACAAAAGTATAAATACAAGATTTATTAAAGGTTTTATATATACAATGCTTATGTATAGTGTTTGAAAAGAATATACAATTTCATATATTTTATGTAAGCATATATATGTATAGTAGTGTATAGATATAATTATATGTACTAGGTTGGTTTTTGTAAGATTAGTTTTATGAATGGATTTTAGTTTGATCTTTATGTGAAATCAATCATATGCACAATACTATCAATTACGACTATGTGTGAAATGCAAGTAAGTAATAAATCAAAGAGTGAGAGATGGAAAGATCAAACCGAGACACAAAGGATTTATAGTGGTTCGGCTACAAGGACACCTTCCTTGCCCTACTCCACTCCCCGAGTCACCTACTCGAGAGTTTTCTTCACTAGATCAAAGACCTCCTTTATGGCGGAGAAAACCGTACACACCAATATACACACCAATTTACACACCAATCTTCACACCAATCTACACACCAATCTTCACACCAATCTACACACCAATCTACACACCAATCTACACAACAATCTTCACACCAATCTACTATTTTCTTCACACCAATCTTCTACACACCAATCTTCTATACACCAATCTTCTATTCTCTTCACACCTTCAAAGTACCAATGTCTTGACACCTTCAAGTCACTAATATCTTTGCAACTTCAATGCACTAGTGTCTTGACACCTTCAAGCCACTAATGTCTTCACACCTTCAATGCACTAATGACTTGACACCTTCAAGCCACTAATGTCTTCACAACTTCAATGCACTAATGTCTTGACACCTTCAAGCCACTAATGTCTTCACAACTTCAATCTACAAATGTCTTCTAGTCTTCTCCACTAGAGATCCTTAATTTCTTCACTACAAGCTCCTATTGCTACAATCTCCTATCACCACTACTATCTAACCCTTCTTCTTCACTTCAAGTCACACTTCACACTTACAACAATTCTAGATTCTTCAACTAAATCTAGATAACTAATACATACACCTTATTCACCAAAGTATAAAGGATTAACAACAAATTATAAATAAACAACTTAGATAGCAAGATGATACTAAGTTGTAATACTTCTAATAGAAGTATTCTTCTCTTTGCACTTGAAAGAATGAGGCTTTGGATCACTTAGAAACAAAGGCTTATGAAATGAATGATCAAAGGATTTTTGGGATTGAAATGAAGATCTAGAACAGAAAGTTTTAGTGCAAAAAGGTAGGGAAAAAATCCAGGTTTAAGGTGGTATTTATAGGCAAACGTTTCTGACAGAGGAGCGTGGCCGGTCCCCTTAAAGCATGGCCGGCCCCCTTAAAATTAAGGGGGCCGCCCCTTATAATTAAGGGGGCCGCCCAACTGTAATGGCCAGAAACTTTGTCTTTTAGTGGGGAAAGTTTATTTGGTGAAAAACTAACTGATTTTGGTTAAATATTTGAAATCATATATTTAGTATGATTAAAACATTTTTCCTTATTACCAAAAGTGTTTTTCAAAAATATATAATAAGATTATATAAATAAATAAACTTTGTATTAGTTAATTAAATACCCCTTTGATCATAAATTGCACTAAGCACTTTGTTTATTCATACCTTAAGTGATTAGTTGGTGAAAGTGATTATTTATTACTAAATACGTGTTTATGTCATGATCTTTGGTTTGATTAGTTTAAGTTTTGTGATTATCAAAACATAGAGATATCGGAAGATATGAATAATGTTTTTAGTCAATTATTTATATCAACAATCTCCCCCTTTTTGATGATTACAAAACCTAAACTTATTAAATCCAAAAATTAATATTTAGATAAGTATTTAGTAAGTTTACATTCACTTCTCCCCCTTTTTGTAGAATCAAAAAGGTTAGGCCGAATAAGCTTCGTGAGAGAAGTTTAAACGGGTAGAAAACTCCCCCTTGATGTATGCTCCCCCTCGTTTGAGGGCACCAAGGTTTCGAGAAAGTAATTCTTGCAAGAAAAATATTAGAAGCACAAGCATGGCACAAGCAAATACATATAGCATAATATTAACAAGTAATAATCATGGCACAAGGGAATAAGAAACATATATTAAACCATTCAATAATAGAGAAATGATTATGTCAACCCATAATCATTGTTACAAAGGCAATACAAATAGAATTCTAAATAACATAGAACATCCTATAGTGCCAACAAGGAGTGTTACCAAACTTTCTTGAATCCCAAAATGGTTGAGGAGTTTTATTTGAAAATGAGAAAACATAAGCATATCAAATGCTTGGTGGTTTAGTGGAGGTAAACTCTTGGTTCCATGGGTGTTGGTGAGTTTGTAGAGCTTGGAGGTGGTGGATTTGAAGTGGAGTTTGTTGGTTGAGGGTTGTGATGTTGTTCAAGTGATGGGGTTTGTTGAGATCTAGTAAGAAGATACTCAATCCAAGTGAAGTGCTCATTCAAAGCAATAGTTTGTTGTTGAAGGAAGATGCAACAAGGGCAATTGTTAACATGCTTCTCAAGTTGGTTTTTGTTATGTGGTGATGATGGTGAGCTTGATTGTGGTGGATCCAAATTGCGTTGAGCAAGATGTAATGCTAAAAGAGCACTAAGCTCATGTGCCTCTTTTAGCTCCTCAACGAACTTCAAGTGTTCGGAGGAGGGTGATGGTGGTGGAGCTTGATAGTTGTCTTGGGTGAAAGTTTGAATATGCAACATGGGAGTGGCATGTGAGGTAGTAGGAAGTGGTGGTGGTACTCTAGGTGGTGGAGACATGTTTGAGCTTGGGTAATCATGAAAACATGATATGGGTGGAAGATGTTCTTCATGAGTGGATGATGTCTTTGTTGAATGAGCAATATGTGAAGTGTTGATTGAGATGTTGGGATTGTTGTTTTGGGATTGAGCATGCTCATCAAAAGTGGAAGCATTAATGAGGGTATTAGTGGAAGATAGGTTGTGGGATGACTCATTTGAGTGGGTTTGAGGTTTAGTTGTTGGTTGACTTGAAACAACATCACAAGGGTTATGACAAGAATCAAGTTTCCTCCTCCAAACGGGTTTGACGGAGATCCTTGCGGTTCTTGAAATCTCTGGTTTTTGGTTGTTGGAAGATGACATGTTTGGGTGTGATGGCATTAATGGTGGGAGGAGAGTATTTATAGTGTATGAGAAATGTGGTTTAGGAAGGAAAATTTGAGGGATAGTATGGGACAAAATATGTTTGTGAATTTTGGGAAGTATATGTTGAAATGGGTCAAAAAGTGATAAAGAAAACAGTATCCCCGACCATCAGATGGCCGGTCCCCTTAAATTTAAGGGGGCCGCCCTTATGATTTAAGGGGGCCGCCCATCTGGTGATTCCCAGAATGCCAGAAATGGGTTTTTGGCAGAAAATTTTCAAAAAGGTTGTGTTTTTGGATTTGGATTCAAGTAAGTTCAACTCTTGAGGCTATATAGAGCATACTATTCATGAATGTAAAGAATATCATAGAAATGATTAGAGTGAACAATTAATTCCTAATAATCATGTTATCTACTAATATTTCAATTAGGTTTGGTAACTAAGGAAGCAATAAAGCAAACTAGTTAAGTATGCAACTATATGAAGATAATGGTAAGTAGGATTAGTGCAAACAAATTTAAGATTGCTTATGATAAACAAGTGGGAAGATATGGTTATATGAACTTCAAGACTTGTTACAAACAAGATCCATATGGGCAAACCATGATTCTCATGAAATGATTTGATTAGATTGTGGATGTCATTTTCACATAAGTTTATGACATATGTGAGAAAATAATAATGTTTTAAACAAAATGTTTTTAGTTTTATTCAACAATGTTTGAAAGTAAGTTTTCACTTAATGCCATAAATCAGGGAACAAAAGAATCTAATGAGAAGCAAGGTTCATAAAAGTAAACTAGCGTTAGGTATATATAGGAAGTGCAATTTAATCAAGTTGGAGAATGAGTATGAGACTATTACTAGTGGTGCTCAATTCAGGCTAAACACGACCGTTTTTACGGGTTACACACACCCAACTTCTCACATAGAAGCAATTCAACCGTTAGGTTAAATTGAATTTCTAGTCAATAGATTCTCCAGTAGTCATTCTCTTTTTAGAAGAAATCGAGTTCCTAAATTTACCTATCGAAGATTACCAAATATGAAGTATTCTTGATTCACTAATACTTGGCTTAATGTTTTGAAATACATTCAAGTTTGTATCCTACTAGGACAAATTTTGTTTTGTTTCAAAAAGAAAAATGTTTCTGCTTTGATAAAGATCAAAATAATGTTATGATAGCTTATGATTAAGCATGTTGTTCGAAAAAGCATAAAATAGATATTCGAAGGGTTTTAACTCAAAGAGAGAAGTTTTTAAATATGACATATTGATTTTGATAATCAAGAAATTTCAGGTGAAAGATATACTTCAAGAGAATCGATTCAGCCCATTGTCACATGTAATCATCTCTAATGGCAACTAAAGATGTGAGAGAGATATGGTAGACATTGAACATCTAAATGCAATGAGATAGGAAAGGACAAAGAAATTCATCAATGAATGCAATATAGACATATGTATATATGCATGTATACAAGACACATTGTAATATTGAGTCACTAGCAAGTCTTAATTATAACACATCTATTAATGCAACTAGTAAGATTATATAGCACAAGTGTCAAGCATTCTATTCTAGATCATAGAAGATTATCAATATAGATGAAAACTAAAACAAATGATAATAGATATAGCAATAAGAGGGTTAATTATCCTAATGTTATGTATGCATATATTGGTATTCATGATCTAAAAGCATAGCAACTTGCAAATTAAAACATATTAATATACTAATTGAAGCATACTCTATCTTAATGTAATGTAGGCAAGTTTTTTGAAAAGAAAACTTACCTCAGGTCCAGCTCTTCTTTAAGAGTGGTCATGAGAGCAATATAAAACGTCAGGAAGGTTTTCCCCAAAGCAAGTTGAAGAAGCGAAGTAATATCCTAATGCAAAAAGGATCAAGGAGACTTGATCATAGAAACACTATCGGTCGCACCAATCATCACAAGTCGTGCAGATTAAGAATGGTAGAACAAGAATCCTTCGTCATGAGGTAGTAACGAACACACCATAAAGACAATGGTCATCAAATGAAAGAAAGCGAATAGAGCGATCCAAAAAGTAGTAGTTCCTTTGATCGTTAATTACCTACACATGACAGAGAGCTTGGTACCCAGATTCTCATGGGTCCGATTTGATTAGTAGCGAACATCCAATGCACTTAAATGCATATGAAGAGGATGTCGTCGAGAAGTACAAGAATTCATTATTTGTTTGTTTTAGCAAACAAACAATAACTTTCTTGACTAGAGAAATAATCAATGGATGTAAATAATAATAGTTCTAAATTTTTCCATTAGGTTTAACAAATTTTATTTGTTTTGATGTATTTGTCAAATACTCATCTGCCGTATATCCTAATCCGGTTTTATCATAAAATGACTTTTGAATGTTAAGTAGATATTTTAAAGATTTAGAACTATTTTCGAATTTTGCTAATATTTTAGCTTTTTCCTTTTCCATTTTAATTTCATGTTTATAGTCTTGACAATTTTTACATTCAAGATCAATTTCAATATTACTTTCAAGTCTAGACATTTTGTCTTCTAAAATTATTTCTTTTTTCAAAGTTATTTTCAGCGGATGTTGAAGATTCATTTTTAAAAATAATTTTTGAGTCAATGTTGCAAAAGTGTTTGAAGCTATTTTCCATTTTTGAAAATTCTAATGTAAATTGATCATAGCAAAAATGTTTGGTTTTGAATTATACCTTATTTGTACTTGTACACTCTTCACTCGCTATATGGTGATCAACTCCATTGTTCATGTCGCTCCATGTTTTGTTTGTAGCATTGCTTGGATCTTGGAGCATGTAATCCTTGTCATCACTATTTGTATTAACATTTGTTAGGATGTTCACGTATTCCGTATTTACATCGTCTTTATCGTCCTTGTTGCACCATGATTTATTAACATGCTTTCTTCGGATTTGACACATGTGTTCTTCATTATTAGTACCTTCAATGATCACATTTGAACTAGTAGTACATGTGTTTATTTCAACTAAATATTTATCTATTAAATTTTCTAGAGTAACAATTTCATGTGCAATATCAAGTTTATCATCTTTGGTTTTACATTTCTCTTGGTGAAACTTTAAAAGGCATTTCCAAATATCATTTGCCGTTTTACAAGGAAATAATCTTTCATATTCAATATTTGGTAGAGTTTTGAAAATAAGTAATTTAGCTTTAGTATTTTTATCAATTTTTATTTGAAGATTATTATATTGATTTTCAAAATCCATTTTAGTTAGTTTAAGATCACCAATTGAAATAATATGCCAAAGATCAAGATCTATTGATTTCACATAATTTTCAAATTTATTTTTCCATTCAAGAAAATGATCATTTTCAAATAATGGTGGTTTTTGCGTAAATTCTCCTTCTAGATATTTTTCGAATTCCATAGATCGTTACAAGTTTTAAAATACAGTATATTTTAAAAATCTTGTTAGACGTGGCTCTGGTACCAATTGTGGAAAACTAGAAGGGGGGGTTGAATAGTTTTACGTCTTTTTCGTTTTGCTTATTTGTAAAAGATAGTTTCTAAGATGAAACTTTCAAATCACTTTAATGCATAAATATATAAACTAGTTAATTTATGATTTTGTATAAATACTACTTATGTATAATGTACAATTTCAAAACACTTAACTACAAAAGTATAAATACAAGATTTATTAAAGGTTTTATATATACAATGCTTATGTATAGTGTTTGAAAAGAATATACAATTTCATATATTTTATGTAAGCATATATATGTATAGTAGTGTATAGATATAATTATATGTACTAGGTTGGTTTTTGTAAGATTAGTTTTATGAATGGATTTTAGTTTGATCTTTATGTGAAATCAATCATATGCACAATACTATCAATTACGACTATGTGTGAAATGCAAGTAAGTAATAAATCAAAGAGTGAGAGATGGAAAGATCAAACCGAGACACAAAGGATTTATAGTGGTTCGGCTACAAGGACACCTTCCTTGCCCTACTCCACTCCCCGAGTCACCTACTCGAGAGTTTTCTTCACTAGATCAAAGACCTCCTTTATGGCGGAGAAAACCGTACACACCAATATACACACCAATTTACACACCAATCTTCACACCAATCTACACACCAATCTTCACACCAATCTACACACCAATCTACACAACAATCTTCACACCAATCTACTATTTTCTTCACACCAATCTTCTACACACCAATCTTCTATACACCAATCTTCTATTCTCTTCACACCTTTAAAGTACCAATGTCTTGACACCTTCAAGTCACTAATATCTTTGCAACGTCAATGCACTAGTGTCTTGACACCTTCAAGCCACTAATGTCTTCACACCTTCAATGCACTAATGACTTGACACCTTCAAGCCACTAATGTCTTCACAACTTCAATGCACTAATGTCTTGACACCTTCAAGCCACTAATGTCTTCACAACTTCAATCTACAAATGTCTTCTAGTCTTCTCCACTAGAGATCCTTAATTTCTTCACTACAAGCTCCTATTGCTACAATCTCCTATCACCACTACTATCTAACCCTTCTTCTTCACTTCAAGTCACACTTCACACTTACAACAATTCTAGATTCTTCAACTAAATCTAGATAACTAATACATACACCTTATTCACCAAAGTATAAAGGATTAACAGCAAATTATAAATAAACAACTTAGATAGCAAGATGATACTAAGTTGTAATACTTCTAATAGAAGTATTCTTCTCTTTGCACTTGAAAGAATGAGGCTTTGGATCACTTGGAAACAAAGGCTTATGAAATGAATGATCAAAGGATTTTTGGGATTGAAATGAAGATCTAGAACAGAAAGTTTTAGTGCAAAAAGGTAGGGAAAAAATCCAGGTTTAAGGTAGTATTTATAGGCAAACGTTTCTGACAGAGGAGCGTGGCCGGTCCCCTTAAAGCATGGCTGGCCCCCTTAAAATTAAGGGGGCCGCCCCTTATAATTAAGGGGGCCGCCCAACTGTAACGGCCAGAAACTTTGTCTTTTAGTGGGGAAAGTTTATTTGGTGAAAAACTAACTGATTTTGGTTAAATATTTGAAATCATATATTTAGTATGATTAAAACATTTTTCCTTATTACCAAAAGTGTTTTTCAAAAATATATAATAAGATTATATAAATAAATAAACTTTGTATTAGTTAATTAAATACCCCTTTGATCATAAATTGCACTAAGCACTTTGTTTATTCATACCTTAAGTGATTAGGTGGTGAAAGTGATTATTTATTACTAAATACGTGTTTATGTCATGATCTTTGGTTTGATTAGTTTAAGTTTTGTGATTATCAAAACATAGAGATATCGGAAGATATGAATAATGTTTTTAGTCAATTATTTATATCAACACGTTGGATGCTTGCAAACCACGCTCCCAAATTTTTGCAAGAGACGTTCCTTTGGTTTTAAACCCAGTGTGAAGAGGTTGCACCTCAAAAACACCACAGCTTTGAGACCCTTTATGGAACAACACCTCTTTGTACCCACCGTTGACCAATGCGAAGGTTACAACTTAACTAAAACCTTACCCACCCCTCTCTACAACCACACCTCTTTCCATGACAGTAATGAAACGTTCGACCCTGGTGGACTTCACTAATGGGATAGCTACTCATAGTCTTTACTTGTGTTTAGCTATTCACACTAAGTGCAGGGACTGAATGTGGAATTACCACTTTTTATTCCTGATGCGGGCATCTGACGCCATCAGATGTTAACTCTTGATGCCGTCACCTCGCTATCTCAGCAATAATAACCCAAAATCCATCACTTTCAACTCATACCCCACAAATCACACCCAAATTGTTGCTCCACCTCCGAGTCTGCATCATCCAATCCGACATCTTCCGTGACAAATCTTCACTTGGTAAGTAGTTTTTCTTCACTCTTTTTCGTTCAATTATCCTTAGGTTCAATCAATTTTGAAAACCCACATCATCCGAAACCCCATTTTTGACCCATCTTTGATAAATCGTAATACCTTCCCCTTTGATGATTTGTAATCATGAGGTTACCATTAGATGATGTTGTCCTACTTGAATCATGCGTTAATTAAGGAAAAATCTTTCACACCACGGATTTTTTGACCCCCCACCCATGTTTTCTGCATAAAGGAGTGTTTGGGTAATGGGTTTAGAGTTTGAAAATTGATTTTTCCCTCATAATTGCATGGTTCGATTTCTGCTTGGTCTGACGGTGTCAGGATCTCCTTCTTGACGGCGTCAGATGTGTCTGACAGCCTGAGACAATAAAATTCTCATTCTAATCATTTTCGTCCACTCTATCTTTTTCCAGGAAAATGAGCAAGCGATCACGACAACACCGTGGCAGCTCATCTAGGTCCCAACAGGTTAACTATGGGGAATTGGTCCACAGTTGGGGTGAGTTCGACAATGTTGCCGCTACAACTAAGTATGCGGAACTTGTTAATCACCACATCGATGTTTGGTGCTGTGATTGATTGGGCGTTTCTGAGATCCCAAGGTTTAGAGGCTGAGTTTTTGGGGAGGATCCAAACCGATGGGTTCACGGGTCCTCAATGGGAGAGGTTGTTCAGGATGAGGGAGACTATGTATAGTGAGTTGGTTAGGGAGTTCTTTGCGACTTTTCACTTTGATTTGGCGGAGGCCAGGACGGATATGGGGGTACCACTATTTACTTTAGGTTAGGAAGGGAGGTTCGATCATGTTCGGTTACTGAGTTTGGGTGGAGGATTGGTTTGTACACTAGGGAGGAGGCTGTTGAGGGAGGTTTTATGCAGAGGTTGTTACATGGGGAGACTGTGAGGAACGATATGAGGTGCACCACTTTTTGGCTGAGCATTGGGAACGGGGTGTACACCTCGACTACTGGGGTAGCATCAATAAGGGACCCCGTGATCAGGTTAGCCCACAGGTGCATCACATACAGCTTGTCGGGGCATCATGGCACCACTCACCGTGTCACTGCTTCAGATCTTTTCTACCAATATACCATCTTTTCAGCGGATGTTTACTGCAACATCCCATTTTGGGTAGCCAGCTATTTGAAGACCAGTGTGGGGGAGAGGGATATTGACAAGGTGTGTGGGGGGATGTTCGTGACCTGGTTGGCTCGATCTTATGAGCTGCTTGTTCCCCAGATCATGGGATACTTGAGCGACTACGGGGCTTGTAGGGTAGTGAGGGCTAAATCCCTCAGGCAGATGAGCATTGTGATGCAGCTGGTGGATGGGTCCTATACCTGGTACGTGGCAGGAGGACCTGATGGTGCTGAGGATGATGATGATGATGAGGGAGCACCCCAGCAGCATCAGTTCGGGGATTATGAGGTTGGGTCAGCTGATTACTACCGACACATGAGTCGGGGAGACTGGCAGGCACACCAGGGGGCATGGATGGGTCAGGTGGACGCATGGCGGACCACCACTGACCAGCGCTTTGATTGGATGTATGATCATACCATCCGCCAGATGCAGCACCTCTCCACCCGTGATCAGATCGAGCCCCAGCTGCAGATTGACCCCTTCCCCGGTCGTGAGATGGACTACCCTCCCTACGGGTACACTGGGCACCTCCCTCCTGGTTATGACTACCGTTATGGTCCCCCTCCCCAATGATCTGTCTTGATGTCTGTTATGTTTGAACAATTTATTGATGGTGATGTAATTTGAAACAATTGGAATTGTAATAGTTTAGGTTGTGGCCTTTGTTGGCCTTGGATAATTTTATTTTTATCTTTATGCTTACGTTAATTAGTTATAATGGGATGTGCTTATTGTGTCATTCTTTGTTTTGTGTGATTTTTATTTTGTTTGTTTGTTATTTGCTTCCGTATGCATGCTTTATTTTTATTGTTGGTAGATCATGTTTCAAAACTAAAATAGTGAAAATACTTTACTTTGTTGTTTGGCCTAGTCTTAACTTCATCCAAAGGTATTTTTGCAAAAGATAAGTGTAAGGGGAAACCCCAAATATGTTTTTAAGAAACAAAACCGATCATGATTCTCCACAATATTAAGTGAATATGTATATTCATGATTGTTAGAGTCAAATGCTTGTATCGAGTCATAACGATGTTTTGCAAGATTTTCCAGGAAGTAGGACGAAGTTTTTCCAGAAATTTTCCAGAAACTTAACATAAGAATTTTTGCAGGTCACTTCTGATGGCGTCACGAGTTTCCTCTTGACGGCGTCACGCGTAAAAATCTGGAAATTTTACCAGTTTTGTTTTTCTAACGGAGTCTTAAAGTTTTTGTTGAATCATTAGTTTTATAATCTCCAGGAAATCTGCCAACATCATTCCACAAGCATTATATCTTATTTTGTTTTCTAGGATTTATTAGCATATGTAGATTGCCGCCGATTTTATGTGAGGTTGCCTTGTCTGTTTTCTCAGGTTCATGTATGACAAGAAGATGATTTATATTCTGAAAGGGAAGCTTTGATTGTTTATTTTCTTGGAGGAAGATCTAACCTGGCCACCTTATTATCCGTACCGAGTGAATCAGGGGAGTATTTGATTTCATTTATTTTACTTATTTCACTTTTACATTCTTTACTTGAACATTGGGGACAATGTTCATCGTAAGTGTAAGGGGAGGGTAAAATGATGATACCTTACAGATACACTTTCGCTTGAGTTTGTTTGTTTCATAGTAGATGTGTAATAAAACTATGAGAAATACTTGTTAGTGTAATTTTAGCGCCAAATTTAAAATTTTTTACAACATTTAGGAGTGAAACTTTAGCCATAGCAAGCGTCTCATGGATAGGAGATTGTATGACTAGCACAAAACCGTACCATTCAGAAAATTTTTCCACCCAAAGCCTTTAGATTTGATAGGAAAAGCATTTACAATTAGTGCTTATGAGTGTACCGGTAGCATTTAGATTCTAGAACTTGCGTTAGTGATGCATCCCGAGACCGCTAGTGAGACTACATTCGTGTAGTAGGATTTACTACATGATAAGAGGCATTAGGATCACCCTTGTGTTAAACCCGTATCATAATTACTTGACCATTTAAGTCATATTACTTGGCTAGTTAAGTCAATTAATTTTTCCCACACCATTAGCGTTGTACTCATTTTTAGTACACGAAACCCCTAGTACACCCCTCCGAGCCTATCTTTTCGTTTCTAACTTTAAGCATCTTACTTAAAGGAAGAATTTGTTACACCCCACTTAAATGTACACCCAAATCGCCTTAGCCTTCCGTGTATGCACTCATCTTTAGTGCATTATTGTTATGTGTTAAACCCTAAGTTAACTATCTAATTGATTACATGGTTGCTAAGTCGAGTCATATCTTTGTACATATTGTTTTGGGATGATTGGGACTCATGGGTAAAGTACTTATTTTATGGAGTAATAAGGAAGAACATCATATATTACCCCCATATGTACGTTAATCTTAAAAGTACTACAAGTGTTTTGATTTTCTTGATTCGAGTCATTAGATTAGTTTATTGTAAAGTATGTAAAAATTCAAGTGTAAGGGGAATTTACATTCCCTACGATGTATTATTTTGGATGGTAGGGTAAGAGTGTATGCATAAAAAAAAAAAAAAAAAAAAAAAAAAAAAAAAAAAAATCGAAAAAAAAAAAGAAAAGAGAAAAGAGAAAAAAACATACGGACTACCATCCCTTTTCATTCTATGTTCATTTTATGTTCTTGTTATTTTTCATTTATTAGCTTAAGTCGAGTCTAGTCTTGGTTTAGCAACGCCATATTGTACATGTAATTAACTAAGATTGTTAACTCGCCACCAGTAAAGACTGCCTATATCCAATAAAACCGTGTATTTGATATCCCTACACCTAACGTTACAACCCTTTAAAAATACCTCTTTGATAGTTTATCCTAGATGCTTACGCCATGTGGTGGAGGTTTGATCCTTTCCCAAGCCTATGGTAATCTATTTTGCTATGACAGGTAGTGAGAGATATTTTCCGTTTCCATATTGTGATATTACATTATTACACCCGAGAGATGTGAGTATCTAAAAACTATTTGTGAGGTGCTAGTGTATGACCTCCGTGCTTGTCTTTGTTCTTTAGTGAAACGATTATTTGTTGTAATTACTTTTATATTAGTGTTAAATGACCCCTAACTTGTATTTTGATTAGAATAAAAGCGCATTTGCTTGAGGACAAGCAAATCTCATGTGTAAGGGTATATGATGAGGCGAAAAATGAACCACTTTTAGGGGGTCATTTAAGCCCGTAATTGAATTTATTTGATCAAATATTGCCCTAAATCGTTCATTTTGTGATTTTAGGTACTTTGGGAGTGAATTCTGGAAAAGGAAGCAACTCGGACGTTTTTGGAGCATAAAAGTGAAGAAAACTGTCACAACTCGTAAATTCTGGTCTTTTCCCGAACTTTCACATTTACTATTAATCGGTTACTATTCATCGATCACTATTCATCATTTTTACTATTCATCTTTTTCGGAGTCAGTTTGGGATTCTGAGAAGCGTTCAAAATTTTTACTATTCATAAAACACTATTCACCTCCGGAGAAAATTTGTCATTCATGCGTGAGATGCATCATTTCTGTATACGTACAGTTATCTACCTAATAAACGTTATCTTATGAACAATTATTTTGAATAATTGATCCGATAATCCCAACTATGGTCCTAACACATTTTTATACTCATAATAATAATATAAAAATTATATTATTAATTTACCCGGTGTTTTCAAATCAACTGTTACGTTTTCCGGTCAAAGCTTATAACTCCGTCGGTTTGCGATATTTCAACCCGATCATTATTTTAACTTCCGATTCTCATCAGGAATATTATTTTACAATTTTTACAACTTCATTATATTTTATTTTATTTCGTTATAATTTATTTCTAGTTAACTCGGTACCCGGTATTACCTAAAAACACTAATATACTACCAAATCACCAACTATCTTACACAATATCTTCCATTTTCTTCCTACCCATTGAAAATGCCGCCCCCCCCCCCCCCTATGTATCCTTCCTTAATTTATGGATCTAGTTCCCTAGATATTTCCTATATATATATTACTTATACTAAAAACTCATTCATTTTCCTATCTCATTCTCACCAAATCTACAAGTTCTCATCTCTTTCTTTTCTCTCTATATGGTACACGGCCAAGAACACAACACAAGCAAGAATCCATCATTTTTCCAAGATCAAGTCATTATCTTGTTCCTTTAGTTGTTCTTGTTTGGGTTTTGTGATAAAAACTCAAGGTTTCTTAGGTTTTACTCATCCATGCTCTATAATCTTTCTAAGTAAGTTGTCAAACTCTTGTTCATAATTTCTTCATGTTATTTTTATGGTCATATGATTTCCATTCAAGATCTACATGCATATGTTAGTTATACCACTCATTTATATATATATATATATATATATATATATATATATATATATATATATATATATATATATATATATATATATATATATATATATATATATATATATATATAACTTTTGATCCCTAGAAATAGATTATAGTTAGATCTTTGTTAGATCCACTTGATTTATGATGTTTAGGAACCCATGACACCCTAAGAAGGTGTATGGTAAGATTAGACTAGATTTGTGGTGATTGAAAGTGGTTTGGTTGAAGTTGAAACAAGTTTGAAACTAGGAAAATGATTTTTGAAACTATATAAATACCTACTGTCCTTATTTTGAAAACGTGGGAAACTCAGTAACTCAGGGGATATTTTTGAAAAAAGATTTAGAAAATACTTTCAAAAACGAAGCCGTGGGCGAAAGAACGGATTAAAACGAGTTAATAACGAAGGAGATATGATTTTCCGAATTTAACGACGAAAACTATTTTCTGAAAAACTTCATGCTGTTTGACAGTTTTCGACGGGCAAATAGAGGCGTTAAACGTAACCTAGTGGAGCCGAGCTATCGAAAATATATTTGTATATAATAAAACGAATCCGTGGATATAAAGAACTAGTAAAACGGAATTAAAACGACCAAGTTATACGCGTTTTAAGATCACCAAAACTATATATATATATTTGGTCACAAATAAAAATAATAACTTACGTACTAAATGGTATATTTTCTAGGAATGTTACTAAGGACTATATTCTTAACAAATGAAATACGTATGACCCAAAAGAATATTTATACGACTTAACGAAGTTATTTTAAGGTTTTCGATACGAGGAATATAACGCTAACATTTTCATACGAGATAATACGACAAGTTATATACTTCTATTTTTGGACCTATTTTTCCTAAGTACGGAAAATACTTTACTTTGACTATAACTAGTATTTTCAAGTTACGAGTGGTATAGGTATCATGTGCATGCATATTCTCCTCATCATTTCATGATCTAAGTGGATCACTATCATTCATATTAGGTTGCGGTTAGAAATCGAACTTCATTTCTGTGTATCCACTTTTGTCATCGTAGCTATTCGCACCAGGTGAGTCATAGCCCCTACTCTTTTTATACTTGTTTTAACTCTTTGGGGGGAGATACATGCTCAACTACTTACTTACTTGTACAAATACTCAAAACATACTTTCTTGATACTTGAAACATTTATACTTGATTGTTTTTGATTGTTTTATACTTGATTGTTTTATACTTGATTTCATACATACGTGATTGTGCTATACTTAACTGTGTTATACTAAACTGTGATTGTGTATTCTTGAGCAACTGATACTTTGGGAAATGGCACCCAGTAATCATACATACATACTTCCAGTGGCTCCAGATTAAGTTGCTGGATGGCAACTGAGACTTCCAATGGCCCCAGATTAAGTTGCTGGACACAACCATTGAGACATACATACAAACGTGAGGTCTTCGGAGATGAAGTGTAGACTCACGACTAATTGCTTAACTGTTGTGATGAACTTATACATGTTTAATCTTACTGTATATATATTAGCAGTGGGATGTGAACACACAGGTTACAAGTCTCTTATGGCGGGACTTGTAACTGAGTGGATTTACGATGCCTTTGCTGTGTGATCGTTTTTCTATAGACTTCATTTGTTAAACAAACTCTATGAACTCACCAACCTCGTGTTGACACTTTAGCAGGTATTTTCAGGTTTTATCTAATGGCACGCTACTGGAGGTTTTGGCAGGGAATGGCATGGTCATAGAAGACTCTGATTATTAATTTGGGGACCGTTTTTAACTATTTTAAGGGTCTACTTCCGCACAACTTTTAACAATGTAAATTTAACATTTTTGATTTAACTATTTTATTCTAAATGATTGAAGTGAAAACCATTTTTGAACTTGTGTTGTAATACCAATTGAGTTACACCCCAACTACATGTATGCTTCCGCTGGACCCGATTTTGGGGGTGTGACAGATTGGTATCAGAGCTTTGGCTATAGCGAACTAAGTGTTTTTAAAACCTATACTATAGCTACTTTTACGAAAACTTAACCCTATGACCGTCACGTGCCTGCCTGCCAAGATGATGCCTCACTTGTGGTTTATTGCTGACTTAGGTGATGAGATTTGTGTCTCATTATCTAGTATATTATATTCACTTATTCTAGTTTATTACTATAATTGTCTTCCCAATTAGTATGCTTACATAACTTATGCGCCTCATGTTACGCCTTCTCCTTGCATAGTTTCATCATTTGACCTCGAGTTTGGTCACATGCCTTAGTCTTTCTGAACGTCTTGGTATTTGTGAAGGACATAGTCTTAGTATAGCTGAGCTGAGTATTTCAAAATTTATGGAACCTCGGTGGAATATAGACTAGTCACCTATATTCAACCCGGGATAGTGGGACATAGGCAGACTACCTATATCCGACTCAGAAATGAATTTTGCAATACTGAGAATGGTTATAATGAAATTCTGTCTGGATTGAATCCTCTACTCAATTTCCAAATGCTTCATTTATGTGTGTGTATACCCTCGTTGTCAGAACGCTTATACTTTTCCTGACCTCGTCAACCGCCGCCTGGAAGCACGTCAACTGGTCATTTCATCTCATGAATCTTCACCTTTATAACACTTCAGAGACCAACGTTAACTGAACTTCGGACGAAGTTCCCTTAAGGGGTAGAGACTATCACAACTCGTAAATTCTGGTCTTTTCCCGAACTTTCACATTTACTATTCATCGGTTACTATTCATCGATCACTATTCATCATTTTACTATTCATCTTTTTCAGAGTCAGTTTGTGATTCTGAGAAGCGTTCAAAATTTTTACTATTCATAAAACACTATTCACTTCCGGAGAAAATTTGTAATTCATGCGTGAGATGCATCATTTCTGTATACGTACGGTTATCTACCTAATAAACGTTATCTTATGAACTATTATTTTGAATAATTGATCCGATAATCCCAACTATGGTCCTAACACATTTTTATACTCATAATAATAATATAAAAATTATATTATTAATTTACCCGGTGTTTTCAAATCAACTGTTACGTTTTCCGGTCAAAGCTTATAACTCCGTCGGTTTGCGATATTTCAACCCGATCATTATTTTAACTTCCGATTCTCATCAGGAATATTATTTTACAATTTTTACAACTTCATTATATTTTATTTTATTTCGTTATAATTTATTTCTAGTTAACTCGGTACCCGGTATTACCTAAAAACACTAATATACTACCAAATCACCACCTATCTTACACAATATCTTCCATTTTCTTCCTACCCATTGAAAATGCCCCCCCCCCCCCCCTATGTATCCTTCCTTAATTTATGGATCTAGTTCCCTAGATATTTCCTATATATATATTACTTATACTAAAAACTCATTCATTTTCCTATCTCATTCTCACCAAATCTACAAGTTCTCATCTCTTTCTTTTCTCTCTATATGGTACACGGCCAAGAACACAACACAAGCAAGAATCCATCATTTTTCCAAGATCAAGGCATTATCTTGTTCCTTTAGTTGTTCTTGTTTGGGTTTTGTGATAAAAACTCAAGGTTTCTTAGGTTTTACTCATCCAAGCTCTATAATCTTTCTAAGTAAGTTGTCAAACTCTTGTTCATAATTTCTTCATGTTATTTTTATGGTCATATGATTTCCATTCAAGATCTACATGCATATGTTAGTTATACCACTCATTTATATATATATATATATATATATATATATATATATATATATATATATATATATATATATATATATATATATATATATATATATATAACTTTTGATCCCTAGAAATAGATTATAGTTAGATTTTTGTTAGATCCACTTGATTTATGATGTTTAGGAACCCATGACACCCTAAGAAGGTGTATGGTAAGATTAGACTAGATTTGTGGTGATTGAAAGTGGTTTGGTTGAAGTTGAAACAAGTTTGAAACTAGGAAAATGATTTTTGAAACTATATAAATACCTACTGTCCTTATTTTGAAAACGTGGGAAACTCAGTAATTCAGGGGATATTTTTGAAAAAAGATTTAGAAAATACTTTCAAAAACGAAGCCGTGGGCGAAAGAACGGATTAAAACGAGTTAATAACGAAGGAGATATGATTTTCCGAATTTAACGACGAAAACTATTTTCTGAAAAACTGCATGCTGTTTGACAGTTTTCGACAGGCAAATAGAGGCGTTAAACGTAACCTAGAGGAGCCGAGCTATCGAAAATATATTAGTATATACTAAAACGAATCCGTGGATATAAAGAACTAGTAAAACGGAATTAAAACGACTAAGTTATACGCGTTTTAAGATCACCAAAACTATATATATATATATATATATATTTGGTCACAAATAAAAATAATAACTTACGTACTAAATGGTATATTTTCTAGGAATGTTACTAAGGAATATATTCTTAACAAATGAAATACGTATGACCCAAAAGAATATTTATACGACTTAACGAAGTTATTTTAAGGTTTTCGATACGAGGAATATAACGCTAACATTTTCATACGAGATAATACGACAAGTTATATACTTCTATTTTTGGACCTATTTTTCCTAAGTACGGAAAATACTTTACTTTGACTATAACTAGTATTTTCAAGTTGCGAGTGGTATAGGTATCATGTGCATGCATATTCTCTTCATCATTTCATGATCTAAGTAGATCACTATCATTCATATTAGGTTGCGGTTAGAGATCGAACCTCATTTCTGTGTATCCACTTTTGTCATCGTAGCTATTCGCACCAGGTGAGTCATAGCCCCTACTCTTTTTATACTTGTTTTAACTCTTTGGGGGGAGATACATGCTCAACTACTTACTTACTTGTACAAATACTCAAAACATACTTTCTTGATACTTGAAACATTTATACTTGATTGTTTTATACTTGATTGTTTTTGATTGTTTTATACTTGATTTCATACATACGTGATTGTGCTATACTTAACTGTGTTATACTAAACTGTGATTGTGTATTCTTGAGCAACTGATACTTTGGGAAATGGCACCCAGTAATCATACATACATACTTCCAGTGGCTCCAGATTAAGTTGCTGGATGGCTACTGAGACTTCCAATGGCCCCAGATTAAGTTGCTGGACACAACCATTGAGACATACATACAAACGTGAGGTCTTCGGAGATGAAATGTAGACTCACGACTAATTGCTTAACTGTTGTGATGAACTTATACATGTTTAATCTTACTGTATATATATTAGCAGTGGGTTGTGAACACACAGGTTACAAGTCTCTTATGGCGGGACTTGTAACTGAGTGGATTTACGATGCCTTTGCTGTGTGATCATTTTTCTATAGACTTCATTTGTTAAACAAACTCTATGAACTCACCAACCTCGTGTTGACACTTTAGCATGTGATGCGTGGGAATCGCACCTTGCTTTACCTCTCGAGGGATCCCGAGAAGCTTACAACCCCCACCAGGCAGTGTACCTGATCGTTGTAGTATAGTATAGTGACAAGTACCGGGGGATTGATCGTTCAGCTTAGGAATAGTGTCGCTAGGATTAGAAAACCTAATTAATAGTTCTAAAGGTGAGAGATGATTATTTTTGTATTTTTATATTTTTTAGAAAGCAATTAAAATCTCGGGTTTTGAAGGAGTGGGCGGAATTAGTTGCTATTCAACTAACCCAAAGCTAAGATGCAATCAAAATAAACTAATAAAAATAAAATTAAACTAAATTATACTAAGGTTGTGAGCAGTGATTGGAGAAATTGTGTTTACTTAGACTTCACTACTCCCTAGATATCTTTTACATGTTAATTACTTGTTACACTTGTATGAATGACGGATTGTATTCCTTAATACCATTCGTGGGGTGGCATACATAATCCCCAACTCTATGAGCTCTTATCTCCTCCTACACCATGACCCAGCACAACTATAGGGATTGTAAATAGTGGCTCATGCATTAAATACAACCAATAAAGACCTAGTACGCCTCGGTTCATGTTTCTTAAGACGTTCAAGCATGTTACCATTTGGAGATCTGCCAGTTTTCTTAAGCCTAACATATAAATCATTCATTCAAAACAAGAGTAGACAAGTAATCAACACATAATCAACATCTAGGTTTCATTAGATCTAAGCAAACACAAGAGAGATCTAGCCTAGCATAGTGGAATTGAGACAAGAACAAGAGATAAACAACCAACACATAGACATATTGATTGAATTGAAAGTACACTTATCTCAATTACAATGCAAGGTCTCAAGGGTTTGGAACCCTTGAAAAACCTGTGAAAGAGGCACCAAAATCGTCTTTAGGGTTTCACCAAAACTTCTCTCCTTTAATGAAAAAACTAGAAAACTATATATAGGAAAAACAGTCTGACGGCGTCAAGAGTTAATTCTGACGCCGTCACCCTCGCCGCCATAAACTTCCTCGGACGGCCTTGATCCACTTATGACGGCCTATGTGACGCCGTCACCACCCACGGTAAATTATTCTTGGCCACTTTGACGCCGTCACCACCTTCGATATTTAATTCTTCATGTCTAACGCCGTCAAGAGGCAAGTCTTGACGCCGTCACCTTGTATCCTCAGCTTGGATTTTTGGTATTTTGCCGTTTTCTTCACTTTATGCTCCAAAAACGTCCAAAATAGCATCTTTTCCAGAATTCACTCTCCAAACACCTAAAATCACAAAAGGAACGATTTAGGGCAATATTTGATCAAATAAAGTCGGATTCGGGCTTAAATGACCCCCTAAAAACGGATCATTTTTCGCCTCATCATATACCCTTACACTTGAGATTTGCTTGTCCTCAAGCAAATGAGCTTTTATTCTACTCAAAAGACAAGTTAGGGGTCATTTAACACTAATATAAAAGTAATTACAACAAATAATTGTTCCACTAAAGACCAATAGACAAGCACGGAGGTCATACACAAGCACCTTATAAATAGTGTTTAGATACTCACATCTCTCGGGTGTAATAAAGTAATATAACATTATGGAAATGGAAGATATCTCTCACTACCTGTCATAGCAAAATAGATTACCATAGGCTTGGGAAAGGATCAAACCTCCACCACATGGCGTAAGCACCTAGGATAAACTATCAAAGAGGTCTTTTAAAGGGTTATAACGTTAGGTGTAGGGATATGAATTACACGGTTTTGTTGGATAAAGGAAGTTTTACTGGTGGCCAGTTAACAATCTTAGTTAATTACATGTACAAGATGGCGTTGCTAAGCCAAGACTAGACTCGACTTAAGCTAATAAATGAAAAATAACAAAAACATAAAATAAACATAGAATAAAAACGGGATGGTAGTCCGTATGTTTTTTCTCTTTTTTTTTCTTTTCTATTTTTTTTTCTTTTTCTTGATTTTTTCGATTTTTTTTTTTTTTTTTTTGATTTTTTTTTTTTTTTTTTTTTTTTTTTTTTTTTTTGCATACACTCTTACCCTACCATCCAAAATAGTACATCATAGGGGATGAGAATTCCCCTTACACTTGAATCTTTACATACTTTACAATTAACTAATCTAATGACTCGAATTAAGAAAATCAAAACACTTGGAGCACTTTTAAGATTAACGTACATATGGGGGTAATAAGTGATGTTCTTCCCCATTACTCCATAAATTAAGTACTTACCCATGAGTCCCAATCGTCCCAAAACAATATGTACAATGATATGACTCGACTTAGCAACCATGTAATCAATTAGAAAGTTAACTTAGGGTTTAACAAACAACAATAATGCACTAAAAATGAGCGCATACACGGAAGGCTAAGGCGATTTGGGTGTACATTTAAGTGGGGTGTAACAAATTCTTCCTTTAAGTAAAATGCTTAAAGTTAGAAACGAAAAGATAGGCTCGGAGGGGTGTACTAGGGGTTTCGTGTACTAAAAATGAGTACAACGCTAAGGGTGTGGGAAAAATTAGTTGACTTAACTAGCCAAGTAATATGACTTAAATGGTCAAGTAAGTATAATACGGGTTTAACACAAGGGTGATCCTAATGCCTCTTATCATGTAGTAAATCCTACTACACGAATGTAGTCTCACTAGCAGTCTCGGGATGCATCACTAACGCAAGTTCTAGAATCTAAATGCTACCGGTACACTCATAAGCACCAATAATAAATGCTTTTCCTATCAAATCTAAAGGCGAACCTCACATTTTTGGGTGGAAAATTTTTCTGAATATACGGTTATGTGCTAGTCATACAACCTCCTATCCATGAGACGCTTGCTATGGCTAAAGTTTCACTCCTAAATGTTGTAAAAAATTTTAAATTTGGCGCTAAAATTACACTAACAAGTATTTCTCGTAGTTTTATTACTCATCTACTATCAAACAAAACAAACTCAAGCGAAAGTGCATATGTAAGGTATCATCTTTTTACCCTCCCCTTACACTTAAGATGAACATTGTCCCCAATGTTCAAGTAAAGAATGTAAAAGTTAAAAAGTAAAGAGAATGAAATCAAATACTCCCCTGATTCGCTCGGTATGGATTTTAGTTGGCCAGGTTAAATCTTCTTCCAAGAAAACGAACAATCAAAGCTTCCCTTCCAGAATATAAATCATCTTCTTGTCACAAATAACCTGTAAATCCTGACAAAAGTAGACAAGGCAACCTCGCGTAAAATCGGCGGCATCCTATATAAGTTACTACTTTCCCTAGAAAACAAAGTAAGATATAATGCTTGTGGAATGAAGTTTGCAGATTTCCTGGAGATTATAAAACTTAATAATTCACAAAAACCATAAGACTCCGTTAGAAAAAACAAAACCGGTAAAATTTCCAGATTTTAACTCCTGACGCCGTCAAGAGCAAACCCTGACGCCGTCAGAATGGACCTGCAGAAATTCTTATGTTAAGTTTCCGGAAAATTTTCTGGAAAAACTTTGTCCTACTTCCTGGAAAATCCTGCAAAACTTCATTATGACTCAATACAAGCATTTGACTCTAACAAATACGAATATACATGTTCATTAAATATTGTGGATAATCATGATCGGTTTGTTTCTTAAAAACATATTTGGGGTTTCCCCTTACACTTATCTTTTGCAAAAATACCTCTAGGTTGAAGTTAAGACTAGGCTAAACAACATAATAAAGTATTTCCACTTTTTAATTGAGAAACATGATCAACCAACAATAAAAATAAAACATGCATACGGAAGCAAATAATAATCAAACAAATAAAAATCACACAAAACATGGGTTGCCTTCCAAGAAGCGCTTTTCTTTATTTACGAGTCTTGTAGCTAGACTCAAAGTCATGGGTTACTACGTGATCTCATCATCAAACATCACATCCTCCTCATTAATCATTTCATTGTTATTTTCTTGGTAATGTTTTACACGTTGTATGTTAACCGTGAATTCCCTACCCTCATCGTCAACTAACACTAAAGCTCCAAATTTAGAGAAATTCTTCACTGTGAACGGCCCATACCATCTAGACTTAAGTTTTCCCGGAAATAATCGCAACCGAGAATTGTATAATAGGACCTTGTCTCATTCTGAAAATTCTTTGGGTTTCTTAATTCTTTGATCATGCCATCTTTTAGCTCTCTCTTTATATGTGATGGAGGATTCGTAGGCTTCTAATCTAAGCTCATCAAGCTCGTGTAATTGCAAAAACCTATTGTTCCCCGCAGTTGTGTAATCTAAGTTGCATGCCTTAAGCGCCCAATAAGCCTTGTGTTCTAATTCTACCGGTAAGTGACATGCCTTACCATACACCATGCGGAACGGGGTCATTCCAATAGGTGTTTTGTAAGCAGTTCGGAATGCCCATAAGGCTTCGTCGAGTTTGAATGACCAGTCCTTTCTGTTTTGACTAACCGTTTTTTCAAGTATTCTTTTAATAGCTCTATTGGTGTTTTCGACTTGGCCATTGGTCTGTGGATGATAGGCGGTGGAGAATCGGTGGGGTACTCCATACCTCTTCATGACCTTTTCCATTTGCGCATTGCAAAAATGTGTCCCCCTATCACTGATGAGAGCCTTCGGAATCCCGAATCTTGCGAAAAGCTTTTTCAGGAAATGAATGACCACTCTAGCATCATTAGTCCTAAGGGCTTGTGCTTCAACCTATTTTGAAACATTGTCAATGGCAACCAAGATGTACTCGTTTCCCCCTGAGGATGGAAATGGTCCCATAAAGTCAATCCCCCACACATCGAATACTTCACAAACTTGTATAAAATTCTGAGGTGCCTCATCCCTATGTGATATATTTCCAGCACGTTGACATGCATCACACGCTTGCACCATATCTTTTACATCACGGAAAATTGTGGGCCAATAGAATCCTGCGTCGAGAATCTTTCGAGCAGTAACATTTATCCCATGATGCCCTCCAGAGGGACCGGAGTGACATTCCCTCATGATTTTCACTGCCTCATTCTCCGAAACACAACGCCTTATAATGTGGTCAGGACACCTTCGGAATAAAAATGGTTCATCCCAGAAGTAATACTTCAGCTGGGAAAAGAACCTCTTCCTTTCGTATTTAGTCAGGTGTTCAGGAACAAGTCTACATCTACTTGCGAAGTAATTGGCGAAGTCGGCGTACCATGGTTCCGAATCAAGGATAGACATCAGTTGTTCGTCGGGAAACGAATCCTTAATTTCACTTCTATCGTGTTTATCCAAGGGGTTTTCCAGGCGAGATAGATGATCGGCGGCTAGATTCTCTGCCCCCCTCTTATCGCGAATCTCAACATCAAATTCTTGTAGCAACAAGATCCACCGAATCAGTCGTGGCTTGGCGTCCTGTTTCGCAAACAGATATCTAAGAGCTGAGTGGTCAGTGAAGACGACTGTCTTTGAAAGGACAAGATATTGTCAGAATTTGTCGAATGCAAACACTACGGCTAATAATTATTTTTTGGTGGTGGAGTAGTTCTCTTGGGCGGGATTCATGGTCTTGCTAGCGTAGTAAATAGGTTGGAAAAGCTTGTCACGTCGCTAACCTAATACAGCCCCGACAGCGAAGTCGCTAGCGTCACACATTATTTCAAATGGTAACTCCCAGTTGGGTGTGATCATGATTGGAGCTTGAGTGAGTTCCCTTTTTAGGAGGTCGAAAGCATCTTTGCATTCTTGGGAAAAATCGAATGGAGCATCCTTCACAAGCAATTGAGTCATTGGCCGGGCAATTTTGGAGAAGTCTTTGATGAATCTCCGATAAAATCCGGCGTGCCCCAAAAAGCTGCGTATTGCCTTAACAGTTGTGGGGTATGGTAACTTAGATATAGCTTCAACCTTAGCTTGGTCCACCTCTATCCCGTTCCCTGAAATCTTATGGCCCAACACAATCCCTTCCTTTACCATGAAATGACACTTTTCCCAGTTTAACACCAAGTTGGTTTCCTCGCAACGTTTAAGCATCTTTTCTAAATTAGCAAGACAGCGGTCGAAGGAGTTTCCGAAAACTGAAAAGTCATCCATGAAAACTTCCATGCTGTCTTCCATGAGTTCGTGAAAGATTGCGGTCATGCAACGTTAGAAAGTGGCGGGGGCATTACATAGCCCAAAAGGCATCCTTTTGTAGGCAAACGTTCCATAGGGGCAAGTAAACGTGGTCTTTTCTTGGTCCTCAGGTGCTATGGGGATTTGAAAATATCCAGAGAATCCATCTAAGAAGCAATAGTACTCGTGTCCAGATAATCTTTCTAACATCTGATCAATGAATGGTAAGGGAAAGTGATCTTTCCTCGTGGCATCGTTGAGCTTTCGATAGTCAATGCATACCCGCCATCCAGTGACAGTTCTCTGTGGCACCATCTCACCCTTGTCATTTTTTACTACAGTCATTCCACCCTTTTTAGGTACAACCTGTACAGGACTAACCCATGGGCTATCCGAGATCGGGTAAATCAGTCCTGCATCCAAAAGTTTGATAACTTCCTTCTTCACTACCTCCTTAATGTTAGGGTTCACTCGCCTCTGGGGTTGCACAGTGGGTTTATAATCTTCCTCCATAAGAATCTTATGTGTGCAAAAAGTAGAGTCAATCCCCTTAATGTCGGCTACACTCCATGCGAGTACCCCCTTGTATTTCTTCAGGACCTCTAAGAGTTTAACTTTTTGTTCCTTTTCCAAGGAAGAATTTATGATTACCGGGAGTTGGTTTTCTCCCTGAAGAAAGGCATACTCCAAATGATTAGGGAGCTCTTTAAGGTCAACGTCAGGGGGCTCGATAATAGAAGGTTTGAGCTTGTTCTCGGGCTTTCGGAGCTCGAGATGCTCCGTTGCCTCTTGTCTGGGGTAGAAGGAGACTGCATTAACATCCTCCGTCTTTTCCACCTCCAGCAAAGGCAGAAAACTGTCGTCCCGTAGCCAGCCTTCATCGATTTGTTCATCGATGCAGTCATCAATGATATCTGTGAGCTCATCTACTTCCCCGATAAAGTAGAGCCGGTTGGATGCTTCAAGGGAGAGGTCCATAGAATCCTTAATGTCGAAAGTTGTGCTATCGTCTCCTACTCGTAAGGTCAGTTTGCCATCGTAGACATCGATGACTGCACGAGCGGTAGCAAGAAATGGTCTACCTAAAATGATAGGTACCACGTCGTCCTCCTCCATATCCAGGATTACGAAGTCGACAGGGAATTTGAATTTCCCAACCTTGACTAGCACGTTCTCACATATCCCTTCGGGGTATTTGACTGATCTATCGGCTAGTTGGATGTTCATACGGGTAGGCTTCAATCCGGAATATCCTAGTTTACGGAACATAGAGAGAGGCATGAGGTTAATACTTGCTCCCAAATCGGCAAGAGCATTCTTGATTGATAGAGATCCTATAGAGCATGGCAAGGTGAAGCTGCCCGGATCGTCTACCTTCTTTGGTAGCCCTTTATGGGTCACCACTGAGCATTCTTCCCCTAGGGTTACAAGGCCCTCGAGCTTTTTTCTGTTAGCAAGCAGTTTTTTGAAGTATGTGCTATACTTTGGCATGTGATAGCAAGCATCCAGGAGAGGTATGGTGACAACCGAGTCTTTTAGGTATGACAAGAACCTCTTGTTATCATTCTCCGTTTTCTGGTTCCTTAGTCGGGATGGGTATGGAATTCTCACAGGTGGGTTAGGAAGGGCTGATGGGGAGGGAGTTGTCACTGGTGGTTGGTCCGGGGTGCCAATGCCGACATCCTGCTCCTCCTCCCCAGGTTTATCTGAATCGAGCGTGACGGGGGACGAATTTGGGTAAGGAGGGTCCTTGGTTGTCATTCCGGCCCGTGTGGTTATCGCGAGCATGGGATCTTTTCCTCTTTCTGACGGTGGTTGGAGGTTATCTAGGGCTGAGTTAAGCTTGCTGAAAAATTCTCCGACGCCCTCCTGCTGTTCGTCGAAAAGCTCGTTAAGCCCTTTCATTTGCAAGTCTTTTTCTTGAGTGAAGTGACCAAGGTCATCTTCGAAATTGCTCCTGATCTTGAATTCAGGGCCTCCCTCCCCTTCTCTTTTCCTTACCAGATTTCCCCAAAGGGTATAATCATCATTTTGGTAGAAAGGCAAAAGGGAGGGATCAGCATAAATGTCTCCTCCTGACAAGCACGCATGTTCAGTTGTGGCTGCTCCTCCGCATTCCTCCACCTCATGCGGACCTCCACAGTAATCGCAGATCAAGTAAGGGTTTGACAGCATTTTAGGTGGTTGCGATCCAGCTAGGCAATCCATTCTTTTATGAACTTTGCTTAATCGATCCGAGATGGTTTCAGAAATGCCGATAGTAGACTCAGGTTCATCCCAAGTGTCATCCTGGTCTTGGGCATATTCTTCAATCCTGTCCCATCCTTCCTCGGCACTAAGATTGGCCAATCTTCCTTTCCTAGATTGGTTGATTCTGTTTCGGTCATTAGAGGAGATATTTTCGTAAAAGATTTGGACCAAGAGCCAAAGTTCAATGCCATGATGTGGAACTTGTCTTATTAAATCTTTGAATCTAGTCCACGCTTTATGGAAGGGTTCATCCTTCCCCTTTCGGAAACGAAGGATCCTATCCCTAAATGCTGAGGTTTTTCCAGGTGGAAAGAACTTCTCATAGAACTTGGATATGAGTTGCTCCCATGTGAAAATAGATTCGGAAGGGAGTTTGTTATACCATTCTTGGGCTTTTTCGTATAAGGTGAAAGGGAAGAATCGCAGTCGGGATGTGTTTCTAGTAGTCCCACCTGTATGGATGGTATCCACTATTTTTAGGAAGTCCTTGATGTGTTGGATCGGATTTTCCTCATCAAGTCCGTGGAACTTACACACACTTTTGACAAGCCAAATATCATTTGCATGCAAGACCTCGTTGGCATGTTCGTTTGGATAAACAATGGCATTGGAAAACCCACGAGGAGTTGGGGAAGAGTAATCCTTGAGACGCTTAGGAGGAGGTATTATAGGAGTATTCGTCTCATTGTGGGAGCTCGGGGTTGTGATGTGATTCTCTGAATTTTCTTCAGAGAGAGGTGCATCAAAGTCGATAGCAATGCTGGATGGTTCAGGTGTTGAGTGAGTTCGTCTTAACCTACACATTTCTCTTTCGGGTTCTGCATAAGGCAAGACGAGGTCTTTAGTGGTGCTACGACTTCTAGTGATCCTAAGGTTGGAGAATTCGTTGGTTGCCATGATGGTGAATGGTGAAGAGTTACAAACAAAGGCACGAAGAAACAAGATAGACTAAAGAAGACCTAAAAAATAAAAATAAAAATCTTACTAGAAAGGAATCTAGCAAGTAGACCTAATAAAAAGAAATTCTAACCTAGACAATAACTATTCCCCGGGCTGCGGCGCCAAAAACTTGATGCGTGGGAATCGCACCTTGCTTTACCTCTCGAGGGATCCCGAGAAGCTTACAACCCCCACCAGGCAGTGTACCTGATCGTTGTAGTATAGTATAGTGACAAGTACCGGGGGATTGATCGTTCAGCTTAGGAATAGTGTCGCTAGGATTAGAAAACCTAATTAATAGTTCAAAAGGTGAGAGATGATTATTTTTGTATTTTTATATTTTTTAGAAAGCAATTAAAATCTCGGGTTTTGAAGGAGTGGGCGGAATTAGTTGCTATTCAACTAACCCAAAGCTAAGATGCAATCAAAATAAACTAATAAAAATAAAATTAAACTAAATTATACTAAGGTTGTGAGCAGTGGTTGGATAAATTGTGTTTACTTAGACGTCACTACTCCCTAGATATCTTTTACATGTTAATTACTTGTTACACTTGTATGAATGACGGATTGTATTCCTTAATACCATTCGTGGGGTGGCATACATAACTCCCCAACTCTATGAGCTCTTATCTCCTCCTACACCATGACCCAGCACAACTATAGGGATTGTAAACAGTGGCTCATGCATTAAATACAACCAATAAAGACCTAGTACGCCTCGGTTCATGTTTCTTAAGACGTTCAAGCATGTTACCATTTGGAGATCTGCCAGTTTTCTTAAGCCTAACATATAAATCATTCATTCAAAACAAGAGTAGACAAGTAATCAACACATAATCAACATCTAGGTTTCATTAGATCTAAGCAAACACAAGAGAGATCTAGCCTAGCATAGTGGAATTGAGACAAGAACAAGAGATAAACAACCAACACATAGACATATTGATTGAATTGAAAGTACACTTATCTCAATTACAATGCAAGGTCTCAAGGGTTTGGAACCCTTGAAAAACCTGTGAAAGAGGCACCAAAATCGTCTTTAGGGTTTCACCAAAACTTCTCTCCTTTAATGAAAAAACTAGAAAACTATATATAGGAAAAACAGTCTGACGGCGTCAAGAGTTAATTCTGACGCCGTCACCTCGCCGCCATAAACTTCCTCGGACGGCCTTGATCCACTTATGACGGCCTATGTGACGCCGTCACCACCTACGGTAAATTATTCTTGGCCACTTTGACGCCGTCACCAGTACGTCTGATGCCGTCACCACCTTCGATATTTAATTCTTCATGTCTGACGCCGTCAAGAGGCAAGTCTTGACGCCGTCACCTTGTATCCTCAGCTTGGATTTTTGGTATTTTGCCGTTTTCTTCACTTTATGCTCCAAAAACGTCCAAAATAGCCTCTTTTCCAGAATTCACTCTCCAAACACCTAAAATCACAAAAGGAACGATTTAGGGCAATATTTGATCAAATAAAGTCGGATTCGGGCTTAAATGACCCCCTAAAAACGGATCATTTTTCGCCTCATCAGTATGTATTTTCAGGTTTTATCTAATGGCACGCTACTGGAGGTTTTGGCAGGGTATGACATGGTCATAGAAGACTCTGATTATTAATTTGGGGACCGTTTTTAACTATTTTAAGGGTCTACTTCCGCACTACTTTTAACAATGTAAATTTAACATTTTTGATTTAACTATTTTATTCTAAATGATTGAAGTGAAAACAATTTTTGAACTTGTGTTGTAATACCAATTGAGTTACACCCCAGCTACATGTATGCTTCCGCTGGACCCGATTTTGGGGGTGCGACAGATTGGTATCAGAGCTTTGGCTATAGCGAACTATGTGTTTTTAAAACCTAGACTATAGCTACTTTTACGAAAACTTAACCCTATGACCGTCACGTGCCTGCCTGCCAAGATGATGCCTCACTTGTGGTTTGTTGCTGACTTAGGTGATGAGATTTGTGTCTCATTATCTAGTATATTATATTCACTTATTCTAGTTTATTACTATAATTGTCTTCCCTATTAGTATGCTTACATAACTTATGCGCCTCATGTTACGCCTTCTCCTTGTATAGTTTCATCATTTGACCTCGAGTTTGGTCACATGCCTTAGTCTTTCTGAACGTCTTGGTATTTCTGAAGGACATAGTCTTAGTATAGCTGAGCTGAGTATTTCAAAATTTATGGAACCTCGGTGGAATATAGACTAGTCACCTATATTCAACCCGGGATAGTGGGACATAGGCTGACTACCTATATCCGACTCAGAAATGAATTTTGCAACACTGAGAATGGTTATAATGAAATTCTGTCTGGATTGAATCCTCAACTCAATTTCCAAATGCTTCATTTATGTGTGTGTATACCCTCGTTGTCAGAACGCTTATACTTTTCCTCACCTCGTCAACCGCCGCCTGGAAGCACGTCAACTGGTCATTTCATCTCATGAATCTTCACCTTTATAACACTTCAGAGACCAACGTTAACTGAACTTCGGGACGAAGTTCCCTTAAGGGGTAGAGACTGTCACAACTCGTAAATTCTGGTCTTTTCCAGAACTTTCACATTTACTATTCATCGGTTACTATTCATCGATCACTATTCATCTTTTTCGGAGTCAGTTTGTGATTCTGAGAAGCGTTCAAATTTTTTACTATTCATAAAACACTATTCACCTCCGGAGAAAATTTGTCATTCATGCGTGAGATGCATCATTTCTGTATACGTACGGTTATCTACCTAATAAACGTTATCTTATGAACTATTATTTTGAATAATTGATCCGATAATCCCAACTATGGTCCTAACACATTTTTATACTCATAATAATAATATAAAAATTATATTATTAATTTACCCGGTATTTTCAAATCAACTGTTACGTTTTCCGGTCAAAGCTTATAACTCCGTCGGTTTGCGATATTTCAACCCGATCATTATTTTAACTTCCGATTCTCATCAGGAATATTATTTTACAATTTTTACAACTTCATTATATTTTATTTTATTTCGTTATAATTTATTTCTAGTTAACTCGGTACCCGGTATTACCTAAAAACACTAATATACTACCAAATCACCAACTATCTTACACAATATCTTCCATTTTCTTCCTACCCATTGAAAATGCCGCCCCCCCCCCCCCCTATGTATCCTTCCTTAATTTATGGATCTAGTTCCCTAGATATTTCCTATATATATATTACTTATACTAAAAACTCATTCATTTTCCTATCTCATTCTCACCAAATCTACAAGTTCTCATCTCTTTCTTTTCTCTCTATATGGTACACGGCCAAGAACACAACACAAGCAAGAATCCATCATTTTTCCAAGATCAAGTCATTATCTTGTTCCTTTAGTTGTTCTTGTCTGGGTTTTGTGATAAAAACTCAAGGTTTCTTAGGTTTTACTCATCCAAGCTCTATAATCTTTCTAAGTAAGTTGTCAAACTCTTGTTCATAATTTCTTCATGTTATTTTTATGGTCATATGATTTCCATTCAAGATCTACATGCATATGTTAGTTATACCACTCATTTATATATATATATATATATATATATATATATATATATATATATATATATATATATATATATATATATATATATATATATATATACCTTTTGATCCCTAGAAATAGATTATAGTTAGATCTTTGTTAGATCGACTTGATTTATGATGTTTAGGAACCCATGACACCCTAAGAAGGTGTATGGTAAGATTAGACTAGATTTGTGGTGATTGAAAGTGGTTTGGTTGAAGTTGAAACAAGTTTGAAACTAGGAAAATGATTTTTGAAACTATATAAATACCTACTGTCCTTATTTTGAAAACGTGGGAAACTCAGTAACCCAGGGGATATTTTTGAAAAAAGATTTAGAAAATACTTTCAAAAATGAAGCCGTGGGCGAAAGAACGGATTAAAACGAGTTAATAACGAAGGAGATATGATTTTCCGAATTTAACGACGAAAACTATTTTCTGAAAAACTGCATGCTGTTTGACAGTTTTCGACGGGCAAATAGAGGCGTTAAACGTAACCTAGAGGAGCCGAGCTATCGAAAATATATTAGTATATACTAAAACGAATCCGTGGATATAAAGAACTAGTAAAACGGAATTAAAACGACCAAGTTATACGCGTTTTAAGATCACCAAAACTATATATATATATATATATATATATATATATATATATATATATATATATATATATATATATATATATATATATATATATATATATTTGGTCACAATAAAAATAATAACTTACGTACTAAATGGTATATTTTCTAGGAATGTTACTAAGGACTATATTCTTAACAATTGAAATACGTATGACCCAAAAGAATATTTATACGACTTAACGAAGTTATTTTAAGGTTTTCGATACGAGGAATATAACGCTAACATTTTCATACGAGATAATACGACAAGTTATATACTTCTATTTTTGGACCTATTTTTCCTAAGTACGGAAAATACTTTACTTTGACTATAACTAGTATTTTCAAGTTACGAGTGGTATAGGTATCATGTGCATGCATATTCTCTTCATCATTTCATGATCTAAGTAGATCACTATCATTCATATTAGGTTGCAGTTAGAGATCGAACCTCATTTCTGTGTATCCACTTTTGTCATCGTAGCTATTCGCACTAGGTGAGTCATAGCCCCTACTCTTTTTATACTTGTTTTAACTCTTTGGGGGAGATACATGCTCAACTACTTACTTACTTGTACAAATACTCAAAACATACTTTCTTGATACTTGAAACATTTATACTTGATTGTTTTATACTTGATTGTTTTTGATTGTTTTATACTTGATTGTTTTATACTTGATTTCATACATACGTGATTGTGCTATACTTAACTGTGTTATACTAAACTGTGATTGTGTATTCTTGAGCAACTGATACTTTGGGAAATGGCACCCAGTAATCATACATACATACTTCCAGTGGCTCCAGATTAAGTTGCTGGATGGCAACTGAGACTTCCAATGGCCCCAGATTAAGTTGCTGGACACAACCATTGAGACATACATACAAACGTGAGGTCTTCGGAGATGAAGTGTAGACTCACGACTAATTGCTTAACTGTTGTGATGAACTTATACATGTTTAATCTTACTGTATATATATTAGCAGTGGGATGTGAACACACAGGTTACAAGTCTCTTATGGCGGGACTTGTAACTGAGTGGATTTACGATGCCTTTGCTGTGTGATCATTTTTCTATAGACTTCATTTGTTAAACAAACTCTATGAACTCACCAACCTCGTGTTGACACTTTAGCAGGTATTTTCAGGTTTTATCTAATGGCACGCTACTGGAGGTTTTGGCAGGGAATGGCATGGTCATAGAAGACTCTGATTATTAATTTGGGGACTGTTTTTAACTATTTTAAGGGTCTACTTCCGCACAACTTTTAACAATGTAAATTTAACATTTTTGATTTAACTATTTTATTCTAAATGATTGAAGTGAAAACCATTTTTGAACTTGTGTTGTAATACCAATTGAGTTACACCCCAACTACATGTATGCTTCCGCTGGACCCGATTTTGGGGGTGTGACAGATTGGTATCAGAGCTTTGGCTATAGCGAACTAAGTGTTTTTAAAACCTAGACTATAGCTACTTTTACGAAAACTTAACCCTATGACCGTCACCTGCCTGCCTGCCAAGATGATGCCTTACTTGTGGTTTATTGCTGACTTAGGTGATGAGATTTGTGTCTCATTATCTAGTATATTATATTCACTTATTCTAGTTTATTACTATAATTGTCTTCCCTATTAGTATGCTTACATAACTTATGCGCCTCATGTTACGCCTTCTCCTTGCATAGTTTCATCATTTGACCTCGAGTTTGGTCACATGCCTTAGTCTTTCTGAACGTCTTGGTATTTGTGAAGGACATAGTCTTAGTATAGCTGAGCTGAGTATTTCAAAATTTATGGAACCTCGGTGGAATATAGACTAGTCACCTATATTCAACCCGGGATAGTGGGACATAGGCAGACTACCTATATCCGACTCAGAAATGAATTTTACAACACTGAGAATGGTTATAATGAAATTCTGTCTGGATTGAATCCTCAACTCAATTTCCAAATGCTTCATTTATGTGTGTGTATACCCTCGTTGTCAGAACGCTTATACTTTTCCTCACCTCGTCAACCGCCGCCTGGAAGCACGTCAACTGGTCATTTCATCTCATGAATCTTCACCTTTATAACACTTCAGAGACCAACGTTAACTGAACTTCGGGGCGAAGTTCCCTTAAGGGGTAGAGACTGTCACAACTCGTAAATTCTGGTCTTTTCCCGAACTTTCACATTTACTATTCATCGGTTACTATTCATCGGTCACTATTCATCATTTTTTACTATTCATCTTTTTCGGAGTCAGTTTGTGATTCTGAGAAGCGTTCAAAATTTTTACTATTCATAAAACACTATTCACCTCCGAAGAAAATTCGTCATTCATGCGTGAGATGCATCATTTCTGTATACGTACGGTTATCTGAAGGCGTCACAATAAGGGCGTCAAGACTATTTTTGGTGACGGCCTGCATAAGGAGTATACATGACGGCGTCAGACCCAGATCTAGGCAGTCCGAGAAACTATTTGGCGGCGAGATGACGGCGTCATACTTTTGTTCTTGATGCCGTCACCTATCAAAATCTATATATAGTTTTCTATTTTTTATTCATTAAAGAGGAACTTGTGTGGAGAATACTAGGGCCGAACTTTGTAAACCCTAGGTCGTATTTTACAGTATTTTCAAGTGTTTTCACCCATTGAATCCTTTCATGTTCAATTGAGATAAGTCTTCTTTCAATTCAATCAATATGTCTATGTGTTGTTTGAATTTATCTTATGCTTGTCTTGATTTCAACATACTAGGCTAGATCTATCTTGTGTTTGCTTAGATGTAATGAAACCTAGATGTTAATTATGTGTTGATTACTTGTATATAGTTGTATTGGATGAATGATTTCAATGTTAGGCTTAAGAAAACTGGCAGATCTCAATTGTGTAACATACTTGAACGTCTTAGGAAACATGAACCGATGTGTACTAGGTTTTATTGGTCGTATTTAATGCATGAGAAAATTCTAGAGATCCCATGTTAGGAGCTTCTTAGCCGGCTCGACATAGGAGTGAAGTAGGCGCTCATAGGATTGGGGAAGTAAGTACGCCACCCCATGAATGGTATTAAGGAATACAATCCGTCATCCACGCAACTGTAACAAGTAATTAACATGTAAAAGATGTCTAGGGAGTAGTGAAATCTAAGTAAACACAATTCTCCCATATATATTGCTCACAACTTTAGTATAATTTAGTTTATTTTTATTTTTAGTATTTTATTTTGATTGCATCTTAGTATTGGGTTAGTTGACTAGCAACTAATTCCGCCCAACTCCTTCAAACCCGAGATTTTTATTTGCTTTTATAAAAAACTAAAAAATACAAAAAAGAATCATCCCTCATCTCTAGACCTAGTCTTTAAGTTTTCTAATCCTAGCGACACTATTCCTAGCTGAACGATCAATCCCCCGGTACTTGTCATTATACTATACTACATCGATCAGGTACACTGCCTGGTGGGGGTTGTAAGCTTCTCGAGATCACTCGAGAGGTAAAGCCTGGTGCAATCCCTACGCATCACAGTCCCCGCGGATCCCGCAGAACCCTCAGAAGGGTTCCTTGCACTTTGGACGAGGGTTCCTTGGCTGCACAGTCAAAATTTTTTGTAAACTTCAAAAATTCATAACTAATTAACCGTATGTCCGTAGGAGTCGCGCCACCTATCAATTTGAAGGGAATTGTGTCTACTTTCTTTTAAAAATAATGTTATGGACTAAATATAATCTGAAGTCAAAAGATTAAACCAAATACTTCAATGTGTTCAAAATATCAAGTTTCATTTTAACGTAGAAACTCAAACTTTTGAGTTAGGCAATATAAGTTAGTATCCTTTGAACATTGACATTATTTTCTTTGAAACTAAAGAATTTTGTGATATTCATATATGTAAAGGAAACCAATCAAGCTTGGCATACATCGTCATATTTAAACGCAAAGTGAGGAAAAATATATTTCTTTTTATGTTATGCTAAATGACTACTTGTTTTAGTTGTATGCATATATGGTATTTGCTTATTGAAAGTTGTGATGGCATTTATTTATTTGTGATTCATGAGTGTCTATCTTGTCATGATATTCATTTGCTTGTTTGTCGAATTCATGTTTATACACAATAGGATATTTGCTAGATTGTGTGTTCTAAGTTGAAAATTTGTGTTTGTATTGCTTAATGATTTAGATATTCTTCCTTGCATATGTTATGTGATTATTTTTCATAATTCACTTAGGAATGAGAATTAAGTAATACTAATTAAATATCTTGGAATATGGTCACGCGTCTAAATGAGTCACTACATTTTTAAACATGTAGTATTCTTGTAAAATGGTGTTTGATATACATGCTTCTACAATGATGTTTGATGAATGTGTCGTGATTTAAGATAGAAACTTATCTTTTATTGATCATGTAAACTAACCGTATCATGTTTGGATGATAACACTTCGTTTTTATCAATTTTCCATGTTTGGCTTAATTTCCATTTATGGTAAGCTCATAATCATCGGCTTAATCTATATGCTAACATGGGTTAGAATATGTGTTTTTGGTTTTAATCTATCACGTCTAATTAGGTGCATATGTTTCAAGTATTATTAGGATACTTGAACGGGTTTCGGGAGTCAATAAATATCCATTGTTAAGGAGTGTTTGGCACTACTTAAAATTTGAACTATTTGGTAGTTAAACAATGTGTTTCATGGATATATGTACTTCTAGGATCTTTTGTTACCTTTGTACATTGTCTTGTACTAATGGATATGCAGGTAGTCAACATATGGGATGTTGTCAAATTTTCAAGTTTATGGATATTTCACTAAATATAGTGAAATTCGCTAGCCCCCGGTCAAAGTCTATCGGTAAGAGTGTTTCTACATCCATTTCTTGTATTTCCTAATCAGATATGGTATAAAGTTTTGTTTTTAGGAGTTTACGAAAAATTTGAAAATCGTCTTGATGGTAAAAATAGTGGACTGGCCCTTTTTTCAGACCTGGCGGAACTCGCGGAACCAAATATTGGGTTCCGCCAATGCATTTTCTGGGTAGTCCTGAATTTGGCCCAACGGACCAGGCGGAACCAAAATCTGGGTTCCGCCTGTGTATTCGTATGGTTCCGCCAATCCTGCATCTTCCTTCTTAAATTTTCATTTGAGACCCTCACTCAAGATTACTCAATTTCATCACTAGGATTCTTCTCATTGATGTTCACTCTTATTAGGATTAGGACTTCTCACTTGCACCTATAGGATACTCATCTGTAATAACACTTTCTAAATTTTGCAAGAATGATCCAATATACCTTTCTCCTTAAAGGAAGAAATCCGGAAACTTTCTCCTTGCAATTCTCGAACCACTTAGTATTTATGATCACTACACACACTCACTTCAATCTTCCATCCCTAACTCATCCTTCATTCACTTATTTGGTGACTTGACAACTTCCTAACAAATCCGGACTCATTATTTGCAAAGGTTACATACAATATCACAATCACAAGTCCAACTTATGACTATAGATATTATCTTGTATCTACATATGTTACCTCACTTGGTTAATGATGAGGCGAAAAATGAATCGTTTTTAGGGGGTCATTTAAGCCCGAATTCGAGATTATTTGATCAAATATTGCCCTAAATCGTTTCATTTGTCATTTTAGGTACTTTTGGAGAGAAATCTAGAAAAGGAAGCATTTTGGACGTTTTTGGAGCATAAAAGTGAAGAAAACGTCAAAGTCTTAATTTTCCTTGCTGGGAACAGTACCTGACGGCGTCACAACCTCCTTAATGATGGTGTCAAGAGTTACAAAAGAGGTGAATGTAGAAAATACACGTGACGATCTAGAGAGTTTTGTGCATTGGACATGACGGCGTCACCCATGGCCGTCATGGTCCAAGTATTAGTGACGACCCATAACTATTCCATACATGACGACGTAAAAATCAGATCTAGGCAATACGATTTCTATTATGGCGGAGAGTTGACGGTGTCACAACCCAATACATGACGCTTTGTTTTTATCAATTTTCCATGTTTGGCTTAATTTCCATTTATGGTAAGCTCATAATCATCGGCTTAATCTATATGCAAACATGGGTTAGAATATGTGTTTTTGGTTTTAATCTATCACATCTAATTAGGTGCATATTTTCCAAGTATTATTAGGATACTTGAACGGGTTTCGGGAGTCAATAAATATCCATTGTTAGGGAGTGTTTAGCACTACTTAAAATTTGAACTATTTGGTAGTTAAACAATGTGTTTCATGGATATATGTACTTCTAGGATGTTTTGTTATCTTTGTACATTGTCTTGTACTAACGGATATGCAGGTAGACAACATTTTGGATGTTGTCAAATTTTCAAGTTTATGGATATTTCACTAAATATAGTGAAATTCGCAAGCCCCCGGTCAAAGTCTATCGGTAAGAGTGTTTCTACATCCATTTGGAGAGAAATCTGGAAAAGGAAGCATTTTGGAAGGTTTTGGATCATAAAAGTGAAGAAAACGGCAAAGTCTTAATTTTCCTTGCTGGAAACAGTACCTGACGGCGTTACAACCTCCTTAATGACGGCGTCAAGAGTTACAAAAGAGGTGGATGTGGAAAATACACGTGACGATTTAGAGAGTTTTGTGCATTGGACATGACGGCGTCACCCAAGGCCGTTATGGTCCAAGTATTAGTGACGGCCCAGAACTATTCCATACATGACAACGTCAAAATCAGATCTAGGCAATACGATTTCTATTATGGCGGCGAGTTGACGGCGTCACAACCCAATACATGATGCCGTCACCCATTGTAATCTATATATAGTTTTCCAAATTTCATTTATTAGTGTGTAACTTTGAGGGTGCAACTTTGAGGAAAACCCTAGGTCGAATTTTCCAGCCTTTTCAAGGGTTTCAACCCTTTGAAACTTTCATGTTCTATTAAAGATAAATACTCTTTCAATTCATTCAATATGTCTATGTGTTGTTTGAATATATCTTACGCTTGTCTTCAATTTAATATGCTAGGCTAGATTTCCTTTGTGTTTGCTTAGATGTAGTGAAACCTAGATGTTAATTATGGGTTGATTGTTTGTTTATAGTTGTTACGGATGATTCTATTCGATGTTTGGCTTAAGAAAACTGGCAGACTTCCATTGATAACCTGCTTGAACGTCTTAAGAAACATGATCGGAGGTGTACTACGATTTTTTGTTGTATTTAATGCGTAGGAGAATTCTAATGATCTCATGTTAGGAGCTTTTAACGGCTCGACATATGAGTGAAGTAGGATCCTATAGAGTTAGGGAATATTGTACACGGCCCTACGAATAGTATTAAGGAATATGACCCGTTATCCATGCAATTGTAACAAGCTATCAACCTGTAAAAGATATCCAGGGAGTAATGAAACCTAAGTAAACACAACTTTCCTCATCATTGTTTACACCACAATAGTATAATTAGTTTCATTTCATTTTTGTTATTTTATTTTGATTGCATCTTTAGTTATTCGGGTTAGTTGGCTAGCAACTAATTCCGCCCACTTTTTCAAAACCCGAGATTTTAATTGCTTTTATAAAAATATAAAAATACAAAAAGAATCATCCCTCACCTCTATACCTAGTTTTTAGGCTTTCTAATCCTAGCGACACTATTCCTGAGTTGAACGATCAATCCCCCGGTACTTGTCACTATACTATACTACAACGATCAGGTACACTGCCTGGTGGGGGTTGTAAGCTTCTTGAGATCCCTCGAGAGGTAAAGCCTGGTGCGATTGATTGGTTCCGAACGGTCAACTAAGTTTACCAGGTGATGGTCAACCAAGTCAAACGTCAAAAACCAACTAACCAATGAGTTTAGGGAATCCCCGGGTCGTTATGTCCCGACGAGGCGTGCAATTGTATTTGTAAACGTTTTAAATGATCGGGTGATTAATCAGGAAGGTGAAGAATTTGATTATTATGATTACACTACGAGATTATGATGGAAAATGACTTAGAAACACTTAATTACCAATTACTGATTATCAGATTACCTAAAAAGGTGATTTAACCTAAAAATGCGCGTTTTTGTTTGAAATAAACGCGAACGCGCAAATAAAAAAATGAAACGGGAGTAAACAAAGTCCTACGAATGTGAGAATGATATCTTTACAATCCTAATGATGTAAGAAAATTTTTATAAAATTAAAATTATTTTTACAACTATTTAATTAATTACTATTAATTAATTACTAATTATTAATTACTTTTTAATTAACTAAATTATCCTAAATTACAAATAATTATGAAATTTAACTAGAAAAATGAAAATTAAATTTAAAAAAATCTAAAACATTATAAAACTAATTTTAAAACAGAAAAACTATTTTTCCTACTTTTTAATTAATTATTAATAATTAAAAACTAATTATTTAAGTGATTTAAATTAAACTAAATTATAAAAAATACTAAATGATTAAGGAAAAATCTGAAAAAATTACTAAAAATCTATTATGATCACAGGAGCCTTAGAAAAATTTGAAAACAGTTGTTGCTTATAAATAAGCAGAAAATAAGCCAAAAGACTTTCTATTTTTTTTTTTTTTTTTTATCTTTTTCTAATTTTTCTTTTTCACAACTATTTTGCAACTGAAAACAAACACTTTTTACAAAGGGATTTTGGCTGGAATTGGAAAATAAGTGGTTTGAGTGACAAAAAGCTTAACAGCTTATTGAATTTAGCTTTTGATGAAGCACAAGATTTTATCAAGCTACACTACTGGCCTAAGGTACAAATTAAGCTAGACAAGGGTTAAATGAACTTGAATTGAGCAAGAAAATCAAGAAATATCAAATGAACAAGCTTAATCTAACCAATAAGCAATTCAAATCCAAACAGGTCCAAACAGGCCTCAAGGGCTCACTTGCAGCCCCCTATGGGGCCCACAAAACTGATCAAAGGTCTAAAATAAGCTTTGAGCTTATTAGTCCACCCAGTGGGCTTTCCAAAATGCCCACAAGCTCAGGCTGATGATCACTAGGGAGATTTCTATGAGCTCATGAATTTGACACCCTAACACTGATGACTCAGTGAAAAGTTAACTGGGTGAAGGATGGGTGGATCGAGCTGAGCAACAAACAAGCATATACATGAACATAAATCATAAATTTAGAGGGAGGGGAACTGTAAGCTTTTCAAAAGGCTCAATGAGCTTGCATGTGCAGCAAATTATCAACTTGGGGACTTGGCTCAAAAGCAAAAGTGAGATTTTGAGATATGGCAGTCAACTAAATTAAGCTCAAAGACTAAAACTAAACCAAGCACAAGTAAACAAAACTAATTTACAATTATCATGATAACTAAGTAATAGACAAGCAAATCAACAAACCTAATGAAACTAACTGACTCAGCAGAAACAGCTATTACAAGGCAACTATGAGAGGACTGAATAAGCTAACCAATAAGCAATTCAGTGCAATCTAATTATGGATCTAGCAACACAGACTAACAGGCTCCAAGCATCACAAAGTTTAAACTTTATGGCCAAATAATGGCCAAGTTATGACCAAAGGCAAATGGGTCAAAACTGGGTGCACAGGGGAGATTGCTTCCCCTACAGGTAGATTCAAGGTCAAATTCAAGTGCCTTAATGAGTTTCAAACTTGAATCTTCTTATGGAATTTAATAAACAAGCTGGCAAGGTTTGTAAATCAGCAAAAACTTTGACTTTTCAACAAGAGATGAGCCCTAGACACTCATTTGAAATCTGCTCAATTTTTCAGACTTGAAACTTTTGACTTTTGAAATTTCTTGAACAAATTGACTTTACTGACTTTTAATCACACCTAATAAACTGAAAATGATTTATAGTGACTGAGTAAACCTAAAATAAACAAACTTAACAGGTTTGCAACCAAAAATAAGGATTTGGGTTCACTAATTCACAACAGGTTGCTGTGTGAATCATTTGAGAGAATTTCTTGACTTTTTATGAAAAGGGTCTTTCTTTCACACTTTAAATGGTCTCTTGTGGTCTATTGTAATATGCTTAATCAAAGAGAAACCCTATAAACCTGCCCAAACCCACTGATCACAACTGATCCAAACACTCCTATAAAACCTAAGTTACAATTTTTTATGAAGCAATTCCAATAGACAGACTATGATACTGAGTGTTAGATTATGAAAAGCTTAGATGAACATAATTAAGCCAAAATAAGCATTAAACTACAACTATAACACAATATACTAAAATTATAACTGAATTCAGAAAATCAAGCTAAAATTGAGAAACCTTGAGCCTAGCTTAACTAGGTGCTCTTGAATCAGCAACAAGCTCTAGCTTGTATTAAGACAAGCTAGTAAAGTCCCTCTTGCCTTTCCAAAACTGGCAACTTCCCATGCTTTCCACATTGTCCAGCCAAGGTATTTTCTTTATATGAACCTGATTAATTCCCTCCTTTTTTGTGTTTTCTTTTCTGTTTTTAGAACCTATATGACTTTCTGAAAGAGTATTGATACACTAATAAGTTTGAACAAACTGTTACTAAGATTTAAATTTTTACTTGAATTGTGAAATTGAGAACAAAGTTAAGTAACTAAAACTGAAGCACTTTCATTAAAATTGAAAAGAGATTATAAACTAATCTTAGTGAACTGAACTAAAACTACTTTTCTTAATTAGAAAATTACATAAAAAAACTACACAGCCCTCAGGCTTACATCTCACTTCTATAAATACTAAAAAAAAATAATAAAAAGAACTTGAACCAGGGGAACTTTTCTTCTTTCTCCTCTTTGTCTTCTGCTTTTGATGTCTTTGTCCCCTTGGAGTCAAATCCTAGCCATTGGATGCTCCTGCACTTCATCTCAGCCCTAGATTAGTGTTGGTGCCTTGTGGAGGAGGGGGAGGTAATAATGGTGTTTGGGTTGACATTGGAAGGATAGTGGGGTAGGGTGGTTAGTAGGAGAGGTGGGGGGAGACAATAACGTTGGAGTTGCAGGCTTTGTTTGGGGGCTTGGGTGTTTGGTAATGGCGGCAAAGAGATGGGGTGGTAGGGGGTTGACTTTTCTTTGACCCGTTTTTATTAATAAAAGGGATGGGTGGATTGGGTTGGTTGTGTTGGGCTTGGGAATGGTGGGCTGGGAATAAAAGGGTATGGATTGGACCAGGAAATTGGGGTGGATTTGGGTAGTTTGTTTTAGGTAGTAATATTAAGGGTCCGTTTGTTATTTAGTTCACAAGGACCAAAATTGCAATTTTGCTAATTTGAAGGACCAATGTTGCCACCTTTTCAAAGTTATTCCAGGGACCAAGTTTGCCACATTCCAAAATCATAAGGTCCATAAAATATATTTTTCACCTCAAAATTTCCAGGGACTGATTTTGCCAAAATTTAAACTGTAGGGACCAAAAGTGTAATTTTTCCAAAGTTTTCACCTAAGGATTAATTTTGATAATTTTTGACTTCTAAATGCCTTAGGTTGACTTTCCTTTCAAAACACATGCTTAGGGACTAGTTTTGTAAATTTTTGAAAGTTGGGGGACTAAAACTGCCAATTGTGTAAACTTTGTTCGTTTTCAATTTTTTTTTACTCATTTTGCATCTGAAACGTATAAAATACAATCCCTGGGATATTTTTAGTATTTTGATGCATTTCTGAGTGTTTTCGGATGTTTTGGCAGTTTAAATACGATAAAAATGATGAGTGTTTGAGCACTCATCAATCCCACACACTAAATTATTGCTAGTCCCTAGCAATCTTTTTGGAAAACTTGATGGATTTGAAACTCTTTACCAAAAGCCATCACTTCTGGAGTAGCCAGATGTATCGATTCAAGTAAGAACTATGGTCCACCTGATAACCATGTGATTTTGAGCAAACCACCAGCTTTCATTAGATTTGATTTGTCTTTACCAGGAGCCGTTTGCTTCTGGACTAGCCAACTCTTGATGGACACAGTCGACATCTTGGTGAGTTGATTACCAATTATGGTTTTTCCACTGCCTTTACCACAAGCCATAATCTTGCGGGCTAGCCAACTCATTCACTTTTTGGGATATGACGAGTTGATTTACCATACAATTTTGGGCAAATTGCAAGCCGTCAACGGATTTGAGATATCTTTACCAAGAGCCGTTTGCTCCTGGATTAGCCAATCCTTTTGTCGTTTAGACACGGCGGACTGATAACCACAAAAATTTTGAAATAAAGTGAAAAAAATTTTAAAATTTTAGGCCAAAAACGGGGATTCTAGAGGATATAATGTGATAAAATTCGCTAGAATTTTCCCCTCCCCCACACTTAGAATTGAATATTGTCCTCAATATTCAAAGTCCCGGCTATTATGCCGAATCCTTGAACGTAAAAAGATAATATTAAAAACTAACTGTGGGAATATCGTTTTTCATTTTTCACTTTATTTATATGTACATACAAACACACATTTTTTTTGATGAAACCTTATATACATATATATATTTTCAAACAACGGGGGGTTGGCCATTCCCCCACACTTAGGTGGTAGAGAGTAGAAAGAAATCAGAGATACGGGTGAAAACCCGTATTGTGCTATTGTTTTTGTTTATCGAGTTGCTAGCTTGACTCGATCCCCGAATTTAATTGTCCTTGGGGAAAGTTTGGAGATCCGGGACAACCATGGATGGTATGTCCTCTCCAAAGTAATGTTTCAACCGATGTCCATTCACTTTGAAATTAGGACCGTCATTTTGAGATAATTCGACGGTACCATAAGGATAAACCTTTGCGATAGTGAATGGACCAGTCCATCAGGTTTTGAGCTTTCCCGAGAAGATCTTGAGTCTAGAGTTGAAAAGAAGGACTCGATCACCAACGTTGAAAACGCGGTTTTTGATTTTTGAGTCATGAATCTTCTTTGTCTTTTCTTTATAGATCAAAGAGTTCTCGTAAGCTTGATCACGAAGTTCATTTAATTCATTCAGTTGAACTTTCCTGTGATCACCCGCAGTTTTGAGGTCAAAATTGGCATGCTTGAGAGCCCAATAGGCTTTATGCTCAAGCTCGATCGGAAGATGGCACACTTTCCCGTACACAAGCTTGTAAGGCGTACACCTGATGGGTGTTTTGTAAGCTGTACGGAAAGCCCAGAGTGCATCATCTAATTTCCCGTGACGTTGACAAGCGTTGACAAGCGTCACAGGATTTGACTAGTTCCTGGGCATCCTTATAGATCGTGGGCTAGTAGAAACCGGAATCAAACACCTTTTTGGCGGTGTAGTTTGGATTATGGTGGCCCCCCGTGGGATCAGCATGGCAAGCCTTTAGAATTTCAGCGGCTTCCTGACCATAAACACACCGCCGGATGACTTGATCCGCACAGATTTTAAACAGGTGGCGGTTGTCCCAGAAGTGATGTTTTACATCTTTGAAGAATTTATTCTTCTGTTGGGACGACATCCCTTTCACCACAAAATTACCCTCATGGTAGTTTGCGAAATCGGCAAACCATGGGGTAATAGAATCTCCATGAAAGGCAACCGCATTGAGTGTCTCAGAGGGAAGGTTTCATTAATTTCCTTCCTTTCGAAGACATCTTGGTGGGGGTTTTCCAATCAGGAGAGATGATCAGCAGCTAGGTTCTCAGCTCCTTTTTTATCACGAATTATGATATCAAATTCCTGTAGGAGGAGAACCCAACAGAGTAGTCTCGGCTTTGCATCTTGTTTTGCAAAGAGGTACTTCAAAGCCGAGTGATCCGTATACACTATGCTTTTGGTCAATATCAAGTATGGCCGGAATTTTTCAAAGGCATACACCACAACTAATAATTCTTTTTCGGTGGTGGTGTAATGACTTTGAGCCTCGGTCATTGTCTTGCTTGCATAGTGTATAGGCTGAAAGTGTTTTGTTTTGCGTTGCCCCAAGATTGCCCCAATCGCATAATCACTCGCATCACACATGAGCTCGAAGGGCAAGTCCCAATCGAGGGCAACAAGATTCGGTGCCTCGGTAAGCTTTTTCTTTAATGTTTCAAAAGCTTCGATGCACTCGGGGGAGAAGATAAAAGGAGCATCCTTCTCGAGGAGATGGGTCATAGGCCGGGCGATTTTAGAAAAATCTTGAATAAACCTACGGAAAAAGCCGGCATGACCCAAAAAGCTCCTAACACCTTTGACGGTAGTGGGATGAGGTAATTTTGCAATGACGTCAACTTTGGCTTTGTCAACCTCAATCCCACTCTTTGAAATTTTATGGCCGAGGACAATGCCCTCTTTGACCATAAAGTGACTCTTCTCCCAATTTAGACATAATCTTGTGTCTTCACAACGTTTAAGCATGTTGTCTAAATGGGAGAGTCATGTTGAAACGAATCCCCAATGACCGAAAAATCGTCCATAAAGACCTCCATAGTTTTCCCGATCATGTCGGAAAATATGGCCATCATACATCTTTGAAACGTGCCCGGAGCATTACATAAACCAAATGGCATACGTTTATAAGCAAATGTTCCATAGGGGCACGTGAACGTGGTCTTTTCCTGATCTTGCGGATCAATGGGAATCTGAAAGTAACCCGAGAAACCATCGAGGAAGCAATAATACTCGTTCCCCACTAATCTCTCGAGCATCTGATCCATAAAGGGCATAGGAAAATGATCTTTGCAGGTGGCGTCATTTAACTTGCGATAATCAATACAGACACGTCATCCTGTAACCAAACGAGTTGGAATCAACTCATTTTCCTCATTTGTGACAACAGTAATGCCACCCTTTTTTGGAACGCAGTGAATTGGGCTAACCCAAGGACTGTCCGAGATAGGGTAAATTAATCCGGCATCAAGGAGTTTTAAAAATTCTTGTTTGATCACCTCATGAATTTTTGGATTCACCTTTCTTTGTTGTTGGACTGCCGGTTTGAAGTCATCCTCTATTAAAATCTTGTGGGTACAAAATTCAGGGTCAATGCCCTTGATGTCGGAGAGTCGCCAAACAATTGCTTGTTTATGTGACTTCAAGACCTTTATTAGAGCAGCCTTTTCCTCAACACTTAAATCTTTGGCAATTATGACGGGTAATTTATCATCACCCTCCAGAAATGCATATTCAAGATGAGGTGGCAAGTCCTTAAGCTCGACCTCAGGAAAATCATCTGTTTTCTCAACATATTTGATTTCCTGATTATGAAGTTGTTGTGGTAGAACAGGAAGAGGAGAGGGATCTTCATTTAACAGTTTCTCAAGGAGAAGAATATCCCTCTCGGGGTCAATCTCTTGGTTATCGATTCCATCGGGAATCGAATCACTTTTAAGAAAAGACTCAATCTCTTCTAAGATGAAGTCACTTCCCTCAAACGGAGTGAGGGAAGGAGAAGAATTGGCAATGATGGGATAAGAAGACGGAGTGAAATTTTCACTCGTAGAATCATCAACGAAACCTAAAACCTCTTGAGCGTACTCTTCAGCTGCTACATCAATGACATCTATTCGGTTTACCGATTCAGAGTCATAATTGGAGGAGTACCTCGATGTTTGATCAAGGTTGAAGGTGATTGCTTCAGTTCCAACACGCAATGTGATCTCATGCTCAAATACATCGATAAGAGCACGCTTAGTTCTAAGGAATCCCCTTCCAAGAATGAGAGGGACCCTTGAATCGGCATCAAAGTCAACAATCACAAAATCTGCTGGAAAATGGAACTTTCCCACTTTAACGAATACGTCCTCGGCTACGCCAAGTGGACGAGAAATCGATCGATCGGCAAGCTCTAAAGTCATGCACGTGGGAGTGAGTTCGGGAAGAGATAGTTTCTTCCACACAGAATACGGAATCAGGTTAATGCTAGCACCAAGATCGGCCAAGGTGAAGCATTCAACCATACCCGGAAAAATACAAGGAACGAGAAATTTTCCGGGGTCTCCAAGCTTTTCAGGAAGCTTTTTCAAGAGAACTGCTGAGCAGTGCTCATTTAACGGAGTTCTAGCCATCTCAAAGAGTTTTTCCTTATTACTTAACAGATTCTTGATTGTTTATGCGAACTTGGGCATCAAGAGAATAGCATCCGCGAAGCTAATGTCAAAATGCAAATCTTGAAAGATTTGGAAAAATTTATCCATTTGGTGACTAGCTTTTTCGCGGAGCTTTTGTTCATTGAGACGTGATGGGTAGGGAATAGAAGTTTTGAATTTAGGGTTATCCACTGGAGTTTCAGGTGGTTCAAAAACAACTCCAGGCTTGCATCTGGTTTCTGGAATAACCTAAGGTTGGACGTGTGCGGTACTTCGTGAGCTAGGAGTTTGCACCTTGTCCATGGTCACCTCAGGTTCATCATAAGAAGAACCACTTCTAGTTGTGATCGCCTTAGCATCGCCCCTCGGGTTAGCGATCGTGTTGCTCGGAAGTGTTCCTGAGCCCTAGGGTCGTTCATATAAAGACTTCTTAATTTCAGAAATCTGGCTAACCAATAACTTGTTCATCTCTTCTTGGGACTTCATGAATTGTTTTAACAACTCGTCAGATGAAGGCCCAGTTGGAACAATGGCTTGATTTTGGTTATTAAAATTTTGAGCACGATTGTTCTGATTGGGTCCTTGATTTTGAAAATTACCCTGATTAGGGTTGTTGTTTCCATGAAAATATCCCGGATTGAAGTTACCCTGACCTTGGTTTCGATTAAAGTTTCCTTGATTTTGATGTTGGAAACCTTGATTTTGGAAACCTTGGTTTTGATTCTGAAAACTGTGACCCTGATGGAAGTTACCTTGGTTTTGAAAACCTTGGTTCATTCTATTTTGATTCTGGTTACGGTTTTGGACATTTTGGTTTTGATTAAAACCAGGAGGTCTAAGATAATGATTAGGACGGTAGTTCGGGTCCATAGGAGGGCGGTATTGATTGCCTCCTTGATTAGATGACCCGACTACAGCATGAGCTTCAAACGGAGAACCATCAGTAGCTGTGCAATTGTAGTAGGCATGCGGCCCACCACAAATTACACAGACTTCCACTTTTTTAACCTCAGCAGGTGGAGGATGTTGTGGAAACGAAACTTTCTTTGTTTGGGCGAGAACCAAAGCTTGAATAGCCTCAGTAAGCTTGTCAATCTTAGCATCGGTGCAAGACTGACTCGAAGGAGATGAAGTTGAAGGACCCGCACTAATTTGTGAACCAACCGGCTTGCTTCGTGTAGAGCGGACCTTAGACTTGTTCTCGATGATTGCTAAGGCTTCTTTGGTGGTTCTACTCAAAAAGTTACCTCCCGCGGAGGCATTGAGCGAATCCTGATCAACTTGGCTCACGCCATTGTAGAAAGTATCGAGTTGCATCAACTCGGAGAAACCATGATGTGGACACTTGCGAAGTAATTCTTTGAAACGGTCCCACGTTTCACCAAATGATTCATCATATTTTTTAGTGAACTTGGTGATCTCGTTTTTAAGACTTGTGGTCTTAGAAGGTGGGAAGAATTCATTCACAAACTTTTTTACCAGATCTTCCCATGTCTCAATAGATCGAGGGGGTTGTTTCTCAAGCCAAATCCAGGCTTGACCCTCGAGGGAAAATGGGAAGAGAAGAAGCTTGATTGCTTCACACGGGACATTTTTGTACTTGATGGTCGATGTGATTTTATTGAACCATCGAATGTGAGCATGAGGATCGTCCCTCTCAAAACCGTAGAATTGACTTGAGGTTACAAGATTAAGTAACCCGGTTTTGAGCTCAAAACTATCAGCCACGATGGCTGGCACAACAATAGCGTCTCCGTAACCCTCGATGGGTGCTTGGAGAAGCTCACACATGGGGCGGTCTTCCGCCATGGTGACAGCTGGAGTGGCAACAGTATGGATCTCAGATCTGACTGTTGGTGCTGAACGTCTACGAGGTCTTCTAGGTTTTCTTACAAGCTCACGTAATGGGCTAGTAGACCTAGAAGAACGAGTGCGCATGCACTAGGGATAAAACCAATTAAAACAATGTCGAGGCAAAACCACAGTGAACTTAAACCAATAATCACAAGTAAGTGGCTTCTTTAAGAAAGGTACACCACTCACAAGGATACAAAGGCAAGTTTTAATCTTTCGTTTAGGAACTTATTATGTTCACACCCCCAGTTAGTAGGTGTTCTGTCTTGGTTTGCGACGGTTTGTTTTTATGTAATTATTATTCACAAGAAAAGACGAATGTTTTTGGGTTTTTGTCTATGGGTTAAAAACTTTTGGACAATATTTTTGGGGTCGTTTCGTTTACCAAAATCGTATCTCTTTAAGAATCACCTTAAAAGAAACGCGATATAGAAGACGTAACGATCTGTTTTGTTTGTTTTTGATTTTTTTTGTGTTGTTAACACTTTAGGAAAAGTGTTAATGACGTTTTTGTTTTATGATTAAGATTTACAAAAAGTGGTGAGTTTATACAATGATGTGTGAAAAACCACTAATCTCTAAAGAACGTGTGCAGATACGCAGCAGCCTCCCCGGCAGCGGCGCCAAATTTTGATTGGTTCCGAACGGTCAACTAAGTTTACCAGGTGATGGTCAACCAAGTCAAACGTCAAAAACCAACTAACCAAGGAGTTTAGGGAATCCCCGGGTCGTTATGTCCTGACGAGGCGTGCAATTGTATTTGTAAACGTTTTAAATGATCGGGTGATTAATCAGGAAGGTCAGGAATTTGATTATTATGATTACACTACGAGATTATGATGGAAAATGACTTAGAAACACTTAATTACCAATTACTGATTATCAGATTACCTAAAAACGTGATTTAACCTAAAAATGCGCGTTTTAGTTTGAAATAAACGCGAACGCGCAAATAAAAAAGTGAAACGGGAGTAAACAAAGTCCTACGAATGTGAAAATGATATTTTTACAATCCTAATGATGTAAGAAAATTTTTAGAAAATTAAAATTATTTTTACAACTATTTAATTAATTACTATTAATTAATTACTAATTATTAATTACTTTTTAATTAACTAAATTATCCTAAATTACAAATAATTATGAAATTTAACTAGAAAAATGAAAATTAAATTTAGAAAAATCTAAAACATTATAAAACTAATTTTAAAACATAAAAACTATTTTTCCTACTTTTTAATTAATTATTAATAAGTAAAAACTAATTATTTAATTGATTTAAATTAAACTAAATTATAAAAAATACTAAATGATTAAGGAAAAATATGAAAAAATTACTAAAAATCTATTATGATCACAGGAGCCTTAGAAAAATTTAAAAACAGTTGTTGCTTATAAATAAGCAGAAAATAAGCCAAAATGGCTTAAATAGAAGCTATCACTTTCTATTTTTTATCTTTTTCTAATTTTTCTTTTTCACAACTATTTTGCAACTGAAAACAAACACTTTTTACAAAGGGACTTTGGCTGGAATTAGAAAATACGTGGTTTGAGTGACAAAAAGCTTAACAGCTTATTGAATTTAGCTTTTGATGAAGCACAAGATTTTATCAAGCTACACTACTGGCCTAAGGTACAAATTAAGCTAGACAAGGGTTAAATGAACTTGAATTGAGCAAGAAAATCAAGAAATATCAAATGAACAAGCTTAATCTAACCAATAAGCAATTCAAATCCAAACAGGTCCAAACAGGCCTCAAGGGCTCACTTGCAGCCCCCTGTGGGGCCCACAAAACTGATCAAAGGTCTAAAATAAGCTTTGAGCTTATTAGTCCACCTAGTGGGCTTTCCAAAATGCCCACAAGCTCAGGCTGATGATCACTAGGGAGATTTCTATGAGCTCATGAATTTGACACCCTAACACTGATGACTCAGTGTAAAGTTAACTGGGTGAAGGATGGGTGGATCGAGCTGAGCAACAAACAAGCATATACACGAACATAAATCATAAATTTAGAGGGAGGGGAACTGTAAGCTTTTCAAAAGGCTCAATGAGCTTGCATGTGCAGCAAATTATCAACTTGGGGACTTGGCTCAAAAGCAAAAGTGAGATTTTGAGATATGGCAGTCAACTAAATTAAGCTCAAAGACTAGAACTAAACCAAGCACAAGTAAACAAAACTAATTTACAATTATCATGATAACTAAGTAATAGACAAGCAAATCAACAAACCTAATGAAACTAACTGACTCAGCAGAAACAGCTATTACAAGGCAACTATGAGAGGACTGAATAAGCTAACCAATAAGCAATTCAGTGCAATCTAATTATGGATCTAGCAACACAGACTAACAGGCTCCAAGCATCACCAAAGTTTAAACTTTATGGCCAAATAATGGCCAAGTTATGACCAAAGGCAAATGGGTCAAAACTGGGTGCATAGGGGAGATTGCTTCCCCTGTAGGTAGATTCAAGGTCAAATTCAAGTGCCTTAATGAGTTTCAAACTTGAATCTTCTTATGGAATTTAATAAACAAGCTGGCAAGGTTTGTAAATCAGCAAAAACTTTGACTTTTCAACAAGAGATGAGCCCTAGACACTCATTTGAAATCTGCTCAATTTTTCAGACTTGAAACTTTTGACTTTTGAAATTTCTTGAACAAATTGACTTTACTGACTTTTAATCACACCTAATAAACTGAAAATGATTTATAGTGACTGAGTGAACCTAAAATAAACAAACTTAACAGGTTTGCAACCAAAAATAAGGATTTGGGTTCACTAATTCACAACAGGTTGCTGTGTGAATCATTTGAGAGAATTTCTTGACTTTTTATGAAAGGGTCTCACTTTCACACTTTAAATGGTCTCTTGTGGTCTATTGTAATATGCTTAATCAAAGAGAAACCCCATAAACCTGCCCAAACCCACTGATCACAACTGATCCAAACACTCCTATAAAACCTGAGTTACAATTTTTTATGAAGCAATTCCAATAGACAGACTATGATACTGAGTGTTAGATTATGAAAAGCTTAGATGAACATAATTAAGCCAAAATAAGCATTAAACTACAACTATAACACAATATACTAAAATTATAACTGAATTCAGAAAATCAAGCTAAAATTGAGAAACCTTGAGCCTAGCTTAACTAGGTGCTCTTGAATCAGCAACAAGCTCTAGCTTGTCTTAAGACAAGCTAGTAAAGTCCCTCTTGCCATTCCAAAACTGGCAACTTCCCATGCTTTCCACATTGTCCAGCCAAGGTATTTTCTTTATATGAACCTAATTAATTCCCTCCTTTTTTATGTTTTCTTTTCTGTTTTTAGAACCTATATGACTTTCTGAAAGAGTATTGATACACTAATAAGTTTGAACAAACTGTTACTAAGATTTAAATTTTTACTTGAATTGTGAAATTGAGAACAAAGTTAAGTAACTAAAACTGAAGCACTTTCATTAAAATTGAAAAGAGATTACAAACTAATCTTAGTGAACTGAACTAAAACTACTTTTCTTAATTAGAAAATTACATAAAAAAACTACACAGCCCTCAGGCTTACATCTCACTTCTATAAATACTAAAAAAAATAATAAAAAGAACTTGAACCAGGGGAACTTTTCTTCTTTCTCCTCTTTGTCTTCTGCTTTTGATGTCTTTGTCCCCTTGGAGTCAAATCCTAGCCATTGGATGCTCCTGCACTTCATCTCAGCCCTAGATTAGTGTTGGTGCCTTGTGGAGGAGGGGGAGGTAATAATGGTGTTTGGGTTGACATTGGAAGGATAGTGGGGTAGGGTGGTTAGTAGGAGAGGAGGGGGGAGACAATAATGTTGGAGTTACAGGCTTTCTTTGGGGGCTTGGGTGTTTGGTAATGGCGGCAAAGAGATGGGGTGGTAGGGGTTGACTTTTCTTTGACCCGTTTTTATTAATAAAAAGGATGGGTGGATTGGGTTGGTTGTGTTGGGCTTGGGAATGGTGGGCTGGGAATAAAAGGGTATGGATTGGACCAGGAAATTGGGGTGGATTTGGGTAGTTTGTTTTAGGTAGTAATATTAAGGGTCCGTTTGTTATTTAGTTCACAAGGACCAAAATCGCAATTTTGCTAATTTGAAGGACCAATGTTGCCACCTTTTCAAAGTTATTCCAGGGACCAAGTTTGCCACATTCCAAAATCATAAGGTCCACAAAATATATTTTTCACCTCAAAATTCCCAGGGACTGATTTTGCCAAATTTCAAATTGCAGGGACCAAAAGTGTAATTTTTCCAAAGTTTTCACCTAAGGATTAATTTTGATAATTTTTGACTTCTAAATTCCTTACGTTGACTTTCCTTTCAAAACACATGCTCAGGGACTAGTTTTGTAAATTTTTGAAAGTTGGGGGACTAAAACTGCCAATTGTGTAAACTTTATTCATTTTTCATTGTTTTTACTCATTCTGCATCTGAAACGTATAAAATACTATCCCTGGGATATTTTTAGTATTTTGATGCATTTCTGAGTGTTTTCGGATGTTTTGGCAGTTTAAATACGATAAAAATGATGAGTGTTTGAGCACTCATCAGCGATTCCCACGTATCAAGTTTTTGACGCCGCAGCCCGGGGAATAGTTATTGTCTAGGTTAGGATTTTTTTTATTAGGTCTACTTGCTAGATTCCTTTCTAGCAAGATTTTGTTTTTATTTTTAGGTTTTCTTTAGTCTATCTTATTTCTTCGTGTCTTTGTTCGTAACCTTTACCATCCGACATCATGGAAGGTGGTAACATCTTTGAACCCATCAACCCACTACAACAAAACCACCCACAAAACCCACCACTACCAAACCCACCTCCTAGGCCCCGAACCTTAGGAGAGTATTCCCGTCCTAGCTACCAAGGCTATCGAAACACTATTGAGCTCACTCAAGGAGCCAATGTGTCCCCCTTGCGATCTGACACCATCCGGTTGGTGCAAAGCGGATGTGCATTCCATGGACTTCGTTTCGAAGATCCTAACCAACATCTCAAGGATTTCCATAAAATCGTAGATTCCATAGACCTTGATGTTGTAACTAGAGAGTCGACCCGATTACGTCTATTCCAATTCTCTCTACATGATGAAGCTAGTCAATGGCTTGAACGTTTACCCGCGGGATCCATCACCTCATAAGATGATCTCACCAATCGTTTCCTTGCTCAATTTTTCCCACCGGGGAGAACTACCAAGCTTAGAAATGATATCTTAATGTTCCAACAACGTCAAGGTGAAACTCTATATGAAGCATGGACTCGTTTCAAGGACTTACTCCAAAAAGTCCCTCATCATAGCATAGATCTTTGGCTCCAAGTCCAAATCTTCTATGACCATATCGATCTCTCCACAAGGTGAACCATTGACCAATCGGCCGGTGGCAAGCTACGTGATCTAAGTGCGGAAGAATCATGGGAACTCATAGAAGATCTTGCTCTTTATGAGAATGAAAGTTGGAATGATCCCCGTGATTTAAACAAAACGGTCAAGGCAATATCTTTACCTTCGAACAATTCTAGCACTCCCGACCGTCGGATCATGGAACTTGAAGACCAAGTCAAGTTTCTCATGAAATCATACGAAGCTCCCAAGGTTTCAAGCCAAGTGAACAAAATCACTTCTTCATGCGAATTATGTAGTGGTCCCCATGATACTCGTGATTGCATGGAACTCCCCGGACAAGCTTTTGCGGACTACGCATCCTCGTGTACCGATGAAGCAGGAGATAAGTGGTACACTTTCAAACCCGTGCCAAACCCTTATGGTGATTCCTACAACCCTTCTTGGAAAAATCACCCGAACCTTAGGTGGAAACAAAACCAAAACATGCCCCAAAACAATTCTTCTAATCCACCTAATCGTTACCAACCAAACGGTCCACCCGCTAACCGTACTTTCAATAACAATCCTTCTAACAACTATGGTATTACCAACAATCTTGAAAGGTTGATGTCCAAGTTTATGGCATCTCAAGAAGCTCGCATAGCTAAGTTTGAAACCGAATTCATTCAACAACAAACGGAGATGACCAATAAGATTGACAACTTGTTGAAAGCCCTCAACAACCAAGTGCTAACTACACCTAGGAAGGATACTAGGGACACTAATAGCGGAATCCAAATTAAGGACCCCTCATCATCCAAACACGTCCACTTTGTCAATGTCGTCACTATTAAGCCGATAGATAAGAATATGGAAGAAAGTGACAAGGATGAAGTTGGAATAGAAACCGGGACTAGGGATGAGATTAAGGAAGTTGAGGATAATAAGGGAGAAAAGATAGAGGAAGTAGAAAACGTAGAAGAGTACTTTGATAAGTTACCCACCAAGGAAGAACGGGAATATCACAAGGACTTATTCGATGACCCCGAGACACCATACATCCTTGGTTCACCCCTTATTAAAGTAGGTGATCCCTCTAACATCAACATACCATGCAACATTGGGCATATGCATGTGTGGAAAGCTTATATCGATCCTAGGTCTCCTATAAACATCATGACTAGGACCTATTATAATTGGGTAATGAAGAAGCAACTTGGGTATAGGATGATGCCTAACACGAATTGGATGAGCAACTTTGTAGGAAGAGTGAAAGGATTACATGTCTTTGTAGGAAACTTTTCTTATGTTACCGACTTTGTGATAGTAGAGGATACTCGTCCGGTAATAGATGATTGCCTAAGTCAAGTAGTGTTCGAAAAACCATTTGTTGAGGCCTCTAAGATAAGTTATGACCCTACCTTAGGGATAATTAGATTCAAGGGAGAGAACGATGAGATTGCTTACCAAATGCCCTATAAGATTGAACAATACCGCCTTCTATCAAGCATAGAAAAGGAACACAAGCAAGCAGTTTATAATAGGAATAATGAGGATAGACGTAGAGGAGTAGATTATATCATGAATAGTATACTTGGTTTCTACAAGGAATGTTTGCAACTAGGTTCGGAATACAAAACTAAGATTGGAGATGACCTAGAGAATGAGACCAACGATGAGGTCACGTAATTGCCCATGATCTTGAGTCTAGCTACAAGACTCGTAAATAAAGAAAAACGCTTCTTGGGAGGCAACCCATGTTTTGTGTGATTTTTATTTCTTTGATTGTTATTTGCTTCCGTATGCATATTTTATTTTTATTGTTGGTAGATCATGTTTCATACTAAAATTGTGAAAATGCTTTATTTTGTTGTTTAACTTCGTCTTAACTTCATATAAAGGTATTTTGCAAAAGCTAAGTGTAAGGGGAAACCCCAAATTTGTTTTTAAGAACGAAATTGATCATGATTCTTCATAATATTAAATGAACATGTATATTAGTATTTGTTAGAGTCAAATGCTTGTATCGAGTCATAATGATGTTTTACAGGATTTTCCAGGAAGTAAGACATAAGTTTTTCTAGAAATTTTCCGGAAACTTAACGTAAAGATTTCTGTAGGTCACTTCTGACGGCGTCAGGAGTTAACTCCTGACGGCGTCATGTGTAAAATTCTGGAAATTTTTTGAGTTTTGTTTTTCTAACGGAGTCTTCAAGCTTTTGCTAATTCTTTAGTTTTATAAATTCCAGGAAATCTGCGAACATTCATTCCACAAGCATTATATCTTACATTATTTTCTAGGACTTATTAGTATATATAGATTACCGCCGATTTTACGCGAGGTTTCCTTGTTTGTTTTCTCAGGTTTAACAGGTTATATATGACAAGAAGATGATTTATTTTTCTGGAAGGGTAGCTTTGAATGTTCATTTTCTTGGAGGAAGATCTAACCTTGTTAACACTATCCACACCGAACGAATCAGGGGAGTATTTGCTTTCATTCTTTTACCTATTTCACTTTTACATTCTTTAATTGAACATTGGGGACAATATTCATACTAAGTGTAAGGGGAGGGTAAATGATGATACCTTATAGGATACAATTGCACTTGAGTTTGATTTTTTGATGGTAGGTGTGTAATAAAACTAAGAGAAATACTCGTTAGTGTAATTTTAGCGCCAAATTTAAAATTTTTTACAACATTTAGGTGTGAAACTTTAGCCTTAGCAAGCGTCTCATGAATAGGAGTTGTATGACTAGCACAAAACCGTACTATTCAGAAAAATTTTCCACCCAAATATGTGAGGTTCTCCTTTAGATTTGATAGGAAAAGCATTCATTATTAGTGCTTATGAGTGTACCGGTAGCATTTAGATTCAAGAACTTGCATTAGTGATACATCCCGAGACCGCTAGTGAGACTACATTCATGTAGTAGGATTAACCACATGATAAGAGGCATTAGGATCACCCTTGTGTTGAACCTGTATCATAATTACTTGACCATTTAAGTCATATTACTTGGCTAGTAAAGTCAATTAATTTTTCCCACACCTTAGCGTTGTACTCATTTTTAGTACACGAAACCCCTAGTACACCCCTCGGAGCCTATCCTTTCGTTTCTAACTTTAAGCATTTTACTTAAAGGAAGAATTTGTTACAACCCACCCAAATGTACACCCAAATCGCCTTAGCCTTCCGTATATGCACTCATCTTTAGTGCATTATTGTTACATGTTTAAACCTTTAGTTAATTATCTAATTGATTACATGGTTGCTAAGTTGAGTCATATCTTGTACACATTGTTTTGGGACGATTGGGACTCATGGGTAAAGTACTTGTGTTATGGAGTAATGGTGAAGAACATCATATTATTACCCCCGTATGTGCGTTAATCTTAAAAGTACTCCAAGTGTTTTGATTATCTTGATTCGAGTCATTAGAATAGTTTATTGTAAAGTACGTAAAAATTCAAGTGTAAGGGGAATGTACGTTCCCTATGATGTATTATTTTGGATGGTAGGGTAAAAGTGTATGCAATTAAAAAAAAATCGAAAAAGTTAAGAAAAAGAAAAAAAAAATAGAAAAAGAAAAGAGAAAGAAACATACAGACTATCATCCCGTTTCATTTTATGTTTATTTGATGTTTTTGTTATTTTTGATTTATTAGTTTAAGTCGAGTCTAGTCTTGGCTTAGCAACGCCATATTGTACATGTAATTAACCAAGATGATTAACTCACCACCAGTAAATATTGCATTTATCCAACAAAACCGTGTATTCCATATCCCTACACCTAACGTTATAACCCTTTAAAAGACCTCTTTGATAGTTTATCCTAGGCGCTTACGCCAAGTGGTGAAAGTTTGATCCTTTCCCAAGCCTATGATAATCTATTTTGCTATGACAGGTAGTGAGAGATGTTTTCCATTTTCATATTATGATACATACTTTATTACACCCGAGAGATGTGAGTATCTAAACACTATTTGTGAGGTGCTTGTGTATGACCTCGGTGCTTGTCTTTGGTCTTTAGTGGAACGATTATTTGTTGTAATTATATTTATATTAGGGTAAAATGACCCTAACTTGTATTTTGATTATAATAAAAGCGCATTTGCTTGAGGACAAGCAAATCTCAAGTGTAAGGGTATTTGATGAGGCGAAAAATGAACCGTTTTTAGGGGGTCATTTAAGCCCGAATTCGAGATTATTTGATCAAACATTGCCCTAAATCGTTCCTTTTATCATTTTAGGTACTTTTGGAGAGAAATCTGGAAAATGAAGCATTTTGGACGTTTTTGGAGCATAAAAGTGAAGAAAATGGCAAAGTCTTAATTTTCCTTGCTGGGAACAGTACTTGACAGCGTCACAACCTCCTTAATGACAGCGTCAAAAGTTACAAAAGTGGTGGATGTGGAAAATACACGTGGCGATCCAGAGAGTTTTGTGCATTGGACATGACGGCGTCACCCAAGGCCGTCATGGTCCAAGTATTAGTGACGGCCCAGAACTATTTTATACATGACGGCGTCAAAATCAGATCTAGGCTATACGATTTCTATTATGGCGGCGAGTTGACGGCGTCATAACCCAATATATGACGCCGTCACCCATTGTAATTTATATATAGTTTTCCAAATTTCATTTATTAGTGTGTAACTTTGAGGGTGCAACTTTGAGGAAAACTCTAGGTCGAATTTTCCAGCCTTTTCAAGGGTTTCAACCCTTTGAAACTTTCATGTTCTATTAAAGATAAGTACTCTTTCAATTCATTCAATATGTCTATGTGTTGTTTGAATATATCTTACGCTTGTCTTCAATTTAACATGCTAGGCTAGATTTCCTTTGTGTTTGCTTAGATGTAGTGAAACCTAGATGTTAATTATTGGTTGATTGTTTGTTTATAGTTGTTACGGATGATTGTATTCGATGTTAGGCTTAAGAAAACTGGCAGACTTCCATTGGTAACTTGCTTGAACGTCTTAAGAAACATGATCGGAGGTGTACTACGATTTTTGGTTGTATTTAATGTGTAGGAGAATTCTAATGATCCCATGTTAGGAGCTTTTAACGGCTCGACATAGGAGTGAAGTAGGATCCTATAGAGTTGGGGAATATTGTACACGGCCCTACGACTAGTATTAAGGAATATGACCCGTCATCCATGCAATTGTAACAAGCTAACAACCTGTAAAAGATATCTAGGGAGTAATGAAACCTAAGTAAACACAACTTTCCTCATCATTGTTTACACCACAATAGTATAATTAGTTTCATTTCGTTTTTGTTATTTTATTTTGATTGCATCTTTAGTTATTTGGGTTAGCTGGCTAGCAACTAATTCCGCCCACTCTTCCAAACCCCGAGATTTTAATTGCTTTTATAAAAATATAAAAATACAAAAAGAATCATCCCTCACCTCTAGACCTAGTTTTTAGGCTTTCTAATCCTAGCGACACTATTTATAAGGCAAAAAATGAACCACTTTTAGGGGGTCATTTAAGCCCGAATCCGAATTTATTTGATCAAATATTGCCCTAAATCGTTCCTTTTGTGATTTTAGGTACTTGGATAGTGAATTGTGGAAAAGAAGCCATTTTGGACGTTTTTGGAGCATAAAAGTGAAGAAAACGGCAAAGTCTCAATTTTCCATGCTGGGAACAGTAGTGACGGCGTCAAGAGTAATTTCCTGACGGCGTCAAACCTCAATAATAAAATCCGAGAGTTCATGAAGGTGTCAAGAGTTTTCATGACGGCGTCAAACCCCAAGAATTAAAATCCGTAGTTGATGACGGCGTCACACACAGGGCGTCAAGAGTAATTTGTGTGACGGCCTAGGCCTTGAGGGCGTCAGAAGTAGATCAAGGCCGTCCGAGGAAGTATTTGGCGGCGAGATGACGGCGTCACACCTTTGTTCTGGACGCCGTCATCCCTATTTTCCTATATATAGTTTTCTAGTTTTTCACATTTAAGGAGAGAAGTTTTGGGAGAAACCCTAAAGACGATTTTGGTGTAACTTTACAGGTTTTTCAAGGGTTCCAACCCCTTGATACCTTGCATGATTAATCAAGATAAGTGTTCTTCTATTTCAATCAATATGTCTATGTGTTGGTTGTCTATATCTTGTTCTTGTCTTAATTCTATCATGCTAGGCTAGATCTCTTTTGTGTTTGCTTAGATCTAATGAAACCTAGATATTGATTATGTGTTGATTACTTGTTTATTCTTGTTTTGGATGAATGATTTATATGTTAGGCTTAAGAAAACTGGCAGATCTCCAAATGGTAACATGCTTGAACGTCTTAAGAAACATGAACCGAGGCGCACTAGGTCTTTATTGGTTGTATTTAATGCATGAGCCACTGTTTACAATCCCTATAGTTATGCTGGGCATGGTGTAGGAGGAGATAAGAGCTCATAGAATTGGGGAGTTATGTGTGCCACCCCATGAATGGTATTAAGGAATACGATCCGTCATCCATGCAATTATAACAAGTAATTAACGTGTAAAAGATATCTAGGGAGTAGTGAAATCTAAGTAAACACATTTTCTCCAACTACTGCTCACAACTTTAATATAATTTAGTTTATTTTCATTTTTATTATTTTATTTTGATTGCATCTTAGTATTGGGTTAGTTGAATAGCAACTAATTCCGCCCACTCTTCCAAAACCCGAGATTTTACTTGCTTTCATAAAAATATAAAAACACAAAAATAATCATCCCTCACCTTTAGAACTAGTATTTAGGCTTTCTAATCCTAGCGACACTATTCCTAAGCTGAACGATCAATCCCCCGGTACTTGTCACTATACTATACTACAACGATCAGGTACACTGCCTGGTGGGGGTTGTAAGCTTCTCGAGATCCCTCGAGAGGTAAAGCCTGTTGCGATTCCCACGCATCAAGTTTTTGGCGCCGCAGCCCGGGGAATAGTTATTGTCTAGGTTAGGATTTCTTTTTATTAGGTCTACTTGCTAGATTCCTTTCTAATAAGATTTTATTTTTATTTTTAGGTCTTCTTTAGTCTATCTTATTCCTTCGTGCTTTTGTTCGTAACTCTTTACCATCCGACATCATGGAAGGTGGTAACATCTTTGAACCCGTCATCCCACCACAACAAAACCCACCACTAGAACCCCTTAGGCCCCGAACCTTAGGAGAGTATTCCCGACCTAGCCACCACGGTTACCGAAACACCATTGAGCTCACCGGAGCCAATGTGACCCCCTTGCGATCCGACACCATCCGGTTGGTGCAAAGCGGATGTGCATTCCATGGACTTCGTTCCGAAGATCCAAACCAACATCTTAAGGACTTCCTCAAAATCGTAGATTCCATAGACCTAGATGTTGCAACTAGAGAGACTACCCGTTTACGCCTATTCCAATTCTCTCTTCGGGATCAAGCTAGTCAATGGCTTGAGCGTTTACCCGCGGGATCCATCACCACATGGGATGATCTCACCACACGTTTCCTTGCTCAATTTTTCCCACCGGGGAGAACTACTAAGCTTAGGAATGACATCTTGATGTTCCAACAGCGTCAAAATGAATCTCTTTATGAAGCATGGACTCGTTTCAAGGACTTACTCCAAAAAGTCCCTCATCATGGCATAGATCTTTGGCTCCAAGTCCAAATTTTTTATGACCATATCGACATCTCCACGAGGCGAGCCATTGACCAATCGGTCGGTGGTAAGCTACGTGATCTTAGTGCGGAACAATCATGGGAACTCATAGAAGATCTTGCTCTCTATGACAACGAAAGTTGGAATGATCCCCGTGATTTGAACAAAACAGTCAAGGCAATATCTTTGCCTTCGAACAATTCTAGCACTCCCGACCGTAGGATCATGGAACTTGAGGACCAAGTCAAGTTTCTCATGAAATCTTACGAAGCTCCTAAGCCTTCAAGCCAAGTGAACAAAATCACTTCTTCATGCGAATTATGTAGTGGTCCCCATGACACTCGTGATTGTGTGGAACTCCCCGGAACAGCTTTTGCAGACTACGCATCCACGCGTATCGACGAAGCGGGAGATAAGTGGTACACTTTCAAGCCCGAGCCAAACACATACGGTGATTCATACAACCCCTCATGGAAAAATCACCCAAACCTTAGGTGGAAACAAAATCAACCCAATTCCTCCAATCCGCCTAACCGTTACCAACCAACCGGTCCACCATCCAACCGTACTTTCAACAACAATCCTTCTAACAACTTTGGTAGTACCAACAATCTTGAAGGGTTGATGTCAAAGTTTATGGCATCTCAAGAAGCTCGCATATCTAAGTTTGAAGCCGATTTCAAACACAAGCAAAGCGAGATGACCACTAGAATTGACGCATTGTTGAAATTTCTCAATGACCGAGAAATGGGAGCACTCCCAAGCGACACAATCAAGAATCCGAAACTAAACGTTAATTCCATATCTTCAGTTTCGTCACCCACTTCGTGTCCACAATATTACTCGGTTAAGTCAACGAGCACGTGTTTCACACAAAACCAAGTTCTTCAAAAGGATCAAGCAAATAAAACACCCAATATAGAGCCGGTCAAAAGTATAGTTGAAACACTTCCTGCGCAAGACCTTGACGATGAATTCAAGGAACTTCACCTTGAACGACCCGTCATTGATGTCTTAGCGCGTGCTCCTTACTATAGTGCCCTCCTAGAAAAATATGAGAAGTTTAAACTAGGTAAAAATGGGACCACCTTCGTTCAAAACAAGTTGCTTAAAAAGCTTGATGATCCGGGTATATTTGTTTTGCCTTGTAAGATAGGAAGATCCGAAGCTTTCGACACACTAGCCGATTTAGGGTCAAGCCTCAACTTGATTCCCTTATCCTTATTCACCACTCTTAAGCTAGGAAAGTTAGAGGAAACGGAGGTATTGATAGGGCTAGCGGATGGGAGTATTGCCCACCCGGTTGGAATGATTAAGGATGTAGTTGTTCACATAAGAAAGTTAACTATATTAGCGGATTTTCACGTCCTAGACATGGTTAGTGACACTACATGCCCATTATTGGTAGGAAGAGGATTTTTAGCAACCGCTAGCGCCATGATAGATTGTAAGGAGTCTAAGATAGCGGTAGGTGAAGGCGATACTTGGTCGGTGTACGATGTAAAGAAGCATAGTTATTATTGTGATGATGAACCAACACCGCATTGGGTAGAGATGAATAGGAGACCATCTAGATACAGACCTTGGATAGAAAGGAACTTCATAGGACCTCAATGCCCATTTTATCTAGAGAAAGATTTCGTAGAAAAGACACTTTCGGTAGAACAACTCATAGCTAGAGATGAAGAGCTAGACCCCTTTGAGGACCCCTTAGTCTTTAGGAAGATGATTGAGTTCTTGAGCGTAATGCCTATTAACATAGAGATGAATAAGTGGAAAAGATAGGGAGATAAGTGTAAATGGAGGTGGGACAAGCCACCTAAAGAAGGTGACGTATCATGGCATATGGGAATAACTTTGTATGATTCGGATGGAGAAAAGTTTGAAAGGTCATACCATACTAAGGAAACCGATAGGAAGTTGAAACCTAAGTTTGATCCCAAAGATGTCCTCAATGAGGAACTCACCCGAATCACGTAGTAACCCATGACCTTGAGTCTAGCTACAAGACTCGTAAATAAAGAAAAGCGCTTCTTGGGAGGCAACCCATGTTTTGTGTGATTTTATTTGTTTGATTGCTATTTGCTTCCGTATGCATGTTTTATTTTTATTGTTGGTAGATCATGTCTCTAAATTAAAATATGGAAATACTTTACTATGTTGTTTGGCCTAGTCTTAACTCCAACCTAAAAGTATTTTTGCAAAAGATAAGTGTAAGGGGAAACCCCAAATATGTTTTCAAGAAACAACCGATCATGATTCTCCACAATTTTAAGTGAGCATGAATATTCGTATTCGTTAGAGTCAAATGCTTGTATTGAGTCATAATGAAGTTTTGCAGGATTTTCCAGGAAGTAGGACCAAGTTTTTCCAGAAATTTTCCGGAAACTTAACATAAGAATTTCTGCAGGTCCATTCTGACGGCGTCACGAGTTTACTCTTGATGGCGTCAGGAGTAAAAATCTGGAAATTTTACTGGTTTTGTTTTTCTAACGGAGTCTTATGGTTTTTGTGAATTATTAAGTTTTATAATCTCCAGGAAATCTGCAAACTTCATTCCACAAGCATTATATCTTACTTTGTTTTCTAGGATTTAGTAACTTATATAGGATGCCGCCGATTTTATGCGAGGTTGTCTTGTCTATTTTTGTCAGGATTTACAGGTTATGTTCGACAAGGAGATGATTTATATTCTGGAAGGGAAGCTTTGATTGTTCGTTTTCTTGGAGGAAGATCTAATCTGGCCATCCTATTATCCATACCGAGCGAATCAGGGGAGTATTTGATTTCATTCTCTTTACTTTTTCACTTTTACATTCTTTACTTGAACATTGGGGACAATGTTCATCTTAAGTGTAAGGGGAGGGTTAAAAGATGATACCTTACATATGCACTTTCGCTTGAGTTTGTTTTGTTTGATAGTAGATGAGTAATAAAACTACGAGAAATACTTGTTAGTGTAATTTTATCGCCAAATTTAAATTTTTTTACAACATTTAGGAGTGAAACTTTAGCCATAGCAAGCGTCTCATGGATAGGAGATTGTATGACTAGCACATAACCGTATATTCAGAAAAAATTTTCACCCAAATATGTGAGGTTCGCCTTTAGATTTGATAGGAAAAGCATTCATTATTAGTGCTTATGAGTGTACCGGTAGCATTTAGATTCTAGAACTTGCGTTAGTGATGCATCCCGAGACCGCTAGTGAGACTACATTCGTGTGGTAGGATTTACTACATGATAAGAGGCATTAGGATCACCCTTGTGTTAAACCCGTATTATAATTACTTGACCATTTAAGTCATATTACTTGGCTAGTTAAGTCAACTAATTTTTCCCACACCCTTAGCGTTGTACTCATTTTTAGTACACGAAACCCCTAGTACACCCCTCCGAGCCTATCTTTTCGTTTCTAACTTTAAGCATCTTACTTAAAGGAAGAATTTGTTACACCCCACTTAAATGTACACCCAAATCGCCTTAGCCTTCCGTGTATGCGCTCATCTTTAGTGCATTATTGTTATTTGTTAAACCCTAAGTTAACTTTCTAATTGATTACATGGTTGCTAAGTCGAGTCATATCCTTGTACATATTGTTTTGGGACGATTGGGACTCATGGGTAAGTACTTATTTTATGGAGTAATGGGGAAGAACATCAATTATTACCCCCATATGTGCGTTAATCTTAAAAGTACTCCAAGTGTTTTGATTTTCTTAATTCGAGTCATTAGATAAGTTTAATTGTAAAGTATGTAAAAATTCAAGTGTAAGGGGAATTTTCATTCCCTATGATGTATTATTTTGGATGGTAGGGTAAGAGTGTTATGCAAAAAAAAAAAAAAAAAAAAAAAAAAAAAAAAAAAAAAAAAATCGAAAAAATCAAGAAAAAGAAAATATATATATATATAGAAAAAGGAAAAAGAAAAAGAGAAAAAACATACGGACTACCATCCCTTTTTATTCTATGTTCATTTTATGTTTTTGTTATTTTTCATTTATTAGCTTAACCAAGATTGTTAACTCGCCACCAGTAATAACTTCTTTTATCCAACAAAACCGTGTAATTCATATCCCTATACCTAACGTTACAACCCTTTAAAAGACCTCTTTGATAGTTTATCCTAGGTGCTTACGCCATGTGGTGGAGGTTTGATCCTTTCCCAAGCCTATGGTAATCTATTTTGCTATGACAGGTAGTGAGAGATATCTTCCATTTCCATAATGTTATATTACTTTATTACACCCGAGAGATGTGAGTATCTAAACACTATTTGTGAGGTGCTAGTGTATGACCTCCGTGCTTGTCTATTGGTCTTTAGTGGAACGATTATTTGTTGTAATTACTTTTATATTAGTGTTAAATGACCTCTAACTTGTCTTTTGACTAGAATAAAAGCGCATTTGCTTGAGGACAAGCAAATCTCAAGTGTAAGGGTATATGATAAGGCGAAAAATGAACCACTTTTAGGGGGTCATTTAAGCCCAAATCCGAATTTATTTGATCAAATATTGCCCTAAATCGTTCCTTTTGTGAATTTAGGTACTTGGAGAGTGAATTCTGGAAAAGAAGCCATTTTGGACATTTTTGGAGCATTAAAGTGAAGAAAACGGCAAAGTCTCAATTTTCCATGCTGGGAACAGTAGGTGACGGCGTCAAGAGTAATTTCCTGACGGCGTCAAACCTCAATAATAAAATCCGAGAGTTCATGAAGGCGTCAAGAGTTTTCATGACGGCGTCAAACCCCAAGAATTAAAATCCGTAGTTGATGACGGCGTCATACACAGGGCGTCAAGAGTAATTTGTGTGACGGCCTAGGCCTTGACGGCGTCAGAAGTAGATCAAGGCCGTCCGAGGAAGTATTTGGCGGCGAGATGACGGCGTCACACCTTTGTTCTTGACGCCGTCATCCCTATTTTCCTATATATAGTTTTCTAGTTTTTCACATTTAAGGAGAGAAGTTTTGGGAGAAACCCTAAAGACGATTTTGGTGTAACTTTACATGTTTTTCAAGGGTTCCAACCCCTTGATACCTTGCATGATTAACCAAGATAAGTGTTCTTCTAATTCAATCAATATGTCTATGTGTTGGTTGTCTATATCTTGTTCTTGTCTTAATTCTATCATGCTAGGCTAGATCTCTTTTGTGTTTGCTTAGATCTAATGAAACCTAGATATTGATTATGTGTTGATTACTTGTTTATTCTTGTTTTGGATGAATGATTTATATGTTAGGCTTAAGAAAACTGGCAGATCTCCAAATGGTAACATGCTTGAACGTCTTAAGAAACATGAACCGAGGCGCACTAGGTCTTTATTGGTTGTATTTAATGCATGAGCCACTGTTTACAATCCCTATAGTTGTGCTGGGCATGGTGTAGGAGGAGATAAGAGCTCATAGAATTGGGGAGTTATGTGTGCCACCCCATGAATGGTATTAAGGAATACGATTCGTCATCCATGCAATTATAACAAGTAATTAACGTGTAAAAGATATCTAGGGAGTAGTGAAATCTAAGTAAACACATTTTCTCCAATTACTGCTCACAACATTAATATAATTTAGTTTATTTTCGTTTTTATTATTTTATTTTGATTGCATCTTAGTATTGGGTTAGTTGAATAGCAACTAATTCCGCCCACTCTTCCAAAACCCGAGATTTTACTTGCTTTCATAAAAATATAAAAACACAAAAATAATCATCCCTCACCTTTAGAACTAGTATTTAGGCTTTCTAATCCTAGCGACACTATTCCTAAGCTGAACGATCAATCCCCCGGTACTTGTCACTATACTATACTACAACGATCAGGTACACTGCCTGGTGGGGGTTGTAAGCTTCTCGAGATCCCTCGAGAGGTAAAGCCTGTTGCGATTCCCACGCATCAACTATTCCTGAGTTGAACGATCAATCCCCCGGTACTTGTCACTATACTATACTACAACGATCAGGTACACTGCCTGGTGGGGGTTGTAAGCTTCTCAAGATCCCTCGAGAGGTAAAGCCTGGTGCGATTCCCACGTATCAGTTAACATGAAAATAATGTGTCATCCTTCAAGACGATAAGGATTTACATCGAGTCATAACTTACTCTTAAGTTATAGATGTATTATCGAGTCTTGCTATCCTTTTATGCTATCCAATCTCAACTAAGTAGGATTGACAACTTAAATATTTCGTTCGAAATATTCAAGTAAACTTGACTTACTACCATAGTCATTAAAAGTCATATCCAAAATTCAACACCCAAGTAGTTTAACAATGTTTGTTAAAACACTCATCACAACTAGAACACTTATTATAGTACTCTCCCAATCAATAGGAACAAAAACAAATGTCAATAGGTTTTCATCCTTAAACATTTAGCACTTGAGTTCACTTGTTCTTTCACCATCATCTCATCACATTTACCTTGTGATATATCTCAGCCCATAAGCTTCACAAAAATGAGCAAAACTTCAAGCATATTCCTCGTAACCTTTCATCACTCAAACCTCAAACAACCAATGTGAAATGAGAAACCAAGTTATCCTTTGTCCTATCAATATCGAGTCATCCACCATTTCCATGCCCTCAAAGAAACCAAGAGTCAATATCATCTTCACCAATAACTCCACCTAGTCATCTTCACAAGAAGATTCCACAATGTAACCAAACAAGTGTGTCATCCCCGCTACAACCTAATCCACTAAGATTAAACCACCTTTCATGATACATAAACCTATGTTCACCCTTGTGTCGCTCTTTGAAACAAAGGGCAATTGTCATATCCATACACTCATTAACATATTTGTCTATGTCATCAAAAGTCAAGTGAATTTCATCATGAAATGCGTCTTTTCCACTTTCTAGCAAGTGAAGAACACAAAGAAGATATCCAAGCTTCAAGTGTTGTCAAGCAATCACCACCTCATTTCACATATCCACTCTCGGTTGTCAACCATACTTTACCACCTATAGGATTAGAACCTTCACCATCAAATGAGAATGAAGCACACATTCATTTACACTAGGTTTAAGTAGTATCAATTTCACAAGTTATCAAAGTATTAGCAATACTTTTAACTTCTGCATATGTCTCATTAAACCTCAAATCAACATCTGCAAGTTCTAGGATCTAGAGCCTCCTCATCATCTCGTCATTCTTGTTTTCATAAGCATGGTGACTTTATTCCACGTGATAACCCTACTTATTGAAAGACACCATATGTGTCTATTTCCTTTCAAGCGTTCATCATAATCAAATCTTGCTCATAACCCAATTCAAACCCTATGCCTATTCTACTCATCTCTATAGCACACACAATATGTATTGAATTTAGTAATTTTACTTAGATTCCTGTTCCAAAGAGCTTTCTTGGGAATGTTCTTAACATATTCCATTATCACACAGAAACACATCTCTTGGTCTTTGATGATCAAATCACTCTCATAACACATACTCAAACTCAACATAAAAGATGTCTCTCTTTAGATCATTCAACCATAGATTCCAAACACAAAGATTAAAATCTTTTTGCATTACACATACATGTGTCGATTACATGTTATTTGTTTGATATGATTGGACATCTTAACATAACCCTGATAACTATTTGATTGATTCATGTGTAAATCTTGGTTATATCTTTATGATGCCTGCATGCTTATATGTTTCGTGTTAATATATATCAACATGATTTGTATGATATTTTCATTCCTTTTTTATATGATGTTTTGCATGATTAACATGTTACTTGTTAACTCATGATATGTCATTTTGGTACATGATGCTTTTATATGATATTCATATATTTGAAAGCTTGTGTATGTTGTTGTCATTTATTAGATCCATGCTTAGGATGATCTATATAATACTTGCTCCAAAATGTTATCGTTTAAACATGGGTTGCATAAATTTTTCGTCTTGTCTCTTTCGTAAATTTGTCACACTATTTGTTCACTTCGTGTGCACTTATTATTTGTAGAAGTACTCTTGGTATGATAAACATTTAGAAGACGTTTTATCATACAAATTTATCACATATATTGTTATATGCTTAAGTGTCTAAACTTAACAACAAAACAATTTCACAATGAAGTGTTTTAAATAATGTCATGCTATTGCTTAGTATAATTATTTGTTGCTATGTGGTAACTTTATGTCTAGTAGTCAAATGCGTTGTTTGTATAAGATAATGTCTTTAGATTTTTATCTTGTTGACATCTTTTGTCACTAACAAATGTGTTTTAGTGCATTGAGAACTAATCACTTGCCATCTCACTTCGTTCTAGCTTTTATATGCTCATATTACATAACTATAATCCCTTTATTGCTACATGGATTAGTAATATGTTTTATGGAACCCCTACACTTGCATATAGTTTTATAGCTAATAGGATTGAGTCTTAGAGATTTGAAATTTGTGTTTGTATATCTTTCAATCAACCTCTTTCTAATTCGCATTAGTGCTTCCGCTATCCAAAATCACCTCGATAACAATACTCTAATCCTTTCCACCTCCTTTGAGAAAACCACATGCCTCGTCATACGATCATCTTGCATTGATAGAGAAGAGCTACATGACTTTAAGGATAAAGTTCTTTGTATGCTAACCAACATCCGCAAAAACATTACCAAGCTCATCGTTTTCATTAACCTACAACCTCCTAAACACTTCAACATCATTTTTTATACAATGCACTAGACAATATGTTGGATGTCCACCTATTGAGGAGGAGAGAAATTCATTCACATATTTGTATTTTGTCAAATTGTATTTAAAGAACATCTACTCATGTTTCTTACACCCTAAAATACCAACACATAGGTACACTCCATTTAATTAAAGTCGGTTCACAAAACCACAAGTGCTTCAAGCCTTTGACCTTTTCTCTTTTTTAATAATTCAAGCCTCTTTCACCCCCAATATCTAATCAAGTGAAAAACATATCATGTGTTTGACAAAGTTATTCACTTCCACAACCAAAAACTAAACCAAATGGAGTCTAGGATTCTTCTCTCAAAACTAGGACTTCAAAACCTCATTTTCAAGAACACCATCATAGAATCTCATCCTCTTCTTCCTCGACACATATCGTGCACGTATATTAATCAAAGCCATCATTCCCAACACTTTCTCAACACGTTGGTCTAACCAACACTCTCGCATCATATGATGTCATTCTCATCCTCATATAGGTATTTAGCATTTTTTTTTTTACCCTTTTCATATGGAATTCTTGTTCCTAGGTGGCTATTGTCCTCACTTCCTTTCAATTCCATTCAAGCATGTATTATGGAAAGATACATCATCTTTGGTAGATGATATAGTCATATTCGTTGTTTATCCCTCGAGTTGTGAATTTTAGGATTGCATGAGTCGATATGTTCTATCTTTATCTTCCGTTAGAACATTTGCTATACATACGAGCTTCTAATTCTTTAAATAGTTGTCTACCCATCACCACCATTAGCACCATCCTCTTTAAGTATTTCAACCTCATGTCTTCCTTCTAGGCTTTGCTTAGTAGGTTCCTATCATATTATATTCACGTTTTTCTTATGATTGCATTTCTTTTTAGAAGCATACACCTCATGAGATTTCTGGTTTCATGGTTCTCTACTTTGAGTCGCTTATATCATTTATATATTTACGTCTTACTTTTCTTTGAGATGAAATATATTGCACTAACCCTTTCATTGTAGGTTCACCACTATATACGCTCGATCGTATATAGCATAATCATCTAAGGATGGTTTTTGCATCAAATATTTTCCTTCTTTCAATATAGGTGCTTCTTGACCTAGGAGGAATATCCATCAAGCACTCATATTGCATCTTCTATCCACATTGTTGTAGAGGACATGCTTGTCTAAAGACAAAACTTCTACTATACTAACTTTTGTTTTGTAGGTTCATATTGACACCCTAAAACAATGGGGAGCTTCCGTCAAGCATAGGAAATTTATTGTCTTACACTAACATTTATTTTGTAGGATTTAGCAACGGGGAGTATTGATCAAGGGGGAGTTAATCATGCACTAACCTTTGTTTTTGTAGCTTCCTTATTTCTTGTGTCATATACGTTGGGACCCTAGCAATGGGGAGTATTGATCAAGGGGTAGCTACAATCTAGGGGAAGCATGCACGCATTTATCTTTATTCTCATTCTTCAACACACTTTTGTGTTTCGACAAAAAGAAGGAGATAAGTCAACATAGTCCAACATGCATTTTATTCATCATGCATTTTTCGTATAATTTTTATGTTGCACAACACTAACCTTGATGTAGGTCAAGGAACTTAATTTGATCAATGGATCCGCTAACAACCTAAGGGACGCAACAACCTTACGAAATTAGAGTTGAAGAATTAACTTCACTAGGGATGATGCAAGCTTGCCATTTCGGGGAGAAATTAAGTTAACTCCAAGGACACACCCCTTTTCGTTTCGACAAAATGGGGAGAAGAGTGTAAACGGAGAAGGAAATGTAGAAGGTGTTGCAGATACAAGTAAGTTATACGGACACAAGTAACTTTTTACATTTTGCATTCTATCACGTTTACATTCTTTGTCATCATCAAAAAATGGGAGATTGTTAGTGCAAATATTACGATATTTAATCTATACAGTCTCGTTTGTTTTGATTGATGACAAATGTATAACTTGATATATAACGTAAAATGTACAAGTTACTTGTAATCATACTTTGTCTCAACAAACATTCAACACCTCTCAACGTCTCGAGTCATCGTATGCTACAACACAGGTTCGTACATGTTTGTTATGTAGCATTATGATCAAACCCCTTGACCAACCATTTAGAATGACTAAAATACTTTTAGGGTCTTTAAGTATTTTAGGTGTCAAAGTGCATTTTAGGTGTCAAATAGAATAAGTGCCACTTTAGGTGTTAAAGTAATATTAGTAAGTTTTACAAATGATAAAAATGTGATGACATTAGGAATCAAACATTTTTAGTAACTCATTAACTTACTATAACAACATTACTTAGGTAATATATACAAGTTTACTTTCATATATATCTTAATCTTAAAATAGAAATATATATACATCACATCATGTGCATTTATGGAAAGGTTGAGTGTTTGACTTTTCATAAGACCTCTTACACATTTTGGATTTATCTATTGTGTGTTTGACTAGAAGTAACTTGATGTGACATTGTGAAAGATATGGAAAGATTTTGAGTAGTGTTTATAAGTTTGCTGTCAGGTCGCCAAGGAACCCTTGGGCATAACGGAAGGAACCCTTCTGAGGGTTCCGCCGTATCCGCGGGATGGCAAAATTGTTTTTCTATAAATAGTAGCCCATGGTCTTCTCATTAGGTTGATGACTTTGAACATACATTCTCTCTATCATAAAACACATATCTAGATCAGTAGCAAACAACGTAGAAACACACATGAGTCACCCATTCAATAATGATCATAATGCTTCTAACATTCATCTTTGTTGTAAGCATATCATACTTCATGATCCACCAAGAAGGTTACAAGATCTTGAAGTCATCATTCATTAAAGTATTCCAACATATGAAGATTCAAGGGCACTTGACATCCTCAATGATTGAAGACTTCTTATTCAAGAAGTTCATGTAGATTAGTCATTCATATCTATTAGACTTTTATGTCATGGATAATCATTGTATCATCACAATATAGATTAGATAGCTTATGTGTTTGTGCCATAAAACACAAGGTTTTTATGTTGGGTCACAAAATATAGCGGGAGTGGTTGTACCCTTGGTAAAGAACTCGACATCTAGCTTAGTGACAGAAATATTGTATAAGCGACGATAGGAGTGGTTGTACCTTGTAAAAGAACTCGGTATCTAGCTTTGTACCGGATAAAGTGTAATCGACGATTGTAAGGTTTTCTCCGCTGAGAAGGGAGGTTGTTGATCTAGTGAGGTAACTCTCGAGTTGGGTACTCGAGGAGTGGAGTAGGGCGGAGAGGAGATCCGTGACCGAACCACTATAAATTCTCGTGTTCGGTTTGCACTTTCCTTTTACTTATTGCTTTATTTTAATGTTTGCATTATGTGATTGTATGTGTTGTGACTTGTTGATTGTACTTGTGTGATAACATGTTTTAAGTTATGTTAGTCATAAACTACAAGTAACATCTTTCATATTAGAACAAGCTAAAAATGGACATTTGATACAACAAGTTTAAAGTTTTTAAACGGTAACCTATTCAACCCCCTTCTAGTTTTCCACAAAACGAAAGAAAACAGATGAAAACGGATGAAACCGTACGAAAATGGACGAAAACGTATTAAACTACCGAAAACGTATGAAAACAGACGAAATGGACAAAAATGTATAAAAACAAAAGAAAAAGATTGATATAAATAATGACTAAAAACATTATTAACATTTATCGATATCTCTATGTTTTGATAATCACAAAACGTAAACCCATTGAGCTAAAAATTATGTCGTAAACAAGTATTTAGTGGTAAATATTCACTTAACATCCAAATCACTTAATGTATGAATAAACCAAGTGTTTATTGCATTCTATGATTAAAGGAATTTTCATTTTTACAAACCTTACATTTTTTATAAAATGGGCAAATATTTTCAAACCTATACAAAATATTTTTGTATTTATAAAAAATATTTTATTCAAAATAAATATTTTTAATTCAAATTTCTACCTTAAAAACGGCTAGATTCTTCAGCTAAAACCTTCCCCACAAAAGGACAAAAAATTCTGAAGAATTTTTTTTTGTTAGGCGGCCCCCTTAATTATTAAGGGGACCGGCCACGCTCCCAAACAATATTTTTTCCCCTATAAATACTGGCTCAAATATGGCCTTTTTCCTCATATTTTGCACTATAAACTTTCTGATCTAAATCTTCTATACCATTCTCTTAAACCCTTTGATCATATAATCATAAGCTTTTGTTTTCAAGTGATCCAAGCTTAAACCTTTCAAGTGCAAGAGAAGAATACTTCAATCCTTCAAGACAAGAAGTATTACAACTTGTTGTGACCTCCACATCCAAGTTATTTGTGCATCATCACTTGTATAGTATTCATCCATGTGTATTAGTTGTGAATATTGGTTAGATAGAAGTAAACATAAGGAGTTAGGCTAGTAAGGTGTGTAGGTAGAGAAGTTGTGAATTGATTATGGTGTGCAAGTAGTATATGTGTGAAGAAGAAGTAGTGTGATTAGGTAGTGCTTAGGTGTGAAGAAGTTGTGAAGTAGTTGTATAGAAGTTGTGAAAAAGGTGTGACGAAGTTGTGGTGTGATAATTGGTGTGTAAGGTTTTCTCCGCCATAAGGGAGCTTGTTGACACAGTGAAGAAAACTCTCGAGTTAGTTGCTCGGGGAGTGGAGTAGGGTAAGGAAGGTGTCCTTGTAGCCGAACCACTATAAATCTCTTGTCTCGCGGTTAGATATTTCCATCTCTTACTTATTATCTTGCTTATATCGTTATTACTTTTGTAGACGTAGACGTATATACTCATATAGTGCTAGTGTTGATTTCACTTAAAGATCAAACAAAAGTTTCATTAACAAAACGAAGTTTTTACAATCAAACTAAAAAGGTAACATACATATAATTGATTATTTTGATCAAGTATAGTTTTCATACAAAATATAATTAAGGATTACAAAATAAACATTTACTTACTTATCTCTCGTATATAGCTATAATTGTTTACATTATGCATGTGTTGATTTCACATACGTAGCTTACATTATTATTATTGTTCATACTTAGATATAGTTGTTCATATTGTTCAAGATTTGAGTTCACATAAGATCGAATCAAAATTTTAAAAGTAAACAAGGTTTTAAAACCAAACTAAGTTTTCATAATAATAAAAAGACGTAAAACTATTTAACCCTCCTTTTAGTTTTTCACAAAAAAGTATGAAAACGGACGAAAACATACATAAATGAATGAAAATCGACAAAACCAGACGAAAACGAATAAAAACAAACGAAAACATAAGAAAAGGGATGAAAACGAACAAAAACGTATATAAGTTGTCGAAAACATTTGAAAACGGACGAAAACGGACAAAAATGTATAAAAACGGACGAAAACGTATGAACACGGACGAAAACGTGTGAAAACGGACAAAACGTAAGAAAATGAACAAAAACAGACGAAAACGTAAAAAAACATACGAAAACATACGACAATGTTAGAAAACGTAGAACAACTGCCGAAAACGTAAGAAAACGAATAAAAACGGACAAAAATGTATGACAACGGACAAAAACGTATGAAAACGGACAAAAATGACTGAAAACGAACAAATGCGTATAAAAATGAACGAAAACGGACGAAATCGTATAAAAATTGACTAAAACATCTGAAAACTGATGAAAACGTTTAAAAATGAACGAAAACTTAAAAAACCGATGAAAACATATGAAAACGGACAAAAACGTCTAAAAACAGACAAAAACGTGTATAAACGTATGAAAATGTATGAAAAAATAAGAAAGTAAAAAAAACGTGAGTTAAAATAAATTAAAAAAAAAAGTGAATTAAAAATAGATACACGTGAATTTAAAAAAATGTGATTTTCTTTTAAAAAAAATGAATTAAAAAAGTTCATTAAAAAAAAAGAAAAAAAATAGTGTGAAAAAAAGGTGAATAGAAAAGAAAAGAAAAAAAAGGGAAAAAAAAAGTTAAAGGTGAATAAAAAATAATAACGTGAATGAAGAAAAAAAAAGAAGAAGTGAATAAATAAGAAAGACTAAAAGACAAGAAAAAGAAATGGACTTATGTTCCATATTAAATCTTAGGTTAATCCCCACCATCAAATTAAGTTAGATGGATGGTGAAGATTTGTCCCTCAGTATGTAACAAAAACTTAGTTTCTAAATGAACTTTTCTCCTATACTATATTATAATGCATTTAGAATATTTATAATTAAAAAAGCTTAAAATTTCAGACTTTTTATTTTTTATTATGTAAATATTTGAAATATTGATTCAAGAATGCTTTCAAACATTAATTGCAGACAACAGAAAACTGAAAAACAGAAAATCTGAAATCTGAAAAACTGGAAAACTAGAATAACAGAAAAACTGAAAACTTGAAAACTGAAAAACTGAAAAACTAAAAAACTAAAAAACGAAAAAACTAAAAAACTGAAAATAAGAAAAACTGAAAACTGAAAACTGAAAACAAAAAACAAAAAAGTAAAAACAGAAAAGCAGAAAATCTCTACTTATAAAACATGAAGACAATCAAACGTATAACCGACCGCAAAATATAGTAACATGGTACCCACCGCCGTATTGCACGGATACCGTTCTAATATAATTTAATGGCATTAATGATTTTTTGAAGACTTAAAAGTCTTAGGGGGTGTTTCTTTTTTATGTTAATGAGTTTTAATGGGGTGATAGTGGTGGGTCACACATATAATATGTTTCTTTTTCTGTTAAATAGTCTATATATGAGGAGAAGAAGCAAAGGGTGCTCCTCCCCATTAAAACTCATTAAGAGAAAATAGTCCACCCACTTAATATAGAAATAAAAAGAAACAAGCTCTTAGATGCATGGACAACCAAATTGACAATTGAAACATAAAATATACATTTGCATCTTGAATCTTGATGCAATTTTTTTCTTAAGCGATAATTTATTTGAAAATTATACTTAAAAATACTAATTTTATCAAATAATTAATAAAAATTTAGCACACACAAGTAGTTCGTACGAAATAATTAAATTAAACAAAAAATACATTTAAAGCTAAACAAGTTTACAAATACATTTGTCGCACTTGTTTTTACTAGCGTCTTTATGGCAAATGAAAGAATTACGGAGTACTACAATAACCTCATCCAAAAACGTCATAAGCAGATGTTTTGGTTGTGAAATTCTTCAAGTTCTTCGGTTGCTAAAAATTTAATTTGTTGTAAGTCAGAATAGTGATACCGAAATACCAGTTATACCACTTACATGGAGAAAAAAAATGCTTTATGGCTGGTACGGTAACGCAGCCCCAACGTGCGCCACGTAGGCCATAACGCCGTTGGGGCGTTACATATAGATTTCATGGAAGAACTAGTTTTGGTGATTATCTAACTTATGTGATACCAATTGAAAATTCATTTGTCAATTTTTAATCTAATAAAAATTGAAAATTGTATTGATCATTTATTACTTTGTTGGCGTATGTACCCTCCGGATTTAGGCCGTACAATTAAATACCTTCCGGAACTGTGTCAAACAAGACATACGCAAATGTATTTAAACAGGACAGACCAATATCCGAAGGGTTTGGAATGTCCGCATGACCTCAACCCTCCGGAGATCGGGACCGTTCGGATAAACCAGTAAGTACATGAACCAAAGTACAAACAAGTACACCAAGTATATGGTAATGGAGCATAAATTAGCAAACATTAAGGAACTAAGTACACACCAGCCTGGCACTCCATATTGGAGGCCTATAAATAGAGAGGAAATCTTCACTTAAAGGTTAACTAATTCTCTCACTCTCTAACTTGATATATACTTTCTTTCTCTAAGAACAGATACTTACTCTCACGCCGGAGGTTGGTCCTGGGATACATTCCCGGGGCGAGACTAACTGACGTACCTGTTTTGCAGATATCCGAAGCATTCAACTACCAACAAGAATCACCCCGAATCCGAAGGACTAATCCAAAGTCCGAAGGATTCATCTCGCTTGTCCAGAGTAGAAGCAAACTTTTACTTCAACAAATTGGCGCCATCCGTGGGACCCGTCATTCACTCTACCCGAACTTAGAAATGACAGGTCCTGCTCCAACAACACCTGAAGGAAGTGGGAAAGACTCAGAAGTAATTCCAAATAGCATAGAACAAATCCACAACCACCTCACCGCATTGAAAGCTCTAATCCAACAACACAACGCCACAGGGGTAACACCGATTAAGCCTATTCAGCTCGACTTCGAGGACGAAGAACATCAAGATACCGAAGCTCAGAAAGCAGAAGAGGAAGTGACGGACGATAATTGATTTCACCGGACCTAAAAATGCAAAATGCTTGATGCCTTCTCACATAAAGTTATATGATGGATCCACCGATCCGGATGATCACATCACAAGGTTCGAAGGAGCTGCCAACCAAGGTGCTTGGCCTATGCCCATATGATGTATGATGTTTCAACAAACTTTAGATGATGCAGCTAGAGGATGGTTCGATAGCCTTCCGCGAGGAAGTATCGACAATTGGGACACTTTATGTGAACAATTCGTGCAAAGATTTGCTCTACGAAGAAAATGTATCCGAGACCCTATGGAGATAACTAAGATTGTCCGGAAGGCTAATGAAGCCCTGTCGGAATTCAAGGAACGATGGACCGATGAAGCTAGCCGTATTTCAGGGGTCCCGGAGGTAATGCAAATATCCTCTTTTATGGACGGATGTAAGTGCCCGGAGCTGGCAAAGAGGTTCTATGAAAAAATCCCCCGGACCGTAACCGAGATGATGATGAGGGTGGACGATTTCATCCGTTCCGAAAGAGCTTATCGATTGACCGAAGTGCCAAGGGGAGAACGAGCAGATAACTACAGAAAAGATTACCATCCTAACTCGAATAACCGGAACGACCAGAGCGCGCAACGGTCCTCCTTCAAAGGGAACCGCAGGAGAGATACCCATCGAGAAGAATTCCGACCCCGGCGAAATGATCACTACACACCTTACGGGCAAACTAGAAATGAAAATCCGAATAGGAATGATTACAGAACGGACTACCGCCGCAACGATGTAAATTGGAGGGATGTCCGGCCCATAGACTTAAATGTACTCTCCAAAGCTCCCAAAGAAATCCTCGCAACTGAACACCATCTTAGACTTCCGGCACCACCTCCGTTGAGAGGAAGACCTGCCAGAGAAAACATGGATAAGTATTGCGATTACCATGGGGAAAAGGGTCACCTCACTAACGACTGTCACAACCTGAAGGAACAACTCAAAAAAAGCTATGGAAACAGGCAAACTAGACCACCTAATTAGAGATGTTCGACAAAGGGAAAGGGCACCCCAAAGGAATAACAATCACACCAACCAAGGTCGAATTATCAATATGATTTGGTATCCGGAGAGAAACTATAAGCGGAAGATCATGGATCAAGAAGAAGAATGGATGAATACTCCTATAAGTTTCCCTCCCATACTCCCCGGAGATGCTTCCGAAGAGCCACTAATAGTTGAAGCAGAGATCGAATGATACACTGTACGTAGGGTATACGTGGATCAAGGCGCTTCGATAGAAGTAATGTATGAACACTGCTTTTTAAACCTTGACCCCTCCATCCAATCCCGACTGACAAAAACAAACACACCGCTAATTGGATTTGCTGGAGAAGCGATAAATCCGTTGGGCAAACTGGAATCGGAAGTGTGCTTCGGAAACGAAGGATTATATTGTCGGACGACAATGAAGTTTGCAGTGGTAAGATCCCCCTCCCCCTACAACGTAATACTGGGACGTTCCGGAATCAAAAAGTTAATAGCTATTCCTTCAACAATACATGCCATGACGAAATTCCCAACACCAAGAGGTATTGCCACTTTGGTCACCCGATCGGTCATCATATCGGAATGCAGAAAGCTAGAAGAAAAATTCCTGATGGAAAAAGAAATGAAGGTCGAAAGTCTTCCGGAGCCCACGATAGACGAAGGAACAGCGGAAATCGAAGAAATATTGGTACATCCGGCTTACCCAGAACAATTGGTGACAATAGGAAAGAATTTTTCAGAAGAAGGAAGAAGACAGCTAATGACGTTGCTCAAAAACAGCCTAGACGTTTTCGCATGGGAACCTTCGGACATGACTGGCGTTCCCCGATGGACGGCTGAGCATAAACTTAACGTAAATGTCCAAGACAAACTTGTCGCACAAAAGAAGAGATTCTTTTCGGAGGAAAAGAACCAAGCTATAAACAAGGACGTTGAAGAATGGTTAAAAGCGGGGATAATCAGACCCGTCTGATATCCAACCTGGATATCCAATCCTGTATTAGTAAAAAAGCCGAACGAGAGTTGGAGGATGTGCATCGATTTCAAAAACCTCAACTCATCATGTCAAAAAGACTACTATCCGCTACCCGAAATTGATTGGAAAATCGAATCAGTAATGGGATTCCGATACAAATGTTTCCTAGATGCTTACAAAGGATATCACCAAGTACAAATGACAAAGGAGGACGAGGAAAAAACAGCCTTCTATACTGATCATGGGACATACTGTTATGTCAAAATGCCGTTCGGATTGAAAAATGCCGGAGCGACCTATCAGAAGCTGGTAGACTCCGCCTTCCAGACGCAAATTGGCCGAAACTTGGAAGTATATGTGGATGACATGGTCATCAAAAGCCAGACGGAGAAAGAGCTTTTAGCCGATATAGTAGAAACATGTGATAACCTCCGTGGAATCAATATGAAACTAAATCCTAAGAAATGTTCCTTCGGAGTAGAAGAAGGTAAATTTCTCGGATGTATGATAACTTCCGAAGGGATTAGAGCAAATCCCAAGAAAACAAGGGCAATTGCCGACATGCAATCACCAAAGTCATTGAAGGAAATGCAAAGCTTAAGTGGTAAGCTGGCGGCACTAAACTGTTTTTTTATCAAAATCTGCCGAATGATCCCTACCCTTCTTTCAAACATTAAAGAACATTACCAAAGACAATAAAGAAAAATACCAATGGACGGAGGAAGCTGAAAAAGCTTTTCAAGAGATGAAGAAGATGATCTTGGAATTACCATGCCTAACGACGCCAAAACCAAAGGAAGACATGTAACTATACCTATCGGCAGCAACGGAGGTAATAAGTGGGGTAATGATGGTCGAAAGAGAAGGATGGCAGATCCCTGTTCACTACGTAAGCCGAACGTTGCATGAGGCCGAAAAAAGGTATGCTCCGGTCGAAAAATTGGCTTTAACACTGCTGCATCTGTCTAGAAGACTAAGGCGATATTTTGAAGCTCACCCTATCAAGGTCATAACGGACCATCCTATCAAGCAAGTACTAAACCGAGCTGAATCCTCCGGACGATTAGCCAAATACACGGTAGAACTAGGAGCTTACAACATCACCTATGTACCCAGAAATGCTGTCAAAGGGCAAGTGTTAGCCGATTTCATTAATGAGGTACCCATCGGCACCGTTCATCCGGATCCAAAAAGGAGAAGCAATGAGATATGCAACATCTCCCAAACCGGAGAGTGGATCTTGTACACTGACGGAGCCTCCAGCAAAAAAGGCTCCGGAGCAGGGCTAGTACTAATCAGTCCGGAAAAGGAAGAATATACTTATGCTCTCCGATTGAACTTTGAGGCTACTAATAACGGAGCAGAATACGAAGCACTCCTTGCCGGGCTACGAATCGCAAGGGAAATGCATATGGAAGCGTTGGACGTACGAGTGGACTCAAACCTTGTTGCAAGTCAAATTAACGGAGAGTTCACTGCATATACGGAAAGCATAACCAAATATCTTGCCAAAGCCAAAGAATACATCGCTTGCTTCAAACAATTTAAGATAAAGAATATTCCGCGGGCACAAAACCAAAAAGCAGACGTACTAAGCAAGCTAGCATCCGTAGCATTCAACCACTTAACAAAAGAAATTTAAGTGGAAGTGCTAGAGAAACCATCCACGGAGGAAGAAATAGTCAACGCAATAGTAGTAGAAGAAGAAGAAAACTAGATGACGCCCGTAATCCGATGCTTAAAAGAAGGAATATGGCCGGACGATCTAAATGAAGCCCGAACCCTTCGTATGAAAATAAGTCATTATACACTAATCGATGATGTACTATTCAAAAAATCCTATCTAGGACCAATACTACGGTGCGTAGGACCCCTACAGGTCAACTATGTCATACGGGAAGTACACGAGGGAGCATGTGGTATGCACTCCGGACCACGATCCGTGGTAGCTAAACTTATGAGGCAAGGCTATTACTGGCCAACCATGCACCGGGACTCCAGGGAAGTTATCCAGAAGTGTGACTCATGCCAGATACATGCTCCGATTCCTAAGTAGCCAAAAACAATGTTAACTTCCGTCATGGCTCCATGGCCCTTCTTCCAATGGACTATAGACGTGTTGGGACCTTTACCCGAAGCTCTAGGGAAAGTCAAATATGTAATCGTAGCCACTGACTACTTTACCAAATGGATGGAAGCAAAGCCCCTAGCTAAGACAACCGGAAAAGAAGTGAAAAAGTTCGTATGGGATAACATCGTTTGCAGGTTCGGATTACCCAAGATAATTGTTACGGATAATGGAAGCAATTTTGTAGGAGATCCGTTCAAAAGTTGGTGCGAAAGATTGAATATCACACAAATCAACACAGCCGTAGCTCATCCTCAGGCCAACGGATTGGTGGAAAGGGCAAACAAAAGCTTGATGAAGGGATTCAAGTCACGGCTCGGAAGGGAAAGATCCGGATGGGTAGACGAACTACCGAACATATTGTGGGCATTCCGTACCACCCTAAAAACTAGCAATGGAGAAACTCCCTTTAGCCTGACCTACGGAAGCGAGGCGGTCATCCCAGCAGAAATCGGTATGCCTACCTTTCGAATCATGACGGCAAACGCAGAAGACAATAACGATGAGATCGGCTTGAACCTAAATTTGTTGGAAGAAAGGCGAGAAATGGCAGCAATAAGGGAAGCCAAATACAAAAAGAAGGTGGAGCAGTACTACAACCGAAGGGTTAGACCTGAAACGTTCAAGGTGGGGGACTTTGTATATCGGAAGAACGAAGCCAGCAGGGTAGAGGATCAAGGAAAATTAGGGCCAAATTGGGAAGGTCCCTACCGGATAACTGAAGCCTACCAACATGGAACGTACAAGCTGCAAACCATGGACGACATAGAAGTACCTCGAACCTGGCATGCAATCAATTTAAAAAAGTGTTTTATGTAATCAGTTGTTCCGATAGACTTATTGTAAGGCATGAGCCACTTTCCTATTATCAATAAAAGCATAATATCCAGATTGGGCCATAAGAAAAGTTGTTTTTATCTAAACGTCAAACTACTTAGCAAAACAAAACCCCAAGTGGGTATAACCTAAGGCCAAGAGCCGAAGGGCACAGGCTGTCCGATACAGCAAAACCCCAAGTGGGTATAATCTAAGGCCAAGAGCCGAAGGACACAGGTTGTCCGATACCACAAAGCCCCAAGTGGGTATAACCTAAGGCCAAGAGCCGAAGGGCACAGGTTGTCCAATATAATAAAACCCCAAGTGGGTATAATCTAAGGCTAAGAGCAGAAGGGCATAGGTTGTCCGATATAATAAAACCCCAAGTGGGTATAATCCAAGGCTAAGAGCCGAAGGGCACAAGTTGTCCGATATAATAAAACCCCAAGTGGGTATAATTTAAGGCCAAGAGCCGAAGGACACAGGTTGTCCGATATAATAAAACCCCAAGTGGGTATAATCCAAGGCTAAGAGCCGAAGGGCACAAGTTGTCCGATATAATAAAACCCCAAGTGGGTATAATTTAAGGCCAAGAGCCGAAGGACACAAGTTGCCCAATATAACAAAACTCCAAATGAATATAATCTAAGGCAAAGATACAGAAGAAGCATGTTGACCAGTAAATTAAACTTAGATGAATACAACGTGAAACCAATAGTTGAAAGGCACGTATGCCCCGGAACGTACATAACACGAATAGCATAAAGACGTAATAAAAATAATAAGTGTAAACGATATGCATTCATCCGATCAAAATTAATTACATCTAATGTTCCGGAATAATGGAACAATAAAAGATAGAATGTTAATAACCTATTCTATTACATAGAATTGCCAAGTACATCAAGTTGTTCCGAAGAAAACTACTCTACAAAATAACGGAACGTCAAGTACCCTATACTATTACATAGCAGCAACTGGGAAATGAGAGCTTCACAAGGAGTCCGGAATACCTAAACCCATGGTCAAAATGGAAGTATCCGGACTCCGGTACGTAGTTCACAACGAAAAAGTTCAGTAACAATAGCTTCACAAAGACTTTGCAATACCTATTCCCATAGTCAAAATGGAGGTATGCAAACTCTTAAAAACATCTTCAAAGAAAAGCCGAGGTAGTCTGATCCACAGATGGATTACCGGAGGGATTCTCAGTATGAGATTCGACAACCGGTTCTTCAACTTCAAGAGTAGGAGCAGGATCCGGAACCAAGGCAATCTATTCATCAAACTTTCGGTAAATGGTCTGGCGGATTTTTTGGATAAAAGGATAGTCCTGGGAGAGAGCCTGATCATATAATGAACGGTATTTGTCATCGGCCTCAAAATCCATCCTTCGACTTCTCCTAACAGCTTAGCCGCCTTCTCCGGCTCTTCAAATAACCCTGCCCCATCTATCAGCCCAGATTGATAATACAGGTTAAAAGGTTCCGCCAGTGCTGTCCGAAACTCATGACTACCAAGAAAATGATGAATAGCTTCCGGAATGAACTCGTTAACAATACGATTCCTTTCCACTTCAGCATTTTCGGCAGCTATAGCAATTTCTTGCTTCTCTTGGTGAAGCTCCTTGTAAGCTTTCTCTTCATCGGCCAGCTTCAACTTGGCATCGGACAAGTGACCCTCCAATAGCTTGATCTTCTCAGCCTGCTCAGCAGAAACCTTCCTCCACTCCTCTTTCTCCACTACAAGCTGAGAGACCCTGTCCTCCAAACTAGCATTCTCAGCACGCAACTTTTGAATCCCCTCCGGATTCACCATAGCACATTCTGCATGCTTCTCCTTCAACTCCTTCAACTCCTCAGCCACCTCATCGAACCTTTTACACTTATCACCCAAGGTTTGATCACACACCTGATGAGTTTCAGACAACTTCTGATACTCACGTTGAAGAGACTCAAAACGGAAAATGACATCCGCCTGAGCCGTAGCATGTTTGCCCAACAGTAACCAAGACCTTCGGATAGCCTTAGTATCATCCTGACCATCCAAATACCTCTCTTCACCCGGAGTGGCCAAATTAATCATCATGTCCCGGCAGACATTCGCATTGTTCATGCGAGTCCTCCTCTTCACCACCCAAGCAGGGACGAAGGTGTCATCATCCTCATCGTCCCCCTCTATATCCACTTGAACATCCTCCTCGTCCACCAAAATCCCCTTTCCCGGACGCTGGGAAGCATCCTTCGAACTCCCTGAAGACAAAGAACCTTCATCAATAAATGGTAAAAACAAATCAAGGATAAAACTATGGATAGATTATTCACTAAGGCATACCAGTTGGGATATCTTTCGGATGCAACGAGCGGATCGACTCCGGCTCCTCAACCCCTTCCGCATCATCTAGATCAATGACATTGTCAGAAGATTGCTTGTGCCTCTTGTGAACCTTAGAAGAGATGCTTCCTCCGGCTCTCTTCACCGGAGGTTTCTTAGGACCCTGCTTTGCTGCCTGCTCCTTCTTTTTGTCCTTGGCTGCCAGCACCCGATCATCCAGAACCTCGACCCTCTTCAGCTCCTCATCTTTTTCCGGAACTTCAGCATTGGAGGCTAGAGGGCGAGTAGTATGGATCTCTCGTCCTTGACCCTGCGGAAGAGGGTCCCCCTTTACCACATTCACCGTCTTTCGAAGAGGTGGTTTCTTCAAGTAGCTCGACATAGTTACACCTGTGAACAAACAAAACCTATCGTTAAAAGTGAAAAAAGATGCACAACTTGAAAATTCATATTTATAACAAAGGCTATACCCCTCCCCTGCTCATCCCTCAAAGCCGGACGGAAGCCGGTAAATTCCTAATGATCCGATAGACCCAGAGCATATAAGAACGACTGGGGAACTTGGCATGGCTCAATGATCGTCTCGGCCAGCTTTTCGGCATGAGCAACATCGTACTCACTCCTCTTGGGAAACGGATCAGACACATCCGAATCCGAATGCCTCCAAGGCATAGCAAAGGGAATGGCTCTCCTATCAATCAAGAAGAAGTGATATTTCCATCCCTTCAGACAGGAAGGAAATTCCCCGAAACAAACTTTTCTATCTTTATGCACACGTTTTTCGAAGGAAAACCAGCAACCTTGTTTGCTGAGTTTATAAAAGACACGAAACAAAGGAGTAGTAGGAGGAATGTGCATGCTCCGGCAATACACCTCAAAAAGGGTAGCACGATGCATACCCAACGGAACCAACTGAGATATATGAATCTTAAAGTACCTAATAACATCTAAGAGAAAAGTAGAAAAAGGGACGGTAAGGCCTCCGTCAAAGAAATACTCTGTGTATAAACCAATAGCATCCGCAGGTAATCGATCCATCGTCATGCCTGACGGGGGTACCCTCGGATGTAAATCCTTCGGTATCCCAAAAGTCTCCACTACGACCAATACTTCACCCTCGTCCATAGTAGACGGCCTCAGGCGTATATCCTTCTTAACATGTGAACCTTCCGGCATGGAAACGTCCTCATACTCAAACGACGCAGTAGATTCCGACATAATGAGTCTGATAGGGAAGAGTATAGCCAAACAACAAAAAACTAAACGGACTAGGACGTACCTCAAAGACGATGAGAATATTCGTTCGGAATACGGAAGATATAGAATGTGTCAGAAGTCTGTGTGTGTGAAGAAAATTTACAGTGGTGAAAATGAGGAAAAATGGACTATTTATAAGCGGTAAAAATTAGGCGCGAAACGACACGTCACCCGTAGGGTAGACGTGTCTCCATCCAAACCGTATAAACAGGAAGAGCGTACACGTGTCCCCATCCCAAGGACGCAGTAAAAAACGACAGTGCACCTTAAACGACACATTAATTACTTTTGGCACTTTGTACATGACTCTAGCAAACGACGAAGTTACGACTCGCGCTCCGGAAAATTACAAAAATAAACTAAGTATCACACCATTGGCATAACCAATACTATGATACTGGGGGGGACATGTTGGCGTATGTACCCTCCGGATTTAGGCCGTACAATTAAATACCTTCCGGATCTATGTCAAACAAGGAATACGCAAATGTATTTAAACAGGACAGACCAATATCCGAAGGGTTTGGAATGTCCGCATGACCTCAACCCTCCAGAGATCGGGACCGTTCGGATAAATCAGTAAGTACATGAACCAAAGTACAAACAAGTACACCAAGTATATGGTAATGGAGCATATATTAACAAACATTAAGGAACTAAGTACACACCAGCCTGGCACTCCATATTGGAGGCCTATAAATAGAGAGGAAATCTTCACTTAAAGGTTAACTAATTCTCTCACTCTCTAACTTGATATATACTTTCTTTCTCTAAGAACATATACTTACTCTCACGCCGGAGGTTGGTCCTGGGATACATTCCCGGGGCGAGACTAACGGACGGAGCTGTTTTGCAGATATCCGAAGCATTCAACTACCAACAAGAATCACCCCGAATCCGAAGGACTAATCCAAAGTCCGAAGGATTCATCTCGCTTGTCCGGAGTAGAAGCAAACTTTTACTTCAACATACTTCAAGTGGTCCTTTAAGTATACACCTTAATCTAGGATCACACTACCACTTTGATTGTCTTTCACAAGTCAAGATATGGTGTTAGTAATTCGTATCACTTATTCAGCATTATTTATGACATTCTTATCTGTTAAAACGCGCTGAGGGAACTAAACAAAAACTTCGAGTTTAGTTGCCTTGTTTGCTAAATTAATAATCTACAACCTATTAAAGGAGTCTAAAGTTAAGATATATGTTTGGTGAACATTTACATGACTGGCACATGTAAGGATCATTCGAAAATGGTCAAACATATTAGAGCACAAGGTGCAGTGAAGAGGCTTAGCCTCTTCATTCGGGTCTCACCCCTGTCACATCATCAAACACCTCAACTTACCAAACAACAAACCTCAACTTCCTCATTAGGGCCCCACCTCTTACACATTTATTTTTTTTTATTCATTTCATTAAATAAATTAAATTCATTTCACAAATACTAAAAAATAACAAAACATACTAATTTTATTTCATCAAATAAAAAAGTTACAATACGAAAAAAAAAAAAAAAAAAAAAAAAAACATACGATTTGCGGAAAAAAAACATACGATACAGCACGAAAATAAAGAAACATACGATACAATAATACAAATGCGATTAATTGATAAATCGGTTCCAGATGGTGTTGCTCTTCAAAATCAACCAAACTTGAAAATATTTGAAATCTCTCCCATCATGGCGTTCTTTGTAAACATTCAACGCATCTTCAACACGATTATCTGGCTCACGTGTTGGCTGCAAATTCAAGAAAATTTCATGAAACTTTTGGCAATCTGAGTTCATTCTTGCCCACTTACCCATTAGCTGGCTTTTGCTACGAGTTGGACCGTCAGATTGTTCATTGAACTTTTCTGTTACAACTTGCCAGAAAGGTCCTTCGCTGGCATGGAATTCGTGAACGTTTTGCCACATCTCGGCTAGCCAACATTCTTCATCAATAGACCAACGAGTTGCCATTGTGAATTTTTTTGAAAGTGAAGTGTGTGCAAAGTTGTATGATAATGTATGGTTTATATAGGAGTCTATAAACGTTTAAGATTCAAAACCTGAGCGGGATAATATTCAAATTCAAATAAATTGGCGGTTAAACGTTTAAAATTTGAATTCGAACGTTTAAAATACAGAAAAGAAATACACATGCTACATAATTAGTTAACATAAAATACATAAAAGAAATACACAATTACTCATCAAATCTGTCCCATGCAAACGTGTTTCTTAGAGCGAACCACACATGTTGATATTTAATCCCTTTCCTATATCGTTCATGATAAATACGGTTTGCATTGCTGAGACGATTAGGATCTGCACTTGTATTGTAAATAGAATTATACCTACGACATTCAAGGTTCATTCTATTCCATTGAGCCATAATACTATTTTTATTACGGTCCTGACCTTCTGTCTGATTGTTGAACCTTTGTGTAACTGCACTCCAAAAAGAACGTTCATTCACAAGTTCTTCAGAATCATGAACTTCAAGCCATACAGTTGCTAGCAACCGTTCTTCTTCCACTGACCAACGATTAGCCATTGTAAAACTGAATGGTAAATATTGAAGTGTGTCCAAAACTGAATGGTATAATATGGTATTAATAGGGGTTTTTTGAAAGCGGGATAATTTTAAAATTTGAATTCAAATTGAAAGCGGGATAATTTCAAAATTTGAATTCAAATTGAAAGCGGGATAATTTCAAAATTTGAATTCAAATTGAAAGCGGGCTAATTGCAAAATTTGAATTCAAACCAGAGAGCGAGATTTTTTCAAAATTTGAATTCAAACCATATAGCGGGATTATTTGAAAATTTGAATTCAAACCACAGAGCGGGATACTTCCAAAAATCATTCTATAAATACATATCCAAAATCTGAATACACACACAATTCCCACAATCATCAAACAATTCTCCTTTCTTCTTCCAGCAAAATGTCTCACAACGCATCACCTCAAGACAATTCCCAACAAAACACACCGCCGGAAGATATATTTCCGGTGTTTCAGTACGACAACCCACCACCTCCAACTCCACTAGAAGTTATGTTTCCACCGCCAAACAACCAACCGCCAAACAACCAACCACCAAACAACCAACCACCAAACAATTAACCTGAAAACCAGCCCATCATTCGTCAATTGACTGAGAAAGAACAGTATGAGCTGGATATGGAAGTGCTACGGGAGTATCAAGCTGACCAAGCCCGTCAGGAAAGGGAGCGTGAGGCGTACCTCAAAGGAAAACAAGATCGCAGGAACAGAAGAGCCGAATGGGGTTGGGCTCAGGGACTTCCACCTGTCCCATCCAGTGAGGACGACTCAAGTGACTCCTACTCGAGTCAGGAGGGATATGTGTCGGATGATTCATTTTATTGAATCATAGTTTTTATTATCGTATGGTAGTTTATGGTTTTTAATTTCCGTTTCTAAGTTTAATGTTGTTATCGTATTTGTAAAATAATTGTATGTTGTTTCAAGTTATTTTAATCCTATGTTCAATATAGTTGTATTATTCAAAAAAAACATACGTATAAAAACATACATATACATATACATTTTACAAATAAAAACATACATATACACATACATTTTACAATATCACTATTCAAAGTTCAAAAAAAAAAAAAGAAACGAAATCAAAAGCTTGTCAGATTTTCCATCTCGTCGTCACAATGGGGAGTTTGCCTATGGGGAAGAACGGCGAGCCCCTCTTGGTGTGGTGAAGAGGAACGGCTCGCCGTTGACGACTCCATGTCGGACGGCGAGCCCCTCTTCGCTGACTGCACCTAGGCTCTTACCCTCCATGGTATAGAAGTTGATGTGTATGAAGTTATGAACTATGAAGCCACTCGGTTACTCCTTTCGTTTCAAAATTATAAATCATATTTTTTTATGTCTTAAAATAATTGTTCACATTACATTTTAAGTAATAAAAAGAAAATTTAGTGAATGAATATTTTATTTAAGTGATTGAAATTTGTAATAATCCCAATTTTATTAAACCGTGTGATTTTTTTCGCATAATAATAATTTTGACACGACAAAAGTACATACATACTTAATGACATACTACGTATTTATTTGTCATTAATGTTTTAGGCGTTTAGCAACTATGCTCAAATATCTATACTACTTATAATACATCTTACACATTCTTTCATATTAAATTATTAAGATTACTCAAAATAGATTTTTAAATAAATGCCATTAGCTAAGCTATTAGTACAATCATCTAATAGAATAAATGTTTAATCATTTGACTTTTCAACCCCCTATTTAATGTTGTATAAAAAAACACCATTTACATAAAAGGTACATATTAATATGCTTATTGTACAAGCTAAAAAAAAAAAAAAAAAAAAAAAAAAAAAAAAAAAAAAAACTTAATACAATTAATATAACTTTCTTTTTATCTTGTATACATGGTTTTCAAAACTGGATCGTACAACGAACCATTTTCCCAAACGTTTCACGATTTTGGTGGTTTTGTTCGGTTCAGCCGGCCTCCATAATATTATCATCAATCGTCACGAAGAACATATAATCAAATACATTACTCACATAAAATTTTATTTACAGAGTATCAGCCGCCGCAATGCTCGGATAACATGCTAGTATTTTTTTTAGAAAGGGATACCCTGCTAATATTAATTAACTCACATACGGCTAACAAACCTTAATATAAACATTATTCATTTTAGTTTTAATCACATACAGTCATCATTACAAAACAACAATTTTTTTATCATTATCTCATTCTACCTATCTTTTTAAAGGTATTTATGTTGAGATAGACATTGTTGAAATCTTATGAATATTGAATAATTAATTAAAGGCAAGTGATTTGCATACTTTAAAAAATGATTGGCATACTCAAATTTTGAGTGTGTTGACATTTATACCCTTACAGGATAAAAATAAATCCAAACAATCATGTGAGGGTATAAATGTCAACACACTCACATTTGAGTGTGCCAATCATTTTTGAGATAGTGATGATTTGCACACTTAATAAATTTATTTGCACACTTTAATTAATGATGTTTTGACATTTATATCCTTACAAGGATGACAATGAGTAAAAGTACAGTAATGTAATAGTATAAATGTCAAAACACTATAAATTGAAATGTGCAACTTATCACTCATAATTAAATATCTTAAGAAAGATCACACCTACGAATAGAGGGTACCAAAGCCTTTGTAATATGACGCAATATCATATTGTGTAAAAATGCTACTCAATTTAAATGTTAGTACGTTCAAGTTGCTTATAAAACATGTGAAGTTTTTGTAATATACACTAGTTTTGCTAACAATAGTTTTGATACCTTCAAAACTACCATAGTATCAAATAAATCAAAACAAAACTGAACACCAACCATACAGTCATCATTACACAATAATCATTTTTTTAATCATTAACTCATTCTACCTTTTCTTTAAAGGCATTTATATTGTGATAGACATTGTTGAAAACTTATCATACTATATTATAATGAGTTTTTCTAACATGTGTCTTAGGGCACATATTAAGCACAATAAAAAGTATATAAAAATACTTATGGACTAACGTAAAAGTACAGACAAGTGTACTTTTGTATGTCCTTTTTCATGGGTCCTATAGTACTTTTTGTGTGCTTAACATGTGCCCTAGGGCACATGTTAGAAAAACCCTATTATAATAATGGAGGAAAGCCTTCTAATATTAGAATACTTAAAATTAAGCCTTACAAGTTAATAAGCTTAAAGTACAAGTGATTCAAATACAAATGCTACTTATAAAAATTCCCCTCATATTTAATTCCAGCATACAATTAATACTAACATTAAATACAATAAATAAATCATTATGTACATTAAATACAATTAATTAACTGGTCAATAAATACAATTAATGCACTTATTAAAACACCCCTTACATAATAAATACAAATTATCAAACATATTGTACAACCAACTTAAACACAATTCCTGCATTAAATGTCACTAATACAAATAATAAAGCATATTATACAAATATTCAAGCCCAAACGGGCAATGAGCTCGAGCCCGAACGAGCACGGGTCAAACGGGCTCGAGCCCGAACAGACACGAGCCAACAGGCTCGAGCCCGAACGGACATGAGCTAAACGAAATTTTTGATATCCGTAAATTTATTGTCAAAAAGAACATAGTAAACTAAAATATGTTCACATATTGTACAAACCAAACAAACTACTAAAATAATAATAATAATAATAATAATAATAATAATAATACAAACTAAGCAAAATTTCATCAAACTTTTGTCGTAAAAAACTAATCAGTAAAACTATTGCCAAAAAATGTACAAATAAAATAAATTATTAGTCGAAAAAATTAAATTACAGGGTGCCCGCAGCTGTATCGCGCGGATACCCTGCTAGTGAATATTGAATAGTTAAATTAAATATCTTACAAAGATCTTAACTATGAATAAAGAGAATTGATTGGCACACATTGATTTTTGATTGGGACACTCCAATTAACGCATCCGGCAGTTGTACTATATTAACAGCATGCTTTAATTACTTGTACTGTGAGTGTGCAAATAAAAAAGAGGAGTGTGCAAATCACCTCCCATGAATAAAGGGTACCAAAGCCTTTGTAGTACGACGCAATCTCATATTGTGTAATAGTTAAATTAAATATCTTAACAAAGATCTTAACTATGAATAAAGGGTACCAAAGCCTTTGTAGTTGATCACGTATAGGCTCCCCGGACGCAAACAAGAACAACCCAAAGGAACCACATCACACTCCATAGTCCGAAGGTACAACCGCGGAACACACACTCCGCAGCCTAGCCCGGTGAAACAAACATGATAGCCCGCAGACATCGATATATATCCGGACTAACCAAGGACGCGGATTAAAGCGATAGTACAAACAACTGTCATACAATGGATCAGAGACAAAAAGGACAGATGGTACATGATCATGGAATAAGCCGAACAATAGGGGGAGTGCGCAATTCCGAGAAACATGCATAAACGGTCGAAAAGGACAAGTATGCTTGGCCTATATAAAGAGTAAAAATGTTCACTTTTGGATCAGATCTTTTCTCTCTCTCACACTTCATTTTAAATACTTTATCTCTATATCATACACTTACTCTCACACCGGAGGTTGACCGCGGAACACCCCTTCCGCGGTGAGGCTAACGGTGTTTCTTTCTTAGCAGCTTACTCGAAGATCTTAACAGTCATAACTCACGCTCTCAAAGCTCGGGCCTAACCAAGTCTAGAGAGGTGCCCCAGTTTTGTACTAACAAGTGGCGCCATCCGTATCGGGACTCGCTAACTTAACTACGTTTCCAAAGATACTCAAACCAACATGAGCCATCCGGCAAGAAGTGGCTCTGCTCCCACCCAAGAACAATCCGCAGTACGGAACACCTTGGAGAAGGAAAAGAGTCAAGAAGCAAACGAACCATTGCCAGACGTGGCACTAAGGGAGTTTTGCGACAAGCATTACGACCAGTTGTTGCCCCTAATGGCCGAAAAGGTTCATCAAGAAAAGTTAAGGCAGGTGCAGACACGCCTTGACTTTGATGGCGAAGAAGGAAAGGGCAGAGGAGCTCGGGAACAAGCTCAAGATTCCGAGTCCAAGTCCCTGAGTAAGAAAGAGGTCAGAACAAAGCGGCAAGATAGCCCAAGCGCCAAGTCCGGTTCCTCTGACGACTCATACTCTCGGAGTGTCTTTTCTCGACTTAGCAGTAGAAATACAAGAACCCCTGAAGAAATCCATGAGAAGCAGAGATACCCTCGATCGGCCGTCTTCTCACGCCTAGGAGAAAAGAGACAGGACGTCCGGACGCGACTGGGAAACCGGAAAGCAGATGTATTTTCAAGGCTAAGCTCAAAAAACCAGGCCGGAGAAGAACACAGAGCCGAGAATGGACGTACATGGAGAGAGGAAAGCAGGGGTAGACCAGTGGGACGGAAAAAGAGAAGTCCCAGTCCAACTTGTTGACATAAATAATGTATGAAAACGTTATTTATATTTTTCGATATCTCTATATTTTGACGATCACAAAATGTAAACTCGTCAATCGTTTGATTACTACGTAAACAAGTATTAAGCTAGTCTATATCATTATATCCAACTTAATCACTTAAGGTATGGATAAACAAGTGCTTAATACATCTCATGATCAAAGGGGTATTTAATTAACTAATACAAAGTTTATTTAATTATATAATCTTATTATATATTTTTGAAAAACACTTTTGGTAATAAGGAAAAATGTTTTAATCACACTAAATATATGATTTCAAATATTTAACCAAAATCAGTTAGCTTTTCACCAAATAAACTTTCCCCACTAAAAGACAAGTTTTCTGGCCGTTACAGTTGGGCGGCCCCCTTAATTATAAGGGGCGGTCCCCTTAATTTTAAGGGGGCCGGCCATGCTTTAAGGGGACCGGCCAGGCTCCCCTGTCAGAAACTGTCAGATTTCTTCCCCTATAAATACCACCTTAATTCTGGAATTTTTCCTCACCTTTTGCACGAAAATTTCAGATCTACAATCATCTAAAACCCATCAAAAACCCTTTGATCATTTGTATATTAGTCCTTGTTTCAAGTGATTCAATCCCTCATCATCCATTCTCATTCTAAGTGCAAAAGAAGAACTCTCTACAACCAAGTTCAAGAAGTGTTGAAGAGTTGTTGTGTATAGTGTATATATATATATTCATTTGTGAATATTGTGTTGTGCATGCTATTATTTGTTTAGAAGATATAGAAGTTGTGTAGATAGTAGAAGTTGATTAGTAGTGAAGTAGGATAGTTGTGAAGATTGGTGTGTAGAAGAAGGTGTGTAGAAGATTGGTGTGTAAAAGCTAGGTGTGAAGAAGATTGGTGTGTAGATTGGTGTGAAGATTGGTGTGTAGATTGGTGTGTAGATTGGTGTGTAAATTGGTGTGAATATTGGTGTGTACGGTTTTCTCCGCCATAAGGGAGTTTGTTGACATAGTGAAGAAAACTCTCGAGTAGGTGACTCGGGGAGTGGAGTAGAAACAAGGAAGGTGTCCTTGTAGCCGAACCACTATAAATCCTTGTGTTGTGGTTTGATCTTTCTAACTCTTCTCATTACTTATTTATTTATCTTTACTATATTAGTTTTGTTAGTTAGTTATTATACAATTGTTCATATAGTGCAAGTATTGAATTCACATAAACTAGAATCGAAGTTTTTAAAACAAACTTGTGCTTATAAATTTTAAAAGGACGTAAAACTATTCAACCCCTCCTTCTAGTTTTCCACAATTGGTATCAGGAGCCACGTCTAGCAAGATTTTTAAAATATATTGTATTTTAAAACTTGTAACGATCTATGGAATCTGAAAAATATTTAGAAGGGCAATCTATGCAAAGACCACCACTATTTGAAAGTGATGGATTTTTATATTGGAAAAATCGATTCGAAACTTATGTGAAATCAAAAGATCTAGATCTTTGGCATATCATTACCAATGGTGATTTTTTACCTATTCAAAATAACCCTGAAACTAAGAAAGATGAAATCGTACCTTTTGAAAAACAAAATGATGATTTAAAAAGAAAACTTGCTAAAAATAATGAAGCAAAAATGGTTATTTACAATGCGCTACCACGTAAAGAGTACGAAAGGATCTTTATGTGTGAAACCGCAAAAGAAATTTGGAACTCTTTATTAATAACTCACCAAGGTAATAATCAAGTCAAAGATAATAAAATTGATCTACTTGTTCAACAATATGAACAATTCACGATTCCGGAAGAGGAATCAATTGATAATGCTTTTGCTAGATTTAACACTATCATCACAAGTTTAAAAGCACTTGATGAGAATTTTTCTAGTAAGAATTTTGTTAGGAAATTTCTTAGAGCTCTTCACCCAAAATGGCGAGCTAAAGTGACGGCTATTGAAGAATCAAATAATTTGTCAACACTACAACTTGATGAATTAATTGGAAATCTGAAAGTCTACGAAGCAATTATAAAGAAGGACTCTGAAATGGTTAAAGGAAAACGTGAGCAAAGCAAGTCAATCGCCTTGAAAGCTAGAAAGGAATCCAACAACGAAGATAGCTCATCTTCCGAAAGCGATGACGAAGAATATGCCATGGCCATAAGAGACTTCAAGAAATTCTTCAAAAGGCGAGGAAGATTCGTTAGACAACCACACGATGAAAGAAGAACATCTCAAAAGAATAATGATGACAAGTATAGCAAGAATGAGAGAAAGTGTTTCAAGTGTGGTGATCCGAATCACCTCGTTGGAAAATGTCCAATGATGACAAGAGATCAAAATCAAAGAGCATTCGTTGGAGGTGCTTGGAGTGATAGTGATGAAGATGAGAATGGAACAACAAAGGATGAAAAGTGTCTCATGGCCAAATCATCAAGTGAGGTACGTTCCGAATCCGAATACTTTAGTGATGAAAATCTATCATTAGATGAAAAAGATTTAGATAGTGAATACAATAGATTATGTAAAATAGGACAACTAGTTATGGCTAAAAATAAATCACTAAAATACATAAACAACCAACTAGAAAATGAAGTGCTTGAACTAAAAATTAAAATACATCAACTTGAAAAAGGAAAAGAAATTGTTGAAGAATGTAAAACATGTCAAGAGCTTAAAAGTGAAAACAACATACTTAAGGATGAAATTTGCAAACTTGATAAATTTGAAAATAGTAGTAACTCACTTAGTAAAATTATAAGTATTCAAAGAATATCAGGAGATAAAACCGGACTAGGATTTAACTCAACTGAATCTTCAACAAGTGGAGCTAAAAACGTTAAATTTGAAAATGAACCAAAACCTTCAATACTTAATCCTAAACATTTACTCATAAAAAATAAAATAATACCTATCGCTAGTAATGAAGAAATAAAACCATTTTATAAACCATCTTTAAAAACCGAAGTTGGATCATCTAAATCTAAAACAAGATCTAAAACTCCACCACCTAGGAAACCAAATAATTCTTATCCTAGACCTAAAACACCTCAACCAAGAACAAACCATAATAGACGAAACTTTAACTATAATCAACAAATGTGGAACTTCAATCCGTGGGGAATGTTTCCACCTTATATGCATCCAAGTCAAATACAAAACATGTTCGGACCAAATAACTTTGGACAAATGAAACAATGGGCACCAACGTAAATAATATTCGCCATCCAAACATGGAACTTTTCATTGTCACCTCTTGTCCGATTTACTTCTTGAAGACCTTGAAGATTAACGCATTAAAGACAAAAGGTACACATTTCCTTTTAAGTTCCTTTTCTAGAAATGCATGCTTAGTTTAGTGTGTTATATTTATGTGATTTTACTTGACTTATTAATCTCTATTTTTTTTCTATATTATATCTAAATATACATATATATATATATATATATATATATATATATATATATATATATATATATATATATATATATATATATATATATATATATATATATATTTATATACTTAGCTATATTTAGGATCTTATAACCTAGGAAATTCATTTGTTGATTTTCTAGAACTAGAGATTGTTCGTTTACGAACATTTCTTTTCCCCATTTGCCTTATTGAACTTTAATGTTCAATCAACACTCATGCTGATGAAGTGAGATGAGTCGAAAAATCTATGGATGAAACAAACTCCCGGCTTCCGTTGCATACGTCTCCCTCCTATGTTCTCGTCTTATAAGCCCATACTATATAAATTATTTATATATATATACTTATAAACCTTCCACAACTTTCTCGTTTGCTTGACAACTTGATGAATTTCATCCGAAACGATCAAGAAAATTTTATTGACAAAATGTCAAGTAAAAATGTCAAGTAATTCCTCTCGTGCGTATACTCCTCAACGTATTTTTGATTAAATATAAATCTAGTATATATATATAAATATTTTCTTGTTTGTTCCAGAAACCAAAACTTGAAATATCAAATTTTTAAGGGCGGCCCCCTTAATGTTTAAGGGGACCGGCAGCCAATACAAGGGCGGCCCCCTTAATGTTTAAGGGGACCGGCCCTCTGAGAGCTCAAGCCCGCTTTTCCCTTTCTTCCTTTTGCCAAACACTCCACTTTTTCATCCCTCTCTTTCCCTGCTTCTGCTGTGACGAAATTCAAAACCCAAAAACACCTAAAATCACTTCCAAATCACATAATTCGGGTTAATTCGCAAAGGGCAAATTCATCTAACACAATCACCACTACATATTGTAAGTTTTTCATGACACATTTCATCTAATTCCACCATATTCGATCATACTCATGATTATGCATGTTTTTATAAAATTCTTTAAATTCACAATTTCTTTCAAATTAAGCTTTAAATACTCATAACTAAATGCTTCCCATAGGATTAGAATGATTTATCAACACTAGAAACTAATATTCATAAAACTATCATGTCAAAATTTTTTTTTTTCAAAGTTCATACACTCCTTTTCAAAATTTTAGTAAACACATTGTTGAATAATGTCTTGAAAACGTATTAAAACTAATTACATTATACTTGTGTAACTTGTAAAACTTGAAATTACATTTTTTCGACTAAGAAAAACTATGTTGGTTCACAATATAGGGGTGTTTGGATTATGTCCAAATAATATCAAAACATAGTCGTTATAATTTTTATAAAACTTTGTTATAATTATAAACCTTAAAATTGTTTATCAAACTCGTCAAGATATATAATTCATATGTATATTGACGCACTTGAGTTATAAGTCACTAGTTAAGGAAGCGTTTGGTTTATTACTAAAAATGACATTTTTAAGTAAAAATACAAACCATCTTTTTCAAAAACAAATTACATGCATAAGAAACTCGCAAGAAATAGCTAGTTTTACAATCTAATGAAAATCTAGCAAATTTCATGATATATATAGATGTTTAAAGGGCGTTTGGATTTGTCCATAACCACCCATTAAACTTCGTAAAATATATCTAGAACGAGTTAAAAACAACATTAAGGAACATGGTAATCTACTTCTTAGGATTAGCAACGAAGTATGTTTACGTTCCAACATAAGCCTTAACAATAAACATGTGCTTTTATCTTTCTTTATATTTATTTTGGTCTTTTTGAATTGTTGATGTGTTTAGGTGAAAATGCCCAAAGCAATTACCGAAGATCTTTCTCACACTAAAAACTACATTCCCAAAGTTTCTCAACTCCCTACCACATCTCCTTCCATTGGACTTATCTATCGTCAAATTGAAGATAGAAATGTTCATGAAGGACGTGTAGTAGATCTTGCTTTTGCTCAATCCGACTACATAAATCGCGTGTTTACAAGCATCAACTTCAATTGTCTTTATGAAATAAATGAACCTATCATTCCTCGTTTCATAATGGATTTCTATAGCCAAGTCACCGTCCAAACCAATGATCTTGGTTTCATCACCATCTCTTTCATGATTCAAAATGAATTTATCACCCTCACTCTCGAACAATTTGGTCACATCCTCCAAATTCCTTTTAGAGGTCAAGCCGTTTTCACAAACGAGTGGGACCTCGAATCTCTTAATCGCTATCGACCAACCTTCGGTCCTTATTTCGACGAAATTCCTCATCCCGACGAAATTCGTCAAATCCTTGGTGTGGACCGTGCCACCACAAGCCGAAAAATAAAATCCAAAAACGTTCAAATCTCTCCATACCAACTTCTCCTCAAAGAATTAAGCCCACACATGAAGCGTTGGGAAGAACTCATTCGTGAGAATGCGTTTGGTACCGGAGGTCACCGGGACCATCTCCCGGCGTGCCTTGCTCACATGTTGTATTGTATAGCTGTCGAAAAGCCGTACAATTTGGCCTACTTCTTCATCAAACGGATTGAGTGTGCTAGAAAAACTCCCAAAGCCAACCTTCCATATGGAATGTTCCTTACTCGTATCTATCGTCATGTTATCGAGTACTACCCCGATCTTGACAATAGTATTTATGAGTCCATCTACCCCACTCTACGTACTCTCGCTCTAAAACAAGCTCGACGAACTCGAAGTGACAAGGGTAAACCTCGTCGTCATAGCTTTCATGGATCATCCTCAAGGCAAGATGATGACGATGAGGAGGAAAACATCCATGATGCTAGTACCCCTTCGTTTTCTGAGTTCGTTGACAATTTAGAGGATCTTGACTATCCCAACTATTCTACTCCATCTCCAAGTGATCAAACTGAAGAAGTGCTTCATGAACGAACTACCGAGATGCTTAGAAGACAAAAGAGCTTGCACGAAGAAGTTAGAGGTGGCTTCAAATCTATTGGGAAGACTTTGAAGGATATCTTCGGGAAGAAAAAGAAATGATATGGTCGGATTATGTTTGTTTAACAATGTTTTATTTTTATGTCTTGTGTGCTATTTGTTCGAAGTTTATTCGGAAATACTTGTTATTTGAATATGTGTTTAGGATGATAACTTGCTTGTCTTTGATATTTTTATGCATGTTTCTCTCTTGATCTATATATGTGTTTGCATGATTAGTTAATGGTTATATAACTATATGACATGTATGCTTTCTAATAAACCAAGCCAAATGTGAAGTGTCCAAATTGAGCTTGCTGCACATTCAAACCAGAACATAACATCTTTCCAGAAAATTTTTGAAAATTTTTGGTTTCTGGGTCGTCAGATGGGCGGCCCCCTTAAATCACAAAGGGCGGCCCCCTTAAAATTAAGGGGACCGGCCACCATTTAAGGGGACCGGCCATCTGAAACAGTTTTTACACTGTTTTCTTTTGCATCATGTGATCCCTTTTGCTAGTCCCAGCTATCATTACTCTTAAAAACCAAACTGATTTTGGAATATAACATTACAATTTCAAAATAATTCCACTTCTAAACATGTTTTCCCACTATATAATCCCCATGCATGTTTAATTCATAATTCATCATCCTCATCACTCATAAATCATCATCATGTCATCACCAAGAACCACCCATTCAAACAATGCCAAGAAACAAAAACTTGTCATTATACCACCCAAACAACTCTTCATTGATCTTACAAATGAAGACAACACCACCCCATCACCACAACCTCAATGTTCATCTCCTAGTGCACCAAATGTACCCTCCAAAACACCCTCAACAAATGGACATTCTACTTCCTCCATACCATCCACTTCATCCATTAATGACTACATAAACACCCACTTATCTCCTCCAACAATTGATCAACCATCACAATCTACCAATGAGAACACATCTCTTGCACTCACTCTCTCATTATCACCATTAACACCTCTTGATGCACATTTCTCATCATCTCCTATCAACCCACCAACCTATAACCCCGTCCCATGGAGCTTACTTGAAGCTCATGGAGACACTTGCCTTTGTTGCATTCACAACCGAACAATTGTGTTTGGATTAAGAGATGAGATCCAATACATGTTTTCTCATATTGAAAACATGTTGCATCAACCACCAACAACAAACACAAACACACCTCCACCATCACCATCCCCATGTTCACCATCAATTCCCCCCAATTAAACATGCTTGGTATTTCAAAAATAAAATTGTGTTAAACCTTTTGGATGGCAAGCTCTAGAGAGGACTCTCATGTTTGAGACTTGGTTTATTATTTCTATGATGATTGTAAGCCTTTAAAGGCTTTTGTTGGTTGTAGCATTACTTGTTTCATTTGTTGATGTAATGCTTGATGTATTATTTTCAATTGATTAATGATATGGTTATGTTTAGTCTATATTTTTGCATGCTATATACATATATATGTTGCTTGCTACTAAATATTTTTGCAAGATATCCATCTCTCGATTCCTTTTGGCCTCAAAACGAGGGGGAGCTTACATCAAGGGGGAGCTTCCATTAACACGGGATAACCTTTTTGATGCTCACAAAAAGGGGGAGAAGTGATATAAACTCACTCTAATACTTGTATATTGACTAATTTTCGACTAATGAGTTTAAATTTTGTAATCATCAAAAAGGGGGAGATTGTTGACATAAATAATGTATGAAAACGTTATTTATATTTTTCGATATCTCTATATTTTGATGATCACAAAATGTAAACTCGTCAATCGTTTGATTACTACGTAAACAAGTATTAAGCTAGTCTATATCATTATATCCAACTTAATCACTTAAGGTATGGATAAACAAGTGCTTAATACATCTCATGATCAAAGGGGTATTTAATTAACTAATACAAAGTTTATTTAATTATATAATCTTATTATATATTTTTGAAAAACACTTTTGGTAATAAGGAAAAATGTTTTAATCACACTAAATATATGATTTCAAATATTTAACCAAAATCAGTTAGCTTTTCACCAAATAAACTTTCCCCACTAAAAGACAAGTTTTCTGGCCGTTACAGTTGGGCGGCCCCCTTAATTTTAAGGGGGCCGGCCATGCTTTAAGGGGACCGGCCAGGCTCCCCTGTCAGAAACTGTCAGATTTCTTCCCCTATAAATACCACCTTAATTCTGGAATTTTTCCTCACCTTTTGCACGAAATTTTCAGATCTACAATCATCTAAAACCCATCAAAAACCCTTTGATCATTTGTATATTAGTCCTTGTTTCAAGTGATTCAATCCCTCATCATCCATTCTCATTCTAAGTGCAAAAGAATAACTCTCTACAACCAAGTTCAAGAAGTGTTGAAGAGTTGTTGTGTATAGTGTATATATATATTCATTTGTGAATATTGTGTTGTGCATGCTATTATTTGTTTAGAAGATATAGAAGTTGTGTAGATAGTAGAAGTTGATTAGTAGTGAAGTAGGATAGTTGTGAAGATTGGTGTGTAGAAGAAGGTGTGTAGAAGATTGGTGTGTAAAAGCTAGGTGTGAAGAAGATTGGTGTGTAGATTGGTGTGAAGATTGGTGTGTAGATTGGTGTGTAGATTGGTGTGTAAATTGGTGTGAATATTGGTGTGTACGGTTTTCTCCGCCATAAGGGAGTTTGTTGACATAGTGAAGAAAACTCTCGAGTAGGTGACTCGGGGAGTGGAGTAGGAACAAGGAAGGTGTCCTTGTAGCCGAACCACTATAAATCCTTGTGTTGTGGTTTGATCTTTCTAACTCTTCTCATTACTTATTTATTTATCTTTACTATATTAGTTTTGTTAGTTAGTTATTATACAATTGTTCATATAGTGCAAGTATTGAATTCACATAAACTAGAATCGAAGTTTTTAAAACAAACTTGTGCTTATAAATTTTAAAAGGACGTAAAACTATTCAACCCCCCTTCTAGTTTTCCACACAACTTGCAGCAGCACACCCTATTCCAGGAAGCGAAGCGCTGGGAGACGATCCGCATACTCCGACCCCGGAAAAAAGAAAAAACGACTCTCCCCAGACAGCGAAGATAGTGATGGAAGGCGTTGGGAATCCAAGTCCAGAAGTGTCAAACACAGTGAAGACGATCTCTACCGCCCGTACGATATCGAAGATAGCGACCCGTTCACACACCGGATCAAAAATTTTGAGTTCCCCAGGCGAACACGAATGCCGTCCAACGTTAAAACCTATGACGGGATAAGCGATCCGGAGGATCATTTGAAAAACTTCTGTACCGCGGCCAAAGTAGAACGATGGGCTATGCCTACCTGGTGTCACATGTTCAATTCTACCCTTATGGGCCATGCTCGGGTGTGGTTCGATGAATTACCCGTGGAAAGCATTGACAATTTTGAAGACCTGCGAAAATGCTTCCTATGATACTTTCTCCAACAAAAGAAATATGCAAAAGACCCAGTAGAGTTGCATCACATCAAACAAAGAGAAGGAGAATCGACTGGAGCCTTCGTCGAACGTTTCAAGGCTGAAAGTATGCACATGAAAGGGGCCCCAGAGTGCATGAAAGTCTCCGGATTCATGCACGGGATCACCAACCCGGAACTGATAAAACGACTCAATGACAATATCCCACGCACGATGGACGAGATGTGGAAAGCAACAACAGCTTTCCTCCGTGGTACTACGGCCGCGGCGAATCAGTCTAAAAAGAAGCAAGACCGGCCCACGTGGAAAGCTCAGGAAAACGGGTCTAAAACCACCCAGACGTTTGAACAAAAGTCAGAATTCAAGGGACGCTCTAGGGCGGACAGGAGGCGAGTTGACCGGTTCACACCCCTCACTAAGACGCCAAGGGAGATCTTAGCAATGGACTCCGTCAAGTTCACGGCGCTGCCGCCCATGGCAAGTCCGGTGGAGTCAAGAAACAAAGACAAATACTGCGACTTCCACAGAGAAAGAGGACACACCACGGACGAATGCTTTCAGCTAAAAAAGCAAATTGAGGAAGCAGTAAGATCCGGCCAACTGGCACACTTGGTGAAAGAAATAAAGAATGGCAGCCAGAAAGGGGGAGCAGCTAAGGGCGGTAAAAAAAAAGTTGCGACAAAAGACAAAGCCCCCGCCATATTCATGATTCAATCTTGGCAAAGAAATGTAAAGCAAAAAATTCCACCGCACACGGGTCCAGACCTGGAGATATCTTTCCCCCCGGTACAAGGGGATGACTGGGATGACCATCCGCTGGTAATTAAAGCAGAAGTGGGGGGCCACCGCGTTCACATAATGTATGTCGACAACGGAAGTGCGTCGGAGGTGCTCTACGAACACTGTTTTAACCGTTTAAACCCAGAAGTCAGGAAAAGGATGATTCCCGCCACAACCTCATTACTTGGTTTCAGCGGCGAAATATCATGGCCTCTAGGTCAAATCCTGCTGGAAGTAACTCTGGGGAATGAGGAAAACTCAGCGAGCACATGGATGAACTTCATGGTGGTACGATCACCATCACCGTACAATGGAATCATCGGTAGGCCGGGAATAAGGTTGCTGAAGATTATACCCTCCACGGCCCACGGCATGATAAAATTCCCAACTGCGGGAGGCATAGTAACGATCCATAGCGACAAAGTCGTACCCGCCGAATGTCGCATGATAGCAGAACCACAACCGCAGCAGAATAGTGAAACGGCCGTGGCGGAAAGCATTAAGGTTGCGCTACACCCGGAGTTCCCAGACCAGACCATCACTATAGGGGAAGCCTCACTACCCAAGGGAAAAAAGACCTATGCGACCTACTCCGAAACAATTTGGATATCTTCGCATGGAAACCATCAGACATGACCGGAGTACCAAGGAGTATTGCAGAACACAAGCTCAATGTGCGGGAAGGGTACACCCCAGTAAGACAAAAGAAGCGAGGGCAAGCTCCGGAAAGAAACAAAGCCATCAACGACGACGTAACCAAGTTAGTAGAGGCCGGTATCATGAGAGAGGTCCACTATCACGATTGGTTGTCAAACCCCGTCCTAGTAAAGAAAAGCGATGGGAGCTGGAGAATGTGCGTCGACTTCAAAGACTTAAACAAGGCCTGTCCCAAAGATTGCTACCCCCTACCAGAAATTGATTGGAATGTGGAATCGTTGTGCGGATATACATTCAAATGTTTCCTGGATGCATATAAAGGGTATCACCAGATACAAATGGCCGCGGAAGACGAAGAGAAGACCGCTTTCCACACAAACCAAGGAATATTTTGCTATCAAAAAATGCCTTTCGGTCTAAAGAACGCAGGAGCTACGTACCAAAGATTGGTCGACATGGCTTTTCAAAAGCAGATTGGGAGAAATTTGGAGGTGTACGTAGATGATCTGGTCATAAAAAGTCGCTCAGAAATGGAGATACTAAGGGACATAGAAGAAACTTTCGCAACCCTTAGAAAAATCAATATGATGTTGAACCCAAAGAAGTGCACTTTTGGCGCTGAGGAAGGCATGTTCTTGGGACACCTGATTAACAAGCAGGGGATCCGCGCTTGTCCGGAGAAATCCCAGATAGTCGCCCAATTACCATCCCCAAGAACCCTAAAAGAAGTACAATCCCTCAATGGAAAGCTGGCAAGCCTCAATCGCTTCCTTTCGAAATCCGCAGAAAAGTCATTGCCATTTTTTCGAACACTAAAGAAGTGCATCAAGAAGAGCGACTTCCAGTGGACACCAGAAGCGGAAGCAGCCTTCAAAGAAATAAAAGGACACATTGCCAACCTCCCGACTCTGACAGCTCCTCGCCCGAAGGAAGAATTAATAATGTATCTATCTGCGGCACGAGAAGCCATCAGTGCCGTGTTGCTAGCAGAGAGAGGAGCACGCCAAATGCCAATATATTTCGTCAGCCGCGCCTTACAAAGCCCGGAAATAAACTACAGCGCAATGGAGAAATTAATCTTAGCACTAGTTCACGCGGCTAGAAGACTAAGGAGATATTTCCAGGCACATCCAATCATCGTCATCACCGACCAACCAATCAAACAGGTGCTTGCACAACCGGAAAAAACGGGCAGAATGACAAAGTGGGCAATAGAATTGGGAGAGCATGACATCAATTACAGACCAAGAACAGCAATCAGGGTTCAGGTTCTGGCGGACTTCATAGCAGAAATGCCAGAAGAAATAACCGCAGCGGCAAATTCACCCATAGAAGAACTACCCTATGCAGAACCATGGAATCTATACACAGACGGCTCCTCGTGCCAGGAGGGGTCCGGAGCTGGCCTCATATTGACAAATCCGGCAGGAACGGAGTTCACATACGCCCTTCGTTTTGAATTCCAAACTTCCAACAACGAAGCAGAATATGAGGCACTGATAGCAGGTCTACGGATAGCCAAACAAATGGGCGTACAAGACCTAGCTGCAAATGTAGATTCACGGCTGGTCGCAAATCAGATCAATGGTTCATACACAGCTAAGGAAGAAGCCATGATCCAATATCTAGAGAAGACAAGAGCCTTGATTGAAAGCTTCAGGACGTTCTCGATACGTCAAGTCCCCCGGAGCCAAAATAAGCAGGCAGATGCATTAAGCAAGATCGCTTCCACCAGCTTCGCTCATCTAACTAAACAAGTATTGGTGGAGGTTCTCAAGGAAAAGTCCATTAAGGAAAAGGAAATCATGCCTGTGGTAGAAGAGGAGGGAGACATATGGATGACACCGTTGCTCGATTATTTGCAAAACGGAGTACTCCCAGCAGAAGATAAAAAAGCCCGAAAACTAAAGATAAAGGCAAGACAATACGCCGTAGTCGACGGGATCCTCTTCAGAAAATCATTTTTGGAACCATGGCTCCGGTGCGTAGGCCCGCTGCAAGCCAACTATGTAATAAGAGAGATTCATGAAGGGGCGTGCAGTATGCACTCAGGACCGAGGTCGATAGTAGCAAAAGCCTTACGCTCGGGATACTACTGGCCCAGCATGCACAAGGACGCAAGAGAAGTTATCCGGCGATGCCAGGACTGCCAAGTCCACATGCCAATACCCAAGAATCCGCAGCATAACCTAGTTCCCATCACTTCTCCCTGGCCGTTCTACAAATGGGGCCTGGACATAAGCGGTCCTTTCCCAGAAGCACCAGGGAAAATAAAATATCTAATCGTGGGGATCGACTACTTCACAAAATGGATTGAAGCCAAACCCCTCGCAACCATCACAGGCAACCAAGTGAAAAAGTTTGTGTGGGACAACATTGTGTGCAGGTACGGCCTACCAGGGGAAATAGTGTCCGACAATGGAAAGCAATTTAGGGATAATCCCTTCAAAGATTGGTGTGAAAAACTTAACATCAAACAACGATTTGCTTCCGTAAAACACCCGCAAGCAAATGGTTTGGTAGAACGGGCAAACAGGAGCTTAGGAGAAGGAATCAAAGCAAGGATAGATCAAGGGAAATGAGATTGGCTAGAGGAAGTACCGCACGTATTATGGGCACACCGCACCATGATAAAATCCAGCAATGGGGACACCCCATTCTCTTTAACATACGGCACAGAAGCAGTAATCCCGGTTGAAATAGGAATGCCCTCACTTAGATGCGCTCTCTTTGACCCAATAACAAACGACGAAGCTCTCCGCATCAACCTAGATTTAGCAGAAGAAAAAAGAGAGGTCGCGGCCATCGAAGAAGCAAAAAGCAAGGCCAAAATGGAAAAATACTACAACGCCAAGGTTCGCGACACATCTTTCAAACCCGGTGACTTTGTGTACCGGAGCAATGAGGCAAGCCACGCAGAAGATGGTGGAAAGTTGGGTCCAAAGTGGGATTCTCAGGCTACTTCTCCAAAGAAGGTTTATGCTGCAACTCTTCCACGGCAGGATTCTCAGGCTGATCAAGGATGGCGGAATCAAACAACTCATTGTCAGTATATTCCAATTCACGTTGAGCTTCGTCATCTCCCTCAGGATCGGTAAGAGGGGCGGAAGGGTTAACATTCACCCCACCCCAGAAGAATGTACTGCCGGATCCTGAAGGGGGATCAGTCGAGGAACCGTCAAGGAAAAATCAAACTCTTTACCATACTTCTTGTTTTTGATAGCTTTGTAGGAAGCTACAGCGCCCGGCCTGTTACACAACCGTTTAAGCAAGGAATCTGGCAAGATGCGCTCCTCCGCGACCGGGGGTCCGAAAGTAATTTCAGTCGACCCCGGAAGACGGACTTCCTCCAAAACAAGCTAGGACATAAGAAATTCCAGAGGTGAGTCCTTACAGGCTTCAAGAGAATCTAACAAGGGGAATGGCACATCCCCCAGCCTGACCACAGCCTCGGTAAAAGTTTCTTTAGCCCGAGGATCATAGGCTTCCACATCCGCTAGCTCGGTACCCTTACGCCCATGCTCTATGCCAGCTTCCAACCCCTGACGAAGATCCTCTGCAATGGCGGCCGAAATACAATCCCCAAGCCTTGTCTTCAACTCATCACATTCCTTGAACTTCTGAAAAGCCCGACGAAAACCATGACCGATAACCCATCTCTTCCCCTCTACGGTCATCAACATCCGAGGAAACAACTCCGCATCAAACTCGGCATTAAGAACATTTAGCCGGGCGTCCAGTTCGGATATCTGCTCCTTAAAGCTTTCCCGGATAACCTCTTCCCTCTCCTCAAACATCTTGTTCAGACATTCCTCTCCTTTCACTTGCCCCTCGAGTGTGCTACACACGATCTCCAGACCAGCCACCTTCTCAGACAATTCTTTCTTCACATTCTCCAACTCCTTATTCCGAATCTCCAGCTCTGATAAACCAGCAAGATGCTCGACTTTCCCGGACAAAGAAAGGTTCTCCGACCGAAGGTCAGCAATCTCCTTATCTCGAGACTCACTCATCCCCTCCAACTCAGAGATTTTACCGCGAGCTTCGGCCATCTGCGAAGACTCGCCCTAAACCTTCTCCCTCAAAGATCCAATTATCTTCTCCTTTCTCTGCAACTTGCGTTCCAACTTTCCCACAGCCTGCAACTCATGTTCCAACCTCAACCTAACTTCTCCACCCGCACTAAACTGTTGAGAAGACAACAGGTTGTAATGATCCAACAACTCTTTCGCTCCCATGTTCCTAAGAACAGACACATAGCCAGGGGTGGGAAAGTTATCAACAAGACTCCGGCAAACCCATGGGTCGTCCATCTTGAAACCATTTGTAGCGGCCCACTTAGGAACATAGATAGATGGAGCTTGAGCGGTGTCAACAGATAGCGACTAGTAGAAATCATCTGAATTCCCCTCCTCTTCGTTAGCAACATTCAAATGCCCGGAATTCTCCTCAAAAGGACCAGAACCCGAACTCTCCACATTCAATTCAGCTGAACCCGAGGGAACATGAGTGGACCCAGCAGAAGTGGCGCAAGGCTCCTCAACAATTTTGTCTTGAAGATGAGGAGTTGCAGCAGAAGCAGAAGGAGTGGAAGACTGTTCAGTAGCCTTCGGATGAGGAGATGCGGTGGAGTCAGAAGAAAGAATGGTCACATTCTTCATTATGTTGGTATCCGTATGCGGACCCGAACGCTCTAACCCATCACCGGATTCATCCTGGAGCTCCGGATGCGCGGGAGTGGTATCACAGGCGCAACACCTAAAAAAAACAAAGGGAGTATATATAATAAATAAAAAGAAGAAACGGAAGAATATAACGGAGCACGCGGAAAAAGAAAAATTCGTACCTGAGTCTTCTCCGGTCTCTTTAGTGGCCAAGGAAACAAGCCTTTTCTTGCTGGGCTTGGAGGGAGCACTGATGGTAACCTTCCTTTTCCCCGACTTCTTCCTCGCCTTTTCATCCGCTATCTCCTCAACAACGGTGCGTTGAACCAATGAAATCACATTCTCAGAAGGCTCGATCACCCGGTCCGCCGTTTCTGCACGCAGCGTAGGTTCATTCTTCTTCAAGGTTCTTTCCCCAGTCTTCACCTTGAAGGGATCAGGTTGGCTAATAAACGCAAACAAATCCATCTCTGCAAAAACAGAAACATATACAAACCCGTTACACAAAAAAAAAATAAAAATAAAAATAAAAATAATAAAATAAAAAAATACCCACCCTGTTCATCCGGCCACAAAAACGTAGGACGACTAGTATCATCATCTCATGTCTGGCTCAACCCTATGACATTTAAAAACTCCTCCGGATACTTTTTGAAGGCAACCCTCTTAGTGGTAAGGAGCTCCAAAAGTCCGTGGTCCACATCCGCGTCAGAAGGCGGCGGGTCACGGTCAGCGGAAACCTTGTCAGACCAAGGGATGGAAAGAGGAAAAATGGTCTGTTTAACAAAGAAGAAATGATCCTTCCAGTGCTTTACAGAATCAAGGACCAAGGTATAGCAAACGGGGACCACCAAAGACTTTGGACCCTTTCTCTTCTCTATAGTCAGCCAGCCATTATTTACACCAGCCCAATAAAACTTCCTAAACAGCGGCAGAGTAGGGATACCCCCGTGTACACGACACAAAATTTCAAAATGGCTAATCCGGCAAGCCGCTAAGATGGACAACTGAGAAAGATGTATTTGATAATATTCTAAAACCTTAAGGAGGAAGGCCGAAAGCCGAATCCTAAAATTACCCATCTCAAAAAACCTAGTGTAGACACCTATCTTACCCTCGGGAGCATCCTTAATACTAGTAAGAGGACCGGGGGCCTCCGGCAAAAGATGACCGGGAATATGATACTTCCTACAAAATTCGTCCACTTCCACTTGTGAAAGTTTAGAATAAGTGGTATCTATATGATCGACCGTCATCCTATGCTATTAAAACGCAAAAAGAAGAGAAAATAAGGGATGGTGTGAAACCTAACCTGTGAAGTCTAAAGCCAGAAATATGGAACAAACAGCCAACGAAAGAGGAGCGGACAATAGAGAGTGGTAAAATATTAAGTGTGTGTAAAAAAAGTGCAAACAATGACCCAAGGGGGGTACTTATACCCACAAGCACACCTACTCTCTTTCTTGGTCAAAAAGACGAGGCAGCAACACGTGTCCCACATCTCAAATCAAAGGTATAAACACGCGACACGTACCCCACTTTCAGATCGTGTGGTTTGAAACCACCCCAACTCAACGGTTACGATTGACGCAGAAGACAAACGGTCAGCCGTCAAAACGTCACATTACTTAGTAAATAAGTGGATTAAAACACCTCGCGAATACCAACGACAGCTGGCGTGAAGAAAAAAATGATTAGTGGAAAGCCCAGTCAGCAGCATGCCAATTCAGATGCCGCGGGCAGATAGAGCCGCGTTAAACCAACGAGTCAAGTATATTTGGTCTAGACCACAAATATACTAGACTGGGGGGACTTGATCACGTATAGGCTCCCCGGACGCAAACAAGAACAACCCAAAGGAACCACATCACACTCCATAGTCCGAAGGTACAACCGCGGAACACACACTCCGCAGCCTAGCCCGGTGAAACAAACATGATAGCCCGCAGACATCGATATATATCCAGACTAACCAAGGACGCGGATTAAAGCGATAGTACAAACAGCTGTCATACAATGGATCAGAGACAAAAAGGGCAGATGGTACATGATCATGGAATAAGCCGAACAATAAGGGGAGTGCGCAATTCCGAGAAACATGCATAAATGGTCGAAAAGGACAAGTATGCTTGGCCTATATAAAGAGTAAAAAGGTTCACTTTTGGATCAGATCTTTTCTCTCTCACACTTCATTTTAAATACTTTATCTCTATATCATACACTTACTCTCACACCGGAGGTTGACCGCGGAACACCCCTTCCGCGGTGAGGCTAACGGTGTTTATTTCTTAGCAGCTTACTCGAAGATCTTAACAGTCATAACTCACCCTCTCAAAGCTCGGGCCTAACCAAGTCTAGAGAGGTGCCCCAGTTTTGTACTAACAGTAGTATGACGCAATCTCATATTGTGTAAAAATGCTACCCAGATAATTGTTAGTACGTTCAAGTTGCTTATAAAACATGTGAAGTTTTTGTAATATACACGAGTTTTGCTAACATCAGTTTTGATACCTTCAAAACTACCATAGTATCAAATAAATCAAAACAAAACTGAACACCAATCACATACAGTCGTCATTACCCAACAACCATTTTTTTTTTTTTTTATCATTATCTAGTTCTACCTATCTTTTAAAGGTATTTATATTGTGATAGACATTGTTAAAATCTTATGAATATTGAATAGTTAAATTAAATATATTAACAAAGATCATAACCATGAATAGACGGTACCAAAGCCTTTGTAGTATGACACAATCTCATATCGTGTAAAAATGCTACTCTATTAAATGTTAGTACGTTCAAGTTGCTTATAAAACATGTGAAGTTTTTGTAATATACATGAGTTTTGCTAACAACAGTTTTGATACCTTCAAAACTACCATAGTATCAAATAAATCAAAACAAAACTGAACACTAAATTCAAACCTTATGTCAAAAACAAAACTAAAATGAAAACAATACTTGGTTAATCATTTTAACAAGTAATCCAAACACAAATCCTAGAACCCGTATCTTTAAACCACATGCCACTTGTTTACCAAAATGTTCCTATCATCAAAATCACCACCATTACTAGTCAAAAATAGAGGTTATAGGTTTTGTTTGTGTGGCTTTTTGTTAAAATTGTTGTTTAGCTTATATGAAATATATATGAGTAAATATGAAATATTTAGATTTCTAATATAAGGGTTCGAATCTTGAGCATGGCCCGGTTTTCATCCGGCTGTTTCTCCAGCAAGGTAAACTTGTGTGGAGGCAGTACGGTTTTCGGGGGAAACCCGTTACCACCTGAGATCAGCGTGGGCCCGGTTAAGACAACATAGTCTGGCGGGGTGGCGATGGGGCCTTTGCTTTCCGCGAAGGTGGTCGATTCTAAGTTGAAATTCACCTTTCTAAAAAAAAGGGTGAATCAGAAGACTGAGAACAAACTCAATCTTATAAATGTGTGTAAAATGAGTGAAATACTCTCATGTGACATGCATACAAGGGATTTAACGAAGAAACACTAACCGCCATCTGGTATTTTAAAAATGGACCACCATTAAGACCGATGACGTATTTAGTAAAGTTTAGGGACGCAATATAAAAAGGGACAAAATTTGTAATTTACTCCAAAATTTTAGAGAGCAATAGTTTGTTTGGACATGGTTCTAAAAAGATTATTTTATTACTCCTAAAATACATTTAGCAAGATTGCTAGGGATTTTTGCTAGTGCCACACATGATGGGTGTCAAGAATGGGTCTAATGAACAGTAACTAATGGGCATTAGTTAACGGTTGTTAACTAATGACCGTTATTATTTATTTTTTATTTATTTATTATTATTATTATTATTATTATTATTATTACATTTTAAAAAATAGCAATAGAGATTTTAAGTGATTGGTCCTTCATGTAACATATCCGGTGAAAGCAAGTCTTTCATGACTAACTTTGCAACGAAACGCTAACATAAAGACTATTTCCGTAACGAAATTAAAATTTTACAAAAATAGTCCTTGGGGTTATCGATCCATTACAGAGTTAGGCTCTCGCGGTCCATATCGGTTCGCAACAAAAATCAATAATTTTGTATTTAAAAGTTGCGTGAAGCACGGGCCTTTACACCTCTCTTACTAGTAGATACGTGCAAAATTTTTATGAATACAAGTCTTTAGGGAAACTGTTTTTTTTTTTTTTTTTTTTTTTTTTTTTTTAAATGTGTTTGAAGGATTTGTTGGGTCATGGATGTGAAGATCCACAAAAGCAAATTGATATAGAGGAATTCGATCCTTCCATCTGTTATGCAAATTATTGTGTTTATTAGTTTATTTATTTCTTGTAAAAAACTACTCGTATAACAAAGATAGAGACCACATATAGTAAGTCAAGTGGCATGAGCCAATTTGTTTCACAGAGTATGCATTGTACTACAAGAATAAGACAAAAGCGGGTGAAAATATTCCTTCGTGAATCGGGCGAAAACTTGAACTACCTACATACATACTTTTAAAAAAGGTAAAGCTAACAGACATATAAAAACTGGATCTTGACACGTGGTGGGAAAAAAATGGCATTGATTTTCATAAATTACTTTCACTTGAATACAATAAAAAAACAGAAATGTTATACATGATAAACTGTATAAATACGTTAATTTTAAGGTGATATATACATTAATTTTTTCCCTGCATATCTTATCACCCCAATAAAATGTTATACATGATAAACTGTATAAAATTGTGTATGTAACAAACATATAGTGTATTTATTCTTCTCATAACTTTACTCCTAAAAATCAAACTAATTACATGATGATTAAGCAAATTGAATTAAAGTTAAATAAATAGAAACTATTCAGCAAATGTATGAAAGATTGAAACGGAAAACTTACTTTTTCACAAAAAAGTTGATAAACGATAACACTAACAAACTCACGTGTTGCGCTCCAAAAATACGTGGAGCTGACATTAGTATCCCACTAAAACTCTAAAAGCATCATTAACGTATTTGCACTCTGTTCCCGAGTTTATATTTTGAAGTGAAAGGGAAAGGTTTAGGATGGTAGTAAAAAAAAATTGTGTTCTTGAGATTTTTTAGGAGGGGAGAAGAAAGTAAATGATAGTAAATTACATCAAAATTACTCTCCTAATTTACTTCTCAAATTGGGATGAAATGGAGTGGTGTTGGTTTTAAAGCTATTTTTTTGTTACTTCATTCTCTTTTCTTTCCAACTCGGGAACACATGATAAAAAAATAATTTCTTATTACTCTCCTCTTTACTTAACTCCTTTTTTCCTCTCCATATCTTTTCTTTCCGTTTTATACTCAGGAACACAGTGTGGCATTTTAGAATCTCAACTCATTATGAGCCAATAACCTATTATTAACCTATTCCTAACATTTTCTCTCTCACACACTATTAACATATCGCTTCAATAACCTTTTAACAAACCATTGTTCCAATGCGTTTACTCGTTGTTAAATGTTTATTGAGTCATTTTTCAACTATCGCATTGTTATCATGTTGGTTTTCTAAAATTTATCGTCAATTCTATGCAATTTAAATGTATTTTGTAAAAAAAATATTAATGAATGCAATAAGAATTTTGAAATTCATATTTTATTGTTGGTAAATCAAAAAGAAAAAAAATAATTGGATAAGAGATGGAATCTGGTGTCGGTCTGTCTGTCACTCTGTCGTACCTTAATACCATGAGCCACCGGCCTCCTGTATTCGTGTACAAGTTGTCGTACTATACTGTGATACTGTCTGGCCCATACCCCTATTTTGATACATTGTATTTCTTTCCCAACAACCATATACTACCTTAATAAACAATCAAAAAGAAATAAACAAACAAAAATTTTCATATATTTGGACCCTCTAAAAAAATACAAGTGATACATCTCACTATTTTTTTTCAATTATTTTTTTTAAATAATGTTTTTGTTGTAAACCTATGAAACAAAAAATACGGAACAAAGCCGTTTCAAAAAAAAAAAAAAAAAAAAAAAAAAAAAAGCTAGTCAAAAATGGTAAACCGACAAAAAATATGGAATAAAAACTGATAAAAAATTATTTGCATTGTTAACAGCAGAGTAAAAAAAGGGATAAAGGTTGTAAATGATGAGCTAGGCGGGGTAACAATAATAGTACCCCATCCAAAAATTTATCCTATATTCATTATATGTTTGTACATCTGTTCTGTTTGACTTTTAATTTTTTTCCATCAAAATGTTGATAACCAATAATGTTTATGATAATATGAAAGACAATGCTTAAATTAAAACAATAGTCTACTCATAATAATACAAGCTTACTTGATGAACATAATAGTTTCTTGTGAAGTCATATCATAGGAAACCAACTATGCTATGCAGATGACCTGCCCTGTAATTTATACTCATAAAACGATACGGTGGAAAGGTTATAGCATATTATTGGTGCCAAAATGATGCTCATGCCCGCACGTTATAGGCACAAATGTTGTCCGGAAAATAAGTGTTACCAAATTATTTTTTTTTATTTATTTTTAATTTTTGTTGTTGTTGTTGTTGAATAATGTCAAAGTGGAATGACTTGGTATTTTGGTTGTGTTAAAGTAGTGTTATTGGGAGAGTGTATTTATGGTTTTGTATTATACAAATGTTGAGTTGTGATTTTTTAAAAATTAGAGGAAAACCCATTATTCAAAGAAGTCTATAAAGTGTCTTACAATCCAACACGTTTCTTCTTCATTTTCACAAACCTCATTTTCTTTCTCTTTCACAAGTTACATCACATTGTCATTAATTTTCACCTTAGTTTGTGTTCTAGATCATTCAAAATCATATAATTAAGTTCTGTTTTTCATTTAATTCCATCAAGTAAATGTTCAATCACTACAAATTACCACAATCTTCATGAATTCGAAATTTATCAGGGTTTCGTTGACTTTGAGTCAAAAGGAAATTAATATGACAATTATTGATTAACAAACTCTAAAATAATGTCAGGCGACACCAATTCTTCATTTTTATATCTATTTCTGAAGTTTATATTCTATTTTGTCATAAAAATGAAGTCATACAAAATTGTCTACAAGGTATTTAACGAAATGTCTCAATAATTTTTATTTTTCCAATTTTTAGTTTCGTAAACAAATATTTTGAAGTTATTATAAAAATTTAATAGAATTATGGAAAATAATATATTTTTTTTGAAGAAAAAGTCTTCAATTATGATGAACAATCTTTTAAACAGTGATGAACATCGGTTTGGTTTGTCTTTCAATTTATTATGTTCATGAAATATCAAAATGTGATGTTTTTAAAAAAGATGAACAACGTTTATAGCTATGGTGAACAAAACTTTGAATATGCAATTGTTCATCACATCACATGATGTGTTTGAATCTAAGTTTTGAGTTTAGTAAGTGTTCATCAAATAGTGTCTCATTGAAGTATTTTTCTGAATTTAGAATTTGTAGGTGCTCATCACAGAATGTTTAGATAGAGGACTACCTAGATGTAATTGGCTAAGTTGGATTTGGAGTGTTTGTTTGTGAGAAAACCGAGTTTGAAGGTGTTGTTTGGGGATGTGAGTGTTGTAATTTTTCTATTTTTTTATTATTTTTTTTGAGTTTTTAAGGTTTTTTATTTTTTATTTTTTTATTTTTTTTTATTTTTTTTTAATGTCTGTTCATTAATACAAATTGTTCGTCAGTCTTTATTAACTTTATTATTCTAAGTTCATTAAATGCTCATCAATCATGGTCTGAATGTTCATTAGTAAATGTTCATCAATCATGGTTTCTATGTTAATCAATCATGGTTTATCATATCTGATGTTCATCATATTCTAATATTCATCAATCATGGTATGAATGTTCATCATATCTTAATGTTCACTGTATGTTGATATTCATCGTATCCAGTGAATCGTGGGCTAAAGAGAAAAGCAATGCTAAATCCACAAATAGTTTACAAAATTATACTCACACAATAACTTGATAGGTGTATTGGTACGATCATATTGCATCGTAATTTCTCTTTCTTCTTTCTTACCCTTCATATTAGTTGTCAAGTCATTGTGCGGATATAATTTTGTAAGATTTTGTAAACCTAGCATTTCTCTAGAGGGAAAAGGGAAGAACAATGGAGAGAAGGGGAAGTGACACGTGTCACTCCCTAATGACTTTATAGATTTTTTTGGAAGATCCAACTTCCTATTTGATCCCCTCCTACGTTAGGTAAAAGCTAATATGGCGGCGCCTGTAATAGTTATTGGCGACGAATGTACCTACCACTCTAGCATAATATTTACATTGAATACCCCTAGGAACGTATAAAAAGACTGTTCTAGTGCAGTATATTATTTTTGAAAAATGATTTGCACTCTCAACCTTTTGTTTAAAACACTCCAACTTATGCATTAAACAATTATTTTGTGCATACACAATGCTTTAACTGATTGCACATTACAATGTGCAAATCAAAACCTCTCTGTCTCTAAATCATCTCCCATCATTCTTTGTGTCACCCCATGATCCCACATAATATGTACTCCGTACATTCAATAAAGCCTTGTAAATCTGTATTATGTAGTGAAGATATTTCTTCGATCATTATTTCATTCTAGTTACTTTTTAGTCTAGATGGAAAGTGCCGAATTTTAGTCTATATTCGAGCTCTGCTCTGCACACTTCAAGAACTTACATTAGATAGTCAGCAAGAGGAGTATAGCTGCTAACTTATCTCGTGTCGAGTTACATGGATCTGTTGACATAAGCAACATTCAATTTAAAGGGGAGTAAATATACAAAGCATCAAAATATCTGTTGAAATAGTATCTTACATGAGCTTTAAACTAACGAAGTAATAAGCTAATAATAAAATTTCGATCTTAAATATTTTGCTTTCATTTATTTTGAAAACCAATTTTTGGTATTCATCTTTCGGAATTCGGTTTGCAAAAAATGCAATAAATATGTGCTTATCACTTTTAGCCCAAGCGGTGACGTTCTCATGTTTGGGCCTATTGCATACCCATGACCCATCAGATATGTCATATGAGCGTGTGTCTAAGACATTTGACCTGAAAAAGGCCCATCATATATGGGCCTCAAATTTATCATCAAACTCGAGTCCTTAGTGATGTGAACTTCTTTGGATAAAAATCTAAAAAGATGCACCCAAAATTTGCGGCATCTAGTGTAAGTATTATAGGTTTTAGAGGTAATTTAGTTGATGTTACAAATAAATTTCCGATTCCACCTACCCCAAAATAAATTCGGCCCTCCCAAAAAAAATGTTCAAGTTCCGTCTATGCTAATATCTCGAAATTAAATGGGTCGGGAAGTGCTCATTTGAGAACACATAGTTGTTTATCAACGAGGCTCTTGGCAACATTTAATGGTATCATCAAACTCAAACAAACATACCCGGATGGGGGCGGGACCCTCCCCTGCCCCTACATAGTTCCGTCCCTGGATATTAGGAACAGACCACAAAACTATGAGATACTGATTCTGCATCAACAATTACTAGCAGGGTATCCGTGCGTTGCGACGACAAATACCCGCAATACAAATTATGGTGAAGATAACTGCTTAATTTTTATATTTTTCATTACAATATCTTTATGTATAACAAGAATTTTATGTTGCCGTTCAAAAAAAAAAAAAAATTATGTTGATTAACTTTAAGCAATATCGAACTAATTCACATAAAAATATGTAAAGTAATCGCACAATGTTGCAATAATGTAAAGGTGGTAATCGGTAATATCGTTGAGGCATGAAGTCAAAGTATGTCGAGAATATGTAGAATACAGTGTAATTTCGTTACATTTATATGGTATAAAAATCTACACATTCTAATCATTAAATGTGATATTTTGTTTAAACACTCCACCCTTTTACTTTTACATATTAGTGACATTATTTTCATAGTTTTTTCGTACAAAACATAGAACTTATATAGTTTATAGTTAGATGATGAAACTTTATATATTACAAACGATGTAACTCAAGTAAAAATTTACAAGTTTAGTTGAATTTTTAATTAGGTTAGGACTTAAATCGTTGAAGGCCCAATATCTCAAGTAAATACATACACAACTAAAAAAATTTTTGACAAATTTTTTTTACACACAATCACAAAACAATATCTTTCCCTTTCTCTAAACCTAGTCATTAGCCATCACAAGTATTGGCCATCACGAATGTCACTATCAGCCACAATGTATACCAGCCTATAATCACCACATTAATCTGGAACCCTATAATCACCGAACTAATTCACTACACACAAACATATGGCATACAATTATTTCGATCCAAGTGTTTATATTCTAGTTATATATATATATATATATATATATATATATATATATATATATATATATATATATATATATATATATATATATATATGTGTGTGTGTGTGTGTGTGTGTGTGTGTGTGTGTGTGTGTGTGTGTGTGTGTGTTCTTCTTTGTTAGTTTTTTAAGTGAAATTATTTAATGTCTGTCAGATATACAACTTTTTAGTGTTGGTTTTCATAAGATCTAAAGGGTTTTGAATTTTTGATAGTGTTTGTTAGATGGATCTTCTGATATATATATATATATATATATATATATATATATATATATATATATATATATATATATATATATATATATATGTTGATACTACATAGTTTCCATTTAATATGCAAATATATTTATATTTTTTAGCTTAGCATGACAAACTAAATACATGCTTTGCAAGAGGGTGCATGTATAACACCCTCAATCTTTATTTAAACAAATTAAATATATTATGTGTAAATGTTTTATATTGAGATAATAGTCGTAAATGAAAATTTTGTTGAATGTGTTGAACATTTATTATTTTGGTGTGTTCTCTTAAATTGTACAACAAGCAATAACATGTGTACTACTTAAAATCTGTTCTTTTTTATCTTAGGGAGTGATGAAATTAATAGTTTTGCAATGCGTTTATAATTTTGTATTACTTAAATAGACAGCTTGCATAGCTTGTACTATGTATTTTAATACTTGTATTTAACATTGAAGGGGTTGTTTTAAGAATGTACATTAATTATGCATAAATTAATTGTAAACAATGCATGAATACTTGGATTGCTTAACTTTTCAATTTTTGGTTGTCTTAGTGCATTTAATGGAGGAACAATCATTCCTCCATTATATGTAGTATAGATGGATCAAAGATCAACAAATGAGTTGACTTGTTACCCAAGTTCCAACTGATATATCCTTTTCGCCTTTAGCTCCATCAGGGCTGTCTCGGAAATTTCGGGTGCCTTGTGACATAACTGAAAAATGTGCCCCCTAAACACACATGATGTTTTGGTAAGAATGAGCCTCTTGAGTGAGTGTTGTCATTTTGGGTACCCTATGACATAGCTAAAAGTGCAGAGAAAAATCGGGAGCCTGGACATGATGTTGTAGTAGGAATGAGCCTCTGAGTACCTAATGGAAAGAAAAAGAAGCAAACAAGTAAAAAAGAGCCAAGTTAGATGATGGAGATAAGCATGCATCAGTCTATAAAACAAAAAGCAAAAAAACAATTACTTGGAGATAACGGATCATTGTCACCGTAGCCTTCAAACCCCAACAAACGAGCAACCACCCTAATATGCTTGCCCACACCTTTAGGAGCAAAGCCTAAGGCTGCACCCAAATGAAAAATACCTCAAGAACTTCCACGCTTAAGAGCATCCCGTTTTCCCTTTTAGTCTCTGGAGGCACGCTTCCAAAAGAAGACATGCAACATGCTTCCTCTCGGACGGAGCCTCCTCTTCAGGGGCTGTTATGGATCTTCTTTGAACAACCCGATGTGCCACACCAAGATGGCTTGCAGCAGTAGGAGTTTCCTCTTCATCAAGTACATCGATGACTGGCTAAACAGCTGGGTCAGCAGGGCCTGCATCCTGCTCTTCCATAACAGGAGGCTCCACAACTTGTATAAAGGGGATACCAGCAACGAAAGGAGTATCAGCAGGACGAGTAGAAAAGGTGATGTTTTCGATTGCCAGGGATGTGCAAAAAGTTCTTGAAAGTCATTTATGCAAAAAAGAGAATTAATGCAAAATATATGAGAAGTGAAAGAAAAATGACAAAACAACGATGGCTAAAAACACAAAAAGCATACCATTACCATCAACCATGATGGCAGGCTTCAAGGAAGCCTCCTCCCGAGAACTAGTCAGACTCGCAAGATACAAGATGTGATTAGGAAAGGTTTGGGCCTCAATGGGATAACGAAGAATAGCGTCAAAAGGTTCAACCGAAAAAAGGTCATTAAAGGTACCTAAACCATGCTTAAAATCACTTAGCAAATTCAGATACCCTTTGGGAACGATTGAGTCATGGACAAAGATGGACGTGGACTTCTAGTCAGAAATATTGGGCACTGAAGTTTCGAAAAACTTGGATGTTGAAGAACCGGTCCTTTTTTGAACTGTCAACTGGTCTCCGACAGGGTCCACAACACACATAGATCTAAAAAGATCCAATGTGGCCTCTCCTCCATAAGCCTTACAGGGAACGACGAATGAGGTAAAATGGGCTCATCAAAGAAAAATGTCATTTGAAGTGAGCAACAACATCAATGAAAGTTTATTGAATGGCAGTCGAAAGTTAACAATGGTGAAAAGAGTAAGAAAAGGGCAATTAACCAACCGAAGCACCCACCGCCGTTTGATCGGCGGTTGTAAGAATGAGGTCGTAACAGAGAGGAATTTCATAGTCATCTAGGAAATCATGGAACTCTTCGTTGGAAAGAAAGCAAGAAATGATTCTTAAATTGCATTTTGACATGGCAAATAGAAAACAAAAGATGTAAAAGATTAAAGTATGAACTTGAGGAAAAGAAGATGTCGCCGAAAAAAGATTTTTTTATGGCCGGAAAAGTTATTGGTAAGCGTGTGAGATAGACGCATTTGACAAAAATGGTAAAATTAATCTAGTGTACATTGGAAAAGAAAAACTGTTAGACACCCAAAAGACTTTTTGAGGGATCTGACACTTAAGATCTGAAAAGATATTTGAAAAATCCCGAAGAAAAAAAAAACGCAACGAAGGCTGGGAGAGCCCAATGCATTATGATCTAAAGAAACCATAATGCATCAGAACCTGCGGCTTGATGGTGTACCCCAATTATGATCGGAGCCTAGCCTTCAAGCAGTACATATATAGGGCTCAACGCGACCATTGGTGTAAAGTTTACTAGGCTACCGTAAAGGAATCTACCAATACATAAGAAGCCTACCTCATGGAGCCTTACCCGAGCTTTATCCTCTGTAGAGACTTAGGCTCCGAACTAAAAGACAAACTTGGAATATTGCGTTGACCCTATCACACGTGACGAGTTTCCTATATTCCACTATCTACTATCTGGTATGTTCTTTTTCATATTTTATTTATCTCTCTAAACATATTCATCTCAATATCTAATGATTTATTTTCATGCTGGAGCCGGTGCGAAGGGTCTACCCCTGCGCTCAAACTAATGTATTTAATAGTCTGAGGTAACATTCTTGGATTTATGAAAGACGAATAACTGAGAAAGCATTTGCCAAGGATGTTTTCATTAATTAAAGAACGAAAGTTAGGGGCGCGACGATCAGATATTGTCCGGTTATGTGATCATATACTACCTAATGATTTTGTTTAGCAATCCATATAACTTTTTTTCCTAATAAATCTAATAATATTTTTAGCGTAAAAATCATAACAAAGACACGCTATAAAGATAAGTATATTATGCAAAAAAAGTTGTAACTTTAAATAATAAACAGGGAAAGAAATCTGAAATATAAATTGACATTAACAATTATCTAAACAAGATATTACAGTGGTACTAAATCATTTCCAAATTTTCGTTTATGTATTAATCCCAACCTATATATACACAAACGTTCAATCCAAAACCCTAAGCAAAGTCAAAACCTTTTCTCTCTTCTCCAAGAAACTAATTAGATACCAAAAATGGGGAATTTAGCTCCTCATCGTGTTGTTAACGATCACAATGATGATGACATGACCGAAGACGAGTTTTATATGCAAAAGATTCAAGAACTAGTTAACGAAAAGATGAAACAATTTGCTCGTGAAGATCAAGAGTGTTATAAACTCAAGATTAAAAAGAAGAAGTTAGGAAAGAAGGTCATTCCTACAGAAGTGGTGAGTAATGAGGTAACCGAGCTGTTAAAGGAGTTTATTACTAATGAGATGAATGGTTATGATATGCAACTAGTAATTCAGAAAGTATTGTATTTGTCCGATGTATCTAGAAGCCAGAACAGGTTAAACATGCCGTTTAATCAGCTAGAGACTCACGATTTCTTGACGGATGATGAGAGCCGAATGGTTGAAGAAGAAGAGGGAGCTGGAGTTAAGGTACGCTTGGTTGGACCAAATCTACAAATGTTCGAGGAACCAATATGGTTGAAGACATGGAATATGTCAAGTACTAAGAATTATGTGTTCAAGACTAACTGGAGTAACTTTGTGGATGCTAACAAGACGTATTTGAAGGCACGTACAAAGATTCAAGTGTGGTCATTTCGTATAGATGAGCAGTTGTGTTTCGCTATCGCATGTGTCGAGAGACCTGATGGTGAAGACGATGTTGCTAGAGGAATGGATCCTAGCTAGGATCTTCGTGTTTAGGATTTAGATTATGCTTAGTTTGTTTACTTTGTTTTGACACGTACGATATATCATTTTTCACGAGTTTATTGATATACGGAGTATTTTTTTTATAAGACATCAACATATATATCCAATTTCGTTTATGCTAAGATGTTAAACACTTCTTGGATGTTTTAACCAAAAAGAAAACTCATTGATGAAGAACTTTTGCTGAAGCAAATCCGGGTCCAGAGCTAAGTCTTTAAGTAGTTGACACCCAAACAAAGAACAAAGTATTTTAAGTCATGGAAATTCTTTTGCCAGATTTGCAAAGTAATTTTAATTGTAGATCAACTTTCAAAAATTAAAAAATATCATACACACGTTTATGTTAGTTAAATGTATATACTCCCATTATAAATTTAAGGATATATGTAATAAGTTTTATTATATTCAAGAGATTGAGAGTATTTTTAATTTCGTTATGGGATATATCCAATCAGAAATAACCATCTCAATAAATCTTATACATAATCAAGATCATTATTATGAAGATTATGATAATCTAAATAATTGTATATATCCTAAAGTTCCATTTATTGACTATTTACCCACCACATATAAACACAGATACGTACACCAACAAAATCTAAAGGATATACTATCAAAATCTTGGTTTTATTCTTAAGAAACTGAAGCATTAATTAATTCCAATAATGCCACATGATGCAAAGAAGATGAGTAAACAAGTTCGTTTCGCAGTTAGCAAACATGATAACAATGTTAATGGCGAGTTCAAAGAAGATTGCAAAAAGTTGAACGCACTAGCATGTGTATGTGAAGAACTTAAAAAAATCGAAGAGTCAAAGAAGCCACTGATTGGGTCCAAACGTCAACGTTCGTCAATGGATGAACTTGAAAACAAGGCTTTAAAGGAGTTTATCACAGGTGAAAAGATTAATGGTACAAAGATAAAGTTAGTGATTCAGAAAGACTTGTATGAAACTGATTTAAAACGAAGCCAAAACAGGTTAAATATGCCGTTTAAGCAAGTAGAAACTCATGAATTTTTGACTGATGAAGAGAGAGAGATTCTTGAAAACAAAGAGGGCATTAAGGTTCGAGTAATAGGGCCAACATTTATGATGTACGAGAAACCATTGTGGTTAAAGATTTGGAGTATGTCGAAGACCGATAATTACGTGCTGAATACCAACTGGTACAATTTTGTGGAAGCTAACAGGAAGATTTTGAAGGTAGACACAACTATTCAAGTTTGGTCGTTTCGTAAAGATGAGCAGTTGTGTTTTGCTATTTTATGTGTGGACAAACCCGTGGTGCAAACGATGTCGGTCGAGTATTCATCATCTTCTGGTTCATCTTTGTTCTCGTAAATTTTTGTGATGAATGTAAAGTTTACTGTCTAGGGTTTTTTTTTTTTTTTTTTTTTTTTTTTTTTTTTTTTTTTTTTTTTTTTTTTTTTTCATATGAGTTGATTAAAAATGTTTGATTGTTTTTATTATTTTTCTTATTACATTGCATACCATCTTAGAGAACGACTTTATGTTAATTTGGTTGAAAAAAGTTTTTTTGACATTCGAATTTAAGTTTTAAATAATTTATACGTTAAAACTAATTAAACATTATGATAATTTTAAATAAGTAAATTAGTAAGTAATATTAATGTTCGTTGAAAAATAATTAGTAGGTTGATGATAATCTAGCGATAGCGGCGTTGTAAGGTGGTCATGAAGATGTTGTGAGTTCCTTGATCGGGCTTGAAGAACAAGTTCGTACATGTATTTTAGGGACTTTAATCTTGTCACATGCTGTAACAGGTTTAACATGCCGTTTGGGCATGTAGAAACTCATGCTTTTTTGACTGACGTAGAGAAGAAAATTATTGAAAACAGGAAGGGGATTGAGGTTCAACTGATGGGACCAACATTTAATATGTATGAGAAATCATTGTGGTTAACAATTTGGAGTATGTCGTTTACCAAAAGTTATGTGCCAAAGACCAACTGGTCCGACTTTGTCGAGGATAACACAATGATTTGAAGGTAAATACAACTATTCAAGTTTGGTCGTTCCGTAAAGATGAGCGGTTATGTTTTGCTATTGTTTGTGTCGATTAACTCGTGGTGAAAACGATGTTGGATTTGGGTGTCTTTCTTTTGGTTCCATGACTCTTACTGAGGCATCACCTTATGAGTTTTCTCTTATTTTCCTCCTAATTAAGTGTTACATGTGTAAGTAAACGAAATACTGATTATCATCGAGCCCCCAACCAATGTAGAGAGATGTGTTCCCAATACCATCATGAGCCGAAATATAGGTGTTAATATTGGTATTAAGTAAAACGAAAGACAACATCCGTTCCAACATGTCAAAAACGTTTAAAAGCTTCTTCAAGTGCAGTTTTGCCTTAACAGTTAACCCCATGTGTCTGATCACCATGGTATCCATTGGGCCTCAATAAAACATAGTCTATGTAAGTTATACTTATAATTGCCAGTAGATACCGAAACACTCAAGTGAAAGCTAATACTGGAATGTAGAGTTCATGTACGACCTCATTGGTTTTTAGGTGATATTGGCTCATTTAAATACACACCTATTTTACTCACTAATCCATTTTTAATAAACCATTAGTTCATTTCCTAACAACAGCCATGTGCAAAGCAACTAAGTAGGCCTTTAAAGTTACAAATAAGCAAGCAAGAGTGACATATGGGGAGGTAATTCAAACATCTTTAAGAAACTTGAAGCAGTATGCGCAACTAAAGTTGAAGACATAACATTTAACATGGCGATGTCAGGAGAAGTTGGTAGGAGACTTTTGGTGTTAAAGCTTAATAACAAATATCAACCCAACATAGGTTTGTTTTTGGTCATGTAAATTTGACCCCAACACATGTAACAAATATCGACCCAACACATGTAAATTTCGACCCAACGCATGTAAATTTGAAACTATAATATAAACTACTAACTGATGATTATCGCAACGACAATGGTTAGATTTGTGCTAAAATAGTGAATACTGAATATTGCCCAGTTGAAACATGACTAAAAACTATTAAGTAAATACCGAATATTGCAGTCCATACTGCAATATGTGTTGTCTTTTGTTAATGTTATCAAGGTTGGTCTCCATCTAAATGTATTCATTAATGTGTTGGAATTGCATATGCAACTTGGCACACCTGAATACAAAGACCTGTCTGACCCGTGCCTTTTAACTGCAGTGACCCGTCTGACCCGTGCCTTTAATTTGACCAATTTGATGTGTTACATTTTCATTTAATGTGACCATAAATGTTCTTGGATTTGAATATAGACACTGAAATTCAGACATAAAAATGACTCTATTTGTTAATCAAAGAAAACTCACCTTGATGACATGAAGCAATCTAAAAAATAGTAAGAAGTTTTCCCAGTTACTATATATCCAGAAGTGGTACCCAATTAAAGAGTAACTGAGAACTACGATATCATATCTGCTCAAAATAGGGATGTAACCATATATCAAAAGCTATGTCACTTCCTATACTATATCAATCGAGCCAATAAAAAAATGGTACCTCGTAAATCGCTGAGATATGCTAACCAGCACATGATACAGGCCCATAGTATGTAATTAGTCCAGATAAAGGACCTACCATTGAGAAACTTGACTCATCACCACCACGTTGCAAGTGGTTTGTGGAAACTATGATGTTGTATGAAGATATGTCTTTATGGGTTAGGCGTACTTTGTGAGTCTAGCGTAAGTTCAAGAGGACTGCTAATGGTTCCTGGTTTCACAGTGTCGATATCTGATGCGGTGTTCTCTTCCATCTTTCCAGCACTCTGGTGCCTAAAAAAAATGTTTGATAAGTGAAGGTATTGTCAGGAAAACCAAATGGAACTAAAAGATCTTTAATATGGACGTTGCAACAAATCTATAACAGAGACATTATAACATTGTTCTAAAAGGCGCGCCAAGGCGCCGCCAAGGCGTCGCCAAGGCGCGAGGCGTGGCCTCGCCGCCACGAAATAGACCATGGCGGCTGCTCTAGGCGTGGCGTGGGAAAAGGCGTGACAAGGCGTGAAAAGGCGCGCCTTTTGGTAAGGCGTGGCGCGCCTTTTTGAAACAGTGTTGGTTTTTTTTGTTTTTTTTTAATTATTATTATTATTTTAATAACTATTTGAACAATCATTTGAAATTTGGGCTATTTGTTATTTGGGTATGATAATTATATAATAAGTAGTAGTTAAATGTCTAATATAGTAGTCCAAATGTATATGAAATATGATATTATAACATAAATGATAAATATATAAATATTTTTTCGCCGCCTTAGTCACGCCGCAAAAAACGCCATGGCTTCGCCATGACGCGTAAGGCTTGAGGCGTGGCCTTGCCGCCACGCCACGCCTCACGCCATTTATAACATTGCATTATAATGAACCACATTCAACAAAAAAAAATAACCCATGTGTATCTATTAATAAGTACAAACCTTGGAAAGTTGATGATCAATATCATTTTTGGATTCACTTGGTATCTGGACCAGAATTTTCACTGCCCTAACTCTTCTACCTTCTCGCACAAAATATCCGATTCCTTAGGGCTTATTCGATTGTGAAGAAGACTAGGTAAGCTTGCTCCAGGAACCAGATCAATTTGATGTTAAATATACAAACACATAAATCAAGACCAAAGTAAGTTGCAGCTAATATGGAACAAAAACTTTTCTGTCCTCCCTAACAACCAAACAAAAGCTTCATTTCTACTCATTTTCTTACGTAATTTTCAATTCTAAACTGTAATTTTGATTTAGTAGATTAGTGTACATTAATCTACCCGTTTCGATTTAGTTTCAGTTGAAGTTTTTCTAACACGCTAGTTCGTCGATTTATTTACCAATTTGATTTTTGCAATGTCGTCTAATAGAGATTCTTTAAAGAGGCGAGTGAAGATTCCGACACGTTTTATTGGCCATGTTATGGGTAATTTGAGTTAAAGGAAGGATGTGAATGGCTCAAAGGTAAATAATGGGGAAATTGGGGTTGTAAAGGATAATAATGGTGATGTATCTGAGGAAATCGGGGGAAATGGTGAAATTGAGAAGGGAATGCATGGGGATCAATGTAAGTGCATCAGTACAGAATAGTTTTCTGTTGATAATTGTGCTAAAAGTGATATAGTTACTGATGATAGTTATGTTGATGTTATTAAGAATAATAGTGAAAAGGTAAATAACTCATATGCTAATGCTGTAAAAAATGAATGAGAATAAGCTGGATACTAGTTTGTGTTTTAAGCCAACTAAGATATGTGATGATGGCAGTGAATTTGTTGTGGTTGATGAGGAATTAGTATCTTAGGGAAGTCTGAAATGGAAACTAACTATTTGTGGTCATTTTGTGGGGTGTACTATGGCTGCAAATGAGCTTAGATATCACTTTAGGAGAATGTGGAGCAAATTTGGATTACTCGATGTTCAAGTAAATGCTAATGGACACTATTTGTCGAATTTAAAAATGAATGAAAAGTGTTTTAGATTAGGGTTACGAATGGAGAAAGTGGAGGTAACTAATGGGATCAGTGTTACGAATGGAGAAAGTGGGATTGGACCAAAGATGGTATTAGTGCCTAAGATACCTTTATGGAGAAAATGGAGGTAACTAAGATACCTTTATGGGCTGAACTAAACAATGTACCTTTGGAGGATTGGACCAAAGATGGTATTAGTGCCTAGCAAGTAGCCTAGGAACTCCCATCAGAATGGATAATGTCACACCTATGTCAGTCTTGTATGGGAAGGGCAGAGTATGCTAGAGTGTTGGTAGAGTTTGATGTAAATAAAGGTATCAAAGAAGAAATTGGAATCCAGTACAGAGATAAAGAAAATGTTGTGAAAGGAACTAAAACTGTTAAGGTAAAGTATCAATAGACGCCTGAGATTCGTTCACAATGTAAGGTGTTTGGTCATGATATAATTAAATGTAAAAAGGGTACTAAGGTTGTTGAGGAAATAAGGGTGAATGCTGATTCAGGGGAAGAAAACAGAGCACATAGTAATAAGGATGAAGGATTAATAGAAGTGAATTATAGGAAGAATGGAGGAAATAGGAAAGCTGAAAACACGAGTGTTAGCAATTAGTTTGGTGGTGGAATAAGGAGGTATGAGAATAATGATAGGAATAAAAATGGTATTTATAGGAGGAAAGAGATAGTAAAAGAAGGCCATAATAGCAATCAGAAAGAAGGGACAGAAATGAAAACCTGCAGCCAAACAGGTGGGAAGGATAATGAAGGAAGAAGGACTGATCAGGAGGAGATTTTAACAGCAATACTGAAATCAAATACGTAGTAATAAATATTCAGTACTGGAAAATGAAGAAGTAAATGAGGAACAAGAATTGAGGAAATTGAAAGATGGAATGATTGTGGATCAATATCTAAACAAAAAGTTGCAGACCACATGTATGGAGACTAGAGACTCGACCAAAGATATGATCTACTATTTCAAAGTGAAATGGGAAGAGGATAGAATGGAAGTAAGGGAAGCACAAGATAAACAATCTGAAGATGTTTTGGAAGGAAGGAATAAAGTTGCAAGTATGTGTTATGCTAATGAGGTTAGTGGAATGAGTACAACTGTTCTAAATTGACAGCTGTTATTTTTGTTTTTTGTGATTTTAAAGTAGCAAGTTGGATTATTATAGGCTTACTTTTGCCCTCTCCCAATAGTACATTTATGCTCCTAAATCACCGAATTCAAACTCTCTATCGGATGTGTTAGATATTGTGACTTCACCTCCTAAGGGCAGTTTGGTAATATTAGTAGTAAGGGTATTTTGGTGATTTTGTTAGTAGCCTAAGAAGTATCAGGAAACTAGTATGTCGGTGTTTTTTGTATGTCGGTTTCTCTTGTATATAAGAATCTCCCACCTATATAAAACAAGGTTGGGTTTAGAAAAGTTTTCCCCTAAAAAATGCTTAAAACTCGACACCTGACATTTATTTTCAATCTACGGTCCATAATCGAAAACACCCCTAAAAATACTCACAACATTAAACACAAACACAATTTTATCCCCAACTCCAAATCGTTTAGATAAAAAACCACCAATCAGTTTTATCCCCAACTCCAAATCGTTAAGATCAAAAATCAGGTATCAATTAACCTAAATCATTATGATTCAAAACATACCCTAAATCAAATTAGCCCCATCAATCCAAACCCTAAAAAATCAGTTAACCCTAACTCAAAATAATCTCAACGATCGGTATTCAATCAAATGGATAATATTCACAAGACATTCATGATGAATTCAAATTTGCATACAGGTTTGTTTTTTTATGTTTTCTTCTTTAATTATCGCTTATAAATTTGCCATGATACAAGACATTCATGATGTATTTAAATTTTAAGCTTTTTTTTTTTTTTTTTTTTTTTTTTTTTTTTTTTTTTTTTAAATTTGTGTTTTTGGATGTGTAAATAAAAATCAAACATTTATTATAATGTTGTAATTATACGAAAGTAACTGAAGATAATGTTGGAAAGTTTGAAAATTATTGATATAGTGTATCAAAAATTTATTAAAATGTGCATAATTTTCGGTAACAAATTATTCCCCACATTTTTTGCCTTGATTATGAACTTAAGGTTTTGAAATTTGAATTACATCTTGACCTAATAATCTTCTATAAATTGGTTTACCATACCAAGTGTTCATCACTCATTTTTACAACTCCCCTCTATTTTATTCTCTGAATCAAACGGTATCTTTTGTTATGCATAAACACTTAATCTTGATAATTTATTCGTATTGTTGTCTGTTTGATCAATATACATATTTAATATCTAAATTACTGATATCTGCATTTTGTTTCGTAGATTCAAATAATGGAACACAATTTGACTCCATTGTGTGACATAAATCCTATGTTAGATGATATAAAGGTTGTTGCACGCTGCATTAGCAAGTGGAAACCCCATACTTTTGGAAAGCCCATTGATGCTTGGTCATTAGACTTTGTATTACAAGATGCTCAGGTATGTACAATCCTATACAATGCCCATTTTGTAGAATGTTTAATGAAATTAAAACCAAAAAAACACTAAATAATACAATAGCATATTTGTATAGTTGGCTGATGGTTCTTTATTACTTTATAATTTGTGCCTAACTTTATCTGTACATTGGATCTTGGTATATGAATGTGTAAATAGTTTTTGCAAATGATATTAATTTGTATAATAGATCCTGGTATATGAATTTGTATAATGGATCCCGCTATATGAATGTGTAAATAGTTGTCTGATGATATGTGTTTATGAATTCCTCAATATGAATGTGTAAATAGTTTTTGCAATTTGTGCTGATTTAAATTGTTTATTTATTCTTTTTACCCTATCCAATTTCAATTAGTTACAACATTCATATTGAGGATAAGTATGATTTGAATTCAGAGTTATCATTTCATCATGAATGTCACACAACCAGCATAATTTATGTTTTGATGGTAAATATATATTTCAGGGTAACCGTTGGAGGCAACTATCTATTACTAAAGCACAAATACAAGTTGAATCTTTACAAAAACTCTTCTGTGACAAGGCTGGCCAGTTTCGACAACAATGTTCGTGGATTCAAATTTGAGCCGTTCTCCAACTTATATGTTAGACAGTTTTCTGAATCAGAGAGTGTTGGTTAGTATTACATCATACTTATAATTCATGATGAATCACATATTAGGTTTTTTTTTTTTTTTTTTTTTTTTTTTTTTTTTTTTTTTTTTTTATTAAAATGCAGATGTGATTGGAACCATTGTGTCTATTTCTGACTTGATACTATTTATCAATATGGGAAGGACAAGACAAGAAGAAATCTTATTATTGAAGATGTTGAGTAAGTTTTTTCCAAACATCTTATTAACCATACATTTATAACTCTTATACATTTTTTTATATATATCATCTGTAATAGAGGGATTCAGCTTCAATGTTGTTTCTTTGATGCTTGGGCTTCAAAATTTGATAATTTACACACTCAGAGGGAGAAAGTTGGTCATGTCGTAATGATATTGTAGCTTGCTAAAGTGTCGTATTTTGGTGGTAAACATCATATCAACTAACTAATATATTTCAATTAGTTGTTACAAAAAGTAATATTTGCCATTGTTTATGTCAAGATGTACAGATAAGCCATCTGTAACCAATGCTATGTGGGGCTCAAAACTCTATATTAATGAGGATATTCCTGAAATCAATTCCTTGAGACAAATGTAACACCATCGGTTTTAATTTACTTTTTGCTTACCGAATACATGCTTCCTTTTTTATATTTAGTTAACTATATTTAATCTTGGTTTTTATAGGTATGAAAGTCAGGATGGTTATGATCCACTAAACATAGCATTTCGGTTTACTCCTCAAGCAAAACATGTGAAAAAATATGAGGTCTGAATCTTGGTTGTTTGAATGTGAAGGAACTGAAGCGGTTGAAGATGAAGAAGGTATAAACATAGCTGTGTATGCATTCTTTACATGGTTTTGTTTACTTAACTTTCTTACATGAAACCAAAATTTGCAGAAAAGGGTTGACTAGGAGGTTGGCCGAGATGCGTAACTGGATGGTACGATTTTCACCTGTTTTTTTATGAATGTGAATGATTTAGGTTTTTGTGGTAAGGGGCTGTTTAGGATAGTAATATTTAAGTGGTTATTAAACAAATAACCACATAAGCACTTAAATAGAAGCAATCTTAAACATTTACAAAAAAAAAAGCTAATATGATTGTTGTTGATTTTTGGTTTAGATTAAAATGTGTTGGGCATTGTTTTTTTGAAAGTGATTATGTCGTATGAGATAATGTTTAGATGTGCATGTTCATTGAAAATATTTAATCCCAAACACCTTCTATAAATCGGAATGATATGAGAGGATCACTTGATTTGATCACACACTATGAGGTGTTGGACCTTTGTAATGTGTAAATATGATACTTTGAATGAATATGATTAAGTATGCGGAATCTACTTAACCACACTTAGAATGTTTATTGGAAATGGAACTGTGACGCTTGTGTTTATTGAACAAAGAACAATGAAAGTATTTCACCAAACGATTCAATATTATTCAGAATAATACGAGTGATCTTCACTATCACTAGGGTTACAAAGACCTTGAATCTTGTGTTTTGTTCTAATATTTTTCTCTGTGTATATGTCTATATCTATCACACTTTTATCACACACATATATAAGTCATATCTAAGATCTTCCTTTTATAGTCCAAGGAAAGATCTTTTACAAACTATATGACTCATCTTAAATACTAGCTTATGACTAAGCTTCATTCTAGCTAGTTGATGACTTATCATGTCAGTCATTAAGATACAACATGTATCTAGGATTACAACTCACTTGGAGTGTTCAATTTGATGACTACAACAAAGATATTATCTTGTATATGAGTCAGTAGAATAAGTTGTACTTATCTACACAGCTGTTATATGAGTCATAGTAGCATCAGCAGAATCCATCAGCAGAAACACTTTCAGTAGAAAATGTTCTTCAGCAGAATCCATCAGTGGAAACTTGCTTTGTGCTTTATCAGCAGAAACATACTTGATGTATTTCCTTAAACCTTTATGCTGATTCTTCTGATTATTTAATTCCCAACAATCCTGCCCTAAACATGTGAATTACATTCAAACATGTTTTTCTGAATTAAATGAGGACTTTGTGAAGATCTTTCAAACACTTCATTGTCAGACTGTGATCTGAACTTTCTTCTCTTTTGAGTGATTGAATGTCTTTCTCTGTAACTCATCAGCTTTCTGTTCTTTGCTCCATTCTTGGACTAAAAGATGGTGCAATATTCAACTTGAAGAATTTTAAGAGTCAATGATGCTGTGTATCTTGGATGCTTGTTCCAAGAAATAGAAATTATCTTTCAGCATGTCTTTGGAAGTGATGAACAAACGTAGTGAACTGAACTTGAAACCTTTCATGTTTTGATCTAGATAGAACTTTCTCCTATCACCTCTGTTCTTGTTCTTTATCAGAAGAAACCATGTCATCATCTTGTATGCTCTTATCTTTTCCTTCTTTTTCTTTGGTTAATCTTCCTTTAAAGGGCTTTTGTAACCTCCCCTGAGATTCATTTCTCTCCTGAGCAATTTCCTCCCCTGTTTGGAAGATCTCTCACAATCATATCATATCATCTGATCTAGCAATTTCCATGTTTTCAGACAATTTGTACATGAAGCCATCAATTCCTTAAGAGTTTAAGATTCTGCCCTCATCACTTCAAGGTGTGTTAACTCCTATGAGAGGTGATTCAATGGACGTTTTTGACTCATGGTCCATCTGTTGATGGTTTTTAAAGTCATCTTTTGAAAATCCTTTTAAGAAACTTTTGCCTTAGCAGTATGTATATGATTTTATGATAAAAAAAAATCATACTGCTTACAACCATTTTGAAGGGATTAAGTGTGGTAACTAACACTTAATCAAAATTTCGGTTTAAAGAAACCTCTGGTTGTGTGAGAACCAATGTTTTCAGTTATAAATAACTGCCTGTGTACAGATAAACCTATTCAAAAGGCTTTCTTTACAGGGTTTCCAGCTCGTGGCATTTGTTACCTCTAACACAAGTGTTAGATTCACTGTTGCTCGCTGTTCTTTCTATCAGATATCCGTAGATTAGTCACATTATACTTGAGAGTATAAAATGATAGAAAGTGAGTTGTATCAGTTATTAACTGAGCAACTAATTTATCAATTCAATGTGAAACATCATAATCAGATTTCAAGAAAGAAGTTTTAAGGAGTTTTGAAGTCCCAAACTTTTTCTATCATGAACCTATTATATCAGCAGCAATGATCAGCTTTCAACAGCAATGATCAGCAGCTTTGATCAGCAGATTTCACTTGAAATAGCCTTTCAGCTCAAACATTCATACATGAAACTGTTAGTCTAAAACCAAAAGAACAAAGTACAAAGTACTTGTCTTGAATTAGAATTATGCATAGGACTAACTGTATGAATAACTTTTAATTAGTAATAGTAGTTTTAGATGACAAAGTTAGATGCATTAACAAAATCTATATACAAGAACACATTATATTGAAATTTTTTTAAAGATTAAGCATTCCAATACCTGCTACCAAGTACTGAAATCTACCAACATCAAAAGCTTTTGTAAGAAGATCTGCAAAGTTTTGTTCTGAAGCAATTTTCATTACTTGAATTAACCTCTTTTCATTGCAATCTCTAATAAAATGATGTCTAATTTCAATGTGTTTTGTTTTGGAATGTTGCACTGGATTTTTAATAATGCAAATTGTACTACTATTATCAATATGAATAATGGTATGTAAGAAATTGTACCCATAATCAAGAAGTTGGTTTTGAAGCCATATAACTTGACCACAACAATTTGCAGTAGCTACATATTCAGCTTCAGTTGTTGAAGTAGCCACCATTGTCTGCTTCTTACACTGCCATGAGATAAGTCTACACCCAAGGAATTGACATCCTCCAGTTGTTGACTTTCTGTCCAAGCTAGCACCAGAATAATCACTATCTGAGTATGCTACCAAGTCAAAAGATGACTCCTTAGAATACCACAGACCCAACCTAGGTTGACCCTTAAGATATCTAAAAATTCTCTTGACTGCTGTTAAATGAGAAACCTTAGGAGTTACTTGATATCTTGCACAAGCACAAACAGAGAACATGATATCAGGTCTTGATGATGTAAGATACATCAAAGAACCTATCATAGATCTGTATGTGTGTACATCCACATTAGTTCCTTCTACATCTTTAAGAAGTGGCTTCTCAGGATCAATTGGTATGCTTGCTGTTTTGGAATCAGCAAATTGAAACTTTCTAAGAATCTCTGCAACATATTTGTCTTGACTAATAAAGATTCCTTCTCTTGATTGTTTAACCTGCAGACCCAAAAAGAATGTAAGTTCCCCCATGGAACTCATCTGAAACTTATTGTGCATAAGCTTCTCAAACTCCAAACACATCTCCTTCCTTGTAGATCCAAAGATGATATCATCCACATACACTTGAACTAGCAAAAGATCCTTCTTATGCTTCTTGGTGAAAAGTGTCTGATCTATGTTGCCTCTTTGAAATCCATTTGAAATTAAGTAGGAAGCCAGTGTTTCATACCAAGCTCTTGGTGCCTGATGTAGGCCATATAGAGCTTTAACAACTTTGTACACTTTATCTGGATGGTCAGGATCAACAAAACCAGGAGGTTGTGAGACATACACCTCCTCTTCAATAGTACCATATAAGAAAGCACTCTTGACATCCATTTGATAAACTGTGAATCCCATAAATGAAGCATAAGCCAAAAAGAGTCTAATGGCTTCAATTCTTGCTACTGGAGCAAAAACTTCTTCATAGTCTATCTCTTCTTCTTGTGTGTACCCTTGAGCTACTAATCTAGCTTTATTTCTTATCACAATGCCCCTTTCATCCCTTTTATTCCTAAAAACCCATCTAGTGCCAATTACCCTTACACCACTTGGTAAATCAACTAGCACCCATACCTTTTGAATCTTAAACTGAAGAAGCTCTTCTTGCATAGCCTCCAACCAGCTTGAATTCTCTAGGGCTTTATGAATATTCTTTGGTTCATCTTGTGAGAGAAAACATACAAATAAGCAAGAGTTTGAAAACTCATGTTGTTTTGAAGCATAAAGGGCATCAAGAAGCCCTTGTTGATCTGAAGACATCAATTGTTGTCTTGTCTTCACTCCTGATTGTACATCTCCAATTACATTGTCCAGGGAGTGGACTTTGTGAATCCTTGAGTGTGGAGTAGAAAGAACTTGATAATCAGGTGGAAGGTTGTTGAAATCCACCTCATTTTCTGAGAGATTTGCTTGTGTTTCTTCTGATGGTCCATCAGCAGAAACATTTTGCTTATCAGTGGGAACGATTTGCTTATCAGCAGAAACAGCAGTGTTACTTCTGACTTGAAACTCTTGTTCCTTAGCTCTTTCTTCCTTGTATTCATCTTCAACATCTTCTTTAGAATTTCCAGAAGAAGATTCACCATTTATTGAAGTTGAATCCACACTTGTATTTGTCCATATTGGCATTATTACATAATCTTGATTTGCCTCATTCTCTAATCCTTCTCCATTTGTTGCATCAGCAGTTTGTGAACCTGAAAATTCATTAGATTCTGCAACAAAAGGCACATAATTCATTGATTTGGATAGAGATTCAAGATCAAATAGCCATTTGGGACCTTGACCTTCTACATTGGTTTTATTTTCCAAAAACTTCACATGTAGATTTTCCTCTACTCTTCTAGTTCTCATGTTGTATACTCTGAATGCTTTACTATTGATAGAATATCCAACTAAGAATCCTTCATCTGCTTTTCCATCAAACTTTCCAAGATGGTCTAAGGTATTAAGAATTGTCACATGACATCCAAAAGGTCTAAGAATTCCTATCTCAGGAGTTCTACCTCTAAAAAGTTCATATGATGTCTTATTGTGAGGTTTTACAACTAAAACTCTATTTTGAACATAGCAAGCAGTGTTGACTGCTTCTGCCCAGAAAGTTATAGGCAACTTAGAGTCAGCTAACATAGTTCTAGCAGCTTCTATTAGTGTTCTATTTTTCCTTTCAGCAACTCCATTCTGTTGTGGAGTTCTTGCAACACTAAATTCTCTTTTAATACCTTTTTCTTTGCAGAAATCATCCATAACTCTATTTTTAAATTCTGTCCCATTATCACATCTAATGACTTTTACTCTTTTGCTTACTAGGTTTTCTATCTCTGTAATGAAGGTCTTAAGGATGCTAGAAGTCTCATCCTTAGTACCTAAAACGAATACCCATGTAAATCTACAAAAGTCATCAGTAATAACTAGACAATATCTCTTATGCAACAAACTTCTAACATTTGTAGGACCAAATAAGTCCATATGCAGCATAAACAATGATTGATTGATAGAGTTAAAAATTTTGGGCTTACAAGTGGCTTTATGTTGTTTGCCTTTAAGACAAGCAATGCATGTTTGATCATTTTCAAATCGTTTTTGAGGTAAACCTCTTACCAAACCATCTTTGACAATCTTATTTATGGTTTTGAAGTTAATATGACCAAGCCTCCTATGCCATTTCATAGATTCATCCAATGTGGCCTTAGCAATAAGACAAGTAAGAGAATCTTTTGGAACAATTTTCTTCATATCAACACTGTACATGTTGCCTTTTCTTGGAATTCTAAGAAGTGCTTGACTTTCATCAGGCATCTTAAAATCAGAAGAAAATACAAGACATTCAGTGTTAGTAAAGAGAACTTTGTTCTTTGTGCCACACATTTGTGAGACACTAAAAAGATTATACTTAAGCTCTTGCACATAGTACACATCTTCAAAATCTAATTTACCGGTTTTAATAGTACCTTTACCAGTAATTTTTCCTCCAATTCCTCCTCCAAAGGTAACATAGCCTCCATCTACTAATTGAAAATTTGAGAGATAAGACTTGTTGCCTGTCATGTGACTTGAACATCCACTATCTGAGAATCCTTGATCTTCAGTATCTGCTGATGAATGTCCCTGCACATAAATAAAGGAATTAGTTTTGTTTTGGGATCCAAACCATTTCTGACTTGGATCCACCTCTTGCATCAATGGGATGTAATCTTTTGAGAATTGTTGATGCAACATTGGATTTAAGAATCCAACATTCTGAGGCCTTAACAGCATTTGCCCTGTTTCCCTTAGCAGCAGTGATATGAACTGTTTGGCTATCAGCAGAAACTGATGGCTTTGCAATTGTATCCTTTGGTTTCCAAACTTGTTTTTGGACCACTGCTTTTGTTTGAATGGGCCTTTGAACAATATTAGATGCGTGTTTGAAAGTTGTTTTTGCACCCTTAATTGTTGATTTTGGGTAAACAGTCATATATGGTTTTTCAGCAGAAACCATTTTTCTTTCAGCAGGAACAATTTTTGCTCTATCAGCAGGAACTGCTTTTGTGACTGTTTTGGGTTTTGTTCTTTTAGAATTAGAGTGAAAATGAGATTTAGGTGTTTGCCTTTTGTAGTTCACTCTATTACTTTCATACCCATATACCCATTGGTTGCAGAAAGCTGCAAGATGGTCAAAACTACCACATGTGTAAGAAACTTTGTTATCTCTTTGTTGGAGAGACTTGAGGCTATACCAATTCCTTTGGTTACCTCTAGGCTTGTTTATGGTTCTATATTGTTCACAATATCTAACTGGTTGCCTAACATGTTTTTCATTGGTCTTAGGCCTATCAGTATTGTGTTTGACTATCTTAGGAACTCTTGTTCTTGCTTTCTTAACCACTTCAGGTTTAGACATAACCTGTTTATCCTTTTAATTATCAGATGTTGAGTCCTCAATGATTGGACCATCTGACTTTCTACAAGAACACACCTTGTCCTTAGGAAGTGAAGTTTTACTTAAACTTTCACTTTCTTTCAAAGGTTCATTAACAACTACATTAGATTTTGGTTGAACACCATAATTTAATTCAGGTAGTTGAAATTCAGGTAATCCTGTGTGTTCTAGGTCAATTCCTGGGGGTGAAGGAATACCTCTATATGGTGGAGGAACAGATTTGTATCCAACACCAGACTTAGCTTTATTAATAACTTGACATTCAATTAAGTTAGTCACACCTTTAGATGCATAATCTAGTGTTTCTACACTCATTTGAATATTCTCTTTAGCCTTACTAAGCCTATCTACTTCAGCTTTCAAGTTACAAATGTCATTATCTTTAAACATTATTTCTCTTTCAAGAAGAATTTTGACATCAGTAAAGGTAGATTCATTTGTTCGAAAATGTATGACTTGTTCCTCTAGAGTAGCTATACCTCTTTTATGATTTGTTAAGCTATGAGCTGTATCAATTAATTCTTTCCTTTGATTCTCATAACGTTTGGTTAAGGTTTCTAAACTTTTAAGAGCAGAACAATTATTTGAACAAACTTTATCAGGTTGTACCTCTGTGGTGAAAGCCATAAGAGCTGTCTGAGGAGAAGTTTCTTCTTCATCATCAGCTGTAAAGCTCCAATCAAATCCTAATCCATCAATAGCTACCATAGCCTTTGGATTGGTTGATTCCCCTGTCTTGGACTTGCATCCAAAACTTCTATTCTTGCTATCTTGCTGCTTTGGCCTTCTACATTCTCTTGAGAAGTGCCCCAACATATGACAGTTATAGCATTCTATCTTTGACTTGTCAAAACCAGCAGTATCATTGCTGTTGATGGTGAGTTTCTTCCCCGTCCTCTGATAGAATTTCTTAGCCCTCATGCTAAGAAGAGAAATTTGCCATTTTAGGTCCATCTCTTCTAAATCATCATCATTGATTTCTAAGAGATCTTCATGAGTTAGCATGGACCCATTATTCTGGCTTGTGAAAAAGGCACAACAAGCCTTTTCATTCAATATACCAAAGGTACTGCTTGATGAACTAGCAGCACCAGCTTCACTATTAACCTTTTCATTTTTAACTGGGTTTGAGATACTAGGAGATGACATAAAAGCCATGTTCCCAGTATATGAACTAGAGACACCAGTTTTCTTTACTTCTTGTTCCACAATTTAAAAGTTGCTATACAAATCCATAAGATCCATAGTGTCTATGTCTGGTTTATTCTTCCAAACAACAACATGCATAGCCCACTCTTATGGTAAGCTTCTCAGAAATTTTGAGTTTAAATCTTCTTGAGGTATGTCAACCCCAAGAACAGCAAGTTGGCTCACAATTTTCTGTAGCCTTGTAAACATGTGGTAAAAAGATTCATTCATGGTTGATGAGAAATTTTCAAACTGCTGTTTGAGAAGGGTTTTCTGGGTCTTCTTTGTGGCTTCATTCCCTCCATATCTTGCAACAATTGCCTCAAATAATGACTTGGCATCTTTGAATTTGCTGAAGTTTATAAGTTGATCATTTGGAATGGTCATCATTAGCATGCTTCTGGCCTTGAGGTCATTCTTCTTCTTTATTCTTTCATCAGCAGTTGTAGGGATAGTTTGAACAACTGTAATTTCCCTACCTTCAACTGTTGATAAAGTGGTTGTGGGTTTGAAAGGGTTTCCATCTTCAATGATTTCCCAGAGAGTGTAATCCTGCACCTGGAAAAACTGTTCTATTCTTAACCTTCACAATTCAAACTCATTCTGTTTGAGAACTGGCAACTTTGCAGCAACATTTGTTTGAATAGATTCTGTATCCATTTCTTCTTCTTCTAAATCAAAAGTATCAACCTGGAAGCTCTGATACCAACTGAGAGGATCACTTGATTTGATCACACACTATGAGGTGTTGGACCTTTGTAATGTGTAAATATGATACTTTGAATGAATATGATTAAGTATGCGGAATCTACTTAACCACACTTATAATGTTTATTGGAAATGGAACTGTGACGCTTGTGTTTATTGAACAAAGAACAATGAAAGTATTTCACCAAACGATTCAATATTATTCAGAATAATACGAGTGATCTTCACTATCACTAGGGTTACAAAGACCTTGAATCTTGTGTTTTGTTCTAATGTTTTTCTCTGTGTATATGTCTATATCTATCACACTTTTATCACACACGTATATAAGTCATATCTAAGATCTTCCTTTTATAGTCCAAGGAAAGATCTTTTACAAACTATATGACTCATCTTAAATACTAGCTTATGACTAAGCTTCATTCTAGCTAGTTGATGACTTATCATGTCAGTCATTAAGATACAACATGTATCTAGGATTACAACTCACTTGGAGTGTTCAATTTGATGACTACAACAAAGATATTATCTTGTATATGAGTCAGTAGAATAAGTTGTACTTATCTACACAACTGTTATATGAGTCATAGTAGCATCAGCAGAAACACTATCAGTAGAAAACGTTCTTCAGCAGAATCCATCAGTGGAAACTTGCTTTGTGCTTTATCAGCAGAAACATACTTGATGTATTTCCTTAAACCTTTATGCTGATTCTTCTGATTATTTAATTCCCAACATGATAGTTGTTGATTTAGGTTGTGAATTAAACTGTGTTTGGCATTGATTTTTGAAAGTCATTATGTTACAGGACTATAGGAGACTGTTTGGACGTGCATTGTTGTTTGGGATTGCTTATCGTTAAGCTATTTTTTCTATCCAAACAAAAATAAATATTGAAGAAATCAGTTCCAAGCATCCTCTCTATACGAATTTACATGGTTCCAAACATAAAAAAAAATGCTTATTGAGAAAAATAAATAGAAGAAAGCAGTTCCAAACATCCTCTCTATACGAATTTACATGAAAATGAGTTGAATAATCATATTATCATAATCAGTTTTGTTCCGGATTTTGCAACTTCTCATAAACTTATCATTGAGACCTATATCTCGATTGTCAGCATTAGTTGCCCAATAGCCAATGACAAAATGTAATCACGCTCTTTTTCCTTTTCAAACATATCAGGTTGCACGTTGCAGTCCTACATTAATTCGCGAGTGCATATTTGCAAAGAGGTAGGCGATGGGATACACACATGAGCAAATATTAGAAGCTGAAGAATTAAGGTATTGTTAGGATGTATATTTACCAGTCCGTTGTAGTCTATTGATTAACAATAATTTCTCATCTAGAGTATTTTTATCGGCTGATGAGCCTGAAACAGCTGCAGAGTAAATTTCTTTTATGTATTTAGTTAGAGAGTATCTAATGTTGTGATTAATAAGTTGTTACTTGCGGTTGATTATACGGCTTTTCAACATTATATTAGAACCTTATCTGATTCATGACCATGGATCATACTGAAATTAATATGTTCTTTTTTCAATTTCAACTTTATATTAGAATATTATGCTTGGAGTACTTACCGTTTAGTGTAATGACCTGTCATAATTGTCTTATAACTTGAATAGAATTCACAAAAAAGTCAAGGCAGATTAATACGTATGGGTTGCATATTTGACCCGTTTCCAAAGTAATGGGCCAAATCTGTTAAGTCAAAGGATTTCACAAAAAATGTATTGGGTAAAATATGTTGACAGTCAATCGTAGTGTTACGATATAGTGATTAACCGATTACAATCATATGTTGTACATAATATAAAAACCAGGTAGTTTTTGAGTTTGGCCTAACTTGACTCCATTAATCTATGATTATAAAAAGATGAATAATTGACGTTTATACTTCATTGAATAATTTTGCTTAAAATTAAGTTGATGCGTAGAATATTAAGTGATCCCAAACACTCACGGTAAACAGTTGTGCTGCAGCTTATCATAAATGACGCGTGTATCAGTTTAACATTTGTGATTCAACTTCCTGTAAATGATGAGTTGGTATGGGAAAATCGACAACGGAACTTCATTTCCTAAACCATGTATTGATCGCATGGCCGTTGCTGTTAGAAATTAAGAGTTTGTTTTTTCTTTTCCAGTCTTTTGCATGGGGGATATTTAATTAAATTTTGGTCTTTATGTGTGCCTTCAGTATGAAGCACTTGGATGGTTATGTGGTGTATTTGATTTTTTTACAACTCTTGGATTGATGGCTACTTTGAACGGCAAAGATTCTAAGATACCATTTGTAAGTCATATGATTTTGATACCTATTTTTTGTTTTGCTCATAAATGCACACCATTAAAATAAGAAATATTAGGGATACAAACTTCTACAATGAAATAAATGACATTTGTTTTGACTTTTTTTCTTGAGAAAAGGAGCCTTGAAGCCGAAAGCAACCTTAAAGCAAAAGTTGGTTAGGTGCGCTCTGCCTGCAAATCTTTCCTTATTTTAAATTATCTGCCAAGTCCTAATATCTTTTTTCCTCAATTTTGTTTTCAGAAAGGCGAATATATTGCGCAAAGCCAACAATCTTCCTCTTGTTAACAGAGAAAGGATAGTAGCTCAAGTAGTTGGTAGTAATCATGGGTCCAGTACCCCTCAAATACACCTTTTTCCTTTTAGGAGCGTTTGGGTAAACTCTTAGATTTGGATTTACTCGGGATTGAAATTGATGATACAACGTTGATTCCTGGTCTGGTTGTTGCATCTTCATCTTCATGTGCTAGGCCACTAACAGGTTCGTATATAAACTACAGACGTATGTATAAGTAAGAACACATAGTTTTGGATGAGTTACATTGGGTCTGGTTGACCCACTAACGCCTTTTTGTCCGCCTATAAGTTTTTATAAATAGTTAACGCGTTAAACATGATAACTAAGAAATATATCGATATGACAGAAAGTGACTTATTTCTATAACGTGAGTTAGGCGGTTGTATGCACCAAAATTCACTGTGGGATACTTTTAACCCATTTGACCCATTACAATTTTGCTAGATGTTTTATGATTTGAATCTCTTAAGCTAAAACTTAACCAGATTATACGTGGATAGATGTAGCACATATGTTTTGAACAATTGTTCAGGTGCTCTTAGTAAATAGACGCAGAACATATGGCAATTTAGTTATTTTACAGGTCTGTGCACGTTTTACATTTAGATGACCAACTAACTGCTCACAATAGATAGATGTAGCAGCAAGGTGTTATGTTGACATTGTCTTCTAACCTTAATACTTTTGCTTTATTGGAAGTAATTACTGAGCCATTATTTTACTCTCATTTTGGGTCCCTTTTGGATATAGTTGTATTCTCTTTGCAGAATCATATATGTGCTTGGATTAAAACTTAATCATCTCATATATTAGTATCTAAATCCCAAATTCTCAAGCTATACTTTGGGTTTGACTTCTGCGTTTCTTTTTTCAGGTTATTCACATCAAGACTAACAAGGATGATAAACATTAATGATTTGTTGGTTTGGAGTTGTTGAATATTGAGGGGAAAACAACAAATCAGTACATAAAGTATATGTACTTTAAGGAAGTTTTTGATACAAATCAGTACATAAAATGTATGTTCTTTAAGGAAATTTTTGATACAAATGACATATTACGTTAACGTTTTATCTTTTAACATTATGTCATTTACGGATTTATATTTAAATCATCTTTTTTTTATACATTTTCTATTAAGTTTTTACATCATGTTTGTACTTACATTTTTATGTTTAATAATAGCCGGCCAACGGCCGGGCCTTAGGCTAGTAGTAGATAGAACTTTGTAACTTTTGACACTATTCATAATAGAAATATACCCGTATTTTGTTTTCCATCTTCTGATCTTGTTTTTTCTGCTATGTTCTGAATATTTGTTGCTGGTCCTATACTTTTGCCCCATGAATATCATTCCCTAATCCTAACAAATTGGTATCAGAGCCGCTCGATCGGTTGAAACAAGCTGCAACTGTTTTGGGTTTCCAATCTACATCAGCTTTTGGTTGATTTCAAGAATTAATTTCTTGACATCATTTGATTTTTTCGTTTGTGTTTAGTGGCTAATTTGATTAGTTGAAGACATGAGGTCTGAATTTGTTTTGTGTTTTGGTGGTTGTAGTTGATTCGTTTAACTTGGAAACATCAGGTTTGTGGTTTTGTGATTTTCTTTTTATCAATCTTTTGTTGCTTCTTCTTGTTTGATAGATCGAAGGTGTCTATTGATTGGGATTAGGGATAGTTAGAATTTGTGTGTTGAATGGTTTGAATTTGTTTGGGTTGTTTTTTGATAAGAACCATGAGTGTTCTTGAATTTGGGGCTAATTAGATACGTATATGAAAATTTGTGTTGGGGACTTTGGTACTGGTATACTAATGTTTGGAATAATCAGTTATGGTGGAGCTATTTGATGATTTGAATGTGTGGATAGTTTTTTTGTGATTGGTCACTATTTGGATTTTTGATGTGATCGATTTTTTGAAGACTAGCCCGTGATTAGGTTATTTGGGTATTTGTATTCGTATTTAGACTGTAATTATTATTCGATAAGTAGGTCATTGATATTATTATCCATATCATATTTGGAGCGTTTGAATTATTAGGGCTCATTCGTCAAGTTATATATTAGCTTGAGTTTGTTTGATACGGATGATAAGTTTGAAGTTGGACCGTAATACTTATCAAATAAGTGGGTCGTTAGAATTTGAATTTGGTATTTAAAATTTGAAGATCGATTTGGTGTTTGAAGACTTGGTTCAAGTCGTTTGAAGTTTGTTCGATCGTTTGAAATTTGTCATTTTGGAAATTCGGATCTTCGCTTGTCGAGCTTTTGAAGTTGGTTGCCCGAATTTGATTGTCTTTGTTGAAGATCGTTCGAGCCGATTCGTTTTGTTTGGTTAACCGAGTTTGATTTGTCGGTTAACATTTGGTAGTTCGTTTCGAAGACATCCGCATTTGTTTTTGGATCGTTTTCATATTCGATCGTTTGTTTTGAAATTGGCTAGTATCTCTAGTCTTTGGAACTTTGAATTTGATTTGAAGCAGGTGGAGGAGTTTAACTCGGGATCTCATTTACGGTGGTGAACGTGAATATTTTGTTGTTTGCAACTCAGATTTGGATTATGCTGCGGATCCTGATTCTAGAAGATCCTTATGTTTTCACCATCGGAAATTCGGTTGTAAGTTGAAAAGCTTCATTACAACCATTAGTTCCTTTGAGCAAGTTTCGCCATTGTTTTGGATTTGCTCAAAATTGGAGATATAGTGTTACTTAGGAGTTGAACTCAAGGTGGAGATTGTTAGATATTGTGACTTCACCTCCTAAAGGCAGTTTGGTAATATTAGTAGTAAGGGTATTTTGGTCATTTTGTTAGTAGCCTAAGAAGTATCAGGAAACTAGTATGTCGGTGTTTTTTGTATGTCGGTTTCTCTTGTATATAAGAGTAGTAGATAGAACTTTGTAACTTTTGACACTATTCATAATAGAAATATATTAGTATTTTGTTTTCCATCTTCTGATCTTGTTTTTTCTGCTATGTTCTGAATATTTGTTGCTGGTCCTATACTTTTGCCCCATGAATATCCTTCCCTAATCCTAACAGGATGTAAGGGAGCGAGAAAGAAGTATGAATAAGTTGAAAAAACAAAATGATGTATTAAAACTAAAAAGAGAAAGAAACTTATCTTAAAAGACTAGTAGATGTGAGTAGCATATGTTTTGGAGGTTGGAATTTGGTTTCTAACTCTGTATATAGCCAAAATAGTTTTAGAATCCTTGTGAGGTGGGACATGAGTATTGTTAATTTGATGGTGGTATATATGTTTAGACAAACTATTCTTTGCTTAATTGAAAATGTTGAGTCTAAGCCTAAATGTGAATTTAGCTTTGTGCATGCTGCTAATAGTGGAACTCAAAGAAAAGTGTTATGGAATGAGTTTAAATTTTCTAAATATATAATTCATAATACGCCATGGGTAATGTGTTAGATTATGGACATTATTTTAGTAGTTGTATGTTAGGATCGAACTCGATATCACGGGATTGCACACTTTACGTATGAAAAGTAAATGAATAATAATTATATATAAATGTTATATTAATTATTAGAACGTAAACACGTAATGATTGTTAAAATTTAATGGAAAAGGCTAACGACCATTAGACGAATAAAAGGAAAGGGACTATAGATGAAAATTGGTATGTCAAGAAGGCTCTAGAACCCTTGTGGGTTGGTTAGGGTCGATTGGCTAAGGGTATCCCACATCGCTTGGTGAAGCTTTTGTTCCAAGTTTTCTATCCTATATAAACACACAAGGTTTCATTGTTTTCTCATAACTTGAACACATAATCTTGTGTGTTTTCTCTTCTCTTCTCCTTGCAATTTTTCGACACCCCATTAAAGTTTAAGGGAGTTGATGAGTGTGTAAATACTCATCATTTTTGTCTTATATGAACTGCCAAAACATCCAAAAACACCCAGTAATGCATCAAAATACTGAAATTATCTCAAAAGTGTGTTTTATATGTTTTAGATGCAAAACGTTTAAAAACAAATGAAAAACGAACAAAGTTTGCACAATTGGCAGTTTCAGTCTCTCAAGTTTCAAATATTGACAAAACTAGTCCCTGACGTTTTAAAACGAAAGAAAAGTCAACCCAAAGTTTTTTTAAAAGTAAAAATTATCAAATTTAGACTTTGGGTAAAAAGTTTGAGAAAATTACACCTTTAGTCCCTGCAGTTTCAAAAGTACAATTTGGTCCCTAGAGTTTCAGAAATTGTCAAATTTGGTCCCTGGGAAATATTTTTGAATTGAAAAGTCAACAAAAGTCTTTGAAAAAATCAAAAGTTGACAAATATGGCCCTTGGGTAAAAGATTTGAGAAATTTACATGTTTGGCCCCTCAACTTTGGATTTTGACAGTTTTGGTCCCCGGGATATTCAAATTTGGAAATTATTCGATTATGGTCCTGGGGAATTAATGACTTGGCAAATGAGAACCTCGGTGATAATTTGGAGATATGGCAGATTTTACCCTCACGTTTCATAATATTACAAAAATGGTCCTTGTGTTTTTAGTTATAAATCAAACGGACCTATTTTTATTATTACACCCCAACAAAACTAACCCAACACCTTTACCACCACTTCAAGCCCATTCACCAACACCCCCTAGCCCATCTCATACCCACAGCCCACCTCCAAAAACTAACACCCCCGTTTATTATCTAAACCCGGTCAAACCATGGTTTGACCATCTTCTTCCCCCCAACACCTCGCCCTAATTCCAGGCTTATGCCCCCCCTCCTCACCAACTATCACCAAACACTCAACCGCACCTCTCCAATCCCTCCCCTTCATTAAATGCTACCCCTGTTTCACCAAACCCACTCAACTGTCAATACCACTTTTCCCGCCTAATTTAAATCAAACGGCCAAGGATCACTCCAGCAATCCTACGGCTCACAAGCATGGTGGGAAAGTCAGAGGTGTGCTCCAGGCTATAAAAGAAAAGAAAAGAAGGAAGATAAAGAGTAGTTAGGTTTTATTTTCTCATAGTATAGTTTTTAGGTCGGTTTTATGTAATTTAAGTTTCTAGTTATTGCAATTAGTTTAAAAAGCTTGTTCTCAGTTCCATTTATGTAATTCAACTCTTATTTAAGCTTAATTTCAGTTTAACTTTGCAAATTCAGTTTTTGCCATTTTCATCAAAAATCTCATTTTGGATTTAATAACTTGAAGGTTGTTTATTTCTGTTTGATTGAGCTCAGTCAAGCTTGGGAATAGGTTTTTTGAAGACTAGAAAACATTTCAACAAGTTTTAGTGGAAAAATCCAAAAATACCATTAAAATACCTCATAAATAAAAAATAAGAAGAAATGAAGGAAACATGCATGGAGCAGGACAAATTATGGATGGTTCTGGTTGTATTGCTTCATGGGAAGCCTTAGGATGTGAATTGGGTACTTAGTTCCATGTTTTTGGTCTGAATTCAATATGTAAGCTTGTTTAACCATCTTAATGTTTTACTGTTCTAAAGCTTATTATCTGCTTGTTCTTGTTTCTATGTGCTTATTTGGTGATATCTAATTAGTTTATAGCTTAATATTTGGTCTTTGTTCATTAGTTTCTATTGTGCTCACAGATTTCATTTTGACTACCATTTAAGTGTAATTTTGTTTTACCAGTGTTTTGTTGTTATTATTGTTGTTTAGGTGTTCCTTTAAAGTTATTTTACCTTGTTGTAGCCTTAGGATTCAGTTGTATGGTCTCAAGTAGTCAATTGCTTTGAAAATCCAAAATCAGTCAAGTATAAGGGGGTGTTTGGCTCAGATGAGTGCTGATGTTCCCAGTGTATGTTTGGCCTTAAACTTTGTTTCACTAGCTCACATTAGGTTTAATTAGGGTCCAGGGATCAAGAAAATGGTTCCTCAATCAACAAAAGTCAAAAATCCATTTATTTTTGCTCAACAGTCCACTGTCAAGGTTTTTAAGTTCCAAAACTCACCCATTTGGTTTAAAATCTAGTAATTCAGCTTATTTTAACCTCATCTCACCTTAGTATAACTTATTTAATCAGTTAGGCTTATTAGAAACTCACAAAAGTCAACATAGCAAAGTTGCATGAAAAGTCAAAAATGCTCATTTCAGATTTTTCCTAAAATTCCAAGACTATTTCTGAATTTTGTGTTAGGAATTAATCCTTGAAACTTGTTCCTAGTTATAGTATACCAGCTCACCTTTTATGTTCTAGCTTGTTTATATTTTTAGAATTTTTCTTGTGGGCCCCACAAAGCCACAAAGTGACTTGCAGGGCAAGGCCTGCTCTGTCTCAGCAGCTGCACACCCAAACACCACCCTTTGGTGGTGGTTTCCAGCCACCTCAGTGGGCCCCACTACCACACATTGGTTCATTTCAACCCCCCTCCTACCAGGGTGCATGGTTTGACCATTGGGTTGACCTAGATACCCCTGGGTCCCACCTAAATCAAGCAATATACCTTGTCCCATTTTTCTGAGTTCACACAACTTTCCAAGTGCTTATTTTGTGCCTATAGCTTATTCAGTGGTCACCCTTAGCTTTTTCTTGCTTAAACATGTTCTAATAACTTAGTTGGACCAGATTTTACCATTGTGGGCCCCACCCTTGGTCATTTTAGCTTATTTTGTCCATTGGTCAACTGTTGACCATTTTAGCTTATATTTTGCTTATTTGTAAGTTATAAAAAGTTTGTTTTTACAAAAGTTCTTCATTTTTAGTTGTAAAATAAGTTTCCAAAAGAAAATCCAAGAAAATCAAAAGTATTTTTAAGTGATAGTTTCTATTTAATTTTATTTAACTTTAATTTTCATTTTTATATTTTTATTAAGAACTTAACTTTTTTATATTTTTCTTAATTTCCTATTATATTAAAGTAATTATAATAATTTTCTCAGATTTTTATTTTATCTTTTAGTATTTATTAGATTTAATCTTAGTTTAATTGATAATTAATTAATATTAAGTTTAAAATAGCATAATTAGTTTTTATTAAGCAAAACCTAGTTTTTATATTTTTCCTAGCTTTTATATGTTATAAAGTAATTTTAGAAATTTTCTTAGCATTTTTACTGTTCATTTGGTATTTTTCCTAATTTAAAATAGTTAATTAGATAATTAGTAATTAATTAATAGAAAAAGCACAAAAAGACAAAAACACTTATTTTTATTTTTAAAACTTATTTTTAGTTATTTTATAATTTTAGAAATTTTATAGTCACCTTTTTAGTATTTAAATAATATTATATTGTATTTTAGTTATTTAAGTATTAATAATAAGTATTAAGTAGTTTTTAATTAATAATTAAATAATTAATTAGGGTTAGAATTTATTTTCTTTTTCTATAAATTTTCTTTTACTTTTAAGTTTGTAAAAAAGTCATTTTCACCCCCTGGGTGTTTTCAGATTTCCGTTTTCACTTTTTATTTTGTACGTTCGCGTTTTATTTAAACTGAACGTACGCGTTTTTAAGTTTTAAACGTTTCTGGGTTTTCAAACTTTCCAGTCTTGTTCATATAGCTTATTTAAGCTATTTCATTGTAGATTCCTTAGTTGAACCAAACTCAAAACCCTTTTCCTGTCCAATTTCACCTGATCAAATAACCGTTTGTTTACAATTCACACCTCGTCGGGACATACGACCCGGGGAAGCCTTATACTTCCGCGGAGCATTGATCTAGGCTATTTGACTTTGTTGACCATTCCTTGGTCAATATAAGTTAGGTGGTTTTGGCATCAATCAGGAGTCGAAACTTTGTATTCTCTAGTGTTTGTGGTCGCTTTACTTGCATAAACGTTTACTTGAAGTAGTACGTGTGTACAAGATCGTGAATCAAACACATTATTGTTTGTTTCTTGGATTTGTTCACATAAACACTAATTAGGGTTCTTGAGTTGAAGATTGCATTTGATTCTTGTTCGGGCTAGAATCACTACGGTATGTTTACTATTTATATTTGATTAATTAATTACATATTATATGGTCTTGTTATAATTGCTTCCGCTATGCTCTCTTGATGTGTTTGGTTTATTTTATATGATTGTCATGATATTATAATTCCAACAGTGGCATCTAGAGCCGTTATAATGTGTAATTAATTATCGAAACGCATAAAAATTGAATTTGGATTCGTTTTATTACATGTTTTTTAGGGTTTTTCGATTCCTAACCCTAATTTTTTTTATTAGGTCGATTGACCTATTAGGGTTTTGTTTTTAAATTTTTAATATGATTAGAAACCCTAGGTTGTCATGTAATTGGTTATGCGTTGTAGTAAACGATCTTGGTGCAATATGTTAATTGTTAAGCTTAATCCATGAAAAGTGCATGTTTGCATGGATTTTATTTTGTGAAAATTTAAATGGTTTAAATTGGATATATGAATTAATTGTTAAGTTATATCGAAGCATGTAAATTTATTAATAGATGTCGAATTGGAGAAGACTTCAATATTAAGTAATCAATTATGTGCTATGTGGTATTTGTTTAGTTTTGGCTTACGCAATCGATTTATCGATGCATGTGGCTCTTTTTCCTTTGAAGAAGAAAGCCTTAATTGAATAAATGCATAATACACCTAAACTTGATTATTAATAGGACTATTGAATAAATTTGCATGTGGCTACATGTTTTATACATATTTAATTGTTATGTTATGTATATGTTTATTTGGTTGTTTATTTTTTATTATACATTACTTGTTTTTGTTTATTATTATGTTAGACATGTTTATAAACGAAAAGGGTAATTTTTGAATAGAAAAATAATATGGACTAAATAAATGGCGAAATTGTTTTGGTTTTAAGAGTTTAAATTTCAAAGAATTGGTTGATTGATATTTTTGTACGTAATGGTTAACTAGGCCCGACCGAAGTTTACACACTACAAGATGGGTATAAGGTTGGCTTCGCATTAAATTGTGGCCTTAGATAGACAACATTCTGTCTTAACGCTCGTTTGTGTGTAAATTAGACTTACCGAACAACCATTACATGTACACTGTCATCTTAAGGGTGAATTGACCACAATTCCAAAATGATTATCCGAAACACTAAGCCTTAGGGCTTATGCAAAAGTACGATATAGTAGACGATAATTGTTGGTAATTCTTTAATTGGTGAACCCGATACCTCAATCAAAACTTTGTTATTTTACTCTTAGTGAATTGGTAATAAAATTGTTTTATAAAATCAATGATATGAAGTTGTATGCATGCTTCTTCATACATTATTTTGATTACACGTCAAACTTTAATACCCTTATAAAATTAATTCAAATGCCATCTAATTAAGAACACTTGAAGTTGTAATTTACGTCATGTGAGAACTTGGCGAGATTGCAATGGAGAGGTAAATTTCGTAATTTCATTGCTAGCAGATCAACTGATGTAATGGATTTATGAGTTTGCAGTTTTTAAGTTAGACGACTTAAATTGAGTAGGAAGTGAGAACTTGGACTCAAGGCATTAAGATGGGGATAAAACATGCTTACATTACAAAGGTTTTGTGAATGTAAATCCTATAATCATCTAGGAATTACAATATGATATTGGCAATTATTGTTCGACAATTACCATGTTGAATACTATCATTACTAGCAGATCAACTGATGTAATGATACTATGTCAATTAGTATCTGATTCGCCTCAAACGGTCAGATAATTATTGATCAGCCACTTGTGAATGGCCAACTGTAATAGTCAAACAGATGAGGCAAATGCTTCCGTGAAATACAGTGTTTTCCCGGGTCGTAATGTCCCAACGAGGTTGTGATGGTATTAAAAACGAATCTGTGATCGAGTGAATGTGAACAGGGAAATGAATAAGTGTGTGTGTGTGATTACACTAGGGTTTTATAACCTAAAATAACTTAGGTAAACTATTAGAACGATTACGTGAAACCTAGATATTTAAAAACGTTTAATAATTAAAAACGCGTACGTTTAATTTAATTCTACGTAAACGTACGAAACAAAAACAAATTTAACTAAAGTAGTAATTCGCAAACCTTAGGGGCTTAAATGCAAATTAAATAAACTTAAAATATTTATTTTATAATTACTAATTATTTAATTAATTATTATTATTTAATAACTATTTATAATTATTTAATAATTAACTAATAAATAAGAAAAATGTATAATAAGTCTAGAAATATAAAATTAAAATTTCTAAAAGTCTAAAATATTATAAAACTTATTTTAAAAAATAAAATTATATTTTTCACACTATTATTCTAATTATTATTAATTAACAACTATTTAATTATTATTTAACTAATTATATGATTTAAATTATTATAAATACTAAAAACACTTAGATAATTAAGAAGATTTTTATAAATCTAATTAACCATCACAGGAATCCTAAAAAATTATAAAAACTTTATTTTATGTATTTTTAAACTAGTTTACTATTTATTATTCTATTTATTATTTAATTACTATTTAAATTATAAAAACTATTAAATGAACAGTATAAATCAAAAGAAAATTTCTAAAATTATTTTATGACTTATAGAGGCTAGGAAAAATATAAAATATAGGTGTTACTATATAAAAACTAATTATACTATTTATAACTTATTTATTAATTAATTATTAATAAAACTATTATTAATTATAATAAATACTAAATTACAAAATAAAAATATGAGAAAATTATTAAAAATACTTTAATATAAAAGGAAATTAATAAAAATATAAAATTACAAAGTACTTAATAAAAATATAAAAATTAAAATTAAAATTAAATTGAATTAAATAGAAACTATCACTTATTTTTATATTGTTTTTTCTTGAATTTTCTTTTACAAAACTATATTATACATAAAAACAACTAACTTTAATAAAAACAAATATTTTATACCTTAATAATAAGCATTGTGGGGGCTTATTACCTCCACAGTTGACCACAGTTGACTTTAGAAGCAAATAAGCTAAAACTGACTTGTGTGGGACCCACTATAGTTAATTTAGGCTCCAATAAGTTTATTGAACAAGTTTAAGCCAAAATAAGCACAAGGGGACCACTGAATAAGCCAATAAGCCACAATAAGCACTTGCTTATTGTGGACTGAGACAAATTTGGGGACAAAGTTGGGGAGCAAAATTAAGTGGGGTCCACTAGGTACTAGGTCAAACTAATGGTCAACTTAAGATCTCTGGTAGGAGGGGGTTAGGAGAAACTAATTTGGAGATGTGGGTCCCACTGAGGTGGTCACAAATCACCACCAAAGTGGTGGTGATGGGACTGAGCTGCTGATGCAGGGGAGATGGTCTCCCTGCAGTTGTGTTTGGGGGTGAGTGGGGCCCACACTAAAAATCTTAAAAATACAAGCTATGTGGGATTTTGAAGATAAGCTGGTAGACTATAAGTCCACAAAAGCTCAAAGCTTGAATCCTATTCCTAAATTCTATAAAAATCCCACTAGTTTTGGAAAAACCTGAGAATGGAACTTTTGACTTTTGTTGAAATTTAACTAGGTTGACTTATATGAACTTCTATTGAATCCTACTTACTAAATTAGTTAATATAAGTTATTATTAAGCTGTATTAAGCTAAAGATGACAGTTATGAGTCAAAGTGTGGAGTTTTAGATCCCAAGTCCTCAACAGTCAACTGTTGAGAGCTTGAGAGTGTGATTTTGACTATTTTACACTTTAGACCTAAACTTTTATGACTTAACTAAGCTACTATGACCTATTTAGAATTGTCTCAGCAACTAACATAAACTAAACCAACCTAAATCCTAGGGAAATAACCTGAGCCAAACACCCCTTTATACTAACTGATATGAAGATTCATGGGGTCATTTGAGAGATTAAACCATGAAATGGAATTCAGATACCATAATATGATATTCTTAGTATAAATGGACAGAAAAACATTAATAAGAACAACAATTCCCTGGAATTAACACTAACCTAATTTTTTACTGTTTAATCTATTAAATGAACAACTCAATATTTTAATGAACAAGCATAAAAGATTAAGTTGTATTCTTATCTAAGATCACTAATTAAGCATAAAAACACAAAGAACCACAGCTAATAAGCATTCTATAGTAATTTGTCAAATTAGAAGAATAGGCTTACAAGAAGGATTCCAAGCTCAGAACTTTAACCATGGATCAAAAGCACACCCTATAGCCTTCCACAAGGCACTAATACCAAAATAATCCAGAATGCACCTTGCTCAGTATCTTTTCTTTCTTCTCTTTTGATTTTTTGATTTTTCACTATTTTATTTGATTTTTTAGTATTTTCTTCTTTTATAAACTAAATAGATACTTAAGGTTTTCTAGGACTTTTATGAGCTTTGTCAGAGCTTATTAAAGCTTATGAATTGAATTAACTACAACTACAAACAACAGTTGAGATTTTTGTGATCTTGAATTTAAGAAAAATTACATAAACTAAAATCTTGGAGATTAACTGGAATGTATCATGAAAACAAGTTTGAAATAGATTGAATACACTAGAATTACACTTTTGAAACTTTGAATTACACTAAGAATCTGAAAATTACAAATACGATTTTAAGCTAAATCTACCTAATCTAATAATCTTTTCTCCCTGCTTCTTTCTTTTTTATAATGGACTTTTAGGGTTTGTGGGACCCACTGAGACATTTCCCACCACATCAGAACCATTGGTTTAGTCCAATTAATCCTAGCCGTTTAAATTAGCAACTTGGCGCCAAAATATCCAAGGGACACGTGGAGGTTGCTTGTGAGGTTTTTACGGGTTTAATGAAGTGCTGGAGGGTTGTGGTGAGGTGGTGGGATAGTGGGTGAGAGGTGGCAGCAAGTTGGGTGAAAACCATGGTGGTTTGTGTTATCAGTGAGGGAGGTGGAAGAGAAGGGGAAAAAGGGCGGTTTTGTGGGGTTTGACCGGTATTTTGACCGGGGTAATATTTTAGTGGGATTGGGCTTTTGGGTGTATGGGCTTGGCAAAAAGGGTGGGCTGGGTAGTTAAGTTTAGGTGGTGGATTGGATTTGGTAGTTTAATAAATATAGGGTCCGGTTGGTTTTTTAGTAACAAATCACAAGGACCAAATTTGTAATTATAGCAAAGTTGAGGGTCTGATTATGTTACTTTCCCAAAGTAGTTCAAAGGACCATAATTGCCAATATGTGAATAGTACAAGGGTATTTTTGATATATTTCATTTTTGAAATACCCGGGGACTATTTTTGCCAATTCACCAAACTTCAGGGACTGATTATGCAATTTCACCAAACTTCACACCAAGGACCATTCCTGCAAAAGATTATTAGTACAAGGACCAAAATTTGATTTTCTCAAAGTTTTTAACATCCCAGGGACCATTTATGTCAATTTCCAAAGTTGAGGGACTAAACTTGTAATTTTATGAAACTTTGCACCAAAGGACTAAATATGTAACTTTGTGATTAAAAAGGACCTTTGGTGACTTTTTCAAGTTTTTAGAATAACCAGGGACTAGTTTTGCCAATTTATGAAACTTGAGGGACTGAAACTGCCAATTATGCAAACTTTGTACGTTTTTCATCTATTTTTGCATATTTTGCATTTGAAACATATAAAACACACCCTTAAGATATTTTAAGTATTTTGATATATATTTGAGTGTTTTTGGATGTTTTGGCAGCTCAGATTGGTATAAAATGATGAGTATTTAGACACTCATCAGTATCCTATCTTTAAGAAAATACTATGGTTTATATGAATATTTACCAATGGGTATTTTATTTTCTTAAAGATCTAATTATCGAAAATACTAAAATTGAATTTTGTAATTCGTTTTAATGTATTAATGCAACGTTCAAACCGTAAACACACTTTGGGATTTGGTAAATTGATCTAGTTCTGTTTTCAAACAAATGTTTGATTAAGAATAATTTACTTAAAAGACAAAAGAAGTCTCCTTTCTATGAAAGAAGAGTGAGATACAATCCTATTTCTTTTCATGAATGACAAAGGATAATAGGAATATTAGATATGTCTAAATTCTAATATATAACTCATAGCAAATTTTTTAATAGTTAAGAAAATTGTGAATATTTCCATAGGGATTTCATCATCATCATTCGGTGATTAAATTCTTAGTAACAAATATGATATTTGGTTAACAGCAAATTATGTATGACATTTTATGAGTTATTAGAAGCTAGACTAATTACCGCAAAATGTTTAAAAACAAACTAGTTGTTTTGACTATTTTAAAGGTGCTACATACATTGTAGGATGGTAGACCTATTAAGGAAGAAATTGCATGCCCAATTTTTCAAGTTAATAGCATTTGGTGGATAGTCCATCATTTATGTAGTAGAATACACTCTTTAATGCATAAGTAATTGTTACGTATGGACATTCAAAGGTGTAGGAAAGTTAAAAGCACACTATTTTCTTTCACTGGATAAGAAACATTTACAATGTTGTCAAATTCAGTGGGAGTATTGTGTACTTATGACTGAATAAGGAATTATTGTAATGATCTTTAGTTCAGTGGGAGTTACAAGCTTTGACATCTTGGTAGCTAAAGATAATTACTTTCCAAGTGTAGACACTCATACTTTTAAGGATAGTCTTGTACGTTTCCTTACTAGACATTGTTGTTCTATAACTACTTGTTATGCTAAGATCTATAACACAATCATATTGATCACATAAACAAATGCATGGCGTGTTGTTTATCAACTATATGAGGTTGTTCCATGCATAAGTGGGAGAAATGTTATCTTTAATGTGTGCAAGAAACAACTCATAAAGATATGATTTAACGGATTCTCTTAACTGCATTCTCTTGACTGCAAAGTAAGAGAATAACGTTCTAATATGAATTATACTAATCTAAATTCAAGAAACACTTGGTGTTACAATTTATGTTATGTGAGAGCTTAGCTAGATTGCAACAACAAGGTGAATTTCATATTTTCATTACTAGCAGATCAACTGATGTAATTGAACTATGAGAATTTACAGTTTCTAAATTAGATACCTATTAGAACATGTGTCAATATGATATCAAGACTACTTTAATTAGTATATTTATGAATTCATGGAATGATATAAATTAATTAAGTAATCTAATGCTACTTCAATCTGAATATTTATGTGTTCTTGGAATGACATAAATAAATGAAGAAATAATGTTATTTACATTATTGTAAAGTAATAAATTAACTTGAAATTACTATTGAAACCAAAAGATGGTGTTCATAATTACTTTAGTTAAACATGTTTATGTTTCATTGTAAAGATATAAACATAAAGTCTTTTAATTGTTACAAGACTTATAATAAAGTAAGACGTTATCTTGTTATGTGTTTTAATTAAAACATATACATGAAGTCATTAAATTGTTAAATGACTTATAACGTATAGTGGGATTATAACAGTTTATGTTTTCTTGTAAATACATGGACATGAAGTGACTTTGTAAAAAGTACTTGTGTTATAAAGCATGTAATTGGCTTGAAAATTATTATACCATTAAAATGCATTAGTTGGTAAATAGACAAGTCAAAAGGAAATATGGTTATCTTAAATATTGTTAGATTGTCTTAGAATATTAATATTAATGAAATACCAAATGTTTATGGTATGTTCAATTAGGAAAATCAAACTCTTATTATATTGTTTGATTAAAGATAACTATGATTTCTTTTCTTCCAAAAGTTATCAAGGTTAAAATATTGAGTATGGCTTGAACATATTTAATAAAACTCCAACCTAGAAAATTAATAAGACATTATCATATGATGGAATGTGATGAATGTGATGAATTACATTAAGTCTTAAATTGAAGTTCTAAATTTGTTTAACTGCTTATGAAGAGGTTATTAACAAAGTAAAGTCAGGAACTGTCAATATGTATTTGTAATATCCCAAAAGAGAACATTGTATTGTTGCTTTATTTGCTAAGTATTTAAAGATAGTCTTTAAGTTACTAAAAACAAGTGGGAGTTTTGATCTTTAAAAGATAAAATTACAAGATACATAATCTTCTAAAATACACTAGTAAATATCAAGATGAAGTTTGACATTTGAATGTTAATGTAACACCCCGTCTTATAGACCGCAATATTGTCCGCTTTGCCCGAAGGCTCACGGCTTTGTTCTTGTGGCCCTCATGTGAAGACTTCCCGGCAAGTCACCCAAGCCAGTACTACTCTCACATGAGCACGCTTAACCGTATGGCCGATTAACCGTTCCACCACAAAACGCGTTGTGTCATATAAGGCGAATGTTAACATATATGTCCCAGCATCACTCCAAGTCACAGCCAATGTGGGATTTGCCTAGGGTATTACATTCACCCCCCGTAGGGATTCATCATCCCCGATGAAGTTTTCCCCACATCCCGAACGGCTTGGAGTGGCTCTGATACCAATCTGTCACACCCCCAAAATCGGGTCCAGCGGAAGCATACATGTAGTTGGGGTGTAACTCAATTGGTATTACAACACAAGTTCAAAAATGGTTTTCACTTCAATCATTTAGAATAAAATAGTTAAATCAAAAATATTGAATTTACATTGTTAAAAGTAGTGCGAAAGTAGGCCTTTAAAATAGTTAAAAACGGTCCCCATATAAATAATCAGAGTCTTCTATGACCATGCCATGCCCTGCCAAAACCTCCAGTAGCGTGCCATTGGTTAAAACCTGAAAATAAATGCTAAAGTGTCAACACGAGGTTGGTGAGTTCATAGAGTTTGCTTAACAATTAAAGCCTATAGAAAATGATCAAACAGCAAAGGCATCATAAAATCCACTCAGTTGCAAGTCCCGCCATAAGAGACTTGTAACCTGTGTGTTCACAACCCACTGCTAAAATAAATATGATTAAGACATGTATAAGTTCATCACAATAGTTAAACAATTAGTCGTGAGTCTACACTTCATCTCCGAAGACCTCACGTGTATGATGTATCAAAGCTAATGGACATCCAACAACTTAATTTGGAGCCACTAGATAGTCTCAATGATCATCCCTTTGATATCCTTTTGGTTTTGTGAATATTAGGAACCCATGACACCCTAAGAAGGTGTATAGTAAGATTAGACTAGCTTGTGGTGTATTGAAGTGGTTAAAACATAAACTAGAAACTAGAAAAGTAAGTTTTAACAACTATAAAATACCTACTGTCCCTATTTGTAAAACGTGGGAAATCCAGGGGGTTGGGTGTACTTTTTGGCCAAAGATTTAGAAAATACTTTCCGAGATGAAACTATGGCCGAAAGTTTGGATAAAAACGAGTTAATAACGAAGGAGATATGATTTTTCAAAGTTGAATGACGAAAACTATATTTTCTGAAAAATGCTTGCTGTCTCAGTTTTTCATGGACTGTTTCGAGGCATAAAACTTAATCTAGCCGTCCCGACTTATCAAAAATATGTTAATATGCCATCCCACGATTCCGGGGATATAAAGAACGTAGAAAACAAGCTTATAACGAAAAAGATACAAGCGTTTGAAATCCGACGAAACATATACACTTTTGACAGCTTTTGCTATAATAGAAATTACTAAGTGTTAAACACTATATTTTTCAAGTAACGACATGGAGAGCCAATTTTCTCATCGATCGAGGCGCGTACGATCAGAAGTTAAACAAGACGACATCTAGATATTGTTATAAGGTTTTCAAAAACGCCGAGCTTGAACACTAACACTTAACGTACTATATTTCACGACTAGTTTTGTGAAGCCGTTTGGACACATTTTCTAAGTTAAGAACAATGTTAAACTACGCAGGAAACTTTATATTTACTCATACAACAATAAACGATAAACGTTATTTTCAAAAACTACAAGTGGTATTGATAACGTACGTATACGCATGTGTGGCATTGTTTCATTTCTTACATTAGAATCATATCATTCATAATAGGTTGCGGTTAAGGAATCGAACCTATTTCTGATCAGTCACTAGCATTATTTTAGCTGTTGCATCAGGTGAGTCATAGCCCCTACTCTTTTCATACTTGTTTTAACTCTTTGGGGGAGATACATGCTCAACAACTTGCTTACTTGTACAAATACTCTTAAACATTTATACTTGATTGTGTTATACTGATTGGCATTATACTTGATTGCATACATACATGATTGTGATGAACTTATTTGCGTTATTCAATTCAGTAATCTTTTATACTTTGGGAAATGGCACCCAGTAATCTTTTATACTTTGGGAAATGGCACCCAGTAATCTTTTCCAGTGGCTCCAAATTAAGTTGTTGGATGTCCATTGAGACTTCCAGTGGCTCCAAATTAAGTTGTTGGATGACCATTGAGACTATCTAGTGGCTCCAAATTAAGTTGTTGGATGTCCATTAGCTTTGATACATCATACACGTGAGGTCTTCGGAGATGAAGTGTAGACTCACGACTAATTGTTTAACTATTGTGATGAACTTATACATGTCTTAATCATATTTATTTTAGCAGTGGGTTGTGAACACACAGGTTACAAGTCTCTTATGGCGGGACTTGCAACTGAGTGGATTTTATAATGCCTTTGCTGTTTGATCATTTTCTATAGGCTTTAATTGTTAAGCAAACTCTATGAACTCACCAACCTCGTGTTGATACTTTAGCATGTATTTTCAGGTTTTAACCAATGGCACGCTACTGGAGGTTTTGGCAGGGCATGGCATGGTCATAGAAGACTCTGATTATTCATATGGGGACCGTTTTTAACTATTTTAAAGGCCTACTTCCGCACTACTTTTAACAATGTAAATTCAATATTTTTGATTTAACTATTTTATTCTAAATGATTGAAGTGAAAACCATTTTTGAACTTGTGTTGTAATACCAATTGAGTTACACCCCAACTACATGTATGCTTCCGCTGGACCCGATTTTGGGGGTGTGACAGTTAAATCTCAACATGATAATAAAGTTTGACATTTAAATGTTAAATCTCAAGATGATGGAATTATCATTCATAGAATAGCAATATATCTCAGATATTTGATTAATATGCTGAGGGCTATGATTTACAGGATTATTGTAAACCTGATAATCATCATGATACATTACCAAATATGAAATTGGGTAAAGTACACATGCTATGAATGATTAAGATGCTGTCTATAAAGATAATTAATTTTAGAAACTTGGTTTATCTTAATAGTTTGACTAGAAAATGAAGATAAGTTTCTTCAAAGATAAAGTAACCTTTGTGGTTTAAATCTTTGTATAGAAATCATATGGACAATATTATGCACGTATTTAATGCATGTCTTATAACAAGATTATTAATCACACTTAAGCAATTAACTGTGATTGAATATTCTTTTCTAAGCACATTAATATATAAAGATTATGATTGTCACATTTATGAAATTGACAATGGAATATCAAAACTCTTTCTTGAGTGATTACTTGAGCGAGGACGATAAGTAATCAAAAGGAGTTTATGAATTCAAATAAATCTTTGGAAGTGTACAAATTAAGTGCAATAATCCATGGATGGATAAATGCATGCATCTAGAAGATTACTCTTATGTTTAATTATTAAATTCATATTTTGATTTATAATTGAAATAAGATAATTTCTAAGTATTTCTAAAAGCTAGTGGGAGTATTATGTTTAATTTCTATATCATATATGTTGTAAAACATATAAAAAGTAACATTTCATATAAGTTAAAAGTTAACTCTTAGTTTGGAATGAAACTTTACTTGTAAAATTTAGGAAATAAGACATACAACCTTGGAATGAATGTTTATTGTTGAAACATGTGCGGTAAATGAATCTAATATAACATGATATATTATTTAGAAAGTCCAAATAGATATGTATGACATGAATAAAATCTAAGTATGACTCAAAGATTTTTCATGAACATCATGTTTTGTTGTATCATGCTTGATTACAAGATGATTTGGCAATATTAATATCTAATTAAAAGGTTATTAGATAACTTGTGTAATATTCTAAAAAGAATATATATGATTATAGAATCACATCCTAAGTCTGGAACAGCTTCCAAATTCTATAGATGAGCAATTTTTCAATTGTTGTGAAAATTGTCATAGCCAACAAACTTGAAAGTTTGAAGGGCATCAAACATTACACAATAGATATTAATGTTTACCGGAAGGTTTTAAGAGCATATTGTTGTTAGTATACAATGATGCTAATGAAATTGAGATGACACTCAATACTAGTTATGGTAAGGATTTCATCCTTGGCTATTACTAGTTATGCTTAATAAGAGCATAGTTGCATTGTACATTAAGAGAATAAGAATACTTTAAACTTTAAAATGTTTAGAAGTTTGATTATCATAAATTGGTGGTTAAGGATGTCACACATTTTATGAAAGATAATATGACATTATCAAATAGTTGAGTATGCATATACAAAAACTTCAATAGTTGAATTCTTGAAATAAGTATTCTCAAAATTCCGATAGATCAAAGTTGGATGATTTATGTCTTGTCAACAAGTATGAATGTCATTACTTGAGACATAATTCATCAACAAGAGTTATCATGCATTGATCTATTTAGTATTTGGATAAGAGATGTTAAACAATTATTATAATAAAATACATGGTATGTCTAAATTATAATATATTGTATCCTATATTTGTATGTTTAAATCCATGAATAAAGGTTATTCTAAATTGTCCGTTGTCAGTTAATAATATGGGAATATTATTAAATCAAGACAAATATGAAGGTTGGTATAATATACTTAAAGTATATTGATGCGTAGTCATGCCATTTTAGATGATATTCAATGATACCGAATATAGGACTTATCCCAACTACATGATGTTACTTTATGGATTTTGTCATTAAGTAAATCATGAGAAGTTATCCTCAGACTTGAGATGCAAGATAAGTGTCATGAATGTAGTACATTTTTGTGGAACAACTTAACGCTATACGTAACTGGTAGTCATAAGGGTTGTTTTCGGAAGTGTTACAAAGTTTGTGGGTTTTGCTTGTAGTCAAGATAGAATTTGTTCATTCAAATTTATTTTTGGAGTTTAATACTACTGGGCCCCTCGTAGGGTTGGTAAGATGCATGTGCGGTCGCACCCAAGATCTCCCCTGAATATGTTCAAAAGATTTGGTAATCTTGATCAATCATAAACAACGAGAAACAGAATGGTTAATTAAGGAATGACTTTAATCCATATCCTTATTAACATGGTATTAAAAACAAAAAGATAATAATAATGAGAAATCATTAAAAGGTTTTTCCAGGAGTCTTACTCGAGATCGTACTAGAGGCATCGGCGTGTTGCAAGACGCTAACCGATGTGATTACACTATTAAAATATGTCCAAGTGGGAGCTGTTAGATTATGGACATTATTTTAGTAGTTGTATGTTAGGATCGAACTCGAGATCACGGGATTGCACACTTTACGTATGAAAAGTAAATGAATAATAATTATATATAAATGTTATATTAATTATTAGAACGTAAACACGTAATGATCGTTAACATTTAATGGAAAAGGCTAACGACCATTAGACGAATAAAAGGAAAGGGACTATAGATGAAAATTGGAATGTCAAGAAGGCTCTAGAACCCTTGTGGGTTGGTTAGGGTCGATTGGCTAAAGGTATCCCACATTGCTTGGTGAAGCTTTTGTTCCAAGTTTTCTATCCTATATAAACACACAAGGTTTCATTGTTTTCTCATAACTTGAACACATAATCTTGTGTGTTTTCTCTTCTCTTCTCCTTGCAATTTTTCGACACCCCATTAAAGTTTAAGGGAGACGAAACTTTGTATTCTCTAGTGTTTGTGCTCGCTTTACTTGCATAAACGTTTACTTGAAGTAGTACGTGTGTACAAGATCGTGAATCAAACACATTATTGTTTGTTTCTTGGATTTGTTCACATAAACACTAATTAGGGTTCTTGAGTTGAAGATTGCATTTGATTCTTGTTCGGGCTAGAATCACTACGGTATGTTTACTATTTATATTTGATTAATTAATTACATATTATATGGTCTTGTTATAATTGCTTCCGCTATGCTCTCTTGATGTGTTTGGTTTATTTTATATGATTGTCATGATATTATAATTCCAACATAATGTTAGGTGATTTTAATGTTACTATGAAAGTTGAGGAGCATTCTGCTAGAAGGTCTTATATTACGGGGATATGCAAGATTTGATTGTGTGAATGAGATAGAGATGGAAGATATTAGTAGTCAAGGTTTATTTCTTACTTGGTTAAAGTCACCAAAGAATCCAAACACTATTTCCATGAAAAAACTTGATAGAATCCCGATAAATGAGCATTTCATGAAGGTGTATAGAAGCATTTGGTCAGTTTATGCCATTTATTACATTTGACCACAGTGCTGCTATTTCAGTTATCCCCAAGTGTTTAAGAAAGAAGAGTAAAGCTTTTAGATTCACTCACTACATTGTTGATAAGAAGGAATTTTAACAGTGGAAGAAGTGTGGAATTTAGATGAGATGGGAATAATATGTACAGAGTAGTCAAGAAATTAAAGGCTCTTAAAGTTCCCATGAAGAAATGAATTGGTAGAATGATAATTTGTTTGAGAGGTTTGAATTGTGTAGAAGCAGACTTAAAGCTGCCCAAATGAAAATGGAAAATAATCCATATGATGATAAAATAAAGTTTGAAGAAGCAGAGTGTTTGGCTTCTGGAGGTTATAGATTATGAAGAAACACCCTTTTTTTAGAAGCCAAGATAGAGTGGATAAGTAATGGGGACAGAAATAGTAGATATTTTCACAAAGTGATTCAAAGCAATGGGGACATAAATAGTTTCTGAACCACTTTCAAAAGTTCCTTGGTCCTCATAAAAATGTGGAAAAACTTGAAGATTATAACTCGTTTAAGAATAAGCTGTCTGAAATCGAATCTTTGGGTATAATTAATGTTATGACTGACAAGGAACGTTCGATATTGGTGAAGCAAAAGCTCCAGGGCTTGACGGATTCACGTCTGAATTCTTTAAAAGTGCATGGAGTGTTATTGGAATGGATGTGTGTGTGCTGCTATCAAAGAATTATTTGGATCTGGAAAACTTCTTGGGGAAGTGAATGCTACTACTTTGGTGACTTTAGTTCCTCAGCCCAATAAGGTTTACAGGCCAATTGCATGTTGCAATTTCCTGTATAAATGTATTAGCAAAATACATACCAACATAATCAAAAGAAGTCTAAACAAACTAGTGAACTACAACCAAAGTGCATTTGTGCCTCGGAGGGTGATTCAAGACAACTTATTAATTGCTCAAGAGCTTTTAAAGGGGTAACAAATGGCCCTAGTAGATGTTCACTTAAGATTGACATAGCAAAGGCATATGATATAGTAAATTGGTCTTTTTTGGAAGATATTTTGGAGAAGTTTGGTTTTCATAAGAGAATGGTTGGGTGGATCATGACTATACAGTAGCATTCACTATTGGAGTCAATGGAGGTAGATATGGGTATTTTTTTAGTGGGAAAATTGGTTTTATGTTTGTAAAGATTTGGGGCAGTCTAAATCTTCTTCGTCTATACTTAAGATGTACATATGTTTTGGAAAGATTAATATAAATTCACCTTTTTCAAAAAAAAAAAAAAAAAAAAAAAAAAAAAAAAAAAAAAAAAATGGGAGAGGGCTGAGACAAGGGGATCCAATATATCTGTTTTCACTTGTAATAAAGGTTATATCTTTAATGCTAGCTAGAAAGGTTGAGGAAAGTAAGACCTTCAAATTTTACAAAGGTTGTAAAGAATTATAGCTTACTCATTTATCATTTGTTGATGATCTGCTAGTGTTCATCCATGGTGATGTTAACTTCATTAGCTGAAAAGTAGGAGTTTCTGGGAGATAAATGAAGAAAAAGGAGACAGCTGTACTTAGAGAGCTTTGTTAGAATTGAGGAGTAAAATGAGACCATATATTTTTCATGTAGTGGGAAATGGGTAGAGTGTTTCTATGTGGCATATAGTTGGAGTGAGTATAGGAACTTAAAGAAATTTGTTTAAAAAAGAAAGTTGTATGATGCCAGAATAGCAGATGACTGTTGTGTTGCTATAACAAATGGAAATGATCAGAAGATTAGATGAAAGATTTAGTTGGGTTGAGAGATTTACAGGTTCCTGCATTAATAAATGACAAAATGGATAATGTGAAATGGAAGAGTAATATTGGACAGTTGATGGAATTCTCAATGAAAACAGTATGAAGGGATTTGGAAACAGGAGTGAACAATGTAAAGTGTTGGAAAATGATATGGTTTTTACAATGTAATCCAAGGTTTGCTTTTATATTATGGATGGTAGTCAAAGGAAAATTGACCACACGAGATTAGATGATGAAGTGGAATAAGAATACATTATTGTGCCCACTGTGTAGTAAGTGTAATAATTCTCATAGTCATTTGTTTTTTTAAGTGTGAGTTTTCAAGGAAGATTTGGGATGGAGTTAAATGTAACATGAATGTAAACAGAATGCCTGATGAATGGATGGATATTGTGAATGTGATAGCTGAACTGCCATGTTCAAATGCTATAAGAAGTGTGCTAAGAAGAATAATATTGCGCACCACTGTTTACTATATATGGAAGGAAAGGGATACTAGATTGTTTGCTAATGAAAAGATGAATGCAGAAGTTGTTCTGCATAATATTAAAGAGAATATTAGACTGCAACTTAAGGCCATGAATTTAAGAGATTCAATCCAAGTGAGCAAAGTATCTATTGAATGGAATGTGAAGATGAAAGTTCAGAAGAATTTGTGAAATGATGTTTTGGGTGTTTGTATTTGGCAGTTTAGAATATAAAAGGGTTGTTTGGTAATAGATGGTTTTGAGCAGTTGCCAAATACCATGGTGATGAAATCTATGTAAAATGGAAAGTAATTACCATAATGTAGTGTCCTACTCAGTGTATGGGTTAGTATCATGTGACATATTCAGAAAGGTTGAATATTGTCTATCTGGTCTGATATGACTTGTAGAGGTGAGTTTTAAGTTGCATTGCATGTTGGATTGTATCTAACTCTTTTTTTTTGAAAGTTCATTTCAGTGAACGGCCTTGTACCGTGTCTACTTGAATCCTATATATGTTGAATAGTCAGTCATTTTATAGTAGGCCTTGGTAAGGTAACTATAAGTCATGTCTGTATTACTCAATGTATTAGGAGTTAAGTATGGCATAAAGTAGGTTTCTCACTGAGAAGGGTAAATGGACTTGGTGGGCAATGCATGATGATAGGAATTAACAGGTGTGCAAGATGAACCTTCTTAGTCCTATCAATGTATTGCCATTGGAAGTATGGATGGTTTCTCACTGACTAATGAGGCATGGTTTATTTAGAAGTTAATTCATATAAGTGAGGATGCAGTTGCTTGTATGTGCTTGGCCTTTAATGAATTGCAGGAAATGTAGTTAGTTCAGCAGTGTCTTCTAGTCATGAGTTTTGGAAAATGGCTATAACCCACAGGATGATGCCTTACAATGATTTTTATAGGTCATTTAAATGAAGAGGAAGCAATTTAATTATCTAATTAGGACTTGTTAAAGAATGTAGTCATAACGTTATGGTCTTGGTGAATTATGGTGAATATGGACTGTTTGGGATTTCAGAAGTATAGAGTGTTTCTGCTGTATTGTTTCTTCTATGTTGTATTTCAGTTTTGAATGTTTTGCAGAATGTAGTCCAATAAGGAAAATGGTATGTCCATCCTTTCCTTCTTAATTTGTTTGTATAGTTTGATGTGCTAATATATATTTACCATTTTCATCAAAAAAATATTCACTGCCTTGATACTATTAGATTTGACAACCAACTTTAAATCATTAAAGGCACATTCGGACAATACATTATCATCTTTGGTTACCAAAAATAAATAAGCTTTCTTACAACAATTATCTTTCCATGGTGCTAAAGACTTCCCAAACTTTTCATCATTAGTCATGATGTTGACGTTATCGTGCTCCTCTTCAGATAAGAACGGGATTACGTATCTTTCAAGATTCTCTTTCATGGCTGCCGTCACTTCTTCTGTGTCAAATACCAATGTTGTGAGATAGAAAAAACCGCGCTTATCGACTAAAATACTAAAGCACACCAAATCTGAAGTGTTCTACGTCTACCAACAGTCAAATGGAAGACATAATAAAAATTGACACAATACTTATTTTATATTCGAAACAACAAATGTAGACCATTTAACAATTAGCATTATCTTATATATACAAATCTTGATCCTCACATATTATTGTTCGTAAGCTTTTAACAATAGGATAATTGTTTCAAAATGTAACGAACTTGTCACATTTTACAATGTTGTGTATGTATTTTTTTAATTTTACTAAACAATGCGAGGAATTGCCTAATCCGTCTATTGTGTGTAATGGTTAAGGTTGCCTTTTTTTTTTCAGACGTGGCATGGTTGACTAACGTTGACCACGTTTTTTTTGCTTAAGTGTCACCTTTAACCCATGTTGACCCGTTTTATTTTGAAAATGCCCGTTATATTTACAAGTTCATGTTATATGCTAGTTTCAAAGAGCCATTTAACCCATTTTGTCCGCTTAACAAACACCTCTTTCTCAACTTCACTCCACTGCGTTAAAAAAAAAAAACAACAAAAAAAAAAAAAAAAGAAAAAGAAAAAAAAAAACAACAAAAACCTTCACTCCACCACCCAGCAGCACCACCAGCACCACCAGCACCACCACTACCAACCACTTCCCCAAGGCCGTCCCATGAATTTATGAAATTTTTTAGGGCCCTGGACGAAATTAAATAATGAGGTCTTTTGATAAGTAATACTATATATAAAGTGTCACCATTTATGAGATATAATGCAATTAGTTAGCTAAATGAATAATCATTTAAATACTTTTTTCTTTGTGAAAAATATGCATACACATGCATATAATTATTAATGGGATAAATTTTCACGCCCTTAAAAATTTTGGGACCCTGTGTGGTCGCTCACCTTGCACTTCCCGCATGCCCTACCACCACTTCAGCATCACCGTCATCCCTATATACTTTTTTTGTTAGGTAAGATGCAAAAACAAAAAACAAAAAAACAATATACAAACAAGTGATCCATTTTTCTTTTTTAACAAAAAACCAGCAACCTTCTCCAAAATAAGAACCATTAAACCCGCCACTACCCTCTCCAAAATTTCTTTAAGCTACCCTATCTAATTTATGATCACGGTGACAAAATTTTAGGCGAAAATCAGAATTCTTATGAAACAAAAAACTATATCCAAAAAACTTAGAATCATTACAGATCAAAACATAAATCTAAAAATTCGTTTCCTTTCAACATCAAAATCCAAAATTCACTCTAAAAAACAAGCCATATGCGAATCTGAACTTGTATGAAAAAAGTTGAAGACATGATGGTTTTAGATATGAAGCAGTTGTTATTGTGATTGGATATGATGTTTTTGGTTTGAGTCACTTTTAGTATATGATTTTAAAGGTTTTTGATTGAATAAAGTTTAATGGGTTTTTTATATTGAGTTTAATGGGTTTTTTATTTTGATTATAGTGGTTTTTGATCTAAGTGTGTTTAAAGTTGTGTAATTGCGTATGTGTTTGATTTGTAAAAGTAGAGTAGGAAAAATGTGAATATTTGTTTATGTTAGTGTTTAAATGAAGATAAAGAGGATGTAGAAAAATTTGAAAGAAGATGATAGTAATACACAGAAGAGGAAGTAGCTATGGTTTCTTGGCAATATAATGGGTCAACGTGGGTCAAAGTGCCGCAAAAAAAAAAAAAAAAAAAAAAAAAAAAGGTCAACATGGGTTAAAGGTGACACCTAAGAAAAAAAAGTTAGTCAACAATGCTATGTCGGCAATAAAAGGGGAAACCTTAACGATTATTAGTAAATTCTACCCATTGTTTAGTAAAATTAAAAGAAACATACACAACATTATAAAACATGATAAGTTCGTTACATTTTAAAACAATTATCCCTTTAACAATTAGCACCCCTTAAACAATTTCATAAACACCCTAATCTAAACGTGGCTCAATAAATTATTTAAAGGATAATCACCAAAATAGATCAGGAAACCATGATAAATTCGGTTCCTGCTCTCAGATTGGAAAATGTCTTTTTTAGACTGGGCAACCGATGAAGTGTCACTTTCTGCAAGTGACAAGTGTTGATTGTCTGTCAGGTTTTTGGGCAGTCTGTTAGTTTTTTTGGCAACAACCGCCAATTTTTGGGCAACTGGGGGCATTTATCATCATGTGGGTCGAGTTGCCCAGTTGCCCTATCTAAAAAATATATTTTTGAATCTGGGGTAGGAACCGAATTCACCATTATTGCCCGGTCTATTTTAGTGATTATCCCATTATTTAAAAAGCTTTCAACATGTAACCCTTAACTCTTATCTAATGCAAAAAAAAAAAAAAAAAAAAAAAAAAAAAAAAAAAAAAAAAAACCCTTAACTCTTATCTAATGAAAAAAAAGTTATATTTTCATCGTAATCTAACTCTTACGTAAACAAATAAGATATATATTTATAAGTTGTGTAGCATTTTTTTGAATAAGATGGAAACGAGCCTAATATCACATGGATTTTCCTGTGGGTCCATAAGTACTTTTTGTGTACTTTTTACTTTCTTAATGCCCTTAAGGCACAAGATAGGAAAAACTCATATCACATTAGTTTACGATTTTACAAGACGCAAAAGATTATATAAAAATAGAATAGATTAAATAATTTGTTAAAAAAACTTTGGTTTGTTAAATATAATAGTTGTTTGAGAATAGTAGAAAGTTTGATAAGTATTTTTCTTATGCAAAAAATACTCTTATTATCCATTAATAACGAAAATATTTGCAAATAACTAAAATATATAAGTATATATGAAAAATATCAAATAAAAAAAATAGATATCCGTGAGAAAGATATAAATGATTTTTTTTGTAAGATCTTAAAAAATTTCAAAAGAATTCAACAAGATTGCGCGGGGTATTTTGTCTATAAAAAATTGTGAAAGAACTTTTTCTGATATTGAATTTTTATACGTTATTTAATGAAAAAGAACGAAAATTTGATGCATAATTTTTTTTTGATGCACAAGATTTTCAACGTGTTATATTTTGATGCATAATATTATTTTGATGCAAAAAGTCAAAAAAAAGGTGAATAAAAAATAAACTTTTAATGCGAAAAAAGCAATTTCATATGCAAACGTTTTTTTTATAATATTTTTCGATAAAAGTATCCACTTTTAGAAAAACTTCCTTCATAAATTTATTATGCATCAACATATCCGATCTTATATATGTAATTATTTTGGAAATTTTCAAGAACTTTAAAAAATAAAATTATTGCGTCATCCTCTCAAATATTTTTCTTTTTATTTTAACCTTACCCATATGTAAGTTTAAAGCTACACGCAAATAACAATTAACCATAACGATTCATGTGATTAAGAACCTCACCGCATCGCTCGAGTATACGCTACTCATCATCAGCGTGTGGGAAAAATTTTGTAAAGTGTAGGTGAATCTAGTATTTTTCATCTTGAAATAACAAAAACAGTTAAGTACTGTTCCTCTTAATGTAGGCATGCATGTAGTCAAAATAGTGATGATTAAGATATTGATTTTATGTAGTATTTTTCAACAATATTTTGTTCAAACATTAAGGTTGAAAAGTCAAACGAGCCACCACATGTAGAAATGAGAAGCCTGTGTTCAAAGATTGCAAATGTCATGGTTTATTAATTAAGCTACTTTAAAAATTTTGCTAAGCTGTGCTTTAAAGCATAAGTTAAGTACATTAAAAAGTATAGAAAAGTACTTATATGCACACAAAAATACAAAAAAATGTACTTTTACGTGACTCCTTGAATCCTTTTCAATAAGCCTTATAGCACTCTTTGTGTGCTTAACATGTGCTCCTAAGGCACAAGTTGAAAGGAAAAAAAAAGAAAAAAAAAAAAAAAAAAAAAAACTCTATTTATAAACTATGTTGGTTAAATCTTATTATTGTTATCCTATATGTAAAATTGATCATGAAATTTTCTTGAAGTCTATGGAATTATACTTTGTATATATGTTTCTAACAAAAATTAATATATACATAAATCGGTTAAACATCTAAAAAACAATATAAATATATAATACAATTTGCAAGGAAGATATGGAAAAGAGATTATTCTCCTAAAATCATTCAACTTGGACTCGCAACTCTAAATTCTCCCACGTTGCATGAGCTTTGATTTTCTGCTTCCTAGCTAGTCAACAAATCTAACCCATTTTTTCAAAATTTTTTGCCTATAAATTTCATCCCACTTTTGCACATAAACCACAAGCAAACATTACTCGCTAGTCACTGATTTCTCTCCTCATACACAAATTTCAAATATGGCTAAAGTCCTTGCGTACCAAAATCTTTTAACCCTTTTCGTGTTACTCAACTCGACCTTCTTAATAAGTGCACGGCCATTAAACATTATGAATACAGTGGCTTCTCCTGACAAGAATAATAATGTTCTTGATCATTTTTCTTTGGGATCCATTTTAGATGCAGGACCAAGTCCCGGCATAGGACATGGGGTCGAAGACAAGGCCACACTTGGAGGTATCAAGGCTGGGCCTAGTCCTGGGATCGGACATGGGTATGCATTGGGAGGAATCAAAGATGCACCAAGCCATGCAACGGGACATGAGTTCATGAGTATTCAGACTTTGGGTGGAATCAAAGATGGACCGAGTCCTGGAATAGGGCATAGGTTTGTAACTGCTCCAGCGCTTGGAGAACTTAAAAAGTCTGGTCCAAGCCCTGGTGCTGGTCACTAGTTCGGTGGATTGTTCCTCAACATTGTTGGGCAGGCAAATGACAAACAATAATCATGGTTATTTTTTAGCATTCAGAATATACATTCGTTATAGGTAGCGAACATTGATTCACATCCAGTTATTCAAAATCCTTAGTATTCGTTGATTAAAAATATTACTTTTTTTATTTCATTGTTGTAATTTGTGTTCATGTTCTAAACTTCTAATGATCCCAATGTTTGGTTTGAATGATGAATATTCAAAACAGTTTCTCAATATGCATACTGTCTTAATTTTTATACAGAATTAAATCAAAGTCTTAATTGTTAATAAATAATACTAGTAAGTGATAAGACAATTAGTCTTCACTAAATCATGACTCATGCATGATATGTCATGCTTCAATATTGTGGAAAATTTTCCAAACATTTGTTACGTCCTAAAACAAAACATCTGTAACATAAGATCTCGTAAGCATTTCTTCCATATAATTGGAATGCAAACTATCAAACTCTCTCCTTTTTTACCAACCCAACACAACTAGCAAGACCAATGCTATTCATTTCTACTTTAACTGACCTTGCAGTTGAATTGCTTCCCAATTCAATACAAAATTTCCAGAGAAATTTAAGAAGAGGGTTATGCAACAAATAATAAAAAGAAAATTTATCGAAAAAAAGAAAAAATATAGTTTACCTCGGGTGGTGACGGTCGGATGTTTTTCCATTGAGACGGTAAGAACCCCATAAAAGAATGATATTTCTATAGTCGGGGTAACACTAGCATCAGCGGGCGGAACCAAAAAGTTATGGTTGAGGGGACAAACTTTAATAGTTTTTATAAACTACACTACAAATTGGTTAGTTGGACGGGCAAATCACAAAAATATCCGGATATTTTAAAAAAATTACACTATAATTTTTTTCACTAGGGGGCACATGCACACCCTGCCCCCTCCTGTGCAATGAGGTACCTTCGCTCATCTCTTTGAGTATGATAATGAGAAGGGTTTATTGTGGTAGATGATAAAGGATGAGAACTCCATATGTGAAATGGTGAAGGAGACCATATGAGCTTACTCTAATTATTCCACATATCATCTAGTTTATATAAGAGAGAATTAGGGTAAAAGAAGGGAGATAAAAGTATGTGGGCCTATCCATTATTTGGGCCATTATCTAGTAATATCCTAGCCCGGAACTCTATGTATATATTGCTATATATCATCAAACCTTCCGGCCTAAACACTTTCTTTGCTCTAGAAAATCAAATCATGTTAAAATAATAGCACAACAAACAAAGATGTTATTTATGAGATCATGTAATACCCCATCTAAACCAAACAACCTCAAAATCTCAAACACATGATTAAAATACCATGCTTGCCGTTGTATATGATGATTGGATTATAATGTACAACAACAACAACAACAACATACCCAATCCCGCCTAGGCGGGGTATGGGGGAGGTGGGATGTAGACAGATCCTACCCCTACCCCAGGGAACCCTGCAGGTAGAGAGACTGCTTCCAGAAAGACCTCCGGCAAGTGTGTGCAAAGTGTGCTCGAAGTAAATAAAACGAGAAATAGAATGCAAAACAAGGAAAAGCAAAAAAGCAAAAAAAACAAACAGAGCAAAACAAACAGATAGGCAATACGACACACCATGCATATAAGCAAACATAAAAGCAAACCGACACAACAAGTAAAGGAGCAAACAAAGCAAAACGACAAGACAACCAAGACAAAACAACCAGAACAAAAACCACCTAGATAAGCGCCGGCAAATAAGGGAGCGAGGGGGACACAAGACCAAGGCCAAACCAAGCAGCTAAGACCAAAGAGGGCAACGCAAAGGGCCTAAAGCTAAGGCAAAGCAAAAAGAGCAAACAAAAGGCACAGGCAAAGGGCCTAAAGCCTAAAGGCACAACAAAGGCAAAAACACAGCACTAGCCGAGGCAAAGCAAAAGGAAATGCTTGTTGTGTATGAGTCAAGTATGAACCGAAATCAACATCATGAATTGATTGTTTCTCCTGAAAATGATGTGCATGGGCATTGCATTTGATTTGAACGCCACATCATTTCCATGATCTCATAGTAATGACAGGTTAAGACCTGGTCATATGGATATGATCTAGGTTAGTAAGGATATGAAGATTGTGATAAGTGTGGAGATACGTAGACAATGATTTCTTGCATGTCCATATGAACGGGTATGTAATGTGTGTATTACTCCACTGTAAAGGTGACTCATACTACGATGTGTAACGGCCTTCAATAATGGACCAATGGTGTTTGATCACACTCGAGCATACTAATCACGTTCTGGTTTTATTTGAAAACAAGTACGTTGATGCCATATCGATGGTGGCAGGGAGTTTTTGCATGTCCATATGAACGTATATGTAATGTGTGTATTACTCCACTGCAAAGGTGACTCATACTACGATGTGTAACGGCCTTCAATAATGGACCAATGGTGTTTGATCACACTCGAGCATACTAATCACGTTCTGGTTTTATTTAAAAACAAGTACGTTGATGCCATATCGATGATGGCAGGGAGTTTTTGGCGACAAACCTTAACCACCTAACTATCACGATCAACTCCTCCTAAACCTGATCTTTGATCTTCCAACTAATAACTAAGGTCGGTAATAGTCACTGTTTAATCCTTGTGATTAATTTTTTGGTTGTTACTAGACTGAATAATTAGTTCTCGATCATTATCAATTTAGGTTTTCGACTTCTTCGGTTTAGGGTTTATATGTTATTCGTTGCTGAATCTTTGACGTCATATACTACATTAATTGCTGAGATATTCATTGTTTTGTCGAATTAGGGTTTCAAACATAACTTGATATCCATTAAATAAAAAAAAATTCTGGTTGTTGTTCGTGGTTGCCTAACAATTATTGTTAGGGTTTTGTTTTGTTCGCAAACATTGATGTCTTCTTTATTGTTGGGTCTATCATGTTGGAATCTGGACAGAACTTGGGGTACGAGTGATTTTGGGTTTCGTTTAATGGTTTAATCATGAGTCTTGGGTTTCTGGATTCAGGAGGGAGAGGGGGCGTAAGAAGGATAAGACAAACGAGATGAGTGCTTCAAATGTGAACGTAGCTTATACAGAGGTAGCGTTGACTGTGAATAAAAGTGGTGCACGATTGGGATCGTTCCCAAGCTTGTCATAGGCATTTGGTAGCCCTAATCATTCATCTTTGGCTGCTAAGATTTTTGATATGGAGAGTCAAATGCTAGAAGGAAAACTCGTGTTATTGTGTGATGATAGGAAACCACTGAAACCTAATAAATTAACTCGAGTAGAATCATCACCTCATGAACATGCTGTTGATCTTGACTCTAGTACTATGCATTTTGAGGTCCTAAAATCATGTGTGCGAGGGGCTGTAGTAACGCATGATGCTGATATTGAAGTTAACTCGCTGAACATGAATACATTAATTAGTACAGAGCCTTCTTGTGATACTAGACAGGTCCCAAACAATGGTCAAGAGGATTTAAAGGTTGTTAATGACTCACAAGGTTGAGGTTGAGGACGAGCAGGTGGGAATTGGGGCAAAGTAATCTGCTCTTTTCTCGTTTACGAGCTTGATCCATCCTGAATCAAGCAAACGGTTGGTGAACTTTCATACAATGGAAGTGGGTTTACCAACTGGTGAAAATGCTGAAGTTCAAATCCCGTTTTCATCAGTTTTGTAGGCGACTTCTAGATATGAACACTCGTTATTTGATTATTTTCTTGGAAAAAGAATAGCATTTCCTGTTGTGGAACAATATGTGAAGAATGTGTGGAAGAAGTTTGGTATTGTCAAAACAATGATGAATTTGAAAGGCTTTCTTCTTTTTCAAATTGGCATAGGAAGGTAAGGATGTGGTTTTGGTAAACCGACCGTGGTTTATCTGTAACGCTCCAGTTATTCTTAAGAAGTGGTCTCCTAACGAGTTTTTATTAAAAGAAGAGCTAAAATCGGTTCTGGTGTACGTACAATTGTATGAAGTTCATGTTGATAAGGCGAAAAGTGTACTGCTTTTAAGGGTTCATTTAAGCCCGAATTCGTGATTATTTGATCAATTACTGTCCTAAATCATTCCTTTTGTCATTTTAGGTACTTTTGAGGAGAAATCTGGAAAAGGAAGTATTTTGGACGTTTTTGGAGCATAAAAGTGAAGAAAACGGCAAAGTCTCAAAATCCTTGCTGGGAACAGTACCTGACGACGCCAAGGCTTCACACATAACGGCGTCAAGCTTGGCAAGGCCGTCAGAACATTTTTAGTGTAATTGACCTGACGGCGTCACCAAGGCCGTCAGGGTCAAAATGCAAGTGACGGCCCAGAGCTCAATCTCTACATGAAGGCGTCAAGACTGGATCTAGGTTATACGACTCTTAACTTGGCGGTGAGTTGATGGCGTCAGAGGTTACAACGTGACGGCGTCAAGATTTATTCTCTATATATATTTTTCCAATTTTTCATTGTAATGTGTGGAACATTAGGAGGAACTTTACTACAAACCCTAGGTCGAATTTTCATCATATTGTAGGGGTTTTAAACCCTTTTTTCATCCATGTTTGAATAAAGATAAGTCTTCCAATAATCATTCAATATGTTTATGTGTTGTTTGGTTCTATCTTATACTTGTCTTTATTTTAACATGTTAGGCTAGGTTTTTATTGTGTTTGCTTAGATGTAGTGAAACCTAGATGTTGATTATTTGTTGATGGTTTGTTTATAATTGTTGTAGATGATTGTATTCGATGTTATGCTTAATAAAACTGGCAGACTTCCATTGGTAACTTGCTTGAACGTTTTAAGAAACATGATCGGAGGTGTACTACGATTTTTTTGTTGTATTTTATGCATAAGTGAATTCTAATGATCCCATGTTAGGAGCTTTTAGTCGGCTCGACATAGGAGTGAAGTAGGAGCTTATAGAGTTAGGGAATATTGTACACGGCCCTACGACTAGTATTAAGGAATATAACCCGTCATCCATGCAATTGTAACAAGCTTATCAACCGGTAAAAGATATCTAGGGAGTAATGAAATCTAAGTAAACACATCTTTTCTCATTATTGTTTCCACCACATAATTATATTAGTTTAATTTCATTTCTTTTTATTTTATTTTGATTGCATCTGTAGTTTATTGGGTTAGTTGACTAGCAACTAATTCCGCCCACTCCTTCAAAACCCGAGATTTTACTTGCTTTCATAAAATATAAAAAATTCAAAAAGAATCATCCCTCACCTCTAGACCTAGTTTAGTAGGCTTTCTAATCCTAGCGACACTATTCCTAAGTTGAACGATCAATCCCCCGGTACTTGTCACTATACTATACTACAACGATCAGGTACACTGCCTGGCGGGGATTGCAAACTTCTCAAGATCCCTTGAGAGGTAAAACCTGTTGCAAGGGCGTAATCCCGTGTATCACATGTGACAACATTTACTGAGGATGGGGTGAGTTTTATAGCAACTAGATTGGGTACACCAATCATGCTTGATTCTTATACGAGCACAATGTGAATAGACTCATGGGTTTGATTGGATTTTACATGTGCTTTAATTGACCGTCCTCTTAAAGATACTATGGTCATTGCTATTCCTTATGTGGAGGGTTTAGGTTCTTATTTGCATACAATCAAGGTGGAATATGAGTGGAAACTGTCAAGATGCTGTAGTTGTTCGATTTTAATTCACGATGACAGCCAGTGCCCTAAAACTATTAGGGCAACTGTGGGTGCTGATTTGATAAAGCAAAGTGGTCCAACTACTGTGAAGAATGTTGCTGCTCAAAATGATGGCTTCAAAGCAGTGAAAAACCGTAGACAAAATAGTAAGCAACAAGATAAGTCAACGGGGTTTTAAACCTAAAAGCACATTCATGTATTGTCCTGTATCTACTCCTAGTGCTTCTGGGACGTCCAACAAGCAAGAAAGTGTGAAAAATAATGGGGCCTTGATATCCAAGAGTAATACTACTAATAATGGGTCCTCGGCTTCTAGCAACAAGGCACTTGGGAATTCGGATGATATTAATCTTGTTTTTCCGAGGAATTCGTTTGCAACTTTGAATGAACATGACAAGGTTTTTGAGAATATGGATACTTCGAAGGTGGAAATCGAGGGTAATACTGCTAAGGATGTAACAATGGCTACATAAAAGAGTGATAGTGATGTTGAGGATGTATACGAAGAGACGACTAATTTCATGACTTCCTCATCAAATTAGTTGTTGGAGGTGCAAATGATGCATGGTTATTTGAGGATGAAAATTATGACATGTATGGTGATTATCATAATGAAGTCTTAACTGAAGAGCAGCTGGCATTCTGTGAGGCGCTTGACATTAGGGGTGACAATTCGGGTCGGGTTCGGGTTGGCGGGTCAGAAAACCCCAACCCGAACCTGGCCCATTTAAATCATCGGGTTAGCTACCTTAACCCTAACCTGTTTACACGTAACCCGAACCTGACCCATTTAACCCGTATATATACTTGGGTTGACGGGTTAAATAAGTTACACGGGTTGAATATTTTAAACGGGTTTCGGGTTGACCCATTTTAACTTGTTTTATATACAAAAGTTAGCACATTACACGAGTTAAATGGGTTAGCTGGTCGACCCGTTTAACTAATTTAACCCGTATAATTAAATATATATAATTTTTAATTTAAGAAAAAACATCTTAAACGGGTTGGCTGGTCAACCCGTTTATTTTATTCCCAACCCGAACCTGACCTGTTTAATAAATGGGTTAGATATGTCGACCCAAACCTAACCCGAAATCTATTTAGCTCAACCCGAACCTATTAATTTTCGTGTCGGGTCAAAAATTGCCACCCCTACTCGACAGTAATCTTCGAGGTCAATTAAGACGATAGTTATATTTGGTGTTTTTGTGAGTCAAATGTAATTTAGTGTTTAGTGGTTGTTTCCTTTATAGGAGTAGAGTTGTCTTGTTATGTATGCTTTACCGTTTATATAACAGACAGAAACATGAGACTCACTTATATCTTTTGTACTTAAATATTTTTTTGAGTGATATTTTCTCCGGGTTAAAACCCTTTGGCAAAAAAAAATGACGTGTCATAAAATTTGGGGCTTAAATCGTTGATTTGCTGGTTTTGTATATAGTTGAAACGACACATAACTCACCAGTCACCATCATCAAATGCAACAAAAACTTTCAAAGAAATTTATAAATGGTTATCTGAATAAATATTAAAGCAAACTATCTCTGGTGACAAAAGCACCCATTTTCAAAAAGACCAAGGTTGTTTATTGGTTCAATATTTCGGTTCCCTGGTTTATTTAGTACTCCTTTCGTCCTTAAATAAATATCCAGTTTGATTTTTCAGAGTCAAACAAGTTTATATTTTGTGTGTATTATATAATACATGATTAAAAAATCATATCATTAAAAAATACACTTAAAACCCAATCCATTTACATATTTTGTATCAAATATTATATGACACATAAAAATATTTAAGGTCAAAGTTGAACCAGTTTGACTTTGAAAAATCAAACTGAACATTTATTTAGGAACGGCAGTAGTATTATTTTCGTCTCAAAATTATTCTCAAATCTTAAAAGTCACACAGTTTAATAAAAATAAGACTACTTTTTGACTAATCAAATAAAATATACACACACTAAACTTTCTTTTTATTAATTAAAAAGAAAAGTTGACAATTATTTTAAACATCCCAAAAGAAAAATATTGATTATAATTTTGAGACGGAGGGCGCATATGTTTCTCGGTTTTTAACCAAATCAATTAAAATGTGGTTCAAACTAAACGAAAAAAAAAAGAAATTGAATTCTATTTTGACTTAATGCGGACACTTTTAGTTTTATTACTTAATATTTTTAGTCATCTTTCTCTATTAAGCCGCAAACAAACAAATTTCATATGATTTGATTAATTCATTTTTTTCTTCTTCATATTAAGTCAATTAAGTCGAATTCAAACAACACTTAAATCTGACTACCAAATCTTACTATTAAAAGGTGGCAAGAAAGTATGAACGTGAATCAAATAATGTTATTTGTTTTTGTTAAATTGTCTGAATGATTTTAATTTGTAAAATTTATATTTAAATCATCGCATTGTGATGAATAAGTAACTTCTCTGAACATTAACCAAACATTTTTATCATACGTTTAACATAGTCAATAATGCATTATATAAATACATATAAATTTAAGATAATAAAACACTATTACATATCATAAGAGGTGATAAGAGAAAATAAGACAAGTCCCTCAACTATTATTATGTTTGACCGCGTCAAATTCGAAAAGGAAAAAAAAAATAAACAACTCGAGATGTGACCACGTTTGACTGACTAAGAGGTAAAAAAGCTAGTAAAACATTTAAAAAAAAAAAAAAAAAAAAAAAAAAAAAAAAAAAAAAAGAAAAAACGCCCTTATATTTCAAGTTAACTTATAATGGTTACCTATATTTAGTTTTTGATGACGTATATTCCGCACTCGGGTCATGAACCCGACCAATGGACACTACTAATATCTAAGCCCATCACGCATGGGCTATCATGATCAAGATTTGGGCCTACAAAGGCCCAAATTCGAATCTACTATTTACGGTTTTGATATAAGATCTCTTATTTATGGGATAATGATCAAGGGACCGTATTAATAGGGATACGCCGAAGAGTAAGGAACACGAAACCAACAAGGTTTCCATGTGTATATAAAGGGCATCTCGGCCCTCATTAAGGTATCATCTAACAACCCTAACTCTTCATTAAAACCCTAAACCGATTACTTACTCTCACGCCGGAGGATAATCGTAGGAGACAATCCCACGATAAGCCTAACGGTGTTGTTTGCTCTCTTAGTGAGCAGGTCCCAAGCATTAAGACTTGATACGGGAACCGGAGTCCAAAACAAGGAACGCCCAACTTTTGTATCAACAAGTGGCGCCATCCGTGGGACCACACACTAAGAACTAGAATGACGAAGCACGGAAATGTAAACCAGCGGACTCTGCAGGTGAAGAAAACATATGGTGACCTACAGGGGAAGAAGCAGCAAAGTGATTCAACCTCTAAGCAGGCCTCTAGAACAACCAGTGCGCCCAGGCACCAAGGATCAGGCTCAGATCTGATCTTTCCAACGGTAGAACTGCCCACAGGGACTACCCAAGCCACTACGACAACCACTAGCACAGAAGATCTACAGAGCACTCCTTTCATCACCCCCACCAAATAGTGCCAGAAACAGACCCCACCGAGCCGCCACGTGCGCCTAACCGAGACAAGGGTCCTGATTTGGAAACAGACATCCTCGCGCTAGAAGGAGTCGCGCCTGAACTAGCGCCAAGAGATTTCGTGTCTCAAAACTACGAAACCTTGGCTTCCCTTTGCAAGAAGAAACGAAAAAGAGGTCAAGTCAGAGCCTGCAAGCCCGGCTCAACTTCAGCCCTGAGTACGAAGCATCTCCACCGCGTCACCAAAAGGATAGACGCGAGAAGGATAACCGCCGACTCCCAGTGTTTACTAGGGTCGGCAAGAAAGTTGTGGATGATGAAGTAGCCGACTTACAGTACCTGGAAGAGCATGAAGACGATAGATGGTGTACCAATGTCCACACTAGGCTTGGTAGTCGAAGGGTTCATGATAGACTTGGGCAACAGCGTTCCCCAAGCGAAAGCCCTCCAAGGTTTGGTAGTCGAAGGGTTCATGATAGACTTGGGCGACATCGCTCCCCAAGCGAAAGCCCTTCAAGCTCGGATTTCGAGGAAAGTTGACGCAAGCGCCGCAAAATAGTAAGCTCGTCCTTAAGTGACTCCTCGGACAACGAGGACAAAGAAACAGGACACTGGAAGTCCAAGAGAAGATATCGCGATGAGGAGGACGAAGATATGTCCCGTTCCTGGCGCCGCCAAAAGACTTACGCATTCACTCGGCGCATCAGTGATTTTTCAGAAGATAAGAGAAGGCGCATGCCCGCTTATGTTAAAACTTATGATGGGACGGGTGATCCTGATGACCACCTAAAAATTTTCGAATCAGCCGCCACCATCGAAAATTGGCCACAACATGTGTGGTGCCACATGTTTAACTCAACATTGTCGGGGAATGCACGAACCTGGTTTAGTAAGCTGCCACGAAGAAGCATAGATGGGTTTGAAGAGTTGCGAAAGGCCTTTCGCTTGAACTTTACTCAAAGGAAGAAGTGCGCCAAGAACCCTGTCGAACTTGCTAGGGTAAAACAACGCCAAAGGGAATCCACAAGCGCTTATGTGGAGCGCTATAAGGACGAATGCATACACGTCAAGGCATGCCCCGAAATACTAAAGATCTTAGGGTTTATGAATGGAATCAATAACCCAGAACTTATCAGAAGGTTAAATGATAAGGTTCCCCAAACCTTTGATGAACTTATGAAGCGCACGAGGTCCTTTATCCAAGGGGAAGTAGCCGCTGCGGATAGCAAGAAAAGCTACTCAAATTATAGGTCACAAGAACAACCTAGGAGACAATCCAACGACCAGAGTAGCAACCGTAAAAAAAGCTACCGCAGTCAGGGGAGCGGACGAGATAATGACAAATACACCCCACTAACGAAGACTCCAAGGGAGATATTTGTGACGAAAGGCGCGAACTTCCCGAAACCCCCACCAATGCGCACCCCAGAGGATCGGCGTGTAGGGAATAGATACTGTGAATATCATGGACAGAAGGGCCACACCACCAATGAGTGTGTCCAATTGCACCAACTAATTGATAAATTAGTGAAACAATGCAAATTGGATCATTTAGTTAAGAACATCAAGGATGGAAAAGACAAACAGAAGATTGGGAGAAAGAAAGAAGCACCTAAAGACAAGGCTGACACCATCTACATGATACAATCATGGCAGCGAAAGACTAGGCAAAAGGTCAGCCAAAATTTTTCTTATGGGAACGAAATCTCTTTCCCCACTCTGGCTGCGGACAACGCAGTAGCGGAACCGCTCACCATCGAGATAAATGCGGAGGGTCACGATATCCACCGCATGTATGTTGATGGAGGGGAATCCGCAGACATAATGTATGAACACTGTTTCAAAAGGTTGCGACCTGAGATACGAAGGCAGTTAAGCCCGACCACGACGTCGTTGACTGGCTTTACAGGAGAAAAGATATGGCCCATGGTGCAAATACGATTACTCGTTGTCGTTGGTAATAAGGAACACTCCACGGCGGCCTGGATGAATTTTATGGTGATCAGATCTCCTTCGCCATACAATGGAATTATTGGAAGACCAGGAATATCAACCATGCGCGCATTACCATCCACAGCACATGGGATGCTCAAATTCCCAGTAGAAGGAGGCATCGTCACCCTCTAAAATACCATTGTACCACCTAAAGAGTGTAACACGGTTACATGTGAGACGACACGCACTCCAGAACAGCATGCAACTAAAGTATCAAACCTAAAGGTCGCAATTCATCCTGGTTACCCTGAGCAAGAAGTATCGATCGAGGGATCGTTGTCTGATAAAGGCAGAGCAGCCGTGCGCGCACTCTTGCAAAGGAATCTAGACCTCTTCGCATGGGAACCAAAGCACATGACTGGTGTGCCACGATCGATCATAGAACACAAGTTGAAAATCCGACAAGGATACTCCCCAGTGTGGCAGAAAAAGCGTGGCCAAGCTCCAGAGCGCGCAAAAGCCATTCTAGAGGAAGTACACAAGCTTGTGGACCCAGGTGTCATGCGAGAAGTCTATTACCATGATTGGCTTTCCAATCCAATGATGGTGAAAAAGAGTGATGGTAGCAGGCGAATGTACGTGGATTTCACTGATCTCAACAAAGCATGTCCACAAGACTGCTACCCGCTACCAGAGATAGACTGGAAGATAGAATCTTTGTGCGGATACCCCTTTAAATGTTTCTTAGACACATACAAAGGGTACCATCAAATCCAAATGGCTAAAGAAGATGAGGAAAAAACAGCCTTCTACACAAGCCAGGGTGTCTATTGTTATACGAAAATGCCTTTTGGTTTAAAAAATGCAGGCGCCACCTACCAGCGATTGGTAGATAATGCATTTGAAAAGCAAGTAGGCCACAACCTAGAGGTCTATGTTGACGACCTTGTCATAAAAAGCCATACCGAAGACGAATTGGTACGTGACATTGAAGAAACATTTAAAACACCGGAAAAGATCAACATGAAGTTAAATCCTAAGAAATGCGCTTTTGGTGCTACAGAAGGCATGTTCCTCGGATACTTGATAGAGCCTGATGGCATTAAGCCATGCCCAGAAAAAACAAAGGCTGTCATCCAGCTCCCTTCACCGCGCACGTTGAAAGAAGTCCAGTTCCTGAATGGAAAATTAGCCGGCTTGAACAGATTTCTGTCCAAATCAGCAGATAAGTCACTTCCTCTATTTAAAACACTCAAGAAGTGTACAAAAAAGCAAGGTTGCAAAAATCGTGAATCGGTAGTGAGGCGGTCGACCACCTTGTAGCTTTTAGTCAGTCTAGTTGGGATTAATTGGTGATTAATCGGATTGGCATTTCTAGCAAATTTTTGGGTATTTCCGGCAAGTTTTGTGTATTTCCAGCGAGTTTTAAGTATTTCCGTCAAGATTTTTTCTAAAAAACAACTTGTAATGGAGTTAAACAGTTACGATAAGTGATCAAAATAAGTTTACAGTGAGTTTTGTGTACTTCCGATAAGATTTGCAGGCTCCAGGCATGTTTGACAACCATTAACCCCGTTGACCACGGTTGACCTATTTGTTTGACCTAGTTACATAAATCGGCAAGGTTGGTAGCCCTGTAGCGCCTAGGTTGCGATTAATCGGCCTTGTAGACCGTTTTTTGCAACACTGCAAAAAAGGGAGACTTTCGTTGGACTGCGGAAGCGGAAGAAGCTTTTACACAGCTTAAGCAACATATAGCAGCGCTTCCCACACTAGTCGCACCCCGACCAGGGGAAGAGTTAATTATGTATTTGTCTGCGACTCATGGAGCAGTCAGCGCGATACTACTGACAGATAGGAACTCCGTACAAACACCGGTATATTTTATAAGCAAATCACTCAAGAAGACAGAGATCAACTATAGCGCAATGGAAAAGTTGGTCCTGGCGTTAGTATTCACAGCCAAAAGACTGCGCAGGTACTTTCAAGCACACCTAATAGTGGTGATCACGGACCAACCTATCAAGCAAGTTATCTCCAAACCCGACGCATCAGGACGATTACAAAAATGGAGTGTGTTGCTAGGCGAACATAACATCTCTTAAAGACCACGCACTGCGGTTAAGGGGCAGATACTAGCAGATTTCATCATTGAGAAACCAGACACTGATGCTCCACCTTCAAGAGGCAAGGTAGAACTACAAGAACCATGGGTCCTATTCACGGATGGATCTTCGTGCGTGGACGGGTCAGGCGCATGCCTTATCCTCACCAGTCCAGAAGGAATGGAATTCACTTACGAACTGCGTTTTGAATTCACAACCATGAACAACGAGGCAGAGTATGAAGCCCTAATTGCTGGATTACGCATTGCAACTCGAATGGGTGTACGCAACCTAGAATCAAATGTCGATTCCCGATTAGTAGCCAATCATGTGTTGGGCGAATAAGTGGCTAAAGAGGATAACATGGTCCAATACCTCGACAAGACTAAGTCCCTAATCTAGGGTTTCGACAGGTTCACCATTAAACAAGTTCCTATAGGGGAAAACAGGAAAGCGGATGCACTAAGCAAGATCGCATCTACAAGCTTTGCGCACCTGTCAAAACAAGTATTGGTAGAGACCCTAAAAAACAAATCCATCTCGAAGATGGAGATATCCACGGTGATAGAAGAGCAGGATCCTACGTGGATGACCCCTATCATCGAATTCATAAGCAAGGGTATATTACCCCATGAGCAGAAGGACGCTCGACAGATACGGCGCACAACGCAGAGGTTTGAACTTTGAGATGGTATCCTATATCGACGTTCATTTCTACAACCATTGCTTCGGTGCGTTGGACCTCTTCAGGCAGATTATGTACTCCGAGAGATCCACGCCGGTTCATGCAGTATGCACTCAGGACCACGGTCCGTTGTAGCACGAGCCTTGCGGTCAGGATACTATTTGCCCACTATGCATCGCGATGCGCAGGATATCATAAAGAAATGTAGCGACTGCCAAGTTCACAGACCCATCCCGCGCCAACCACAACAAGAGCTAACGCCTATCATTTCGCCATGGCCATTCTATAAGTGGGGTATCGATATCACAGGCCCCTTCCCTGTTGCAGCAGGGGGACTGAAATTTTTTATTGTGGCTATAGACTATTTCACTAAGTGGATTGAGGCAAAAGCAGTGGCAACAATCACAGGCAATCAAGTAAAACGATTTGTTTGGGAGAACATTGTATGCCACTTTGGATTACCTGGGGAAATCATTTCGGACAACGGAAAACAATTCTGCGATAACCCGTTCAAAGACTGGTGCGCGCAACTAAATATTACACAACACTTCGCGCCAGTTAAGCACCCACAAACCAATGGTTTGGTTGAGCGCGTGAATCGTAGTCTGGGCGAAGGAATTAAAGCGCGCCTTGACAAACACAAAGGAATATGGGTGGATGAATTGTCGCACATCTTGTGGGCGCACCGCTCGACAATCAAAGTTAGCACTGGAGACACCCCCTTTTCTCTTGTCTATGGGACAGAAGCTGTCATACCAGCTGAAATTGGGATGCCAACTATTCGTATGGCGGAAGTTAATGTCACAACCAATGATGACGAACGATGTATATACTTGGATCTATTGGAAGAGAGGCGCGAACGTGCAGCTATATGTGAGGCAAGAGCTAAGTCAAAAATGAAGGGATACTACGATGCTAAAGTTCGAAGCACCTGATTCAGACCAGGTGACTTTGTATATCGTGCTAATGATGCAAGCCACACAGAAGATAAATGAAAACTTGGACCAAAGTCGGAAGGACCCTATGAAGTCACAGAAGCACTAGGAAAAGGCACATACAAGCTACGTGACATGGATGGCCGTGAACTACAACGCACATGGAATATTTGCAATCTCAAGAGATGCTATCTTTAGGAAAGGCTACGGCCCCGTGCACGGACATCTTCGCACTTTAGTAAGTGCTCAATAAATGTCCGTGTATTTACATTTTGTTTTATCTAGGCAAATGTTTTTTTTTTTCTTCTTTTTCCCAAAAACTTGCAAGAATTAATTAAATGTCGCGGTTTCTAGCTAACTCCGTGACGCACTTTACTTTTTTATTTACATATCATTTATATCTCAATCTTGTTGTTATATTATCTTTTGCCTACATGGCGTGCATGCACTTATTAAAACCCACGATGGTAAAGGATGAGTAAACCTACTAAATAACTCGTTGAGTAAGAGGGTTGCAAACCCATCAACATTGGATCACGCATCCTTGTTAAACACCTTACTCTCAAGACGTTGGAGTAAGTTCAATGTGCATCCCACGATGGATACGCAACAATGCACACTGTGCGCGTTTAACAAATTAGGAGTCAAGACTCTTAACTCCTTGATATGGTATTTGCAGTACGCTGCATGTTAACCCATACACTTGTGAATTTTATATTCGCATATACATAAAGTTATGGACTTCATACACAATTATGTTATAAGTAATTATAGATTCCTGTAACCTTTTTTGAGTACGTTTCCATAACAATTCTATTCTTAGACATAACATGGACGTCTCCATACAATATGCGTACAATCGCACTTTCAAAATCAATTTTATTATGGACTACGAGTTCATACAAAACATAGATTTAACATGCACATGTGCAACAAAATGTTAATCTATCACAAAACAAAGGCAAACAGCCTAAAAACTATGGGAACGCCTATGCTCTGAGCTGCCGCCTCGGTACGTTGCACTCCCAGCTTCCTCAAGCTTCTTCAGCAGACTACTATCCTTAGGTGACACTGTCGCCACGCTCACAGGTACCCCATCAGACCTGGGAATATGTGCTGCGCCAATACCACAAAAGATTGCTTTCCCCTTCACACCCTCCTTCTTTGCAAGTCTCATGGCATGGGCCTCTAAGGATGCCTTCAAGGGGATTTCCTTCTCAAGAGCAAAAGGGTTAAGGATATCGCGTGGACGAGTAAAGACAGGTACCTGCAACTGCGACATATCTGGCTTCAAAAAGTAGTCAGGTTGTGCCTCTGCGCCCTCTGCTGTGTACCTGGCCAAGGTTAACCCCTCCATAATAACACCTATGGGGTAATCTTGGTCGCGCTCTAGTTGAGCAATATGAGGAAGCTCTAACAGCTTCATCTTTTCCATAGCAGCGACAAGCTCAGCAAAGGCATCCCCGTTGTAACCTGGCACTTGGGTGATAGGCATCGTTAACACTTTGTTCTCACACAATTCCTCTATAGCCTCCGCCTTACTACGCGTCAGCACACATCGGACAACATCCCCAAATGACTCTTTAACTTCTTGAGACTCCAGGGTACTCAAAGTAGCAAGGCGCAGGCCATGGCTGATAAGCCACCTGCGCTCAGCAACGGATGACACCAAGTGTGGGTACAGCTCTTCATCATACTCTATACTGAGCTTGCACAGCTAACCCTTTTGCTTCTCCAATGCATCCTCTACAGCCTTGCGGAACTCGTCTAACCTAGAGAAGTGCTCATTCTTATTCTATTCCATATACTTCAGAACCCAAAGGCAAGTGGACTTGTACTCTGTGAAAGCAACACGCTCTTGGCTAACCCGCGTAAGCAGTGACTTCTTCTCCTCAGCAAGCTTCTGGGCATACAGATTTGTTGACTCTACTTCAGCATGAGCATCTACCAACTGCGCCTTTAGTAGCGCAATTTCTTCATCCTTTTGCGCACTACTGCTCCATTCTCCAGCATACCTTGCTCTGAGCTGAGCAACCAACGTGGCCTGGTGCGCAGCGACCAAACTAAGCTCCTTTATCAGCTGATCTGTGGGCACATCCTCAAATGCCCTCGAAGGCTCATCAAGATGAGGAAGACTCGCCTTAGGTGGCGATCCCCCAGCATGCACAACATCACCTCAAGCAGCTTCAACACTGCACGCAAATGACAAGGATTCAAGGTTATTCTATATCAATAGAAGATTAAAAAAAAAAGTAAAAGAAAAGAGGAACATATTTCATTACTCACTTGGGGGGAGGAGTTTCAGTTGTATCCTGCGCAGTAATGGAGGGTGACACATCCTCCTCTGATGACACATCCACAGTGATAATATGGCGTCTTCTCTTGGATGTGCCTGTGCCATCATCTCCAGAAGCCTTCTTACGCTTCACCCCCTGGCTTGCCTCCTCCGGCTCACTTTCAGCCTTAAGGATCCCCATACCTTCTGAAGAATCTGTGCGCGAAAGCTCTGGGGATTGCACCCTCTGAGTTGGAACACTGCACACTGGGGTCGCCTCTAGAACCACTGGGGAGGCATTCGCCGGCTCCTCCTGTACAAACTCCATGGTGCGCCCTGATGTAGCCTCCAAAATTGGTGTCTCACCATCTCTCAAAGGGCGCACCCTATGGTTACCTGTGTGGGCTTCGACAGCTTGACTACGCTGAATAGATCCATCTCTGCGCAACAAACAACAAGCAAACAAAATGGAGTTACATAAATTACAATAAAAGAGAGCGCTTACACTAATGAGCGAATGAGAGGGAAGGACAAGCACCCACCTCGGTTATTCTCGTCCAAAAACGTTGACACCTCATCAGGACTTTGGAAGTAGTTGCGACTGATGCCCATATGTACCAAAACTCTGTTGGGTAGGAGTTGATGGGGATACAGTTGGCATTTATTGTCTCAGCATCATCTGCGCTGTACGTCCTGGGGTTTGGGTGCTCATCCTTTGGTAACGTCCCCTAGGTATAGAACTCAAAGGCCCAATGGAACACTATCTCATCAACCCAGAAAAACCTCTCCCTCCAATTCCTAAGTGCGTCTAGCTTTTCCGTGTAACATTGCAGCCGCCCTGCGCGCTTGGAAAAGGACACCCACCCGTTTGACCACGTCGTGTGATAAAACGCGCGGAAGAGATTGATGGTAGGATTAATCGCCAGCAACCGACAGTTTACTTCAAAATTAGTTATTTTAGTTGCGCCTATGCAGTGCAGTTGGGATATATGAAGGCGATAATAAAAAGGACATCGCACAAGAATAGTGAAATGGGCATGCGCTGATTCGCAAATTCGAAAAAGCGCGTGTATACCCCTACTTTTCCCTCAGGGAAATCAGCCATGGATGCAGTCGCCACTGGTACTACCGGGTGCAACGCGAGGGGGATATAGTAATCTGAGGTGAATTCACGAAGTTCATCCTCGATTATATCAGAGGTAAAGACGGATAACTTAAGAACCATTCTTAAAATTTGATAGGCTCGGATGCGCACGCGCTGTTACCTTAGTAAAAGTTGATTTCTTGATTGGTGTTTGAAGAGCTTAACAATGGTGGAAATGAAGCTTTTACTGTGATAGTCACAGTGAAAAGGGAGATACCCTTTATATAGGGTTACATACAAACATGGATGCTTGACACGTGGATCCTACTCATTCTAATCGTGTGGCTAGGAGACCAAGAGGTGAGGTACTTTTCAACCACTTTCTCACGATTTACGAGGAATATTCAGGACTAATTTGGATTAGATACACCGTATAATTTTTTGGCGAGAAACACTTGAAGTTTACCCGCTACGCCTCCTGGTGTATTTTTGCTATAGTTGTTAGTCTAGCATCCGCGGTTGCACCTTGCGCATACTAGACTGGGGGGACATGATGACGTATAGTCCGCACTCGGGTCATGAACCCGACCAATGGACACTACTAATATCTAAGCCCATCACGCATGGGCTATCATGATCAAGATTTGGGCCTACAAAGGCCCAAATTCGAATCTACTATTTACGGTTTTGATATAGGATCTCTTATTTATGAGATAAGTATCAAGGGACCGTATTAATAGGGATACGCCGAAGAGTAAGGAACACGAAACCAACAAGGATTCTGTGTGTATACAAAGGGCATCTCGGCCCTCTTTAAGGTATCATCTAATAACCTTAACTCTTCATTAAAACCCTAAACCGATTACTTACTCTCACGCCGGAGGATAATCGTGGGAGACAATCCCACGATAAGCCTAACGGTGTTGTTTGCTCTCTTAGTGCGCAGGTCATTAAGATCCAATTGATACGGGAACCGGAGTCCAAAACAAGGAACGCCTAACTTTTGTATCAACAGTTTTAGTAACTAATATGAAAGTTATATGTATATATCCAATATTTGGGTTTCTCGGTTTAGTTTAGTTTGTGATTTCGATTTGCAATACTAAAAACTGAACTAATATCCAAGAATAGCATTCGTTTTCGGTTTAGAACCGATCAAAAAACATTTTTTTTTCTTCTTATATTTGGTTTCGGTTTATGTTTGATTCAGCTTTCGATGTTTTTCAGATATCATCATTACCAAAAACAAATTAAGGAAAAAAAAATTATAAATTGTTACCTTAACAAATTAAACAAGCTTTAAATACTCTAAAAAAAAAAAAAAGGAATAGTACATTAGGCAGAAAAGGATGTACAATTCTGTTTGTTAATACATGGAAACCAATAATTAATGTGGAGATAATGATTATCTGTAATTAAACCATTATTTACACAAAACACCATCCAAAAACCCACCAAAAATCTTACGAAAGATGTCTTGTATCTTAACAAATAGTACCTTATGCATTAAACATTGTACCAAAATATATATCGCGAAAAACTACCCTTAAATTTTCTATAAATACTTATCATAAGTCCATAACTAAATATCATACCAAAAACATAAACGATCGAAAACTTTTTTTCATCAAGAAACAAAAGCTGTCCATCATGGGAAATAAGAATACTCATGTTGCCAATGTTGCTGTTCATGATCAAAAGTTAACGAATAAACGAGTTCGTTCTGTTGTTAGCAGACATACTAATGATGATGTTGCTGATACGAATGAAGAAGAATATTATAGGCTAAAGCTTGAAGAGTTAGCGAACGAAAAGCTGTCTGTATTTGCTTTTGAAGAGAATGATATGTTATGTGAACAAGTTAAAGAAAAGAAAAAGTCGAAGAAGTTGACGAAGTTTAAGGGTGGTGCTAAACGTAAACTTTCAACGAGGGATGAAGATGGCAAGAAAAAGAAGGTAAAACGAGTCGTTGATAGAGAAATTGTGAGTAACGAAGTGATCACACGGTTAAAGGAGTTTATTGATGAGATTAAGGGTTGTGATATGAAGTTAGTGATTCAGAAAACGTTGTTTGAAAGTGATTTGAAACGTAGCCAAAATAGGCTAAACATGCCGTTTAAGCAAGTTGAGACTCATGATTTCTTGACTGATGAAGAGATTCGTATAGGTAGCAACCCTGACAAGGCTGGGATCGAGGTTCGATTGGTTGGGCCAAATATGCAGATTTTCAAGAAACCAATGTGGTTAAAGATTTGGAACATGCAGAGTACCAAGAACTATGTGTTGAAGACCAACTGGTGCGATTTTGTGGAGGCTAATAAGAAGGTTTTGAGGGAAAGGGCAACTATTCAAGTTTGGTCGTTTAGGAAAGACGAGCAGTTGTGTTTTGCTGTTGCATGTGTGGACAAACCTGTGGTGAACAGGACGGCGGTTGAGGATGCATCATCTTCTGATTCATCTTTTATTGCGTAGATAGTCTGGGTTTAGCCTATACTAATATGATGTACTAGTACTACTAAGGGTTTATATTATATATGAGCTAATATACAAGTTTTGAAATTATTAGTGATTTTGTGTGTGTAGCTTAATCTATTTTAATTTTCTTAGTTCATTTATGTTTAATTTGATAATTGTTGTGTTATTGTTTTGTGGTATAGGGTGTTGATGGTACACAACATACACTCCTTTATGTATATTTCAATTAATTCAACAAATTATATTGTAACAAAAAACTATTGGTATGTACGTACATAATAAACTAGTACAAAAAGGACAAGTTCTTGGTCAACCTAGTTTGATCCATTTTGACTTCTAAGTTCTAACAAAAATACACTTCATCAGGAAGGCTTATTCATATGCCAGTTCTTCAAGCTGCCCAGACAGTCCGCCTTCACCAAAATGGCCCCCAGTCATCTTCGTCGTCAAAATAACTGAGCGAGAACACTTGCAACGTTTTTTTTTTTTTTTTTTTTTTTTTTTTTTTTTTTTTTTCCCTCTTATTCTCGACACATATTTGGCAGCTTAGTATCAAGTTGGGATCCAATAATGTATTCCAGCTTAGTATCAAGTTGGGATCCAATAATGTATTCCAGCTTAGTATCAAGTTTTTAAGTTTTGCTTCAACAAATTTAACAACCTTAAGTACTTTAACAAAGAAAAATTAAAAAGAGAAGTGCATTCTCTAACATTTATTTGCCTAAAAAAAAAAAAAAAACCCGAGACCGAGAGGACCGACCGAATTGAAAGACCAGCGGTCCGGTCTCACTCCAGATTTCCTTATTTCGGTCTCGGTCCGGTCCAGTCCGGACCGGTCTTACATAAAACCCGACTATTATGCCTTCTTGGACCGGACCGACCGAAGGACCGGATCGGACCGGACCGGACAAACCTGGACCAGACCGAACACACATTCGGTCCGGTCCTCGGTCTAAGGTTTTAGGCTAGTTTGATATCGGTCCGGTCCGGTCCGATTCGGTTTTGGCCGGTCCTGTCCAGTTTTGGAATATTGACCGCCCCTGTAGTACGTTACGCACAAAAGGATGTACAATTCTGTTGTTAATACTCCGTACATGGAAACAAATAATTATTGTGGAGATAATGATTATCTTATTAGCTGTAATTAAACCATTATTTACACAAACACCATCCAAAAATCTTACGAAAGATGACTTGTATCTCAAAAAATAGTACCTTATGCATTAAACATTGTACCAACAACATATACGTAGTATTACAATTCTTACGCGGAAAACCATACCCTTAATTTTCTATAAATACTTATCATAAGTCCATAATCAAATATCATACCAAAAAGCTAAACGATCGAAAACCTTTTTTCTTCAAGAAACTAAAGCTATCTATCATGGCAAACGAAGTGATCACACGGTTAAAGGAGTTTATTGATGATATTAAGGGTTGTGATATGAAGTTAGTGATTCAGAAAACGTTGTTTGAAAGTGATTTGAAACGTTGCCAAAATAGGCTAAACATGCCGTTTAAGCAAGTTGAGACTCATGATTTCTTGACCGATGAAGAGATACGGTTTCTTGAGACTCATGCTGGTATTGAGGTTCCATTGGTTGGGCCAAATTTACAGATATTCAAGAAACCAATGTGGTTAAATATTTGGTACATGTTGAGAACCAAGAACTATGTGTTGAAGACCAACTGGTGGGATTTTGTTGAGGCTAACAAGAAGGTTTTGAAGGAAAAGGAAACTATTCAAGTTTGGTCGTTTAGGAAAGATGGGCGGTTGTGTTTTGCTGTTGTATGTGTGGATGAACCCGTGGTGAACAGAAAGACGATTGAGGAAACATCATCTGCTTTTAGTTCATTGTTGATATCGTAGATTATGTAGGGTCTATTCGAAATATGATGTACTATTTAGGGTTGATGTTTATGAAATTATTAGTGATTTTTTACATAGCATATTCTGTTTATATTAATTCATTTATTTTTAATTTGACCATAGTTCTGTTGATGGTTTCAAAAACATATTTTATTGCAACATAAAACTATTTGCAATCAGTACATAAATGATAAATTAACTGTACAAATGGGACAAGTTCTGGGTCAACTTGAGTCAACCTAGTTTGACCCATGTTGAATTCTAACAAAAATACTCACTCTGATCCATTTCACTTGCATCTAGCTTGACCCATAACCTTCATCAGGAAAGCTTATTCATATGCCAGTTCTTCAGCTGCCCAGACCATCCGCCTTCACCAAAATGGCCTCCAGTCATCTTCATCTTCAAAATAACTGAGCGAGAACACTTGCAATATCTGCAAATTAGTATATATTTGTTCTTTATGTGTGTACCTTGTTAGATGATGTGATGAGCATTGAAGGATAGCAGACTCCTTTACATATGTTATCATAAGGCGAATACTTCATAATTGAATCAACATCTGATTTAATCTGACGATTTCCAAATTCTTCGTAGTCTAATACTGTTAGCGGGAAATTTGGATCCAATAATGTCTTGCAGATGTCAAGAAACGGAACCTGGTGAACACATTTTACCCTTTATACTTCCAAACACACAACATTTGTAGTAAAAATAAAAATAAAAAATATTAGAACAATTGATATAATGTCATTATTACCTTCAGAATGGCGGCTCTGAATAACTCAGGATGCATATTAATGGCACCTGCAACAAGAAGAATACCAGCACTATGCCCAACAGCAGCAAGCTAGCTTTTATGAACATAACCCTCGTTTTATATGATAGTTTCCATATGAAATAAAATCATTTATGGAATTTATTTTGTTTAATCCACTGCCGCTTTTATGCCATGATGGATCAGCAGCAGCACCACCACCTCTACAGCACATTAAAAAAACACGAATACGAAACTTTAGTGAATTATATGAATAATACAGGTCTAATTGCACAAAAACATAGAAAACGTAACCAACTATGGTCTGTCTTTGGTTACAAACTTATTTTAGACCAGAAACACCATCAAAATTTTAAACTTTTTTTATTGCGATAATGAATTTTCGGGTGCAATGTCAGGAAAAGTCAACATGGTCGAAAGTTTCCCGGTCACATCAGCAATTTGACCGGAAGTCAGTATCTTTGATCCAAAATTTTGAAGAGTGATCAAGATTTAGACAGTTTTTCAGTCTAAAAAAGTTGGTTACTTGAAATAGAATTTGTACAAAGAAAATTTACTCTACTTTTATTGAATGAGCCGAATAAAAATTATACGGCTTATGTAATACTACCTGGCATCAGCAAATGCAACAACCCAACCACGATCAAGCAAGCTTAAGCTCACCGCAGACCAACTTTTTTCCTACACTTCTCCATAGGATCCATACCCATGTATGATAGCACAAGATTGACCCATTTTATGAGCTTCACGGGAATACAATATCGTTAAAGGAACTATCGTGCCATCATGGGAGGCAACTTCTTTTCTTTATCAAAAACTTGAATCGGAGACTTTCAATCGTTCGTGTACTTCATCGTTGTTGGCTTTGCCAGGAATGCCTTATAGGCCAATGCCTTTTCTTGATGCACGAACATGTGTCACATGTCATAGTCAACAATGTTAGCTGTAGCTGATAAAATGGTTTATTTTAGTGATTAACAATACTTCAATTATTAGAGTCGAAAGATTCAATATTTCATTTCATATCAGGTATAAAAGTATGTGCTTTGCTAATTGCTATAGAGAACTTTTTAGAACTTATATCACAGGCGACAAAAGCACCACTTGATATACTTAGTTCATGAAGTCATGATTCGAGCCTGGAAAACAAGTAACAACACTACATGAGCTCAATGGCATAGAGAAATGAAAGTGATGCAATGTGAGTTGTTGATGCAATGACATGATTGGCGAAGATGATCAAAGTGATGACTGTTCTATGCAATTCTCTTCTCTTTTGGTATGGACTTTTTAGTCTGTTCCTATTCGATCTGAGTTAGTTGTTGGCACCCAATCTGTTGGATGAAAAAAACCTGTAGGGGCATGGGTGGAATAATGATGCATTCGGAAGCTTGGTGATTAAGGACTTCCGCTAACATTATGTTTTGTTCAACAACGTTCACTTGTGGGAATAATGCTAGTGTTAGGCTAGAAATTCCAGCTTAGTATCAAGTTTTTAATTTTTGCAATGAATGAATGAAAACTTGTATAATCAAGTGATAAAAGGTTTGAGTTTGTGCAACGGTCAGATCACGTAAAGCAGTAAAAAAAAATAAAAATAAATAGAACTATTGTTACCCAAGAAAGAGGAGAGTAAGAGTATATAAACTGTCGCTTTAACAAATTTAACAAGCTTAAGTACTTTAATTAACAAAGAAAAAGAAGAAGAAAGTGCATTCTCTAACATTAATTTGCCTTCTCTAAAAAAAAAAAAAAAAAAAAACAAAAAAAAAAAGTAAAAAAAAAAGCAAAAACGAATAGTAGTACATTTCGCACAAAAGGATGTACAATTCTGTTTGTTAATACATGGAAACAAATAATTAATGTGGAGATAATGATTATCTTATTAGCTGTAATTAAACCATTATTTACACAAACACCATCCATAAATCTTACGAAAGATTTCTTGTATCTCAAAAAGTAGTACCTTATGCATTAGACATTGTACCAAACAATATATACCGTTGAGAAAACCATTACCCTTAATTTTCTATAAATACTTATCATAAGTCCATAACCAATTATCATACCAAAAACCTAAACGATCGAAAACTTTTTTTCTTCAAGAAACTAAAGCTGTCTATCATGGCAAACGAAGTGGTCACACAGTTAAAGGAGTTTATTGATGAGATTAAGGGTTGTGATATGAAGTTAGTGATTCAGAAAACGTTGTTTGAAAGTGATTTGAAACGTTGCCAAAATAGGCTAAACATGCCGTTTAAGCAAGTTGAGACTCGTGATTTCTTGACCGATGAAGAGATACGGTTTCTTGAGACTCATGCTGGTATCGAGGTTCCATTGGTTGGGCCAAATTTGCTGATATTCAAGAAACCAATGTGGTTAAATATTTGGTACATGTTGAGAACCAAGAACTATGTGTTGAAGACCAACTGGTGGGATTTTGTTGAGGCTAACCAGAAGGTTTTGAAGGAAAAGGCAACTATTCAAGTTTGGTCGTTTAGGAAAGATGGGCGGTTGTGTTTTGCTGTTGTATATGTGGATGAACCCGTGGTGAACAGAAAGACGATTGAGGAAACATCATCTGCTTTTAGTTCATTGTTGATATCGTAGATTATGTAGTGTTTATTCGATATAAATATGATGTACTATTTGGGGTTGATGTTATATGAAATTATATATGAGTTTATGAAATTATTAGTGATTCTTTACATAGCATAGTTCTGTTGATGGTGACAAAAACATATTCTATTGCAACATAAAACTATTTGCTATCAGTACATAAATTAACTGTACAAATGGGACATGTTCTGGGTCAACTTGTGTCAACCTAGTTTGACCCATTTTGAATTCTAACAAAAATACTCGCTCTGATCCATTTCACTTGCATCTAGCTTGACACATAACCTTCATCAGGAAAGCTTATTCATATGTCAGTTCTTTAGCTGCCCAGACCATCCGCCTTCACCGAAATGGCCTCCAGTCATCTTCGTCATCAAAATAACTGAGCGAGAACACTTGCAACATCGGCAAATTAGTATATATTTGTTCTTTAGTGATAATATGTGTACCTTGAGTCATTATAAGATGATGTGATGAGCATTGCAGGATAGCAGATTCATTTACATATGTTATCATAAGGCGAATACTTCATAATTGAATCAATATCTGATTTAATCTGACGATTTCCAAATTCTTCGTAGTCTAATACTGTTAGTGGGAAATTTGGATCCAATAATGTCTTGCCGATGTCAAGAAACGGAACATGGTGAACACATTTTACCCTTTATACTTCCAAACTCACAACGTACATAGTAAAAATAAAAATAAAAAAATATTAGAACAATTGATATGAGGTCATTACCTTCAGAATGGCGGCTCTGAATAACTCGGGATGCATATTAATGGTGCCTGCAACAAGAAGACCACCAGCACTATGCCCAACAGCCGCAAGCTGGCTTTTATGAACATAACCCTCGATTTATAAGATAGTTTCCATATGAAATAAAATCATTTATGGAATTTATTTTGTTTAATCCACTGCCGCTTTTATGCCATGATGGATCAGCAGCAGCAGCACCACCACCTCTACAGCACATTAAAAAAAAAAAAAAAAAAAAAAAAAAAAATTAGTGAATTATATGAATAATACAGGTCTAATTGCACAAAAACATAGAAAACGTAACCAACTATGGTCTGTCTTTGGTTACAAACTTATTTTAGACCAGAAACACCATCAAAATTTTAAACTTTTTTTATTGTGATAATGAATTTTCAGGTGCAATGTCAGGAAAAGTCAACATGGTCGAAAGTTTCCCGGTCACATCAGCAATTTGACCGGAAGTCAGTATCTTTGATCGAAAATTTTGAAGAGTGATCAAGATTTTGACAGTTTTTCAGTCTAAAAAAGTTGGTTACTTGAAATAGAATTTGTACAAAGAAAATTTACTCTATTTTTTTTATTGAATGAGCCGAATAAAAATTATACGGCTTATGTAATACACTAATACTACCTGGCATCAGCAAATGCAACAACCCAACCACGATCAAGCAAGCTTAAGCTCACCGCAGACCAACTTTTTTCCTACACTTCTCCATAGGATCCATACCCATGTATGATACCACAAGATTGACCCATTTTATGAGCTTCACGGGAATACAATATCGTTAAAGGAACTATCGTGCCATCATGGGAGGCAACTTCTTTTCTTTATCAAAAACAATAAAACATGAATCGGAGACTTTCAACCGTTCGTGTACTTCATTGTTGTTGGCTTTGGCAGGAATGCCTAATAGGCCAATGCCTTTTCTTGATGCACGATAGAAAGTTTTTTCGTTGACATGTCATAGTCAACAATGTTAGTTGTAGCTGATAAAATGATTTATTTTAGTGATTAACAATACTTTAATTATTAGAGCCGTATGTGAAAGATTCAATATTTCATTTCATATCAGGTATAAAAGTATGTGCTTTGCTATAGAGAACTTGTTTTTTTTTTAGTACTTATATCACAGGCGACAAAAAGCACCACTCGTCACTCATGATTCGAGCCTGGAACAAGTAACAACACTACATGAGCTTGACGGCATAGAGAAATACCATGTGAATAGGAAAATCACTAGAGTGAAGACAATGTGAGTTGTTGATGCAATGACATGATTGCCGAAGAAGATCAAAGAGATGACTGTCTGTGCATTTCTCTTCTCTTTTGGTATGTACTTTTTGGACTCCTAATCGAACTGAGTTGGTTGTTGGCACCCAATCTGTTGGATGAAAAAAACCTGTAGGGGCATGGGTGGAATAATGATGCATTCGGCAGCTTGGTGATTAAGGACTTCCGCTGACATTATGTTTTGTTCAACAACGTTCACTTGTGGGAATAATGCTAGTGTTAGGCTAGAAATTCCAGCTTAGTATCAAGTTTTTAATTTTTGCAATGAATAAACAAAAACTTGTCTAATCAAGTGATAAAAGGTTTGAGTTTGTGCAACGGTGAGTTCAGATCTCGTGAAGCAGACGGAAAAAAAATGGAAACTATTGTTACCCAAGAAAGAGGAGAGTAAGAGTATATAAACTGTTGCTTTAACAAATTTAACAAGTACTTTAACAAAGAAAAAGAAGAAGAAAGTGCATTCTCTAACATTAATTTGCCTTCTCTAAAAAAAATAAGTTAATAAAAAAAATAAAAAATAAAAAATAAATAAAAGTAAAAAAAAGCAAAAACGAATAGTAGTACATTAGGCACAAAAGGATGTACAATTCTGTTTTTTAATACATGGAAACCAATAATTAATGTGGAGATATGATTATCTTATTAGCTGTAATTAAACCATTATTTACACAAACACCATCCATATAAATCTTACGAAAGATTTCTTGTATCTCAAAAAGTAGTACCTTATGCATTAGACATTGTACCAAACAATATATACCGTTGAGAAAACCATACCCTTAATTTTCTATAAATACTTATCATAAGTCCATAACTAAATTTCATACCAAAAACCTAAACGATCGAAAACTTTTTTTCATCAAGAAACTAAAGCTGTCCATCATGGGAAATAAGAATACTCATGTTGCCAATGTTGCTGTTCATGATCAAAAGTTAACGAATAAACGAGTTCGTTCTGTTGTTAGCAGACACACGAATGATAATGTTGCGGATACGAATGAAGAAGAATATTATAGGCTAAAGCTTGAAGAGTTAGCGAACGAAAAGCTGTCTGTGTTTGCTTTTGAAGAGAATGATATGTTATGTGAACAAGTTAAAGAAAAGAAAAAGTCGAAGAAGTTGACGAAGTTTAAGGGTGGTACTAAACGTAAACGTTGGACAAGGGATGAAGATGGCAAGAAAAAGAAGGTAAAACGAGTCGTTGATAGAGAAATAGTGAGTAACGAAGTGATCACACGGTTAAAGGAGTTTATTGATGAGATTAATGGTTGTGATATGAGGTTAGTGATTCAGAAAACGTTGTTTGAAAGTGATTTGAAACGTAGCCAAAATAGGCTAAACATGCCGTTTAAGCAAGTTGAGACTCATGATTTCTTGACCGATGAAGAGATACGTATTGGTAGCAACCCTGACAAGTCTGGGATCGAGGTTCGATTGGTTGGGCCAAATATGCAGATTTTCAACAAACCAATGTGGTTAAAGATTTGGAACATGCAGAGTACCAAGAACTATGTGTTGAAGACCAACTGGTGCGATTTTGTGGAGGCTAATAAGAAGGTTTTGAGGGAAAGGGCAACTATTCAAGTTTGGTCATTTAGGAAAGACGAGCAGTTGTGTTTTGCTGTTGCATGTGTGGACAAACCTGTGGTGAACAGGACGGCGGTTGAGGATGCATCATCTTCTGATTTTGTGTGTAGCAAATCTATTTTAATTTTCTTAGTTCATTTATGTTTAATTTGACTATTTTTTGTGTTAATGTTTTGTGGTATAGGGTGTTAATGGTACACAATATACTGGGTCAACTGTAAATTAACTGTAAAAAAAGAAGATGTTCATATGCTAATCTATCATACTATAAATTAACTCTACAAAAGTACAAATGGTGCAAGTTCTGGGTCAACTTGAGTCAACCTACTTTGACCCATTTTGAATTCTAACAAAAATACTCATTGTGATACAGTTCACTTGCATCTAGCTTGACCCATAACCTTCATCAGGAAAGCATATTCATATGCCAGTTCCTCACATTGCCCAGACCGTCCGCCTTCACCAAAATGGCCCCCAGTCATATTTGTCCTCAAGATAACTGAACGAGAACACTTCGAGCACGTGCTTTCTCTTATTCTCGACACATATTTGGCAGCTTCCCATACCCCAACTCTGCACAATAGTACATGTGCATCAGATATAATTTAGCAAATACGTATGCAATTGTTCTTTATTGTAACTAACTGTACCTTGAGTCATAATAAGAAGATGTGACGAGCATTGCAGGATAGCAGATATGTTTGCGTATATTATCATAAGGCGAATACTTCATAATCGAATCAAAATCTGATTTTATCTGAGGATTTCCGAATTCTTCATAGTCTAATACTGTTAGCGGCAAATTTGGATCCAATAATGTATTGCAGATATCAAGAAACGGAACCTGGCGAAAATATTTCATATTTTATACTTCCAAACCACAACATAGGTAATAATAAAAATAAATTTAGAACAGTCAAATTAGTCTTTACCTTCAAAATGGCGGCTCTGAATAACTCGGGATGCATATTAATGGCGGCAGCAACAAGAAGACCACCGGCGCTATGTCCAATAGCAGAAAGCTGGTCTTGATGGACATAACCCTCACTTATAAGATAGTTTCCACATGAAATAAAATCATGTATGGAATTTAACTTGTTTATTCCACTACCGCTTTTATGCCATGATGGATCAGCACCACCACCGCCTCTACACGACATTCAAAACATGAATACAAAACTTTAGCCGATTATACGAATATTACAGGTCTGCTTGCATAAAAACTGAAAAAGTAACCAACATTGGTCTGTTTTTGGTAAAAAGCTTATATCTTAGGCTAGAAACACCATCAAAATTTCAAATTTGTATTAAAATCATGAGTTTTTAGGTGCCACATCAGGAAAGGTCAGCATGGTCAAATGTTGCCCTGCCAAATTAGCATTTTGACGAGAAGTCAGATTACCTTAAAAAATATTTGAAGGTTTTTCGAGATTTCGACGGTTTTTTGGGTCTCAAAAAACTTAATGATCCAAATAAAAAATGCACCAAAGTTTGTTACTTTTTTTTTACTCGATTAGCCTCAACTTTTCCAAAGAAAGATCAGTTTATGTAACAGTACCTGACATCAGCAAATGCAACAACCCAACCACGATCAAGCAAGCTCAATCGCTCAGCAGACCAACTTTTGTCCAACACTTCCCCATAGGATCCATATCCATGTATGATACCACAAGATTGACCCATTTTATGGGCTATATGGGAATACAATATAGTTAGAGGAACTATTGTGCCATCATGGGATACAACTTCTTTTCTTTCACAAGAATATGAATCTGAAACATTCAACAATTTGTGTCCGTCATTGCTGTTGGCTTTCGAAGAAATGCCCAATACCTCTTCTTGATGCACGACAGAAAATGTTCTTTTTGACATGTCATAGTCAACAATTAGATCAGGCATCTGCAGTTGGTTATATTCGTTATGAAAACTGTTACTTGAGGTTGGTCAAATATAATTTCTTTTAGTATTTAACAATGATTTACAGTAGTTATTAGTGTTGCATATGAAGGATTCAATGTTTCATTTCATATCAATTATAAAAGTATGCGCTTTGCAAAAAAGAAAAAAGAGCGAAGTTTAGAACTTTATACCACAGGGGACGAAAGCACCACTCGATATACTGAGTTCATGAAGTCATGATTTGAGCCTGGAACAACGCTACATGAATTTGAAGGCATAGGGAAATACCATGGATCAAGATCATCTATATCCATTTCTTTCTACAATTAACAAACATAAATTTTCATTCCCATAATTTCAAACTTTGGCTACACATTAAGATCTTATATTATTACCTCATTGTTGGATTGAATAGGCATTTTGATGGAACAAATTATAGGGGAATCCTTTCTGTTAAGGTAAAGCACCACATGCTCATCAAAGACATCCATATCTTGTATGCCAGTACCTTTAACAGGTACAATTATTTTCTACGAAAAAAAATTGACATAAGCACTAAAGCAACAAATTTAGTACCAACTGAATAGATGAGAGACAAGATGGACAGGTTTGGCTGTATTGACTTGGAAAAAAATCCATATCCTGTTTCCCTTTAGACAAATTGTTTGAGTTGACCCATATGACCGCTAGAGATAACATACATCTAGAAAAAATAACCTGCCAATTAGCTGAATGAACATCCTCAACAGGGCATCGAGCCAAGTAATAGTTGCCATCTAATAAATCATTTTCATCATATGAATGTGCATTTGTTAGGATATAGAAGAATCCTTTATGATGTTCCAAAAAGAATTGTACACCAGAAATACGATCATGAACTTTTCGCAAGCCATCTTTTGGTTTATTTGCGTCTATTATGTACACCTGCAATAAGACAATCAAGATTCAATATAAATACAAGGAAAAAAATATAAATGAAGTATATAACTATAGATGAAGTATGTTATATAAGTAAGTTCCTTCCTCAGATGAAGTCCGCGAATTTGAATTCACAGTTATAAATTTTCCATCTTTTGTGCTCGTAATATCCACACAAAAGCTTGAATCTTTTTCTGTAAACATTAGGATCTCACTAACAGGATTTGATCCCAGTGTTGTGCATTGTACCCTGTTCGAAAAAAGAGAGATGTGACATTTGTACATATGGTACTTATTTCAGATTATCATATGACGTAATTGTGTTTATAAAGCTTGCCTATATGGTCGTTGATTTTGATCACAAAGTGTATAAAATAGTGTACAACTATCTTGACCCCATGCTAAACTAACAACATCTTCAATTCTTAATGTTGGAATAATGGTCCCACTTTGAAGATCTTTAACTTGAAGAATAAAACGTTCTTCGCCAGTTATGTCAATAGTGTAAGCGAGAAAATGGTGGTTGGGTGATACTCTACATGTACCCACATGAACATAGCCTGAAGAAAGTGAAGGAATTGATTAAGTAAAAATGCCGATGAGTTGTTAAAATAAGATATGAGATTGTGTTGTTTGAAATCCAGATAGTTCGTATAGTTACCATGTTCTTTTGCAATTTCATTCCAATCGAGCAATATTTCTTCATTTACAAATCCTTTTCTTGCGTAGTTGATCACATGCTTCACCCAGTTCGTACTTTCAACTGCCGGTTTTCGACACAAAACAGGGTACTCTTTGCTCTCTGGTATATACTGATAATATAACCTAGTTAACCCAGAAAAAAAAAAAAAAAAAAAAAAAAAAAAAAAAAAAGTCATTGTTTCATACGAACCATAACTAAACCATATCTACATTGGTTCCTACCAGCTTTAACAGACAATGCTGCACACAACTGCATATAATAGAAACACATGATTCAAATATTATGGCATATAAAGATACATGTAGAAACGTAAACCAATAGGGAATCTTCGTCATACTAGCACTAAAGTACAGTAATTCGAGTCTACTTTGTATCATCTATCTACCACGCATTCTCAAAAAAATATTGGCAAATGCGTGAAAGACCTTTTTTGTGTGACAATATCACTAGTAACAAGTCAGGTACATAATTATTGCTAGAACGATCATGCCTACTAGCGTTTCTGACTTTCTTTAGTGAAGGGTGATATGTTATCACCTTATGCAGCTAGTTGAATTATTAGTGTCAGACATAGTGAATCCTCACACTTAATAGGGATACAAAATCCATATATCTAAAAATATTTAACACCAATTGTTTTAGTTTAAACAATTTCTTGTAACAACTAAATATGTATCTATATGAGGTTCTCTAAAACTTGTTTTGACTCCCAAAAGTCAAAATGTAGCTGTTTGGCTCTATCTGGAGTACTAGTACGAGGTATAACAGATTTGTCAAAGAGCTAATGTTTATAATAAGAATCTACGTAGAACTAAGGGATCCTATATGGCTACATCAAACTTAGCACTTGAAATAATATCAACAGCTCATACACACAATTTGGTCTTTTGAGATCATATATACAGCTATATAATCGATCATTTTCAAACCACCACCAAATGGCCTAGTAGTAAGGTCCTTGGCTTTCAAACAAGAGACGAGGGTTCAAACCTCGCTAGGTGTGTACATTTGGGGGTGGAGGGTCGGAAACGGTCCCGGGATTAACCCGGTGAGGCTGCGTACATCTGAGTCAAAAGGCTCGCCCTCCCCGGGTAACTTGAGCAGGGAAAAACCACATCCGTTTATCCGTTTATTATGATCATTTTCAAATAACCAGTTTGGAACAAACAGCTTTAAAGTGCTTATTAAAACCTATTCACAACACTCACAAGTAATCAGTTTAGCCTTTGTATCAGCAATTAAAACCCAATAACCAATTTTAATTAGCAAATTTTAAACAACCCATCATGTCAAATGTGATCATTTCCAAATTGACCCTTTTCAAACAAGCATATAGTAGCATCACCAACATCAAATTGCATATTCAAAACTACTCGTACTAATTTCACAGTATCAATACGCGCTTTTAAGCATTTCTAATAAGCAATTCTAAACACCCTATGTCAAATGAGACAATACCCTTAATTACCATTACAAATTACCTTAAAAAACAAAACTTTCACAAATAGAACATTATAATCTTACCAATCACCCCAACGCTCAGGTGGGGTCTCAATAACCTCAGGCAACCTCTTAACCATCTCATTAAACAACCCACTCTGCACATTCTCAGTATCCTTCATAAAACCCTCAGCATAAATATTCTCATTTTTAATATAATTAACAAAATCTTGGTCATGGGTATCTGACATCCAATGATAAGGATCTTGTAATGTAGCCCCATGAGCTGTTGTGACATTATATGGTACTTTTTTAGCAACTGGTGGTGATGGGTGTGTTTGGGTTGATAAAAAGTAAGTGTAGTTTTTTAAGGTGTGTGTTAGTTTGATGTGTTTTTTTGTTATGGTTTTTAAGAAGTGAGTTAAGGAAGCCATGGAAGTAGAAGTGGAAGTGGTGTTTGGGGGGAACAGGTTTGTGTTTTGTGAAAGTGGAGGAAGAGGAAGGTGTTTTTGGTTTGCAGTTTGGGGCTTAAAGTTTGTAGGCTTTTTAAGTTGGTAATAAGTTTTTGAAAAATCGTAGTTTAGTTAGTCGTAGATAATGGCAATGGGTTAGAACCCGAACGTAAATGGGTGGGTAACCCCGTCATATTTCACCCACGGGTCCCGTGGGTGAAACTTTCTATCCATGAGTGGGTGGTGGGTAGGTGACGGGTAATGTATACCCGTCATGAGTAAACTCATGACACCCATTTAAAATACTCATGGTGTACCTATCAAAATACCCGTGAGTGTACCCGTAAACCCATTTGTGTTAAACTAAAACTTATTATACCCCTTAAAGATTTGTGAGGTTCTAGTTATATATTTAATGACTACAACTCTCTAGAAAACACGGTAAGTTGACAGTTTAGTTGAGTTACAAGACCAAAAGGTATGAAAGATCAAATCATCAAAGAAATATACATGATACATTTCAGTTCTGGTCGTTAACACTCAAATACTCCTTCCGGCTTCTCGGTTGAAGTTCAGCTCACTAACCAATGGGTTTACGTTTACCCATGGGCAAAAAGTACGTATGGGCATGGGAGTGGGTAGAAATTTGTACCTACTGGTGGGTGATGGGCGAGTGGTGGCTGAGAAAAAAATCATGTGGGCGGGTGATGGGTTAGAAGTACCCATGCCTATTGCCCACGGGTGTCATCCCTAGTCGTAGAGGTAGCAATTGTTAAATGATGTAAACCCCGTAAGTGATACGTTTTATTAATACGATATATATAAAGACAAATATATAATAAAGCCCTAATGGACCCAAACCCTCCATGAGGCTGGGGCCATATCTATCCACTAATACTTCCACGCAATCCGAGTTGCGAATTCGCGAAAACTCGGATTAGATGAGAAAATTAAATACACACTAAAGCAATAAAAGTTTTGTTGATGAAGATATTCTACAACAAGTGGAGAAAAATCTTCATCAACAACACTAAAAGCAAAATAAAGCGATAAAGCAAAAGTAGTGAAGCAACTAATTAATTTAATGACGACATCCGACAGCAAGCGGAGATTCTCATAGCAACATAAAAAGCAAAGAAATAAAAATAATACCAAAGCATTGACTCTTTTTTATGGATAAGTGATGGCGCGGCTATGGTTTGATGGGGGGACATAGAGGAGGCGACTCAACTTAGCCAAATCTATCTTGAGGATTAGACTCGCTCCAATACCATGTTATATTTTGTAAACCCCGTAGGTGATATGTTTTGTTGATACGATATATACTAAACACCTATATTCATAACAACAAGCATTCTAAGAAACTGAAACTCATCATCTATACTAAACACCTATATTCATAACAACCAGAGTACATACAAATACTACATCTTCATTCAGCATTGCTCTTAGCTCTTCTAAACTGCAACATTCCATTTAGCTTCAACATTCTTGACAGCAACAGAATCCTTTACAACAAAATTAATTATTCTCCATTTAATACTATCCATAGCATTCTGCACTAAAGTTTCCACTGTTCTCCAATTATTTTTGAAAATTCTTGTGTTTCTCTCTTGCCACACAAAATAGACTGCTGCACCCAGAACCAATCTTCTGACTATGCTCCATATGTTTCTGTTTGCTTTCAATGTTGATAGTTCTTCAATGATATTTTTCCAATTTAAAGAAAACTGTTTATCAATCAGCTTCTGTAACTCCATCCACATTTCATTAGTATAAGGGTATAGGAAAAATAGATGCTCATGGGAATCTAACCATTGCTTACAGAAGAGACATTTCATATCACTAGCTAGATTCCATACTGCAATCATGTCTTGTATCATAAGCCTTCCTTGGATTGCCATCCATAGGACAAATGAGTGCTTAGGTATACTTTGTGGGAATCAAACCAAAGCATTCCATGCCACTTTATTGCCATTGCAGCATAAGTCTTTCCAAACCACTTTTGTAGCAAACTTTGTTCTGTACCCTGTATTAGTCATCCATTCAGCTATATCCTGAGCATCATTAAGTAGTGTGGGGATTTAAACATTATTAAGATTAGGAAATTTGATAGACCACTCTTCAGGCCAGCACCAGGTACCATTATTAACCAGTTCGTCAACAAGGCAGTCATTTTTTAATCTTGCATTATAGATCTCTCTAACATAAATGAACTTACACAAAGGACCTTCATTGCACCATCTGTCAAACCATGCTGAGACTGTCTTACCACTGCCTAGTCCTAATCCTAAAACAAACAATTTATATTTTAACCTATAAAACAAACAACTTTTAACATAATTCAAATCCAAATTTTAAATCCCAATCCAAATCCTAATCCTGAACCCAACTACAAACCAAACGGGCCCTAAGATTTATTGTGGGATTGGATTAATAAAGGACAGAGATTGGATTTGGATTAGTTAAATGAAAAACATTATTTGGTTTACAAATGATTAGATACTTTGAAAATAAAAGTCACTTAAATATAAAATATCTGTAAATGTACAACACACATTATTAGATGAGAAAGAAACCCTACCCCACTTTTCAGGTTTTGAAAAATCCTAATCTCATGGCATTGATGTCCAATTTCAAAACCTAACCCTTCCAACCAAATAGCTTTTATGAATCCAATCCTAATCTTTAACGTCTAACCCCATCAAACAAAAAGGCTCTTAGTTTAGTTAGTCACAGAGGTAGTAATTTATGACACGACATATAACGAACAAAGACCGTTACAAAAATAAATGGCCTAAGGGTTGAGTATGAAAAGGTCAAGGGCCGTGTTCGGGTCAAACCGTCGAATCTATTTATTAAATAGATCGTGTTTGGATTAAGTGTTGGTTAAATAGACTTTACCGGCTAACCTGTTTAATATTTTAAAAGAATATAAGCGATACTTTTTTATAATTCATTCACTAAGTTATACGGGTTAAACAGGTTCAGATAGGTTGACCTGCCAACAATCTTTATAAAACGTTTTATTAGTCAACTTACTTAAACAAATGGGGTGGTTGTGTTTAGATTACTTGCCGACATGTTGGGTTGACAAGACCAACCTGCGAATCTGAACCTGCCAACTTAAACCTTACACGAATTGTCACCCCTCGTCTTCATGCTCATTTCATATCATCAATGTTATCTTGATATTCCCTTTCCTTCATTGACCTTAAACCTACTTGTCACATTTTCTTATATTCACTCAACTTTCTTCATTGAAAGACAATCACTACACATACACAATTCACTCAACTTCCTTCATTTAAAAACACACAGCACACACACAACACTCACATCCCTCTTTTATTTTTCTTTGAGATATAGAACAACTGAACAAGTGGTGCGAGATAAGAGGAATAAATGGTATTCCTACCCCTAATGCAATATTCCATCTTTTCTAGCACGTACATATTGTCGATCTTTTAGGTGTTTTGTAATTTCGTTAAAACTATTTATTGAAATTTTTTCTTTTCATATTAGGGAAATAATAGGTCAATATGAAATAAGTGAGCTGGAGTAATAACAAAATTTTCAAACTACTCGTTTTATCTTAAAGTTTGCAAATCATCGATGAGACCTAAACCATTTTATTAGTGCTTCAACTCTCACATAAAGTTCTTTGTTGTATGATTCATAAGTCGGTAAAAAGATCAAAGAATGGTGTGTGCTTGGTGTGATGATTTAAGAATGGAGAAAGATGTATTCCGCTCATATAACTTTGACTTTATGTGAGTTGCGAGTTTTTGTCTAATTCAATTCCTTCGTTGATATTTTTATAGATATGTACGTGCTCCCAAACATAAGTAAGTGCAAAACAAACAGTCAAACTCCTTGTAACGTTGATAGAGGAAGATTGTTTTTTGGTGCCATATGGCAGTGGACACTTCAGTTTTTTTCCTACAACTCGAAACTAGGAGTGTAAATGAACCGGACGAACACGAACGGAGCCTTGTTCATGTTCGTTCATTTAATTTAACCGGACAAATAAACGAACACGAACACTTAAACGGACGAATTTTCTTGTTTATGTTCGTTTATTAAGAAAATGACTTGTTCATGTTCGTTCATTAAGACAGTAAACGAACGCTAAACGGAAATAAACGATCGAACATAAATAAAAATAGACAAACAAACATAAACTTTATTAAATTATGCATCTAATACTGTTTTTTAAGTGTTGTTTTGTTTATACAAACTAATTTTAAAATTATATAATTAAAAGATATGATATACAAACATAAATAAATAAATGAACATAAACGAATGTTAACGAATGCATAATCGGACGTTCACGAACATAAATAAACAGACGTGATTTTTATTCATGTTCGTTCATTTAACTAAACGATCGTAAAATGTTGTTCATGTTCGTTCATTTAATAAATAAACGAACATAAACGAACTTTTTACCGAATGGTTCATGAAATGTTCAATGAACGTTCAGTTCGTTTACAGCCCTACTCGAAACCTATAACTCAACCAAAAAACAGTCTTCCTCTATCACTCGAGTTATATGACACCCTCGGGGCCCACAATTTTTTTCTTCATTTATTCAAATAAAACACAAATTAAACTAAAACTAAAATTTTATTAATAAAATAAAGGACATAAAATAAAAGTACATAAAACAAAAAAGGCATAATTTTTTTTAAATATATAAAAATAGAAGTACATGAACTAAGCTAGTTTTGGAAAATATATTTGGCTCAAATTTCATGTTTGTCCTCCTCGATTAAAGCTTTGTCTACCGGATCCTTTCCCTCGGTGTTGATTGCAAGTATCTTCATGTCCTCGTTCCTTGTTTGAGCGTTGATTAATTGCACCACCGCCTTAGCCTCGTTTCTTATTTTTCTATCTTCACCTTACGTTCTAAAGCGGGTTGTTTTTGCAACATTTGTTGAAAATTTTCTTGTGAAGAAGAAGTGTCCGACGAGTTTGAAGATCGTTGACTTTTTGGCTTTCGTTCTTTGATTGGTGGACGCGGCAAAACATCATATCCAAATAGCTTGGCTTATTCTCCGGTTGGCCGTCCTCGGATTCTTCTTGCATGTGGGGGATCACGATTCAACCATTTATGGTTGTCTTTCATGAATTCCAACCTTTTTATGTGAGGAAAACTTTTCCCTTCGTTGTCAAGATACAAGAATTCAACACGCGTCTTCAAATCTTCATCATTTTCACCACTAAGCCTCATAGTTTGGTTGAGAAATCGCATTATACTTATGGACGTACTTCTCAGTTCATGAGAGTCCACTTTCCGAACAACATGTTTTTGGAATGCGTTATGTATCCCTTTTTTGTGGCATTGTATTCCTCAAGAATTTTGCACCAAAACGTATTATTGGTTTGGTCGGTACTCGTGTTCGGATCCTCGAATATATGTAACTAACATTCCGCCAAAATTAACTCATCGGTTGGACTCCAAGGCATACGAGTTATTTTGGTTTTTTTTCTCTTTCGTGAGGTTCTTGGCCTTTGCCTTTGCAACGTTTCTTGGGTAACGATGGCCCTTCTTCTTCAAATTGTTGAGGTTGTGGGGATTGTTGTTGGGTTTGTTGGTATTGTTGATGCGAAAATTGGGGTTGGTATAGTTGTTGGGTTTGTTTGTATTGTTGTTGGAAAATCTGGGTTTGTTGGAGTTGTTAAAGTTGAATTGAGCGAGTAGTTGAAATTGTTCGGGTATAAGTTGGTTAGCAAATGGGTTAAAGTTGGTAAATTGGTTTGAGATATGGTATGACGTACCAAATAGTAGAAGTTGGTTGGCCTTTGATGTAATGGAATTTGCGGATTATGGTGTGTTTGGATTAGATAAAGATGAATAATTTGGAATTTGATTTTGTGGGTTGGAGAGCATTTAATTGATCCATGAAGATTGACCGGGATTTATTTTTGTGATTAAAGGTAGAAATAAAGAGAAGTATTATTGAGATGTGTAGATAGAAGTGTGTGTTAATTTTAAAAGATGTATAGGGTATTTATAAGATTTTCAAAGAGTAAAAAAAATGGGTAAAATGTTTTTTTTTTTTTTTTTTTTTTTTTTTTTTTTTTTTTTTTTTTTTTTAACCCCAACGTCTATTTGTGTGTGTGTGTGTGTGTGTGTGTGTATATATATATATATATATATATATATATATATATATATATATATATATATATATATATATATATATATATATATATATAGGGAAGGGATCCAGTAAGAAAAAAAAACTAAAATAAGAAGAATTTCTAGCCACACATTTCAAATAGAAGTGAGAATTTTAAGGGGAGATGCAACTATTTTTGTAGGTGCATCTAAAATGAGTGATTGTGGTTTCTTCTTATCATTCTTATTTTAATATTTCTTCTTATTTGATCCTAACTATATATATATATATATATATATATATATATATATATATATATATATATATATATATATATATATATATATATATATATATATATATACCCAAAATAGATTGCTGCAATATGAAATGAATAAAAAAAAAGAAGTAAAGTAACTCTCAATACCGTCTTCCACGGGTTATGGGTCCCAATACCGTCTTACACGGTGTATGGGGGAGGTTAAGACGTAAACAGCCTTACCTGTACCATAGGTAGGGAGGCTGCTTCCGGTTCTACCAAAGGTAGAAAAGGACCTCCGGCCTTGCAAGGGGTGAGAATCGAACCCTTGACCTCTCTCTCTAGAGGAAAGGGTGTTAATCACTTCATCCAAGCCTTGCTCTTTGCAATATGAAATGAATGAATGAACGGGAAAAAAATGGTATAACTTATCTGGTGATTTTGGTGTTGAGCCGTATAATGCGAGGTGTGATGTCACCTGATGCCATAAGGTCGCGCCATAGGACTAACGCGCCCTATGGCTCAGGGTACCGAGTGCTCTAACTTACGACAAGTTTAAACATCACAGAGTACAACACAAAATACAAACTGGAACACATGAAAACCGGTTCAACTATTTTGCCTAGTGTTTACAATAGTTGATTTAGTCAGGCCATGCAAAACTATTTTCGCCTCGGAACACATGCAAAACTATTTTAGTCAGGCCATACAAAACAAGTGCAATACCCGTGCGTTGCCCGGGTACACTTCTTTTATGAGAGTTTGTATAAGCTAAGAAGGGTTCATATAAATTTGAAAAACTGAATAATATAACAATTCAATGTGTGAGGTATTCAAACATTTAAAGTTGGAGGTATTACAAAATTTTCAGAAGTGAATAGCCAAATCTATCACGAAAATAATCTATAGACGTAATCACACTTTTTGTGAAATTTTGTAGAATAAATTGCTTGTAGTTAGATGTTATAAAAAAATAAAAATAAAAAAAAGTGCTAGTAGCTTACATAATGTTTTCAATTACATTAGAGTTACTCAGTTACACAACATAAGAAGAAACAATAGAACACCTTAAACCCACCATCCATAATCTTCAAAATACACATATAAATATGTCGACATTTACCTTAAACCAACACTTAAAATCATCAATAACTCAATATTAGTCACAAATTACAAAGTAACTCCGCTAAACACGGTTCTACATAAGAAGACACTCTTCCTTGAGGAGTGCCCGAATAAGCCGATGTCAATCTAAATAAAGATTCATAAAGGAAACATGTAAACGCGAGAAATAAAAGAAAGTGAGGAGCAGATTTTTTTTGAAAAGCATAAAATGCAACATGAGCAAACAACTCTACAAAAGCTAAATATACGTTGTTCTTTTAATGACCCCTCTTTTTTTGTCTTATGAATTTCTCCAAGCCAAAATAAATAACATAAATAAACTAAACAACCAATTTAATATTCACTGCATCTAATAAGAAAGAGTAACAGTAATGGCCAAGTAATAAGAGAGTATATATAGTTGATGCTTACTTATTAAGATGCCACTAAATAATAAGTTATCACAAACGTGATCGATCACCTTGAAGTGTTATTCTTCATATTCTCAGTAACTCACAATGGCCAAGTAATAAGAGTGTGTATATAGTTGATGCTTACTTTTTAAGATGCAAATAAATGATACATTATCAAAAACGTAAAGTGTTACTTTTCATATTCTCAAAAACTCACACGCATAAAAATCACTTTGATTCTTGATAGGCAAAGCCGTATTATATAACATGCGGGTTAAATAAGTTTAAATAAAATTTATGTTATAAGTTTAATTCAAAGTTCAAACTTTTGTTCCTATCTTGTTATTCAAACTAATATAGACATTTTAATTAAAAACGTGATGCATTACCACAATTGTAGTTCTAAAATATAGGAAAAGTGGTGAGATAAGATTTGAGATGAATTTACACGGTGTAGATTATTTTACCAATTGATCCAACGATTTTAAAGGTATGCCATGTCAACATTAATTCTCTATGCTTCTGCAACAATATATATTTATAATACAAACTGGAACACATGAAAACCGGTTCAACTATTTTCGCCTCGGGTTCCTAATTAATTTAGGTCTGATTTTCAAAAATTGTCTTTGATCGAATTAATAATAACCAGTTGATAAAATTTTATAGACATGATAGAAAGATGAAAAGTTGCGCACACTTTTAATCACAAAAAACGTGGTAGAGATGGTTGATTTGCATTGGGTTGTGCCATGCCGCATTCTCTTTTACCACAAATCTCTTGGTTTCTGTTGCAGGTACCGTACGATGCCGATTAATCAAGTAATACTATATTTCTTGTTGAAGATATCAAAAAAGACAAATATTTTCCTATTCCAACTTGATATAAACATATACTAAAAGTGCTAAATTAAATCTTTTACAACATTTATACAGAACCAATGATTTTGATTCTAGTTTACAAGTTGTTCCTTTTGTCTTTGACCAAATAGATCTACATATTTAATCATTAACTAGCTATTCTTTACTTGACCAAATAGATCTACAAGTTGTTCAGGTTACTTTTGGATTGCTGGTAGGCGGATAAGCATCTTTTAAAATTAGGTTTTGGATTGCTAGTGGTGCAATGGTGACGCAAACTCTATTGCAATATTCATATATACGATGAAACACTGAACACCAATGGATCTTAAACTAATCTTCGGGCTAGGGCCATATATATCTTCTAATACTCTCTTGCAGTTTTAACGGCGAAATCTCAAAAGCTTTGATTTGAGTAAGAAACTTGAAAAATAAAAGAAAAGATAATTTTGTTGAAGGAGATGTGTAAAGTAGAAGCTTTTGAAAACCTTAATTCTCTGCTACAAAAAAGAATGTTTGTAGCGGAGTAAATGCATCTCTTGCAATTAATGTGATACACATTCAAGAGAGCATTTACTCTTCGAATTGAACTTAGACCGCTAAACATTCAACGAGTGTAAGTATTAGTTCATACTTAAGCCATAACCTTGGTTTGTGTTTAAGTTAGAGATGAGATTTGATTCATTTCTAATAAGAATCTAAACGTTAAAAAATATGTGTGTTTATCTTTGTTAAACTTTTTAAACACTTCATTAACATGAAAAGTGCCTGGATAACTTGAGTTATTCTTTGCAATCATTTTAAAGATAACAAACAGCAGTTGCTGATTTTGGTTCACTGACATATACATTAATGATCTATGCACATAATAAGCATACCAATTGTGCGTCAGTTTATACATTCAATTGACCATCTGATAAAATAAATAGTTAAAGTAGTACATGTTATCTTGGATTCCATTTAAACCAAATTAAGCCGATCATTTGTATCAATGTGGAAAGAGCATGCATATATATAAAGAAATATTGGTCTATTGGGGTTTGAGTTTTCCATTGACCCGATGATGTTTTGTCGTAATAATTAAACAAATGTACATAGATGCTCCACAAGAACAAGAGACTGGCATTTTTGTTTAATACAATTTTAAATTATATATTAGTTTAAGTCTTAACAAAAACATGGACATAAGTTGAACTAGTTCATTAAGGGGATATAATTTGTAAACCACTAAAAATATTTGGAACACTAGTACACTACCTCTTTAATAAGCATCAATTAGTTACGGTATACGTATAAATGCAAGTGTATAGTTATGGACAAACAATAGTATCTATCACGGTAATACGTATAAAACGTTTATGTTTATAACTGTGTATTAATATTATTCGATCCACATTAAAATATAAAGTTTACATGTAAATATAACTGATGTAACTAATTTGACAACAAATGTTTACATCTTAAGTGTGAAGAGTTATACGTACTCGTTGCATCACAAATCACACGAAATGTAAAGCATACACGTACTGTACTTAACACTTAATACGTACAGTTAGAATCTTGTAAGAAAATACAATCGAATACTTAAAACCAATGAATCCAACCTGATCTTAATCAGTAACAACCAAAAAACAATGAACAAGACTTGATCTCAATCAAGTATAACTGATACAAATCAGAAGCAGAAGCTGATCAAAACAATCTAAGAATGCCAAAACTAAACTGGTTTCTTTTGGTGAGAGAGTTGAGAGCTGAGAATTAAGAGAGAGGAAAATTATCCGTTATTTTGCAGTGACCGTTTGACATGGGCTTAAAAAACAACTTCACCGACATAACTTTCATCCAGGCAACTTTAGACCTCCATCTTTATAACACATTCAATCTACCTCTCAAAGTATCCTAAAGCTTATACATGAAATACAGAAATGACACAATAAGCCCTTGAATAAATTCCAGGCTAAGATTATCTTTTAACATCCCTCCTTAATCTCATCCTGGAACATATCAACCATACCCAGTTTCAAAATCATTTTGTTATGATGAAAACTATCCAATCCTTTTGTAAAAACATCTGCAGGTTGATCTGCAGATTGGATTTTTTCTGTTTTTATAACACCAGAAATAATTTTATCTCTAACAAAATGCAAATCAATCTCTAAATGCTTTGTTCTTTCATGAAAAACTGGATTAGCAGCAATCTTGATAGCTGTTTGGCTATCACAAAAAAACCTTTACAGGTATAAAAGGTTCCCAATTTAGATCTTTTAAATTTTTAAGATCCAAACAGTTTCTGAAGTGGCAAAGGCTATAGCTCTATATTCAGTCTCTGCACTAGACTTAGAAAGGGTGTATTGTTTTTTACTTTTCCAGGAAACTAATGAACCATTTAAAAAAATGCAAAACCCTGTAACAGATCTCCTAGTAACTCGACACTTGGCCCAGTCAACATCTACATAAGTCTCAAGACTTTCAAAAGAATTTCTAACAATATGAATTCCTCTTCCAGGAGAGCTTTTAAGATATCTTAAAACTTTAAGTGTAATTTTAAGATGAGACTTAAGAGGCTTATGCATAAACTGACTAAGACAATGTACCGCATAAGAAATATCAGGCTTAGTGTGAGTTAAATATATAAGTTTTCCAATAAGCTTTTGATATTCAGTAATTTGATCCAAAACAGGATCTGTCAAAGTTGGTTCATTAGAAATATTAAGATTTTGATTAAGAGGAAAAGTAGCAGGTTTACAAGCAAGAAGACCAAATTCAGATAACAGATCAAGGCAATATTTCCTTTGTGATAAACAAAGTCCATTATCAGTATCAACAACTTCAATACCCAAAAAATATTTAAGATTGCCTAAATCTTTTATCTGAAACTTGGTCTTAAGATAAACTTTAAGACTTTCAATAGCTTCAAGATTGTTACCAGTGACAATAATATCATCAACATACATAAGTAAGGCAACAAACACACCTGAATCATTTTAGTAAACAAAGAGTAATCACTCTTACTCTGCATGAAACCACTTTCAAGTAAAGTACTAGTAAGCTTAACATTCCATTGTCTGGGTGCCTGTTTTAACCCATACAATGACTTTTTAAGCTTGCAAACCTTATTATCATTTTCATCCAAATAGCCTTCAGGTAACTTCATATAAACAGTTTCCTCAAGATCTCCATATAAAAAGGCATTATTTACATCTAATTGGAAAATAGGCCAAGACTGTTGAACAACCAAATTAATAACACATCTAATAGTAACAATCTTAACAACAGGAGAAAAAGTCTCATCAAAATCAATACATTCTTTTTGATTAAACCCTTGGGCAACAAGTCTAGCTTTATATCTATCAATGTCACAACTAGATTTATATTTAATCTTAAAGATCCATTTTGATCCAATGGCTTTTCTATCTACAGGAAGAATAACAATCTCAAAAGTATCATTACTAAACAAAGCATTCATTTCCTTATTCATTGCCTCTCTCCAGTGCTGAAACTTACTTGCTTCCTTATAAGTTTTAGGTTCAACAACTTTGTTTAACTCGGTAATAAAACAAAAATTTTCTGAATTCAACTTAGAATATCCAACAAATTTTTCAAGACCATATTTAACTTTAGAGTCAACAGCAAACTCATTATATTTATTTGGAAAAACAGAAGTCCTTTCAGACCTTCTCAAAGGCTGATTTTGAATATTTTGACTTGTTCCTGTGTTTGGAAGACTAGAATTGATACCATCAGAATTTGCAGATTTACTATCATTTGTAGGGTCCAATTCTGTTTCTCTTATGAGTCGCAGACCTCTCATTTCCTAAGGCAAAACCATTGGAACCTTGAAAGTGCCCAAATCATTTTCATTAAGGTCAATTATTGGACTGCCATTTAGGGAAGAGTTTTTACCAGAGCTCCATGAGATTCTGCATTATTCTTATTATCATCATTGGGTATGTCATGGTTCTCATACATAACTTTATTAAAAAAATTTGTATGATCCAAACCATGACTATTATCCACATGAACAGTTATAGTCTTGAAAGGAAAAACATTTTCAAAAAAATTAACATCTCTTGAGAATAAAAACTGTTTTCTTTCAAGACTATAAAGTTTATACCCTTTTTTAAAAGAGGCATAACCAACTAAAACACATTTCTCTGATCTGCTACTGAATTTATCAGAATTATGTAAGATAGTAGCAAAACAAAGATACCCAAAGTTTCTTAAATGATTCAAATAACATTTTTTATTAAAAACAAGATTATAAGGAGACTTTCCATTCAACACAGAAGATGGCAACCTATTAATCAAATAACAAGCAGTAAGAATGCATTCAGACCACAAATAGAGAGGAATTCCCCCTGAAATATAAGGGATGTGGCAACATTAAGCAGATGCCTATGTTTCCTTTCCACAATCCCATTTTGCTATGGGGTATAAGCACAAGATGTTTGATGTATAATACCATTTTTAGCACAGAAATCAGAAAAATTACGATTAATAAACTCAGTTCTATTATCACTTCTAAAACCTTAACAGTTTTGTTAAACTGGTTTTTAATCAAATTATAGAAGTTATTGATACAATCAAACACCTCATCTTTAGACTTAATCAAATAAACCCACACAGACCTAGTAAAGTCATCAACAATGGTTAAAAAATATTTATATCCTTCCTTACTGACCACCCTATAAGGTCCCCATAAGTCAAGATGAACAAGTTCAGCTAAAAAAGAAGTTTTGTGATCACTTAAAGGAAAAGGTTCCCTTGTTTGTTTAGTCTTTTGACATATTTCACAAGGTTCTTTATCTTTTGTATCTTAAAAAACAATGTCTTTTTTGAGCACAACCAAGACTTGATCAGTAGGATGACCAAGTTTGGAATGCCATAAACTTTTTGTTAAAAAACATTCAGATTTAAAATTTTTAAACTCTAAATTATTACCTTGATTTCCATCAAAATAATACAAACCATCTTTCTGTTGGCATGTATACTTTTTCCTTTTCCATCATCATTAATAGAAGTATCTTTAATAAGAGACAAGATTTTTGAGATTTGTTCATTAGAAAAGGTAGAAGAAGGGCTAGATCCAAAAGAATTGTTATTAACAAATCTTTTATTAAAACTCTGAGTACCTGATAAGAATTTGACCCATAATTGTTATTATTTCTTTTTCCAAAATTTGCAGGATACCCAATGAGTTTAAAAAATCTATCAACAATATGTCCATTAAAACCACAATGTTCACACACTAAAGTAGGACCACCAGCGGCCCTATTATTTCCAGTATTATTAGGTCTAGAAGCATTGTTAGGTCTGAAAGAATTTCTAGAGGTTTGGGGCCTCTGTGAATTCCCTCTATTAGGCACATTGGTATTAAATACAGAAGATTGAGATCTTTGAGATACCCCAGTTCCTGAAACCACAGCTCTGTGAGACTCCTCACTAGAGATAATGGAAAATGCCCCTTTAACATCAAGCAATGGGTCTCTAGACAAAATGTTACTTCTAATTTGCATATAAGAGTCATCAAGACCCATTAAAAATTGCATCAACTTCATTAATTGATTATGTTTCTTAAAATCATCAGCAGCATGACAAGTGCACCTAGGCAACTTAACTAAAGCATCAAATTGTTTCCACAGAGTACTCAACTTATTAAAATATTCAGCATTAGTAGTCCCATTTTGAGATAAAGAGTTAATTTTATGATGCAAATTAAAAGTAACAGAACCATCAACTCTATCAAATGTTTCTTTTAACTCAGTCTAGACATAAGAAGCTTTTTTAGAAAAGATTTGCCCTAAAAATAATTCTTCTAAAATAGAATTTAAGATCCAACCCAATACAATAGCATTAACCCTATCCCATTGTCTGCCTAAAACTTCATCAATATTAGACCTCCTACAAGTTCTATCAATAAAACCAGTCTTATTTTTTCCCTCAAGAGCTAAAAGCATAGCACATGACCAAACATTATAATTTTCAGTTCCTTTTAGTTTTATTGACACAACAGTAAGAGTAGCAGAATCATTAGGGTGTAAATGTAAAGGGCGACTTATGTCCAATTTACTTATTAATGTAAACAGGCATAATGAAAAACAGGCATAATGAAAAACAGATATACAAACAGTCAAACACTCAAAAGAGATAAGAAGGTAGTTCCCAGGCTTCCTTGTCACTCAAGGTGATAGGTCAAGGGCTGAACACACAAGCAATCACAGTAATAAACAAAACAAGTATCAGGTAAACACAACTAACACCTAAATCACAACAATCTCAACTTCAATAACCCAAATCCTACTCCCCGTCAATCTAAACAAGAAAGTGAAAAACAGAATTAAAGAAGAGAGCGTGAGAGGTGTAACAGAGCACTCAATATAATCAGCAGCGGAATATCAGTCCCAGTATACCCTAGATTCACTTAGTCTAGGGATATAGAAGAAACACGATCAACACCCAGAATCAATAGCCAAAAACTACCGAACCCTAACTTAGGGCAAATATCACAAACCTCCTCCGATCGAACAATCAACACCAGATATGTTGATTAAATTAACTTAATTAACAACAGAAGCCTTCAAGGATCAAAAGCCCCAAAAATATCAAACCCCAATTTTCTCAAAAATTGGGCGTGTTGTAAAAAACTTTTAGATTTGTCTAATTAATCATAAAATCTTTCAATTATCAATAGTTAATTGAAGTTTATCAAACCAATTTGAAAAATCCCCAAGTTTTTCTGAAACCCTAATTTTAGAAAACGATTTTAAGAGCAAGATTGTGAAAGCCTTGCTCTGATACCATGTAAGAAAATACAATTGAATACTTAAAACCAATGAATCCAACCTGATCTTAATCAGTAACAACCAACAAACAATGAACAAGACTTGATCTCAATCAAGTATAACTGATACAAATCAGACGCAGAAGCTGATCAAAACAATCTAAGAATGCCAAAACTAAATTGGTTTCTCTTGGTGAGAGAGTTGAGAGCTGAGAATTAAGAGAGAGGAAAATTATCCGTTATTTTGTAGTGACCATTTGACATGGGCTTAAAAAACTCCTTCACCGACATAACTTTCATCCAGGCAACTTTAGACCTCCATCTTTATACACATTCAATCTACCTCTTAAAGTATCCTAAAGCTTATACCTGAAATACATAAATGACACAATAAGCCCTTGAATATATATTCCAGGCTAAGATTATCTTTTAACAAATCTACAATGAAACAGTTTGTTGTTGTACATATGTATAGAGTCACGACATATTGTTAAATCATTCGTAACATATTTGTGATTGAACTGTAAATAAAGATAGTACTTTGATATAAAAAAACGCTTATTTTCTCCATATTTAAAGAATAGTGACACTGGAATCATATTTCATGGAGATTTTTCAGGAAGCATTGATAAAATTTTTATATTTGAATGATCACTATTCATTGTCCAAATGTTTTATAATGTTATTTAGTTAAGTTTTCTATATACGGAGTAATATATACTCCGTATTAGATATGTTTCAACTTTTGCACTAGATAGTAGATTCTCCATATTTGGAGTAAATGGTTCAAGAGAAATATTTTTTGAATGATGAATGTCATTAAAAGCTATATATGATTAAGAAACTTAGTACATGCATTATTATAACTTGTTTCTACTTAAATGATAATTAACTATGCAACCACCTTCATGATAACCTCTTCCATACGTAAGTATGGTACCATCATTTAAGCTTATTGTTTAACCTTGCTATGTTTAGGAACACCTGACTAGAAAAAAATATATACAGATCGATTTACAAATAAAATATAGTGCGCATTAGTAAACCATATGTAGTACAAACATGAAAAATGCAGCCTTTGAACTTACAAATATATAGTCTACGACAAAATTTTCCTATAAAAGAAATTATAAAACTTTTCTAAGATTAAACGTTGTTGAAAGTAAAGACACAAGTATCGATCATGGAGTATTGGTAGTTGTTGGAAAAGACTTGTTATGCACGGGCCGTCGTTTTCTCGCGGGGGAATAATCCCTTGCAAATACACGAAATGGGTCGAATGCTTCTTTCTTTGTCACTTTTGATGAACTAGTTGTTGCTTCTTTTCCTCCCTTGTGTGATTTACCTACGAGTGAATCACATAAACAAGTTAAAAATGCTCTAAAAACGTATATATGGAATATGAAACCATTATTTGTTTCAATGTTTGCATGGTCACAACACGAAAATGACAATTGAATTTTTGATATCTAGTTTAGCATGATAATGTTTGATGTGTAACTGTTAGAGATTAGATACCTGATAAAGCCTCATTGTTAGACATCAAATCGTGGTGAAAGACTTCAACCTATCAATGAACAAACCGGTCAACCGTATATTCGACACAAATGGTCAAAAACTAAAAATAAATAAATAAATAAATAAATAAATAAATAAATAAATAACACGTATTCTGTTGTCACGTAAGGCATGAGTATAAAGTTCCATTTTTGGTAGAACTTATCGGTTCTTCTACGTGTCACATTCATCGGTTTGAGGTTCGTTTCCAGTTGCGGCCAAGAAACCAAAGAAAGATCTCATTAATTTTTAATGACATTTTAAACTCCTATATCTTTCACTTGGATTGTTTCTAGAACAAATAAAGTATCTCTTAGTTGGATTGATTGGTTCAATAATCCTTGTAATGCTTTGAATTCCATTATATGAGTTTGTTCTCTTTCCCCTAGCCTCTTGCTAGGGTGTTTATAATATACTTTGCTGCTATAAAACAAAAGCATGTCATTGTTGTCAAAGAACTAGGGTTTGAGAACTTGCCTTTTGATTAAGCATCAACTTTCTTGGCATTGCATGAAAACCAAACCCCTTTTCATGACCATGAGCTGCAAATTAAACATGTAAACATGAAAATTAAAACCATTAAATGTATGCTAACTAGATATTAATCCATATAGTTATAATATGAATTTCTTAAATAACCTAAATTCGAAAAACTTAAATGATCGACTTAATTTATAAATTATAGCAACACCATGGACTCAAGAGCTAGTATATATATGAGGGGTATATATATAAACATATACCTAAACCATGATAAGGAAGCACTTGGTGACTACTGAGAGCAAGACCATTAGTAAAATACAGCAAAAGTGAAAGCAGCATTGTGATCACAAATTTCATTTCCATAACTTATTGCTTTGAGGAATTGGAGAGGTTAGTAGTACCAGCACACTATGATATATATACCATGAAAAGGGTATCAATTTTGTGGAAACCTATGACAATCAAGTGACTTAAACAAGATTCCCTCAGAGTAAATGTGTGTACGCGCGCGCGTGAGATAGTACACAACACAAAGTGTAGAGTTTCAAAAAGGAACCAGTGGAGCAATTCATGTTTATACAACCTTTCATGGAACGGTGAGGCTGCACATTACCACAAGACACTTCTTGGTAAATACAATCCTTTGTACTCGTCAATATGAACTTGAAAAACAATGCAAAATATGTTAAAAAATTATGCAAAAATAGCAACCAAGTACGGATGCGTGATCATCCCAACACACAATAACTTTGGCAACGCAAAAGTAAAATCGTATGAACTAACATCTTCTTGACCTACTTCTAAGTTAATTAGCATTAGCGAGTTAATATTATTAATCAAAGATTAGGGAACATCTTCTAGCTCCCTAGCAGCTAGCGACTAGACGTACCATCCATTGTGTGCTTCTATATCAAGTGGGAACAATAACATCTCCATCACATGTCAAATTTGTGCAATTGCACAAAGTTCCAAGAATGTCCATTTGGCAACACTAATTAATATATAGAGAACGTCAAAAAGGTCAACTTTTGGTTTGATGGTCCAAATTGTAGTAAAAAAAATAGTTTTCTAACTTTAGTCATGTGCGACTGCTAGACTGTGCTACTCTAACCGAATTTTGACAAATGTCCCGAAAATATATGGGGTCTTTTGCTCGATCGAAATGACATTTTATGCAACCATGTTGTTTTTTGCTCGACCGGTATAATGTTTTGATAAATCATTTTTGTTGTATATGAAAAATATCAACCGTAGGCCCCACTTTTATATTAAACTAAAATGATTTATCTAACATCATATCTATCGAGCAAACAACATCTTGGTCGCATAAAGTGTCTTTCAGTCGAGTAAAACACCCCACCTAACTTCTGGACAATTATCAAAATTCGAGTGAAGTCGTACAGTCTAGCAATTGCACAAGACTAAAATTGAAAACTCTCTTTTACTACAATGTGGACCACTATACGAAAGAGGTAACCATTTTTGGCATTTGCTCTTATATATATATGATGTGTTGCTTCAAAGATACTAATATAGTTAGTGCATGTGTTTCTCTTCCTAAGCGGGTACATAAATGATTCAATGAAATAACTAAATAAGCATCGAGTATATATGAGCACAAAGCTTATATATGTTGAAGCATGTGTTTGTTCTTAGCTAAGTAGTGATCGATATTCTTACAAAAGGACTTATCAATGATATCTTATGTTGTGTGAGAAACTCACCAATCAACTGATTGTAGGTTCAAGTCCTGCTAAGGACATATGAGATAAATTATGGTATACATTGTGTGAGATAAATAATTGTCGTTAAAAAAAAAGTGATCTATATTCCCTTGTAAGTATGTTAACTCTAAGATGCAATTGAATCACTTCAATTCATTTAGTAAGACGTGTTGTTACGAGCCGAATCATCACAGCCCTACTCCAAGTAAAACCTCGACGCAACAACATGATTTGATTAGTCTAGAATCTTAGAGTTAAAAATATCTAAGATATTTTACCTAAAATATCAAAGATACTTAATTAGTAAGAATGGTCTAGAGATTATCTAGAAAATATCTTAGATACTCTATTAGAAGCTTCTAGAACTCGTAACAAGAGTTCTAGTGCAATATACATTAGTAGCTTTAGTATAAATAGGGCTAATCACTCTCATTTTTAATCATCCATTTGTAATCAAGAGTTCTAGTGCAATATACATCAAGTATTTCCGAGTAAATTTGTGAGTGTTCATAGCTAACAACTTCCATACTTTTTGTCTTACTTAGTCGTTGACTCCGAGTCGCTAAGCGCCACACGGACGATGTGAGTTAATCCTGTGACACATGTGCAGTCTAGTAGTTATTATAATCAATAGCAAGATACCAGAAATCGGGTGTTTTATGTATTTAAAATAACTACCAAGTACTAACCATATTTTGTTGTTGTAAGCAGCCCTTCATTTTCATTTAGCTTAATGGCCGTTTCATATTTATAATGTACTCCTACCGTATGGTTTCATATTTATAATGTCCTTCTACCGTATGATGATGATGATGAAAAAAAAAAAAAAAAGAAAAAAGAAAAAAAAAGCCGAGTGCATATCATTACCCCATAAGTTGTGAAACGTAGTTGTACGTTATTGACTTATATTATATACTAACATCATCATTCTCAAGCGCACATGATAAAGAAACGTACGCTAAGGGCTTTGATCACTAGGTAACCATGAGTCGATGCATTTTATAGCAAAAAAAAGGTTGTCATTTTAGCCTTTTTCCATATAACTTACAACCTATAACTTAACAAAAAAACAACCTCTTTCAATCACTCAAGTTATAAAACACTTTAGGACTTCGCGGTGTTTTTAATTTCTTTTTCATTTATTCAAATAAAACAAGACATTAAAGTAAAAACATTATAATTTAATATAGGGTAAACTACAAAAAAAGTCCTTACGATTTGTCATTTTTGCAAAAAATGCCATTGAAAAAAAATGCACGAGTTGTGTACCTAATGTTTGCACTTTTTGCAAACAATGCCCCTGAACAAGCCAGTTTGTTGCAAATCGCGATTTTGGCTAATAAGCGTTAAATTTCCCCATTAGTGGCCATGTGAAATGACTAATTTACCCTCGTCTTCTTCGCACAATTACTTATTTTGATTTGTAATTATTATCCCTCCACCATCCTCTACCACCACACGACCAGCACCACTACCTTCCACCACCACTGTTCAACAACATTTTTTTTTGAAAACTTTTATATTAGACTCGATATTTGGCAAAATTCTGATATGATGTTGTTGATGCTATTACAAAGCATTTAGAAATTGGTCAGAGGAACAAAGGCAAGAGTGGCTTTTAGCCCAACTTAGTAACAAATGCCCTCTATAATAGGCTTGGATTTTTCCAAAACTAAAGAAATTTATGATGTTTTAGACACATTTGAGGCTATATCTAAACTTCCATTAGACAATTTTGGTGCTTATATAATCTCAATGGCCACCGCCCCTTCTGATGTGCTTGTTGTTGAACTTTTACAACACAACTGTCATGTAAAGAATCCTTTAAGGGTTGTACCATCATTTGAAAAACTACATAATCTTAAAGTTGCACCTGCTGCTATGGCTCGTCTTTTTTCCATTAATTGGTATAAAAATCGAATTAATGGTAAGCAAGAGGTCATGATTCGGTAATCAGATTCGGGGAAAGACATAGGGCGGTGCACGGCGGCTTGGCAATTATGCAAGGCGCAAAAGGATTTAATGCTACAGCTAAACAATTTGGAGTGAAGCTGACTATCTTTCATGGTCGAGGTGGGACTGTGGGTCAAGGTGGTAGGCCAAGCCATTTAGCTATATTGTCTCAGCCACCAAATACTATTAATGGTTCGCTACGTGTCACTGTTCAAGGTGAAGTTATTGAACAATCATTTAGGGAAGAACGTACGTGTTTTAGAACCTTACAATAGTTCAAGGCTGCTACACTTGAACATGGCATGAATCAACCTATTTCACCCAAACCCGAATGGCGTGCACTTGTGGATGAACTAGCGGTTAATGCTACTAACAAATAACGATCAATAGTTTTTCAGGATCCTCAATTTCTTAAATACTTTCGTCTCGTAAGTACTTTAATCTCTTTATTGCTTCTTATAACTTTGAATTTAAAATGGTTTATTCATATACAATTTTTCAGTAGAATCAGTTCAATTTATATTTATAATACTTTTGTTTCTTCATGTTATTGTTTGATGATTCACAAAATCCAAGTATATCAATATAACATTACAAACACATAGTTTTCTTGATTGACTTCTTAAAATGCAGGCCACACCCGAGTTAGAATACGGTTGCATGAACATTGGAGTCGTCCTTCGAAACGGAAACCTAGTGGTGGAATTGATTCACCTTGAGTAATCCCTTAGATATTTTCATAGACTCAAACAAGGTTTCATCGACCTGTATGGCTTCAATTTGGAGCTGCATTCAAACATGCTATTGAAAAGGACTCGAAGAATCTTGAAATGCTGAGGGAGATGTACAAGGAGTGGCCATTCTTTAGAGTACCAATCGATTTAGTCGAGATGGTGTTTGCGAAAGGCAACCCTGGAATTGCGGCATTGAATGACAAACTCCTTGTTTCTGAAGAACTATTGCCGTTTGGTGAGCAGTTGAGGGCCAAGTATGAAGAAACGAAAAACCTTCTCCTCCTAATAATATAAATGTCACTAATCTTCTGTCTATCATTTGTGTTATACAAGATGCAAAACTAAGTTCCGGCCACCCCATTTACTTATGAAATATGATTTGCTTCACCTTATTGTTTCAAATGTCTCAAACAGACCAAACTAGTTTAAAGTCACCCCGTGTGTATATTGGGCGCATAAAATCACTTAACTCCTTTTGTTTAAATCTTTAGATTAGTAGGTGAATATATTTTTGTACTCCTATTTTTGTGTTAATCATTACTAGAAATTATAAAACAGGAAAATTGGCAAAATCATCTTGTTAAATGTACAATTAATTAAAAGAACATGTCAGCATATAAGAAATCCATTCAATATAAAAGTTTTCCAATATAAAAAAAAAAGGTGTTGTTGAACAGTAGTGGGTGGTGGTGCTAGTCATGTGGTGGTGATGGAGGATAGTGGACGGATAATAATTGCAAATTCAAAAAAAGTAATTGTGGAAAGAAGACGAGGGTAAATTAGTCATTTCACATGGCCACTAACGGGGAAATTTAAGGCTCGTTAGCAAAAATCGCAAATTTACAACAAACTGGCTTGTTCAGGGGCATTGTTCAGAAAAAAGTTCAAACATTAGGTACACAACTCGCGCATTTTTATGAAGGACATTTTTCGCAAAAATGACAAACCTTAGGGACAATTTTTGCACTTTACCCTTAAATATAATAACGCACCAATTTTATACATTTTTTAGACTAATTGTGTTAGAAAAAAATCAAAGGACTAACAACGCAAACTTAACTGGGACTAACAGTGCAAAAAGTTAACTAACAAGGACTAAAAGTTAAAATGCTAAATTGTATGAGATTTTTTGGTGCAAAGGTGAATATATATTAACTTCCAAAATTAAGTACACATAATAACATCAGAATTTGGACATACCCCAAACCTGAAACAACATCTCAACAGAATACTATCTTACAATACAAGTAACAGAAGACTAAATCAATTATACCAGTCTAACAGCTAAACAACTTCTTCCATATTCAGCACTTTTATTCACCTTATATGCACTTTACCATCCAGCATACATTTCCAGCTTACCTTCCTACCCAAATCACTCAACCATCATCCACAGTGAAATAGGTAGGAGAGGTTACTGGCTTCACTGGGAACCCATACCCTTCCAGTCAAGAGCTCTTCCAAGCAACTTACATTTCCGTCTTTTAAGAATGGCTTCAGTTGCTTAGAAACGCATACCTTGAGGGAAGCCGACCATTCCTCCTATGATGATGTATTGGGGGGACCAAGAAGGTTCATCTTTCACACATCTCTATTCCCCCCATCATACACCATCCACCCAAGCTACTTACCCTTCACAGTGAACAAATCTCTATTATGGTACATTCCACTGAATCAGACCTCCTTCCTTTCCCCACATGTTCAAATATTTCCTCCCAAGGCCAAATATTTGAGACATATTGTTACTAAAAAGGTACAGTCACACCAATGAAACTCCAAGCACAAGATTTTGATCCACTGTAATAGCCTGCAATTATTCAGATCAAAGAAATCTCATATCCCAAACACTCCCTTAACTTAAGTGTTGAATTCTAGAATTAATGAATCTACCTTGATGCATACACTTCCACACACCCTGATGAGTGCTCAAACACTCATCATTTTTGATCAAATCTGAACTGCAAAACATACAAAAACAATCAAAAAGTCATCAAAATACTTAAAATTATCCCAGGGATTGTATTTTATATGTTTTAAATGCAAAATAAGCAAAAACAAATGAAAAATGATCAAAGTTTGCAATACTGGCAGTTTCAGTCCCCCAAGTTTCAAAACTTGTCAAAAATAGTCCCTATGCATTTATTTTGAAAGAAAAGTCAACCCAAGCCTTTTGAAAGTCAAATATTACAAAATATAATACTTGGGTCATAAGTTTCATAAGTTGACATGTTTGGTCCCTAAAATTCTAATTTAGCAAAAACAGTCCTTGGGAATTTTGAAAATTAGAAAAAGTGAAATTTGGTCCTTGTGTTATTGGTAATTGGCATGATTGGTCCTTGAGAGCACTTTGGAGTTTGAACATATTCAGCCCCTCAAGTTTGGTTAAATTGCAAAAGTTGTCCTTGTTATTATCTAAACCAACCGGACCCTTAATATATTGCAACCAAAACCACCCCAGTCCAATCCAAGCCCAACCAAACAAAACCCCAGGCCCATTCCCCTTTGCCCAGGCCCACACCCTTTTAATATCAAACACCAGGGTCAAATGGTCAACACAGGGTCAAACACCCAGTCAATATCATCACCCTCGCCCCATTTTCCCCCGTTTTTTTGGTACTGTGTCCCCCCTCCCCCTCACCTTTTCACCAAACAAACCCCCCATAATTAATGATTCTCACCAACAAAACCAACATTAGCCACCCACAATTAATACCTCCACCCGTCCCACTAATTTTTACCCCGTTCCATGTTTGGCGCCAAATCACAATCAAAGGCTCAGATGCATCAAAAGTCAATTGAACGGTTGGGATTTGGTCATTGGTCAAGAATAGACCCATTGGGACTCTCAAATATCAACAGGAAGCCATGTGGAAGGAGGGAGGGCTTATTTTAGTCTCGTTGTATAAGTAACGCTTAGAATGTGTGTAGGATTGCAACTTAGTTATTTTTAGTGCTTATTTTACCCCTTGTAATCTGTTTAAGTCAATGAAAGTGTTGTTTTAAGTTTATTTACAATTTGCAAATTTCAAGTTTATTTAAGAATTCCAATTGCTTGTTTAAGGTTCATTAGTGATATTTAGCTGTTTGTACATTCATATAAGTCCAATGTATCTGTTTTCATAAACTTTTTAAGTTTGTGGAATTGTTTTAACCACAGTTTGAAAAAAATAAAAAAAATATAAGAAAATCGAAATCAAAAAAAAAAAAAAGCATGATTAAGAGTTGAAGAAGATTGGAGCTCAGAGATTGTGATTGCTGTGGGTATTAGTGATTCATGGGAACCAATAGGAAGGTTACTTGATACATGGTTCATTGGATTTGGCAGGATGGCTTTTGTAAGCTCTAATTTTTAAATTTCACTCTTTTAAGTATTTTAGTGTTGTTTGTTGCTTATTATTATGTGCTTTGCTTTATTACTGCTTATTATATAGGTTCTGTTTAGTTAAGTTGAATTGTGACTTCATTTGATTCAATTTCTTTGTGGACTGTGATATAAAAGGGTGTTTGGATTGGACTGTTGCTAGGTGCTTCAGTAGGTTGTAGTGGTTAAAACTAGTTCACACTCCTTGCTCAGGCCTCTAATACACCATATCAAACTTGTTTTTATTAGTAATAGGTTTAAATAGTCAAAATCTCTTTTAAACCCACATTTGAGTTCACTGTTGGAATTTTAGAGGTTCAAACCTCACATATTAGTGTACTAATTGTTAGGATTACTCAAATCGGTATCATTTTGGCTTATTAACATGTTTTCAGTCAATGAGAAGCAATCAAAGTTCATTTAGGTCAAATATCTCAAATATCATAAAAAGTCAAATTTGCATGTCTCAAATTTTCCATTTCTTGCAAGAATTTTGTGGAATTTTGTGTTAGGTTTTAGACTTTGAAATTTCTTGGGTATATACTATCCCAGCTGAACTGTTTAATCCCATGCATGGCTTATTTTTGTGAATTTTTCACAAGCTTGTGCACAAGCTCAAAGTGAGCTGCAGGGGAAGGTGCTCCCATGTGCACTGCACTCAGTTCCATTAGCCCATCTGTAGTGGACCCCACAGGCTTACTCAGTGGGCCCCAGGACCAGATTATTGGCTTATTAGAAAGTCCATAAGCTAGGCTTTGAGGTTTTTAGCTTATTGTGTAGATTAGAGTCTTTTTGATAGGGCTGCAAGTGCCCTTTAGTTTGTCTCATTCCCTGACCAAAGCTGAGGGCTCAGCTTTTGTACCCAAATACCAACCCCCCTCCTGACCTCATTTGTGGGACCCAGATGGTGAAACCTAGCTTTTTAGACAGCCAATAAGCTCAGCTTATTGGCTCAACTCTTTGTTTGGACTTCCAAGGTCCCTAGTGGACCCCACAGGCCCTCAAAGGTGACCCTTTGGACCTGTTGCGGACTGTTTAGTGTTTGGATTGCTTATTGCTTATTTGGTGCTTATTTCTTGTGCTTATTGGTTCCATCTGTCTTATTTTAAGTAGTACTCAATCTTTTTTTTAGCTTATTTGTGTTTGCAACATCATTTGGTAGCTTTTTGATCACAATCAAATATCTAATAAGCTAAATAGCTTATCTGTCATTACAATAAGCTCACCAAACTGCTTATTTTTGATCTCCAAACAAATCATCTTCAAAAAAGTTGCTTAAAATCATTCCATAAGAAAGTTGGAAACAGAAAAACCCCAAAAAGCTCAACTTATTGGAAGTAATAGCTTGTATTTAAGCCAATTGGCTTATTACCTCAGCTTATTTATAAGCTAATCTCATTTTTTTATTTTTCCTAGGCTTCTGGTAGTTAAAATAATTTTAGTAATTTTCTCGGATTTTTCTTTTATCATTTGGTAGTTTTTATAATTTAAATTAGTTTTTAATAATTAATAAATAGTTAATAATTAATAATAATTAATTAAAAAGTCTTGAAAATATATTTTCAGTTCTAAAATTAGTTTTATAGTATTTTAGATTTTTCTAAGTTTAAATTTTATTTTTCTAGGTTAATTTTATTATTATTTGTATTTTAGGTTAATTTAAATAATTAAAAGTAAATAGGAAATTAGTATTTAATTAATAATAATTATATAAATAGTGTAAAAATTAATTTTCTTTTTCCAAAGATTTTCTTTAATCATTAGGTTTGTAAAAATATCATTTTCATAGTCGTAGCCTTTTTAGTTAATCAGTTTCACTTTTTCTTGCGTACGTCAGTTCACGTTTTTAATTAAAACGTACGTTTTTAGGTTTTAGCTCGTTTCCTCTTAATCTTAATTCACGTAATCAATAATATAGCTTTCCTAAGCTATTTTGTTTAATAATTCTCAAATAATTCTCATTAAAACCGTTTCCTGTGAAATTTACCCGATCACAAAGCACGCTAAGGCACAATTCACACCTCGTTGGGACTTAACGACCTGGTGATACCCTATATTACCCGGAGATTGACTCTAGGCTATTAGACTTTGTTGACCATTCCTTGGTCAATATAAGTTGACCGTTTAGGGACCAATCACACCCTTTAAAAACCTCTGTTTCACTTTCCTGATCCAGTTCTCATCTGTACAGCAAGATTACTATTAGCAGTAATGTTTAACTTTATGTTCCATCTTACTTGAGTAGCATAGACAGCACCTGATGGTTTAGCTTTTAGACTTAACAGTCTCAGTTTAATGGTTTCCTCAAAAATCTTGGAAAACAGATCGTAACGTTTTCTGAATCGGGTTTCTTTTAAGGTGATTCTTAAAGAGATACGATTTTAGATTACGGGACGATACCAAAAATATTGTCCAAAATTTTTTTTCACCCATACACAAAAACCCAAAAACATCCGTCTTTTTCTTGTGAATAATTATACATAAAAATAAACCGTCGCAAACCAAGACAGAACACCTACCAACTGGGGGTGTGGACATAATAAGTTCCCAAACATAAGATCAAAACTTGCCTTTGTATCCCTGTGAGTGGTGTACCTTTCTTAAATAAGCCACTTGCTTGTGATTATTGGTTTAAGTTCACTGTCGTTTTGCCTCGATTTTGTTTTGAGTGAGTTTTGTTTTTTAGTGCATGCGCACTCGCTCTTCTAGGTCTACTAGCCCATTTCGTGAGCTTGTAAGAATACCTAGAAGACATATTAGACGTTCAGCACCAGCAGTCGGATCTGAGATCCGTACTGTTGCCACATCTGCTGTCACCGTGGCGGAAGACCGCCCCATGTGTGAGCTTCTCCAAGCACCTATCGAGGGTTACGGAGATGCCATTGTTGTTCCAGCCATCGTGGCTGATAATTTTGAGCTCAAAACCGGGTTACTCAATCTTGTAACCTCAAGTCAATTCTACGGTTTTAAAAGGGACGATCCTCATGCTCATATTCGATGGTTAAATAAAATCACATCGACCATCAAGTACAAGAATGTCCCATCCGAAGCAATCAAACTTCTTCTCTTCCCATTCTAACTCGAGGGACAAGCCCGGATTTGGCTTGAAAAACAACCTCCTCGATCTATTGAGACATGGGAGGATCTTGTGAAAAAAATTGTGAATGAATTCTTCCCACCTTCCAAGACCACGAGTCTTAAGAACGAAATCACCAAGTTCACTTAGAAATATGATGAATCTTTTGGTGAAGCGTGGGATCGTTTCAAAGAATTACTTCGCAAGTGTCCATATCATGGTTTCTCAGAGTTGATGCAACTCGATACTTTCTACAATGGCGTGAGCCAAGTTGATCAGGATTCTCTCAATACCTCCGCGGGAGGTAATTTCTTGAGTAGAACCACCAAAGAAGCTTTGGCAATCATAGAAAAGAAGTCCAAGGTCCGCTCTATACGAAGCAAGCCGGTTGTTTCTCAAATCAATGCGGGTCCTTCCACTTCATCTTCTGTGGGTCAGTCTTGCACGGATGCTAAGATTGACAAGCTTACCGAAGCTATTCAAGCTTTGGTTCTCGCCCAGCAAAAGAAAGTTTCCTTTCCACAACATCCTCCACCTGCTGAGGTTAAAAAAGTGGAAGTCCGTGTGACTTGTGGTGGGCCGCATGCCTACTACAATTGCACAGCTACTGATGGTACTACATATGAAGCTCATGCTGTTGCCGGGTCCCAAAATCAAGGAGGCAATCAATACCGCCCTCCTATGGACCCGAACTATCGTCCTCACCACTATCCTGGACCTCCCGGTTTTAATTAAAACCAAAATGTCCAAAACCGTGGCCAAAATCAAAATAGAGGGAACCAAGGTTTTCAAAACCAAGGTAACTTCAATTAGGGTCATGGTTTTCAGAATCAAAACCAAAGTTGCCAAAATCAAGGTTTCCAACATCAAAATCAAGGAAACTTTAACCGGAACCAAGGTCAGGGTAATTTCAATCCCGGGTATTTTCATGGAAACAACAACCAGAATCAAGGGAATTTCCAACATCAAAATCAAGGAAATTTCAATCAAGGTCCCAACCAAAACAATCGTGCTCAAAATTTCAATAATCCACCTCAAGCTATTGTTCCTACTGGGCCTTCATCTGATGAGTTGTTCCCAAGAAGAGATGAACAAGTTCTTGGTTAGCCAAATTTCTGAAATTAAGAAGTCTTTAAATGATCGACCCTCGGGCTCAGGAACACTTCCGAGCAACACGATCGCTAACCCAAGGGGCGATGCTAAGGCGATCACAATAAGAAGTGGTGCTTCATATGATGAACCCGCGATTCCTACTACCTCTTCTTCCTCTCCTCCAAAGGTAGTGGAACGTGAACCTGAGGTGACAAAGGACAAGGTGCAAACTCCTAGCTCACGAAGTACAACACACGTCCAACCTCAGGTTATTCCAGAAACCAGATGTAAGCCTGGAGTTGTCTTTGAACCACCAGAAACTCCAGTGGACAACCCTAAATCCAAAACTTCTATTCGTTATCCATCACGTCTCAATGAACAAAAGCTCCGCGAAAAGGCTAGTCACCAAATGGATAAATTTTTTCAAATCTTTCAAGACTTGCACTTTGACATTAGTTTCGCGGATGCTATTCTCTTGATGCCCAAGTTTGCATCAACAATCAAGAATCTGTTAAGTAATAAGGAAAAACTTTTCGAGATGGCTAGAACTCCTCTGAATGAGAACTGCTCAGCAGTTCTTTTGAAAAAGCTTCCCGAGAAGCTTGGAGACCCCAGAAAATTTTTCATTCCTTGTGTTTTTCCGGGTATGGTTGAATGATTCGCCTTGGCCGATCTAGGTGCTAGCATTAACCTGATGCCATATTCTGTGTGGAAGAAACTCTCTCTTCCCGAACTCACTCCAACGTGCATGACTTTAGAGCTTGCCGATCGTTCAATTTCTCGTCCCCTTGGCATTGCTGAGGACGTATTCGTTAAAGTGGGAAAGTTCCATTTTCCAGCAGATTTTGTGATTGTTGACTTTGATGCCGATTCAAGGGTCCCTCTCATTCTTGGAAGGGGATTCCTTAGAACTAGGCGTGCTCTCATCGATGTATTTGAGCAAGAGATCACATTGCGTGTTGGAACGGAAGCCATCACCTTCAACCTCGATCAAACTTCGAGGTACACCTCTAATTATGACTCTGAATCAGTAAACCGAATAGATGTCATCGATATAGCTGCTGAGGAGTACGCTCAAGAGGTTCTAGGTTTCAATGATAATTCTTCGAGTGAAAACTTCACTCCATCTTCTTACCCCATCATTTCCAATTCTTCTCCTTCCCTCACTCCGTTTGACGGAAGTGACTTCATCTTAGAAGAAATTGAGGCTTTTCTCAAAAGTGATTCGATTCCCGATGGAATCAATAACCAAGAGATTGATCCCGAGAGGGACATTCTCCTGCTTGAGAAATTGTTAAACGAAGATCCCTCTCCTCTTCCTGTTCTACCACAAACACTTCATAAGGAGGAAGTAAAAAATGTTGAGAAAACTGATGACTTCCTTGAGGTTGAACTTAAGGACTTGCCGCTTCATCTTGAATATGCATTTCTGGAGGGTGATGATAAATTACCCGTTATAATTGCTAAAGATTTAAGTGTTGAGGAAAAGGCTGCTCTAATAAAGGTTTTGTAGTCACATAAACAAGCAATTGCTTGGCGACTCTCCGACATCAAGGGCATTGACCCCGAATTTTGTACCCAAAAATTTTTAATGGAGGATGACTTCAAACCAGCAGTCCAACAACAAAGAAGGGTGAATCCAAAAATTCATGAGGTAATTAAACAAGAAGTTTTAAAACTTCTTGATGCCGGATTGATTTACCCTATCTCGGACAGTCCTTGGGTTAGCCCAATACATTGTGTTCCAAAAAAGGGTGGCATTACTGTTGTCACAAACGAGAAAAATGAGTTGATTCCAACTCGATTGGTTACGGGTTGGCGTGTCTGCATTGACTATCACAAGTTAAATGACGCCACCCGCAAAGACAATTTTCCTCTGCCCTTTATGGATCAGATGCTCGAGAGACTAGCGGGGAATGAGTACTATTGCTTCCTCGATGGTTTCTCGGGTTACTTTCAGATTCCCATTGATCCGCAAGATCAGGAAAAGACCACTTTCACGTGCCCCTATGGAACTTTTGCTTATAAACGTATGCCATTTGGTTTATGTAATGCTCCGGGCACGTTTCAAATATGTATGATAGCCATATTTTCCGACATGATCGGGAAAACTATGGAGGTCTTTATGGATGATTTTTCGGTCATTGGGGATTCGTTTCAATCATGTCTCTCCCATTTAGACAACATGCTCGGTTATGTCTAAATTGGGAGAAGAGTCACTTTATGGTCAAAGAGGGCACTGTCCTCGGCCATAAAATTTCAAAGAACGGGATTGAGGTTGACAGAACCAAAGTGGATGTCATCGCAAAATTACCTCATCCCACTACTGTCAAAGGTGTTAGGAGATTTTTGGGTCATGCCGATTTCTATCATAGGTTTATTCAAGATTTTTCTAAAATCGCCCGGCCTATGACCCATCTCCTCGAGAAGGATGCTCCTTTTATCTTCTCCCCCGAGTGCATCGAAGTTTTTAAACATTAAAGAAAAAGCTTACTGAGGCACCGATTCTTGTTGCCCCCGATTGGGACTTGCCCTTTGAACTCATGTGTGATGCGAGTGATTATGCAATAGGGGAAGTCTTGGGGCAACGCAAATCTAAACATTTTCAGCCTATACACTATGCGAGCAAAACTATGACCGAGGCTCAAAGTCATTACACCACCACTGAAAAAGAATTATTAGCTGTGGTGTATGCCTTTGAAAAATTCCGGCCATACTTGATATTGACCAAGTGCATAGTGTATACGGATCACTCGGCTTTGAAGTACCTCTTCGCAAAACAAGATGCAAAGCCGAGACTACTCCGTTGGGTTCTCCTCCTGCAAGAATTTGATATCATAATTCGTGATAAAAAAGGAGCTGAGAACCTAGCCGCTGATCATCTCTCCCGTCTTGAAAACCCTTACCAAGATGCTTTCGAGAAAAAGGAAATAAATGAAACATTTCTTCTCGAAACCCTCAATGCGGTTTCTTTTCGTGGAGAATCGATTACCCCATGGTTTGCCGATTTTGCAAATTACCATGCGGGTAACTTTGTTGTGAAAAGGATGTCGTCCCAACAAAAAAATAAATTTTTCAAAGATGTAAAACACTATTTCTGGGACGACCCCTATCTTTTCAAAATTTGCGCGGATCAAGTCATCCGGCGGTGTGTGTATGGTAAGGAAGCCGCTGAAATTTTAAAGGCTTGCCATGCTGGTCCCACGGGGAGCCACCACAATCCCAACTACACCGCCAAAAAGGTGTTTGATTCCGGCTTTTATTGGCCCACAATCTATAAGGATGCCAAAGAATTGGTCAAGTCCTGTGACGCTTGTCAACGTCACGGGAACATTTCACAAAAGAATGAAATGCCTCAGAATGCAATTCAAGTTTGTGAATTTTTGACGTATGGGGCATAGACTTTATGGGGCCATTTCCGTCATCTCATGGTAACAAGTATATACTCGTAGCAGTCGACTATTTGTCAAAATGGGTTGAAGCGAAAGCTTTACCCACTAATGATGCCCGAGTAGTTGTGAAATTTTTGAAAGCTCTTTTTTCCCAATTTGGAACTCCACGTGCTATTATTAGTGATCGTGGTACGCATTTTTGTAATGACAAATTCGATAAAGTCATGCAAAAAAGTATGGTGTAACTCACCGTCTTTCTACTGCGTACCACCCTCAAACAAGTGGACAAGTAGAAGTTTCTAATTGGGGCATTAAGAGGATTTTGGAAAGAACTGTAGGTGAAAATCGTGCATCGTGGTCGGATAAATTAGATGATGCACTTTGGGCTTTCCGTACGGCTTACAAAACACCCATTGGGTGTACGCCTTACAAGCTTGTGTACGGGAAAGCGTGCCATCTACCGATCGAGCTTGAGCATAAAGCCTATTGGGCTCTCAAGCATGCAAATTTTGACCTCAAAACTGCGGGTGATCATAGGAAAGTTCAACTAAATGAATTTAATGAACTTCGTGATCAAGCTTACGAGAACTCTTTGATCTATAAAGAAAAGACAAAGAAGATACATGACTCCAAAATCAAGAACCGCGTTTTTAACGTTGGTGATCGAGTCCTTCTTTTCAACTCTAGACTCAAGATCTTCGCGGGCAAGCTAAAGACCCGTTGGACTGGCCCATTCACTATCGCAAAAGTTTATCCCTATGGCACCGTCGAATTATCTCAAAATGACGGTCCGAATTTCAAAGTGAATGGACATCGGTTGAAACATTACTTTGGAGAGGACATACCATCAATGGTTATCCCGGATCTCCAAACTTTCCCCAAGGACAATTGAATTCGGGGATCGAGTCAAGCTAGCGACTCGATGAACAAAAACAATAGCACAATACGGGTTTTCACCCATATCTCTTATTTCTTTCTACTTTCTACCAGCTAAGTGTGGGGGAGTGGCCACCCCCTGCTATTTGAAATGTATATATGTATATAAGTTTAAAAAAATGTGTGTATGTATAGAAATAAAGTGAAAAATGGTATTTCCACAGTTAGCTTCGAATCTTGCCTTTTTCCGTTCAAAGAGTCGGCATAATAGCCGGAATTTTGAATATTGAGGACAATATTCAATTCTAAGTTTGGGGGGGGGGGGGGGAATTCTAGCGAATTTTATCACAATATATCTTCTAGTACCCCCGTTTTTGGCCAAAATTTTCAATTTTTTTTTTCACTTTATTTCAAAAATTTTCTTGGTTATCAGTCCGCCATGTCTAACCGACAAAGGGATTGGCTAATCCAGGAGCAAACGGCTCTTGGTAAAGATAACTCAAATCCGTTGGCGGCTTGCAATTTGCCCAAAATTGTATAGTATCTCAACTCGCCATATCCTAAAAAGTGAAAGAGTTGGCTAGCCCGCAAGATTATGGCTTATGGTAAAGGTAGTGGAAAGCCATAATTGGTAATCAGCTCACCAAGATGTTGACTGTGTCCATTAAGAGTTGGCTAGTCCAGAAGCAAATGGCTTTTGGTAAAGACAAATCAAAACCGTTGAAAGCTGGTGGTTTGCTCAAAATCACATGGTTATCGGTGTACCATGGTTCTTACTTGAACTAAAGCATTTGGCTACTCCAGAAGTGATGGCTTTTGGTAAAGAGACTTCAAATCCATCAAGTTTTCAAAAAAGATTGCTAGGGACTAGCAATAGTTTAGTGTGGGGGATTGATGAGTACTTAAACACTCATCATTTTTGATCAAATCTGAACTGCAAAACATACAAAAACAATCAAAAAGTCATCAAAATACTTAAATTATTTAATATGTTTTAAATGCAAAATAAGCAAAAACAAATGAAAAATGATCAAAGTTTGCAATATTGGCAGTTTCAGTCCCCCAAGTTTCAAAACTTGTCAAAAATAGTCCCTATGCATTTATTTTGAAAGAAAAGTCAACCCAAGCCTTTTGAAAGTCAAATATTACAAAATATAATACTTGGGTCATAAGTTTCATAAGTTGACATGTTTGGTCCATAAAATTCTAATTTGGCAAAAACAGTCCTTGGGAATTTTGAAAATTGGAAAAATTGAAATTTGGTTCTTGTGTTATTGGTAATTGGCATGATTGGTCCTTGAGAGCACTTTGGAGTTTGAACATATTCAGCCCCTCAAGTTTGGTTAAATTGCAAAAGTGGTCCTTGTTATTATCTAAACCAACCGGACCCTTAATATATTACAACTAAAACCACCCCAATCCAATCCAAGCCCAACCAAACAAAACCCCAGGCCCATTCCCCTTTGCCCAGGCCCACACCCTTTTAATATCAAACACCAGGGTCAAATGGTCAACACAGGGTCAAACACCCAGTCAACATCATCACCCTCGCCCCATTTTCCCCCGTTTTTCTGGTACTGTGTCGCCCCTCCCCCTCACCTTTTCACTAAACAAACCCCCCACAATTAATGATTCTCACCAACTAAACCAACATTAGCCACCCAAAATTAATACCTCCACCCGTCCCACTAATTTTCACCCCGTTCCATTTTTGGCGCCAAATCACAATCAAAGGCTCAGATGCATCAAAAGTCAATTGAACGGTTGGGATTTGGTCATTGGTCAAGAATAGACCCACTGGGACTCTCAAATATCAACAGGAAGCCATGTGGAATGAGGGAGGGCTTATTTTAGTCTCGTTGTATAAGTAATAGCTCATATGAGCTTAAGAATGTGTGTAGGATTGTAACTTAGTTATTTTTAGTGCTTATTTTCCCCTTGTAATCTGTTTAAATCAATGAAAGTATTGTTTTAAGTTTATTTCCAATTTGCAAATTTCAAGTTTATTTAAGAATTCCAATTGCTTTTTTAAGGTTCATTAGTGATATTTAGCTGTTTGTACATTCATATAAGTCCAATGTATCTATTTTCATAAACTTTTTAAGTTTGTGGAATTGTTTTAACCACAGTTTGATAAAAAAAATATATATATAAGAAAATCAAAATCAAAATAAAAAAAAGCATGATTAAGAGTTGAAGAAGATTGGAGCTCAGAGATTGTGATTACTATGGGTATTAGTGGTTCATGGGAACCGATAGGAAGGTTACTTGATACATGATTCATTGGATTTGGCAGGATGGCTTTTGTAAGCTATAATTTTTAAATTTAACTCTTTTAAGTATTTTAGTGTTGTTTGTTGCTTATTATTATGTGCTTTGCTTCATTACTGCTTATTAGATAGGTTCTGTTTAGTTAAGTTGAATTGTGACTTCATTTGATTCAATTTCTTTGTGGACTGTGATATAAAAGGGTGTTTGGATTGGACTGTGCTAGGTGCTTCAGTAGGTTGTAGTGGTTAAAACTAGTCCACACTCCTTGCTCAGGCCTCTAATACACCATATCAAACTAGTTTTTATTAGTAATAGGTTTAAATAGTCAAAATCTCTTTTAAACCCACATTTGAGTTCACTGTTGGAATTTTAGAGGTCCAAATCTTACATATTAGTTTACTAATTGTCAGGATTACTCAAATCAATATCATTTTGGCTTATTAACATGTTTTCAGTCAATGAGAAGCAATCAAAGTTCATTTAGGTCAAATATGATAAAAAGTCAAATTTGCATGTCTCAGGTTTTCCATTTCTTGCAAGAATTTTGTGGAATTTTGTGTTAGGTTTTAGACTTTGAAATTTCTTGGGTATACTATCCCAGCTGAACTGTTTAATCCCATGCATGGCTTATTTTTGTGAATTTTTCACAAGCTTGTGCACAAGCTCAAAGTGAGCTGCAGGGGAAGGTGCTCCCCTGTGCACTGCACTCAGTTCCATTAGCCCATCTTTAGTGGACCCCACAGGCTTTCTCAGTTGTCCCCAGGACCTGATTATTGGCTTATTAGAAAGTCCATAAGCTAGGCTTTGAGGTTTTTAGCTTATTGTGTGGATTAGAGTCTTTTTGATAGGGCTGCAAGCGCCCTTTAGTTTGTCCCATTCCCTGACCAAAGCTGAGGGCTCAGCTTTTGTACCCAAATACCAACCCCCCTCATGTCCTCAACTGTGGGACCCAGAGGGTGAAACCTAGCTTTTTAGACAGCCAATATGCTCAGCTTATTGTCTTAACTCTTTGTTTGGACTTCATAGGTCCCTAGTGGACCCCACAGGCCCTCAAAGGTAACCCTTTGGACCTGTTGTGGAGTTTTTAGTGTTTGGATTGCTTATTGCGTATTTGGTGCTTATTTCTTGTGCTTATTGGTTCCATCTGTCTTATTTTAAGTAGTACTCAATCTGTTTTTAGATTATTTGTGTTTGCAACATCATTTGGTAGCTTTTTGATCACAATCAAAGATCTAATAAGCTAAATAGCTTATCTGTCATTACAATAAGCTCACCAAACTGTTTATGTATGATCTCCAAACAAATCACCTTCACAAAAGTTGCTTAAAATCATTCCATAAGCAAGGTTGAAACAGAAAAACCCCAAAAAGCCCAACTTATTGGAAGTGATAGCTTCTATTTAAGCCAATTGGCTTATTACCTCAGCTTATTTATAAGCTAATCTCATTTTTATATTTTTCCTAGGCTTCTGTTAGTTAAAAATAATTTTAGTAATTTTCTAAGATTTTTCTTTTATCATTTGGTAGTTTTTATAATTTAAATTAGTTTTTAATAATTAATAATTAGTTAATAATTAATAATAATTAATTAAAAAGTCTTAAAAATATATTTTCAGTTCTAAAATTAGTTTTAAAGTATTTTAGATTTTTCTAAGTTAAAATTTTATTTTTCTAGGTTAATTTTATAATTATTTGTATTTTAGGTTAATTTAACTAATTAAAAGTAAATAGGAAATTAGTATTTAATTAATAATAATTATATAAATAGTGTAAAAATTAATTTTCTTTTTCCAAAGATTTTCTTTAATCATTAGGTTTGTAAAAATATCATTTTCATAGTCGTAGCCTTTTTAGTTAATCAGTTTCACTTTTTCTTGCGTACGTCAGTTCACGTTTTAAATTAAAACGTACGTTTTTAGGTTTTAGCTCGTTTCCTCTTAATCTTAATTCACGTAATCAATCATATAGCTTTCCTAAGCTATTTTTTTTAATAATTCTCAAATAATTCTCATTAAAACCCTTTCCTATGAAATTCACCCGATCACAAAGCACGCTAAGGCAGAATTCACACCTCGTCGGGACTTAACGACCTGGTGATACCCTATATTACCCGGAGATTGACTCTAGGCTATTATACTTTGTTGACCATTCCTTGGTCAATATAAGTTGACCATTTAGGGACCAATCACACCCCTTAAAAACCTCTGTTTCACTTTCCTGATCCAGTTCTCATCTTTTTGGGTAAAGGGGAATACCCCGGCAAATATATATAACCAAAAAATAAGTTAAGTACAAATGGAATGTGGCTGAAATGCCACATTAACCTCAAGCAAAAACTTGAACAACCTAGTGCTTATGACAGGCCATAAGCACAACAACCCTATCTAAACATCAGAAACAACCAACTAGGAATAAAACCAAGAAGACTCTTGAATCCAGAAAGCGTCCCACTTCCAACCAGTAACATCAAAAAACCAAACAGCCAAACTCCATGAATGGCACCACCTTGAAGAGCACCATTTCTTTGCAGCAACAAATGACCAAGTGTACATCAAATCATATTCGTTACAAACTATCCTCATCACTTCCAGGTGTGTAAACTCCTGAGAGAGGTGAATCATTGAAATTAATGGATTTGATGCCTCTTTACCAATAGCCATCACTACTGGAGTAGCCAAATGTTTAAGTTCGAGAACTATGGTACACTTGATAACCATCTGATTTATAAGCAAATCAGAAACTATAAACGGATTTGATTTGTCTTTACCTGTAGCCGTTTGCTCAGGACTAGCCAAATGTTTAAGCTCGAAAACTATGGTACACTTGAGAACCATCTGATTTATTAGCAAATCAGAAACTATAAACGGATTTGATATGTCTTTACCTGTAGCCGTTTGCTCAAGACTAGCCAATTCTTTAGGTGAAAAAATCACCTTTGGTGAACTGAGAACCAAATATGGAATTCCACTGCCTTTACCACAATCCATATACTTGTGGGCTAGCCAATTCTTTGGAATCCAATAAGGAAAAAACCATGGTGAATTGATGACCATACACCCCTCAATAGAAAAAATCGACATCATGTATGCATAAGAGAATAGGGCAACTTCCACACACGAATGAGATCAATCACATTCGCCGTCTTCTTAAACCTGCAAGTGAGAAGCTTCAAACGAACCGTGGAGTTAATTAAATCAACAACTTGAGCTTCTGATCTAATTTGCTTCTTAAAAAGCCGGCTGTTTCTTTCTTGCCATATAAACTACGTCGTGGCAGCAAACAAGAGTTTAGAAACAACACTCCGAACAGACCTTGACTTTGCCGACACAATAAGAGCACTAACAATATCATCCAACGAAGAAGGCAAGGAGCTAAAACCAGCAAACATCTTCAACGAATTCCAAATCTGCATAGAATACGAACACGCAAAGAAAAGATGATCATGAGAATCAGATTGCGTCTTACAAAGAGGACACAACAACGGATCCTCGTCTGAAGTATCTTGACGCCTTAACATATCTTGAGTCCGCAACCGCCTCTTTATAACTAACCACAAGTGTCGGCAAGATTACTATTAGCAGTAATGTTTAACTTTATGTTCCATCTTACTTGAGTAGCATAGACAGCACCTGATGGTTTAACTTTTAGACTTAACAGTCTCAGTTTAATGGTTTCCTCAAAAATCTTGGAAAGCTCTTCCACTTCTCTTCTTTCACCCTTGAACAATCTATAATTTCTTTCTTGCCAAACCGAATATACACAAGTAGCTAATCTAAGTCTATGAACAATACTGTCAATGTTATTACCACAGGCCTGATTAGAAAAATACCTCACAACTTCATTCCAATTGTCTTCTTCACATCTCAATTCCATCTTATCTTTGACTTTTCCCCAAAATTTTCTAGCATTCTCACACTTGAAAAATAGATGAGAGTGTGAGTCAGAGTCATTGTGCATAGAGAACAGATCATCATATCATATGAACCCCAACCCTTTAACCTGTCTTGAGTCATTAGCCTATTCTGCACAGCTAACCAAAGCACAAAAGCTTGTTTAGGGATGTTCTGTGAAAACCAAATCACCTTATGCCATGTAGTTTCACCATTCACAATTTGCAAATCCCCATAAACATGACTTACTGAGAAATCCACCACTTGACCATTGTTCTTTTGCCACATCAATCTATCACTTTGAGATTCATCTAGAATAGGAGCTTGTAGTTGTGCAATCAATGGAAATTTTACATTCCATTCTAGAGGCCAATTCCAATTTTCATTAACCACTATATCATGAACATTCATACTAGATGTCAGTCTTGCATCATACATATATCTGTATGTCACTAAATTACATAATACACCAATGTTGCTCCAATTATCAAACCACAGTGATGCTGTCTTACCATTGCCAAGTTTAACAATCATGTGGTTTCTAGCATCCTGTCTTTGCTTTAAAATATTCTTCCACCCCCAACTATCAGTTTTTTCCTCATTAATAGCCCATATGCTTCTTCCCCTCAATTTGACTGTGTTTACCCATTTAACCCATAAAGAGTTTTTATCCACAGCAACATGCCACAAATGCTTCATAATCATAGCCTTGTTCCATGTACTTAGATCTTTCAAACCCAATCCTCCATACTGTTTTGGTCTACATATATGATCCCATGCCACTTTTTCTTTACCTTTAGTAGTATCACCATGGTTCCACAGAAAATTCTTAAGGAACTTGTTGATATCTTTTATCACAGTGTTTGGTAGAAGGAAGACAGAAGCTCAATACACATGAATGGATTCCAACACTGAAGCAACAAGTTGTAATCTTCCAGCATAAGACAAGCACTTGTTTTTCCAATTTTCAATTCTAGCTTTTATTTTATCTGTCAATACTTTACAGTCCTTAACTCCAAGTCTTCTTGTGCTTAAAGGAACTCCAAGATATCTTACAGGTAACTTTTCAACTTTAAATGGGACCACATTCAGAATACTTTGCTTATCTTCTTCATTCAAACTACAAAATATAACAGTGCTCTTGTTATAATTTGGTTTTAAACCTGAAAAAGACCCAAATTCTTCCATAGCATCTTTATAAACTTGAACTGAGTCTTTATTCCCATGGCAAAACATTAGTAAGTCATCAGCAAAACAGAGATGTGTGACCTTTAACCTCTTACATCCAAAATGATATTTGAAATTGCCGTAGACTTCCACCTTCTTTTGCACAAGTAAATTCAAAATTTCCATTACAAGAGTGAATAGATTGGGTGACATGGGGTCACCCTGTCTCAAACCTCTCCCACATTTAAAGTACCCAACACATTCACCATTTATGCAGATTGAGAAAAAAGTAGTAGTGACACATTTCATTATCCAATTCACCATCTTCTATGAAAATTGAAACCTCTCAGGATATCTTCCAAAAATTGCCAGTTAACTGTGTCATAAGCTTTTTGGATGCCAATTTTAAGAGCAACTTTCTTAGGTCCTTCCTTTCTGTCATAACCTTTAAACAATTCTTGATAACATAATATTATCTTGAATTTGTCTTTTGGGGATAAATGCACTTTGATTCATTCCAACCAGCTTATCTAGAGAACCTTTCATTCTGTCAGTAATAATCTTGCTTATACATTTGTATAGGACATTGCAACAAGCAATGGGCATGTATTCAGAGACCTTTGAGGGGGAATTATTCTTTGGAACAAGAGGAATAACAGTAGAATTAATCTCTTTCAACATTTTGCCTGTATCAAAGAACTCTTTTATTGCACAATAGATGTCCTTCCCAATTATGCTCCAAGCTTTCTTATAGAACTTTGATGAATAACCATCTAGCCCTGCAACTTTGTTTTCATCAATGTTGAACATAGCTCTTTTAATTTCCTCATCACTAACATTCCTCACCATATCATTGGCTTCAACTTCATTCAATTTGTTAACCAACAACTCATCAATATGGTTAATCTTTTCCACAGGAGTAGAAATTCCCAAGAAGCTTTGAAAATGACTTATAAACTGTCCAGCCACAACATTGCCTTCATATTTGTTACCAAACTCATCATTAATTGACCCAATTCTACTCTTATGATGCCTACTCTTAACAACTTTGTGGAAGAAAGCATTATTTCTGTCTCCAAAGCTTAACCATTTGACTTTAGCTCTTTGGAACAACAATTTTTCCTCATCCTTCATAGCTTCCTCATAATCTTTTAAAACACCACATTCTTCATTTCTAAGATTTTTATCATAAGGATCTTTATCAATTTTTGTTTGCACCTCCTTAAGCTTCTCTCTTAATTTCTCAACATTAGCAAATATGTCTCCATTCTTCCAAGCCAATTTCTTCAAATGGCCTTTTAAACTCCTATGTTTTTTGACTGTTTTAAACATATGACATCCATCCCATTGATCAACCCAATATTTCTCCACCAATGGCAAAAACTCTTCAACAAAGTTATTGAATTTAAAGGATCTCTTCTTTTTCTGAATAGCTTTGGGAATAACAAGCAATACTGGACAGTGATCAGAGATTAAGTAAGGTAGAAAAATAGTATAGATTTGTGGAAACTTACATAGAACCCCTTCATTACCCATAGTTCTATCTAGCTTTTTCAAAACTCCTGCATAATCACCTTTTCTCACTTTATGAAGATTTTTAGTCCATGTATAGAACAGACCATTACTAGCAATGTCTTCAATCTCAACTTGATTCACACAATCTCTGAACTCAACCATATCACTAGTCATGCTTGATCCTCCTGATGAGTGTTCATTAGGATTCAGGGTGACATTGAAGTCACCAAAAAGAACCCAGCAACCATTACCCACAATTCTCTTATATATATTCACATCCTTCCAGAGACTCCTTCTTTTTAATCCACCATTAGCAACATACACAAAAGAACAAAACACTGCTACATTGCCATCCACTGATTCTATTTTGCATAATATGGATTGTTTGGAACTATGAATAATAGTCATAATAACTTCATCACTATGCCATCCAATCATTATTCTGCAACCTTTATCACACTTGTTCATATTTGACATCTAATTCCAACTGCCAAAAATACTATCACCAATTTTCTGTAACTTCCTATTCTTCACATGTGTTTCTAAAACTGCACATACTAACAATTTCTCATCCATGATAAATTTTCTAACTTCAGTTTGTTTATCAGAGGTGCTTAAACCTCTGATGTTCCAAGCCCCAATTCTGCAATCCATGGATATATATTCAAACCTCATCCTTCCCCTCCAACACTCCATTATCCATTCCACTTACTTCATTATCCTTCATACTCTTAGCTATTCCACTAGTTTCCTCAAATACATCCTCTTCACCAACAACTTTTTTACCTTTGTCTTCTAGTATTTCAATGCTCTTTTTGTAATATGCATACATGTTAATATCCCATTTATCCATTTCCTCTTTTGTAGGAGTTTTCCTGTTGCTCAAGAATTCATCAACAATTTCCTTATTTCTCATTTCTTACAATTCATTCTGATTGTTTATGTCATACATTTCAAAAATAGAGTACTTGTTAGATGTTCTTTTCATAGCTTCCAGAATCTCACCATGCACAGACCAAGCCTTCCTATTTGGACTACTACCCTTAACCTCATCAGTTTTGGGAACTTGTACATTTTTATCAGGACTTTTGTTCTCATTCTTTTGATCTTCATTACTCACAACATTCTTTGGTTGAAATTCATATTTAGCAGCAGGCTTACCCTTGTTTGTTCCTTGTTTACTTCCTCCATTCTTATTTGCAGCAGGTTGAGGATTATGTTTGAAATTAGGCCTTTTGACTTTATTGTCTATTCCTCCTTTCTTCCTGTCTTTTGCTTCTTGAAACCCTTCATTATCATCTCCTTCATTCTTCTTACCTTCATTTCCACCAGTTGCTGTTTCCTCTCTTTTGTTAAATGTCTCCTCATTCTGATTCCTCCCACAATTATAAGATGTGTGACCAAAAACACAACAAGTATTGCATTGAGTGGGTCTCCAATCATACATCACCTTAACTGTCTTCCTCAGTATCTGATAACGCTCAAAGTTAACATGTTTTTATAAGCGTTATTAGTGTTTTTGTGTACGTTATTTGGTTTTTTTTATATGCTTTTGCCACTAAATCGTATCAAAGTATGTTTTTGTAGCATATGTAGCCAAATGTAGGAAAAATGGAGAAAAAGTGAAGAAAATGAAGTATATGCGATTACACGAAGATTCCCAAGCTCAAAAGTCCAATCTGTGAAGCATTTCATAAGGAGAACCTAAGTTTTGTCATCTCAAAGTTCCAAGTTCAGAGTTAATCAAGATTGGATAGTGCATAAAGAATTACACAAGGAAAAGTCAAATCCAAAGCAACCAGAATCTGCCATCCGATCGGTTGGAGTCAAACCGATCGGATAGCCATAATTACCACATTCATCCGATCGGTATCAACCCGCAACCGATCGGATGGTCATTTTTGCACGTTTTTACCAACTCTTGTGCACGAATCTTGGTCTTTTGTCCCATGGTTCTAGGCCCTTCTTAGTGTCTTATTGTCCAAGTTCCAGCATTTAAGTCCCTATTCATTACTAGGAGTATTGGACAAGCCTATAAGGACCTCAAGAGTGCACAATTGAAGACACCATTCAAGATACCATTTACTCTCATTACTACTCTCAATTATTATCATCATCTAGCTCTCAAAGGAGGAAAATTCGTGCAGAAAGAACCAGCAACTTTGGAGGACCAAGGAAGCAACATTTGGAGTCCGAAAATCTCAAGAAATCATCACCAACACTTAGGTTATCAATACCTTGTCATTTGTTATCAATTCCAAAGCATTGTAAGACTTAAAACCATGGATTCTAATGTTGAATATTCTGAATTTATTTGCATGTTTGCTATGAGTGGCTAGTAATCTTTTTACACTTGTTTTGATGATGTTTTATACTTAGTGATAGTTATGATTGTGATAACATGTTTTAATTCAATTTCAAGTCAATCCTAAGAATCAATTGTACCTTAAGTTTCATCGTGACATTTGTTTAGCCGAGGTTAACTAATTGATAATAGTTTCAAGGGTCGAAAGATTTGTTATTATTCAACTAGTTATAATCATTTGTCTATGAATGATCGTTTTTCACCATAATTATTCTTGACTAAACAAAGAAATGAGAAGTATGATTGTAATGAGAATACTTTTATAACATCAAATCGGATTGTTTGTAAACCTTTAGTTGGACGAAAGTTTAAATGTTTATAAACAATTGTAACCTTTTTGTCTATGAATAGGTTACCTTTTTTATTGACCATTTCCTAAGAGTATTTGATTTGTAATAAGAGTTTGTTCTTGTGTTTAAGATATTCACCATACCTTATGAACCTTGGATAGATCTTGAATTGATTGGTTTACACCTAAAGCTTGTTTTTATGAACTAAAATCTTGACGAAAGTTTAACTTGTAGAAACAATAGATTAGACCACCATCTAACTATCTCAACCAACATGTTATCAAAAGTTATCACAATCATGTGTGTCATTAAGTAGAAAACTAATCTAAACAAGTGTAGTTTTTAAATTATTGAATTTGCTTATTATCTTATTTGCGTACATTAGAGATTTACTTTTAGACTTATATTTTGACTCACTCACAAATCCCTGCGAACGATCCCGACTTACCATGATATCTTGCTATAACGGACGAGTACACTTGCTCGTATGTGTTGTTTCTAGATTTGGTAATTCACCCTTATAAATTTAAAACTTGCACTAACAAATAGCACATCAAGTTTTTGGCGCCGTTGCCGGGGATTTTGATTGTGTTTCTTTTAAGTTTTAAAAGTCCATTTCTTTTCGTGTTCGTTTTCTAAAAAAAATTAAAAAAAAACAAAAAAAAAAAAAAAAAAAAAAAAAAAATCCTAGCATCCATCTGATCGGATAGACTTCCAGCCGATCGGTTTCCCATATTTTTTAATTTTACCGTAGCATCCATCCGATCGGTTTGGTATCCAACCGATTCGGATAGATTTTTCTGTTTTCGAATTTTTTTATTTTCTTGTTCTTTTGTTTAGGTAATTGACTCGATTCTCTTGGTAGTTGTATGAACACTCGTTCTACTACTAAAAAGCTTAGTACACCTTTATCCGATCCCGAAAGTTTGTTTCGTAAGAAGAGATCTTCATCTATTCTTAATTGGTTTGATAATCTTTCCGAAGAACATCCGATTTCCGATCTTTTTGAACCAATACCCATGGCTGACGATCAACCCATGTGGGCCACCAATCGAACCGTAGCACCTACTCCTGGAGCTGCTATTGTTGTCGCCGACCCTGGTGAAAACTTTACCGTTAAAGGTCACCATCTTTGTATGATCAAAGACTGTCAATTTGATGGCCGTTCGCTGGCCGATCCGCATAAACACATTGCCGAATTCATTGAAATTTGTGGCATGTTTCGTTATGGAAATACCGATGTCGATGCTATCAAGCTCAAACTTTTTCCATCATCACTCGCCGGAGATGCCAAAGTATGGTATAACGAATTAACCCCAGGAACTATGAATACTTGGGAGGAGATGAGGCAAGCTTTTGTAAGCTGATTCTTTCCACCTGCAATGTATGATATACTAATGGGAGAAATTCGTGCTTTTTCACAAAATCCTAATGAATCTCTTGTTGAAGCTTGGCTTCGCATGAAAGATTTGCTTCGAAGTTGTCATGGTCATAATTTAGGACGAGGAACGATAATCCAAATCTTTTATCATGGTCTTGATGAAGCATCTCAAGCAATCCTTGATGCCGGAGGAATTTTTCTTTACAAAACACCTAACGAGGCATATCAACTTCTTGAAGATCGAGTACTCCTTAAACTCGATTGGTCAAAAGATTCTAAAACCAAACCCCTACGGAAAACCGTTGTTTTGCCGAAAGTTCAGATAATTCGAAACTCATGGACAAAATAGAAGTCTTGTCTTCTAAAATCGATTCGCAATACAAAGATATAAAAGGAGAAATGAAAGAAATGCGAGATGGCTGTAATAATTGTGGAGGAAATCACACATCATCCGAGTGTGATGACCAACCTATGAATAGACCCAACGAAGGGGAAGCCAATTATGTCCAATGAGGATATCGTGGAGGAGGTTTTCGTGGTAATTATTACGGAAGAAGTTCTGGAAATTGGCAAGACCGCCAACAAAGGGATAACAACCGTGATTTTCAACCTCGAACAGAAAATCCAAACCCATCAAATTCAGATAAAAAGGAAGAATCTGATTTTGAAAAAATGATGCGAGAATTCGTAAATGCTCAAAGCACCACAAATGAGTTTGTAAAAACCCAATTTTTCAATCTCAAAACCAAAGTTGAGCAAGGTCAGAAAAATCATCAGCTTCTATCCAGGATCTTAAACAAAAATTTGGTAGACTTTCTGATCAATTTTCTTCTCGAATTCCTGGTACATTACCAAGTAACACCCAATCCAATCCAAAACCGTCTAGATCAAACGATAAGAATTATCGTCCACCACAAAACAGAAATGAGTATATCAATGCTGTATTCACTCGAAGTGGTCTCTCATATGATCCACCACCCATTCCTACCGATAATACTATTATTCAAGATGAGGAGGAGGAAGAAGCTGAAGAAGAAGCAGCTGAAGAAGAACCAACCAAAAAACCAACCAAAGAAAATACCGTTCCACCGATAAAACCTTATACACCGAAAATACCATATCCACAAGCCCTAAGAAAAGAGAAAAGAGAGGAGCGAAATAAGAAGTTTTTAGAGATGATCAAAGAAGTTAGAATTAACGTACCCCTCATTGATGTTCTAGCTGGAATGCCCAATTATGGGAAATTTTTTAAAGAACTTCTTAATAATCGAAACAAGTTGGAACAAATTTCCGCTACTGTTCTCAATGAAGAATGCTCTGCTATCATTCAAAACAAAATTCCACCAAAACTTGGAGATCCCGGAAGTTTTCTTATACCATGTATATTAGGAAACAACATCACATGTGATGCTTTAGCCGATTTAGGTGCAAGTATCAATTTGATGCCCTATTCGTTGTATTCTAAACTTTCCATCAATACATTGAAACCTTCTAAGATGAGTATAAGATTAGCCAACCATACATACCAATATCCTGTTGGGGTTGCTGAAAATATGCTTGTTCAAGTTGGTAAATTTGTTTTTCCTGTGGATTTTGTCATCTTAGAAATGGAGGAAGATAGTCGAGTACCCTTAATCTTAGGAAGACCTTTCTTAAACACTGTTGACGCCATGATCAAAGTCAAAGGCAGAGAACTCAATCTTGGAGTAGGAGAAGACCGAATCACATTCTTAATCGATAAAGCAATGAAATATCCAAATTCCAGTGATGACACATGCTATAACATCGATGTAATTGATGAAGTCACTGAAGAAGAATTGGATGCATTACTTGACGATTCGAAACCATTCATGACTACTTCAGAAAAGATCAGTGAAATAGATTCTGATAAAGAATTTGAGGAATTCATGGAAGTAAAATTAGAAGAAGAGGAAGAAGAGAAATTTGAAGATATCACTGAAAAAGATCAAATGAAAATCAAATCATCTCTAGAAGAACCACCCACTGATTTGGAACTCAAACCCCTTCCCAATAATCTCGAATACGCCTACTTAGAAGAAAATTCACTTCTTCCAGTAGTCATATCGTCGTTGCTCAAAACAAATCAAAAAGAAAGACTCGTTTCTGTTCTTAAGAAGCATAAACGCGCTTTTGCGTGGAAAACTTCTGATATTCTAGGAATTAGTCCAGATTTTTGCAAACACAAAATCAATTGTGAAGAAGGTACTAAACCCGTTGTAGAAAGACAACGTCGACTCAACCCAAATATGAAAGAAGTTGTTAAGAAGGAAATCATCAAACTTCTTGACGCAGGAATTATTTATCCTATCGAGGATAGCCCATGGGTGAGTCCAGTTCATTGTGTTCCAAAGAAAGGAGGAATGACTGTAGTTACCAACAAAAGGAATGAATTAGTTCCTACTAGAACTGTCACTGGATGGCGAGTATGTATTGATTACAGAAAACTTAACAAAGCCACCAGGAAAGATCATTTTCCTCTACCGTTCATGGATCAAATGCTCGAAAGATTAGCAGGAAACAAATACTTTTGCTTCCTTGATGGTTTTTCGGGATACTTCCAAATTCCTATCGATCCAGCCGATTAAGAGAAAACCACATTTACATGTCCTTTTGGAACACACGCTTACCGGCGTATGCCCTTTGGTCTATGTAATGCACCTGCAACTTTTCAAAGGTGTATGATCGCAATATTTCAAGACATGCTTGAAACATCTATGGAAGTTTTCATGGATGACTTTTCAGTTTTTGGTGATTCTTTTGAAACTTGTCTTTCCAATCTCGATAAAATGCTTGAGAGATGTGAAGCTGCACATCTAGTTCTTAATTGGTAAAAATGGCATTTCATGCTAACTGAAGGAATTGTGTTAGGAAACAAGATATCAAGTTCAGGGATGGAAGTAGACAAAGCTAAAATAGATGTTATCACCAAATTACCACCACCAACTAACGTTAAAGCTGTTAGAAGTTTTCTAGGACATGCCGGTTTTTACCGCCGATTTATCAAAGATTTTTCAAAAATATCACGTCCTATGACTAAACTTTTAGAAAAGGATTCTGTATTTGATTTCAATGCTGACTGCATTAAAGCTTTCGAAACATTGAAAAGTCAATTGACTAGTGCCCCAATTATGGTTGCACCTAATTGGTCACTACCATTTGAAATCATGTGTGATGCAAGCGATTTCGCTGTTGGAGCTGTTTTAGGACAACGTGAAGGAAAACATTTTCGTCCTATATACTTTGCTAGTAAAACACTCAACAATGCTCAACAAAACTATACGGTTACGGAGAAGGAATTATTAGCCGTAGTTTTTGCATTCGACAAATTCAGATCTTATCTCGTGCTTTCAAAAACGAGTAGTTTTTACAGATCATTCCACACTCAAATATCTGTTTACCAAACAAGATGCAAAACCGCGTCTTATCAGATGGATTTTACTACTGCAAGAATTCGATATCGAAATAAAAGACAAGAAAGGAGCAGAAAATCTTGCAGCAGATCATTTGTCACGTCTGGAGAATCCGAATTTGGAAGAATTAAAAAAAAATGAAATTATTGATTATTTTCTAGAAGAAACTCTCATGACGATAGATAAAGATGATGGTGAGGAAATACCATGGTTTGCAGATTACGCAAATTATCTTGCAGGAGATATTCTTAAAAAAGGGATGAGTCACTGCCAACGTAGTAAGTTCTTTTCAGAGCTAAAACACTATTATTGGGAAACCTTACCTTTTTAAAATGTGCAAGGATGGAATGATACGAAGATGTGTTTCGGGTGCCGAAACAAGAAAAATTCTTGATGAATGTCATCATGGCCCAACTGGGGGACATTATGGTCCTTCCACTACAGCTAGAAAAGTTTTTGATGCTGGATTCTATTGGCCTACAATTTTCAAAGAAGCGTATACTCTCATTCAAAACTGCGATGCGTGCCAAAAATTCGGTAACCTTTCTCGAAGAGACGAAATGCCTCAAAAGAGCATTCAAGTCTGTGAAATTTCGACATTTGGGGAATTGATTTTATGGGACCTTTCCCTAAATCACACAAATACAAATATATCCTCGTTGCAATCGATTATGTTTCCAAATGGGTTGAAGCTGAAGCTCTTCCTACTAACGATGCACGAGTTGTTGTCAACTTTCCCAAAAAGCTTTTTGCTCGCTATGGAATTCCTAAAGATTTAATAAGTGATAGAGGATCCCATTTCTGTAATAAACAAATGGAGAAAGTAATGAAACGATATGGAGTTCATCATCGTTTTGCTACAGCTTATCATCCACAAACTAGTGGTCAAGTCGAAAATACCAATAGAGCTATAAAAAGAATACTTGAAAAAATGGTTAAGGACAATCCTTCTGTTTGGTCAAGGAAATTAGACGACACTCTATGGGAATTTCGTACGGCATATAAGACACCAATTGGTACAACACCATACAAACTCTTGTATGGGAAAACATGTCATCTACCGTTCGAACTTGAACACCGTGCTTACTAGGCGTTAAGAAGCTGTAATCCTGATCTAAAAATAGCTGGAGAAAAGAGATTTTTTGCAATTACATGAACTCGATGAGTTAAGACTTCAAGCTTATGAGAACTCCAAGCTATATAAAGCAAGAACCAAAGAATACCACGATAGAAAGCTGAGAATTCGAAAACAATTCAAAGCAGGAGATAAAGTTCTGCTCTTCAATATGAAATACAAGTTTAAAGCTCCGAAACTCAAGCCAAAATAGTTTGGACCATATGTAGTGAAACATGGATTTCCATCAGGTTATGTTGAACTTTATGACAAACATGGTGGAAGTTTCAATGTAAATGGGCACCGAATTAAACTCTATTATGATAAAGAGCAATTAAACGTGATTTCTAATGAAGAAATTTCATCCGAATTTGAATATGAAGCTATCACATTCATGGCTCCACACAAGGGAATGGTCCCTTGGGCACACAGCAATGGTTTTATCTATGATGCTCTTCCTAAAGCATGGGAAAATGTTACATTGGAAAACATAGATGAAACAGGAGAGGGAATTGTGATAGGAAATGTGTTGTATATCCCTAAAAGGAAACATAACACTAAAACTTCCTAATCTATTCGAAGTTTGAGTCCGGCTGAGGACTCGTTAATAAAACAAGCGCTTCTCGAGAGGCAACCCGTGTGTTTATTTTTGATTTATTTTATTTTTCAGTGTCTATACCCCAAAGTTTTACCACTTGGTTAAACTTAAGTGTGGGGGTGTACCACTAACTTGAATAAAACTGTAATGCTTTTTGTTTGTTTGTTTTTGTTTCTAAAAATGCAGGTGTTGATTGAAAGAAACAGAAGATTGGATAGAAACATAACACTGGATATCATGGTTTATTTTCTCATTTTCCCTACTTTCATACTTTTAAGTCCGTTTATCACATTGAGGACAATGCTTAACTTAAGTGTGGGGGGGGGGGAGTAGGTAAAATAAGAAATTAAGTCTAATATCAATTTAATTTTTAAATTTTGTTTGTCCTTATAATCTAGTTGTTTTCACGCTTTTAGGAGTAATATATTAGAATAACTGGATCATTCCACTAGAAAAATTAGTAATTTTGAAAAATTTGAGATGTGTCCCGATTAATATTGCAATCCATTTTTGGATTGATAACATTTGCTAGCACACATTATAACCCTTTCCACTAAATTGTGAGGATTTAAGCCTATTTCATATATAGCATACATCTTTTATGCTTGAACCTTTTGTTATGAGTGTGCCGGTGATTTTATTTATTCTAGAACTTGTACTTGTAAATCATTACGAGACCGTTGTGAGATTACATTTTTGTAATATAAGTATACATACGTGATAAGAGGCAACCTTAGGATTTTAACCAAATAGCCTTCCTTATTGATTTTTAGCTAGTCACATTGATTAGTTAATTTCCAATTTTTTAACCCTTTTGTTAGCGTTCATTTTTAACGCTAGATACCATTAGTTACACCCTCCGAGCCATCCTTATCGTTTTTGTTACATCCAGAAAAAAAAAATACACTTTAAACCTTAGCCTTACCCTTGTCGAAGTCTAAATGGTGGGTTGCTAGTTGCTTGGTTGTTGGATTGTTTCTGATGATTATTAGTTAGCCACACTTCACCAATCATGTGTGTGCCATTCCGACAAAGACGGAGACTGCAGCTTCTTATTTGTATTGTTGTAGTGATGCTTATGCGAAATGTGGGGGAGTTTATTTGTAAAAAAAAATGAGAATAAGTCATCGCAACTATAAGGTGATGATGCGTGGGAATTGCACCAGGCTTTACCTCTCGAGGGATCTTGAGAAGCTTACAACCCACACCAGGCAGTGTACCTGATCGTTGTAGTATAGTATAGTGACAAGTACCGGGGGATTGATCGTTCAACTCAGGAATAGTATCATTAGGATTGAAATTAATCTAACTAGGTCTAAAGGTGAAGGATGATTCTTTTTGTATTTTTATATTTTATGAAAAGCAAGTAAAAATCTCAGGTTTTGGAAGGAGGGGCGGAATTAGTTATTAATCAACTAACCCAAAAGCTACTAATTAAACTAATAAACAAAAAAATAAACTAAGGTTCTACAAGATAAGTGAAGCATGTCTACCTATGATATGTTACTCCTTGCTAGCTATCCAATTCTACCTATTGAATTGTCACACCTTGTTTTAATTGACGGATTGTATTCCTTAATACCATTCATGGGGTGGCGTACTTACTTCCCCAATCCTATAAGCGCCTACTTCACTCCTATGTCGAGCCGGCTAAGAAGCTCCTAACATGGGATCACTAGAATTTGCTCATGCATTAAATACAACCAATAAAACCTAGTACACATCGGTTCATGTTTCCTAAGACGTTCAAGCATGTTACACAATGGAGATCTGCCAGTTTTCTTAAGCCTAACATCGAATTCATTCAATCAAAACAAGAATCAATAGGAAACAAGAATTATAAACTAAATCAACTAGATCTATTGAAGTTGTCACGCCTTAATTGATGGAGATAGACACACACATCAACAAGCCCTCATTGATGGAGATAGACATAAACATCAACAAGAAATCAATGATATCTAATTAATTATACACAAGTTTCACACAATCATAAGTAGCACAAGGTGAATTAGCAAAACATCATCAAAGAAGAGCAATCAACAATGATAATGGAAAACATAATTAAGATAGAATCAACAAACCAATACATGATGTTATGGAGTGATTGAAACCCTCTAAGTTGCTGGAAAAACACCTACCTAAACCCAGGAATCGACCTTAGGGTTTAGGGCTTACAAAAAGTGAAGTTATGATGTTATATTTTTAGGCAAGTTTTCTGTCGGACCATCTTGACGGCGTCAGCCCGTTACTCTTGACGCCGTCATGACCACTTTTTCACCAAATTGTATATCTCTTCGTCCTCTTCGCGTGGGCTTTTGAATCACCTAAATCCGAGTTCGTATGCAAAAGTTATGACCAAAACAATATCAGCTACTCCGCACGCAATTGTAGATCTCTTCGTCCTCTAACACGTGACGGCCTTGGGTGACGCCTTCACGTTTCTTCTGGGCCGTCACCACTTTTACTCTTGACGCCATCATGAAAAGCCTCTTGACGCCGTCAGGTACTGTTCCCAGCAAGGAAAATTAAGACTTTGCCGTTTTCTTCACTTTTAAGCTCCAAAAACGTCCAAAATGCTTCCTTTTTCAGAATTCACTCCCAAAGTACATAAAATCACAAAAGTAACGATTTAGGGCAATATTTGATCAAATAAATTCAATTTCAGGCTTAATTGACCCCTTAAAAGTGGTTCATTTTTCGCCTCATCATATGCCCTTACACTTGAGATTTGCTTGTCCTCAAGCAAATGCGCTTTTATTCTAATCAAAATACAAGTTAGGGGTCATTTAACACTAATATAAAAGTAATTACAACAAATAATCGTTCCACTAAAAACAAAGACAAGCACGGAGGTCATATACTAGCACCTCACAAATAGTGTTTAGATACTCACATCTCTCTGGTGTAATAAAGTAATATCACAATATGGAAACAGAAAATATCTCTCACTACCTGTCATAGCAAAATAGATTACCATAGGCTTGGGAAAGGATCAAACCTCCACCACATGGCGTAAGCACCTAGGATAAACTATCAAAGAGGTCTTTTTAAAGGGTTGTAACGTTAGGTGTAGGGATATGGAATACACAGTTTTGTTGGATATAGGCAGTCTTTACTGGTGGCAAGTTAACAATCTTGGTTAATTACATGTACAATATAGCGTTGCTAAGCCAAGACTAGACTCGACTTAAGCTAATAAATGAAAAATAACAAAAAGACAAAACAAACATAGAATGAAACAGGATGGTAGTCCGTATGTTTTTTCTCTTTTCTTTTTCTATTTTTTTTTTCTTTTTCTTGATTTTTCGATTTTTTTTTTTTTTTTGGCATACACTCTTACCCTACCATCCAAAATAATACATCATAGGGAATGAGAATTTCCCTTACACTTGAATTTTTACATACTTTACAATTAACTAATCTAATGACTCGAATTAAGATAATTAAAACACTTGGAGTACTTTTAAGATTAACGTACATATGGGGGTAATAATATGATGTTCTTCCCCATTACTCCATAAAATAAGTACTTTACCCATGAGTCCCAATCGTCCCAAAACAATATGTACAAGGATATGACTCAACTTAGCAACCATGTAATCAATTAGATAATTAACTTAGGGTTTAACAAATAACAATAATGCACTAAAGATGAGTGCATACACGGAAGGCTAAGGCGATTTGGGTGTACATTTAAGTGGGGTGTAACAAATTCTTCCTTTAAGTAAAATGCTTAAAGTTAGAAATGAAAAGATAGGCTCGGAGGGGTGTACTAGGGGTTTCGTGTACTAAAAATGAGTACAACGCTAAGGTGTGGGAAAAATTAGTTGACTTAACTAGCCAAGTAATATGACTTAAATGGTCAAGTAATTATGATATGGGTTTAACACAAGGGTGATCCTAATGCCTCTTATCATGTAGTAAATCCTACTACACGAATGTAGTCTCACTAGCGGTCTCGGGATGCATCACTAACGCAAGTTCTAGAATCTAAATGCTACCGGTACACTAATAAGCACTAATAGTAAATGCTTTTCCTATCAAATCTAAAGGCGAACCTCGCATATTTGGGTGGAAAATTTTTCTGAATGGTACGGTTTCGTGCTAGTCATACAATCTCCTATCTATGAGACGCTTGCTATGGCTAAAGTTTCACTCCTAAATGTTGTAAAAAATTTTAAATTTGGCGCTAAAATTACACTAACAAGTATTTCTCATAGTTTTATTACACATCTACCATTAAACAAACAAACTCAAGCGAAAGTGTATTTATAAGGTATCATCATTTTACCCTCCCCTTACACTTAGGATGAACATTGTCCCCAATGTTCAAGTAAAGAATGTAAAAGTGAAATAAGTAAAAAGAATGAAATCAAATACTCCCCTGATTCGCTCGGTATGGATAATAAGGTGGCCAGGTTAGATCTTCCTCCAAGAAAATGAACAATCAAAGTTTCCCTTCCAGAATATAAATCATATTCTTGTCAAACATAACCTGTTAAACCTGAGAAAACAATCACAAAAACCCAAAGCATCAATCCGAACAAAGAAAACTCACAACTAGATGTAATTCCAGACTTAGGAGTAAAAACAAAACAATTAAAGATATAATGCTTGTGGAATGAATGTTTGCAGATTTCCTGGAGTTTATAAAACTAAAGAATCAACCAAAAACTTTAAGACTCCGGTATAAACAAAACTAGCAAAATTTCCAGAATTTTACACATGACGCCGTCAGGAATTAATTCCTGACGCCGTCAGAAGTGACCTGCAGAAATCTTTATGTTAAGTTTCCGGAAAATTTCTGGAAAAACTTATGTCCTACTTCCTGGAAAATCCTGCAAAACATCATTATGACTCGATACAAGCATTTGACTCTAACGAATACTAATACACATGTTCATTTAATACTGTTGTGGTTCATGCTCATTTTCGTTTTTATAAACAAATTTGAATCTCCTTTACACTTATCTTTTGCAAAATACCTTTATATGCAATTAAGACGAAGTTAAAAACAAAATAAAGCATTTTCACAATTTACTTTGAAACATGAGCCACAAACAACAAAAACAAAACATGCATACGGAAACAAATAAAATCAAACAAACAAACAAATTAAAAAAACACACAAAACATGGATTGCCTCCCAAGAAGCGCTTGTTTTTGTTCGAGTCACGAGCCTGACTCTACCCTTATTTAACGGAAATAGGGGAGGTTTTCCCTACACTTTGAATTAAGTGCGGGTGGAAGCAGCGATACACACCCTTAGGGTGGAAATATGCCACGTGAGGTGAAGGGGGTGAGTGAATGGCTTCCTTCATCCTAAAACTACCCGGATAATATTGGTCGATGGGTGGGTCGGTTCCTCTTTTGTCTCCTAGAAATATATCTAAGGATGGAAAGGTGTGTAAAGATTGAGGTTCCGGTTCACCAATATTAGGAAATTCCCTAGAACTAGGAGTAAGGTTATCACTACAAGTATTCAAACCTATATCCTCAAGTGGTGCCTGGTCCAAGGGTTCTACCTCCATCGGAATTCCTAAAGTTTCATCTACTTCTTCCGGGTAAGTCACGGGCGGTGTGTGTGCCTCAAATGATGGTTGAGTATTTTGTGGGCTTATGTTACTTACCTCATCATTCCACGTGTCACGATCACCTATATCCTTAGGTAGTGATAATAACAAACCTAGTGCTTCATCCAACTTATGGTTTATTGATACGGCTCTATCCATAATTCCCTGGCAAACTAGGTCGCTTTTTCTATTAGCCTCACTAAAACGAGATCCTAAACATGGAGGTTGTTCATAAGAATCTATCCTAGGTGAAGGCTCATATGATTCATAGGTGTCTCTAAATGAGGTATTTTGCACTTCTTGGTGTTCTAGCCACTCAACCATATCTTGCAATCTTAGAAGTCTAAGTGAAGTGTCCATTTGAAGCAAATTACATACAAAATCACAAAGAAAAGATAGACTACGAGAAAGCTACAAAGTAAAAAGAAAAAATCTCACTTGATAGGAATCTAATGAGTAGACCTAATAAAAATCAAATTCAACCTAAACAATAACTATTCCCCGGGCTGCAGCGCCAAAAACTTGATGCGTGGGAATTTCACCAGGCTTTACCTCTCGAGGGATCTCGAGAAGCTTACAACCCCCACCAGGCAGTGTACCTGATCGTTGTAGTATAGTATAGTGACAAGTACCGGGGGATTGATCGTTCAACTCAGGAATAGTGTCGTTAGGATTGAAATTAATCTAACTAGGTCTAAAGGTGAAGGATGATTCTTTTTGTATTTTTATATTTTATGAAAAGCAAGTAAAAATCTCAGGTTTTGGAAGGAGGGGCGGAATTAGTTGTTAATCAACTAACCCAAAAGCTACTAATTAAACTAATAAACAAGAAAATAAACTAAGGTTCTACAAGATAAGTGAAGCATGTCTACCTATGATATGTTACTCCTTGCTAGCTATCCAATTCTACCTATTGAATTGTCACACCTTGTTTTAATTGACGGATTGTATTCCTTAATACTATTCATGGGGTGGCGTACTTACTTCCCCAATCCTATAAGCACCTACTTCACTCCTATGTCGAGCCGGCTAAGAAGCTCCTAACATGGGATCACTAGAATTTGCTCATGCATTAAATACAACCAATAAAACCTAGTACACATCGGTTCATGTTTCCTAAGACGTTCAAGCATGTTACACAATGGAGATCTACCAGTTTTCTTAAGCCTAACATCGAATTCATTCAATCAAAACAAGAATCAATAGGAAACAAGAATTATAAACTAAATCAACTAGATCTATTGAAGTTGTCACGCCTTAATTGATGGAGATAGACACACACATCAACAAGCCCTCATTGATGGAGATAGACACAAACATCAACAAGAAATCAATGAGATCTAATTAATTATACACAAGTTTCATACAATCATAAGTAGCACAAGGTGAATTAGCAAAACATCATCAAAGAAGAGCAATCAACAATGATAATGGAAAACATAATTATGATAGAATCAACAAACCAATACATGATGTTATGGAGTGATTGAAACCCTCTAAGTTGCTGGAAAAACACCTACCTAAACCCAGGAATCCACCTTAGGGTTTAGGGCTTACAAAAAGTGAAGTTATGATGTTATATTTATAGGTAAGTTTTCTGTCAGCCCATCTTGACGGCGTCAGCCCGTTACTCTTGACGCCGTCACTACCATTTTTTCACCAAATTGTAGATCTCTTCGTCCTCTTCGCGTGGGCTTTTGAATCACCTAAATCCGAGTTCGTATGCAAAAGTTATGACCAAAACAATATCAGCTACTCCGCGCGCAAGTTTTGACAAGTTAACACGTGACGGCCTTGGGTGACGCCTTCACGTTTCTTCTAGGCCGTCACCACTTTTACTCTTGACGCCGTCATGAAAAGCCTCTTGACGCCGTTAGGTACTGTTCCCAGCAAGGAAAATTAAGACTTTGCCGTTTTCTTCACTTTTATGCTCCAAAAACGTCCAAAATGCTTCATTTTCCAGAATTCACTCCCAAAGTACCTAAAATCACAAAAGTAACGATTTAGGGCAATATTTGATCAAATAAATTCAATTCCGGGCTTAAATGACCCCTTAAAAGTGGTTCATTTTTCGCCTCATCAGGTGACAATTATAGCAAATGTGCTATATTATTATGAATAAAGAAAGTTATGTGATATGTTGTTAGCCAATGTGCTAAGTATGAAGAATATTGTTATGGCGAATCGATGTATCGATATTTAAAGAAGAGAAAGATTGTAGCTATAATCATTTACGGGTTCGTGGTTTGTTCGGTGACTAGCAACAATGAGACTTAGACTTGACTTTATTTTTCTTTTAAAACCAATTTCATAAATATTCCCATGCCTTATCCATACCCTTACCAAATTACTTTATCTATCCGGATATAGTAATGGCTTTGTGAGAATATCAAGTGCAAGAATATTGTAGTGACCATCCGGTTTTTGAGTAATCATGAATTCGCGCCAGTAATCTATTGTGTTTTTGTATTAGATGTTTGAACATAAGCCTGGTATAACCCGAAGCCTAAAACATTACAACCCGAATAAAAGACCTCTTTGATATGTAGACTTGGTGCTTACGCCATTGCGGTGTAGTTTTGTTTCGTGTACAAGCCTATGGTAATAATTAGATCATGACTGAGCAATGAGTGTGATTTCTCTTATATATACTCCACTACCTAAATAAATGAGTGTTATGAGTGAATTATATCTTATTCTTCTTTCGTGAGGTGTTTAGAAATGTTAATCAAGCAAGAAAATCATTGGGTATTGTCAAACATCTCGGTTTTTCACCACTTAAGCTTAAAAATGATGAATCTTATCTTGTACTTGTACTTGGTGGATTTGCATCACATTTTTCTAATCATTCTTAGTTACCATGTGGATATTTAGTTTTCTTCTAGATTTGCTTGAGGACAAGCAAAGTTTAAGTGTGGGAGATTTGATAACGCTCAAAGTTAACATGTTTTTATAAGCGTTATTAGTGTTTTTGTGTATGTTATTTGGTTGTTTTTATATGCTTTTTCCACTAAATCGTATCAAAGTATGTTTTTGTAGCATATGTAGCCAAATGTAGGAAAAATGGAGAAAAAGTGAAGAAAATGAAGTATATGCGATTACACGAAGATTCCCAAGCTCAAAAGTCCAATCTGTGAAGCATTTCATAAGGAGAACCTAAGTTTTGTCATCTCAAAGTTCCAAGTTCAGAGTTAATCAAGTTTGGATAGTGCATAAAGAACTACACAAGGAAAAGTCAAATCCAAAGCAACCAGAATCTGCCATCCGATCTGTTGGAGTCAAACCGTTCGGATAGCCATAATGACCACATCCATCTGATCGGTATCAACCCGCAACCGATCGGATGGTCATTTCTGCATATTTTTACCAACTCTTGTGCACGAATCTTGGTCTTTTGTCCCATGGTTCTAGGCCCTTCTTAGTGTCTTATTGTCCAAGTTCCAGCATTTAAGTCCCTATTCATTACTAGGAGTATTGGACAAGCCTATAAGGACCTCAAGAGTGCACAATTGAAGACACCATTCAAGATACCATTTACTCTCATTACTACTCTTAATTATTATCATCATCTAGCTCTCAAAGGAGGAAAATTCGTGCACAAAGAACCAGGAACTTTGGAGGACCAAGGAAGCAACATTTGGAGTCCGAAAATCTCAAGAAATCATCACTAACACTTAGGTTATCAATACCTTGTCATTTGTTATCAATTACAAAGCATTGTAAGACTCAAAACCATGGATTCTAATGTTGAATATTCTGAGTTTATTTGCATGTTTGCTATGAGTGGCTAGTAATCTTTTTACACTTGTTTTGATGATGTTTTATACTTAGTGATAGTTATGATTGTGATAACATATTTTAATTCAATTTCAAGTCAATCCTAAGAACCAATTGTACCTTAAGTTTCATCGTGACATTTGTTTAGCCGAGGTTAACTAATTGATAATAGTTTCAAGGGTCGAAAGATTTGTTATTATTCAACTAGTTATAATCATTTGTCTATGAATGATTGTTTTTCACCATAATTATTCTTGACTAAACAAAGAAACGAGAAGTATGATTTTAATGAGAATACTTTTATAACATCAAATCGGATTGTTTGTAAACCTTTAGTTGGACGAAAGTTTAAATGTTTATAAACAATTGTAACCTTTTTGTCTATGAATAGGTTACCTTTTGTATTGACCATTTCCTAAGAGTATTTGATTTGTAATAAGATTTTGTTCTTGTGTTTAAGATATTCACCATACCATATAAACCTTGGATAGATCTTGAATTGATTGGTTTACACATAAAGCTTGTTTTTATGAACTAAAATCTTGACGAAGGTTTAACTTGTAGAAACAATAGATTAGACCACCATCTAATTATCTCAACCAACATGTTATCAAAAGTTATCACAATCATGTGTGTCATTAAGTAGAAAACTAATCTAAACAAGTGTAGTTTTTAAATTATTGCATTTGCTTATTATCTTATTTGCGTACATTAGAGATTTACTTTTAGACTTATATTTTGATTCACTCACAAATCCCTGTGAACGATCCCGACTTACCATCATATCTTGCTATAACGGACGAGTACACTTGCTCGTATGTGTTGTTTCTAGATTTGGTAATTCACCCTTATAAATTTAAAACTTGCACTAACAAATAGCACATCAGTATCTCTTCTTTATCCTGATTTCTATATACGACTTCCACCACATCAGGTAGCTCTTTCTTAGCAGACACTTCAATGAGGACTCTTGCATATCCAACTTTACCAATCCCAGTCTTGCACATGTTAGTAGTGACATTATCCATGACCATAGGTTTTCCAATTCTACTAGCAAGAGCACTAATGCCTTTTGTAGTCCATGCTTCTAAAGGGACATTACACAATTTGACCCATATTGGAAGGCTATCTGGTTCAGTTTTATCCATAGGCATGGTAATATCCCACTTTTGCACAATAAGAGGCTTACTATTAACCATCCATGGCCCATTATTGACAACAAAATTCAACCCATTCTCATAACGAAATTTCATGAAGAAGATTCCATTATTACTGTCAACAATGTCCTTAAAACCATATTTAGCCCACATTTTCCTGAGATTGTATCTGAGTTCATACACTGACATACTACATCCCACAAAGTAACCACACAAAGTTAAACCCCATTTCTTAGAGCCTTCAGAAACCATAATATCATCAAATATAACCACCTCATTCCCATTACAATCAATCTTAGTGGGAATATTAGTAAGTACCTTATCAGCATTATTAGCAATAGGACTAGCTGGTGTATTGTTCACATTCCCCAATTTACTTTTAGTTAAATCAGCATAACTAGGTTTAGTTCCATTATCAGTAACACTATCAACTCTACTAGTTTTAACAGCTTCACACTGTACATTCACAGGTAGAGTTGAATGACTTACATTGTTATCAGAACTAGTTTTAGCTTCATCAGTACAATTCTCAATCACCTTGTCACCTTCATAATTGCCAGTTGTACTAGAATCACATTTCTTAGCCACATTCTGTTCCTGCTCATGTTGCATTCCACAATCAACTTTTTCCTTCCTAGCATCCATAGTAACACTTATATCACTATTCTCATCAATACTTCCCTTCTCTGCACTACTAGCCTCCTCACAATCCACACTTTTACCAGATTCAACATTTTCATGCTTCACACCCACAGGATTTGCCTTATCTTCCACAATTTCCTTATTATCACCATCATTACTACCATTAGCACCCTTATTGGCTCTTTTCCTAGTACTAATCTCAGAATTCGCATACCTCTAAGGCCTCCTAACATTTCGCTTCAAATTCTGTCTATTTGATGACATTTTCAAATTCGCTTACAAGAAATTAACTCAAATAGTGAAGAAGCGTGCTAAAGAACCTAGAAATTAAGAAGGTAATACTAACAAGAAGAATTGAAAAAAAAATTCAGTTTTGGTGCCAAAATGAACTTTCCAATTAGTTAATGAAAATTGAGGAAAATCATATAGGAGTAATCGTAATGAAAAACTGAATCGGTCTATCGGATTCAATTAGAATTAAATTGTATGAGATTGAAAGTGAACAAAAACATCATTTTCTTCATCATATTGCCCAGCTCCACCTGCAACCAAAAACAAAACACAAACATAAAAATGAAAACACACAACCACACAAACACATCACACAAACATAAAGTAGTTAGAAGATTAAAAGCAAAAAATTCCAAATAACTTGTCCAGCGATTTTGGCGCAGGCCTTATAACGCGAGTCCCGGTGTCGTCTGGTACAATAGAGTTTTAACACGCTCTATGGCTCAGGATACCGAGTGCTCTTATAAGTTCATTGAAAGTTTAAAAAGTTAGTAAACTCACTTTTATAACTTAGGAGCTTATAAACTTGAGTTTATTATAAGCTCAAGTCAACAAACACATAAGCCAAAATATAACTTCATCTGCTCTTAAAGCTTCCAATAATATAACTGTATAACAATAATTGGTCTTCTTAACTACTCCCTATAAATACAGTTCAAAGCCCAATAAATACCCTTTAAGAGAGTAACAGCCCATAAGAAAAAGACCAATATTAAGCCCAATAGTCCCTCTTATTTTTTGAAGAAAATAATCCCTTATTTAACAAAAAAATGAAAAAGAAAAATGATAAATGTTCTTCGTTGATGTTCCTAGTTATATTCTCATTAGATTGATATTTGATGACAAGCGTTAAAATCAATGAGAGAGGTAAAAATAGATAGATAGTAGATTACACTTGTCAACATTAATGTGCAGTAAGAAATTAGAAACTTGTACTAATAAATTATAGGAGGATGTATGAAGAAATTAGAAACTTGTACTAATAAATCAATGAGAGAGGTAAAAATAGCGTTGTTTACATAACTTAACTACTTAGTACTTGAGCACATGTTAGAACCAAATTGGACTAGGATCCAACTACTCAGGACATGTTAGAACCAAATTAATTAAGCAATAACCATTAAGCCAATTGTGAAGGACCAGCCTAGCGCCATAGGGTGATTACTTTTTCTATGCATCTCTAACTTTTATAGCTCTCCTACTAGTGCTATGAAAAACTAGAACGGACACCTAGTCCCCTACCAAACCAATTTTTAATTGAATAGTATAGTTCCGGTTCGGTTTCAATCGGGACCATGAACAGAACCAGAACTTTGAACTTGATTAATGCTATTGATTCACTTATCAGTTCTTGCTTAATGTTGGCCGTAACAAAAAAGAAAGTTTGGACTGCACAGGATCAAGAACAATTCAGTTTACAGGTTTAAGGTCTTGACGAGTTTTGTACACTTCTAATAGGGACTATCGAGCAAATAAAAAAATCCAATACAAAAAAATCAAGCTCACAGATAAACTAAATGAAACAAAAAATGTAAAAATAGACCTTTCCACCCAGACGGAAGATTCCGACTGAACTTAAGAAAACAGCACAATATGCCTTGAAACAATGCTATTGATATGGCTTGTGTATATATCTATTCAAACTAGTGTAGAATTTTGATTTGTGTATACAGAACTAAGAACCTATTAAGAAAAGAACGAAGACCCTTAAAATCCACAGCAGCTAAACGCCTGCCTCCATCCCTGACGCTTTTGTGACTGTCTCTTGTCCACTTTCGCCATTCTTACTGGACTACTATTCCACTCATTTTGCAATCTACAAACACAAATGAACATTATTAAACCTTCTATACAGCTTATGTAGCATTATTAAATCTTCTACACAGCTTATGTAGCATTATTAAGCCTTCAAAAAGGCAATCAAAGATTTGTTATTACATGGGAAATGCAAAGGATCTGACACTTGTGTTGCTGCCATCTGATCGATGAGATATGCTACCAGCAGATGATACAGGTCCAGAGAATGTAATTAGTCCAGATACAGGACCTGCCATTGAGAAACTTGACTCGCCACCACCACGTTGCAACTGGTTTGCGGACACTGTGATGTTATCTGAAGATGTGTCGTGATGGTTGGGTGTACTTTGTGTGTCTAGCAGAAGTTCATGAGGACCATTAATGGCTGTTGGTTTCACATTGTTAGAATCTGAAGCAGTGTTCTCTTCCATTTTTCCGGGAATCGGTGCCTAAACAGAACCTTAGAAAGTAAAGATATTGACAAGTAAACCCAACGGGACGAAACCTTTAATATAGACATTTTAACAAATCTATAACAGAGACATAATAACAAACTATAATCGACAAAAACTACCCATGTGTATCATGAAATGGATATCAAGACCTTTGATAGAGACATTGTAACTAACTGAATCATGCAACAACTATTAGGAAATACGAACCTCCGAAAGCTGTTGATCAACGTCATTTTTGGATTTGCTAGTCTGCATCGACGTATCCGGACCACGATTTTCACTGCTCTGGACAATTTTCGATTCAATAACCAAGTTCAACTCATCAGAGGCACATCCGGACAGTAAATAAGCATTCTTGCAGAAATCTTCCAATGGTGAAGAAACTAACTTGTCATCCTCAACCATGTCATCACGTTCATCGCCTTTAACAGTTTCAATATTTTCCCCATGAGATAGTCCCTCGTCTACACATATATCCTTAACAACATTGAAACCACTCTCTTCGTATATCAATTCTGGAAATTTGCATTCTGTAACTTTTTTATCAACGTATTCTGATGGAACATCAGAAGGTGCTAAAGACTTCCCAAACTTTTCATCTTCAAGATTGGTCGAGAAGCTGACTTCATCATTGCTCCATAAGTTGACTTTCTCGTTCTCCTCATCAGACAAGAACGGGTTTACGTATCTTTCAGGACTTTCTTTCATGGTTAACGTCACTTCTTCTGTGTCAAGTAGCAATGTTGTCAGATAGGCAAAATCAAGTCGATTAAAATAACTAAAGTAAACCAAATTTGAAGTGTTCTATGTCTGCTAAAACTCAAATGGAAGACGTAATAAGAAGTGACACAATACTTATTTTATATATGAAACAACAACGACGTAGACCATATCTATTTGCTCAAAAACAAACTATATATACACAAAACGAATTCATATACAACTATATTACCAAACCATTATAATAAAGATTAAGTCACCAGTTCTATATATAATTACAATATCTTTCGACTTAATTTTCCGTAAGTAAGCCAAATGTAAACAAAACCAAAAACGTTGTTCAACAACTAATAAACTAACCAATCTGCAACGGATTCCCTAACTTACCATAATAAAAAACTAAACAACAAGGTTAAGTTAAAGACTATATATAAACAATTAAACTATTCTTTGAGTACTTGCACAAGCATAGAATATATCCAAAAACAAACCGCAAAAATAGTATATGCTTATATACTTTTATCTTAAAACCTTGTTTTCTTGTTTCGTACTTCACACTATTTCAATGACATCCCCAACTTCACCATATTTGCGTCTAGGATTGCATTTTCAAAACAGATTATGCATCGCAAATCAACGTTTTAGAAGAGCATTGTTGAACCTACTTTTCAAAAACTGCGTTTGTCTATAAGAAAACGCACTGGTTTGCCAAGAACCCGATCCCAAGCACCCTCTAAGAAATCCTACACTAATAAACACTAAAAATTAGCAAACAGATCCCAACAAATTAACACATGCCTAATCATATATTAACACAATCCTCAATCCAACAACAAATCTTTTGGACAATTTAAAAAAAAAAAAAAAAAAAAAAAAAAAAAAAAAAAAAAAAAAAAAAAAACAACTTCCAACCAATAGATTGCTCAATTTTGCTTACGTGTCAAAAAAAACAAATATCAAATACAACTAAAACTAAAACTAAATAAGTTGCATAAATATATAACTAGAACAAAACAATAAGTCAACTATATAACACCTAAATTTGACTAAATTTATATCAACATTAAATAAAAAATGATTATTAAAACAGAAACAAAATAAAAATAAAGATCACTCACCTACAAATATTCTCCAGAGATAATCAGAATCATCATACACGTACAGTTCTTTTTATATAAGACTAAAAGGTTTGTGAGTGAACTGGGAGCAAGTGATGGTGACATAACATGTGTGTTTTTGTTGCATGTGATGAAACAAGGAGACAGGTGGACAAAAAATGGTCAGAAAAAGCTTTGCCGGGGTCGGAAAAGTTGCCGGAAAAGTGAAAATAAAGACAACTGAAAGAGTTTTATAGTTGGGGGTTAAAGATAGTCATAGGATGTTAACAACTCGTGAGATATCAAATATGTCATTATTAATTGGGTTTTCTTTCTTTTTTTTTTTTTTTTTTTTTTTTTTAACAAAAGTGCATACTTCTTTTGAACAAAAGTGCATACAGCCGATAGGGTATATATCATAAAACCCGGACCCTACGTGAATCTAAACCCAATTAAGCTTATCATACTATATTATAAAACATCAATACCTACTATTAATAGAATACTTAAAATTAAGCATTACACATTTCAATGCTAAAAATACAAGTGATTCAACACAATTAGACATTTAATACAATAAATGAGATGTAATTAGACATTTACAAATTTAGTAGCTACATGTGCACACCACTTTGTTTTTGCATTAAAGTTTAAAATTAATGACTTTAAATTGAAAATTAATGACTTAATGGTGCGTTTGGTATCGTACTATGTAAATGAATCTATAACTATGAAAGTGATTAAAGGTGTTTGTTTAATATGATGAGACCCACTACTATGGTAATGAATGATAGATATAATCAATACTCCATATACATCAAGAGAGGTAGGAATTGATCTTTCATAGGTGAGAGATCTACCACTACTATCAAACTCATACCCATTGTCACTAATACAAATAATAAAGCATATTATACAAATTTTTAAGCCCGAACGGGCAATGGGCCAAATGGGCTCGAGCCCGAACAGGCACGGGTCAAACAGGCTCGAGCCCGAATAGACACGAGATAAACGAAATTTTTGATATCCATAAATTTATTGTCAAAAAGAACATAATAAACTAAAATATGTTCACATATTGTACAAACCAATCAAACTACTAAACAAAAACATAAAATAAATATAAATAAAATAATACAAACAAACCAAAATTTCATCAAACTTTTGCCATAAAAAACTAATCAGTAAAGCTATTGCCAAAAAACGTACAAATAAAATAAATTATTAATCGAAAAAATTAAATTACAGGGTACCCGCAGCTGCATCGCGCGGGGACCCTGCTAGTTATGTTGGTGATTGTTGGATTAAATATCCCATGTCCTAATTTATGTCGGATGTCGGATTAAATATGTTTCTCTAACTCGGGTTCGGGTCAATCAGATTGACCAGATAACGGTTTATTATTATTATTATTATTATTATTATTATTATTATTATTATTATTATTATTATTATTATTATTATTATTATTATTATTATTATTATTGACAAACAAATAGGATTTTACAAGAAATTAGTGGGGAGCCGAGAGACTAACTGAGCCCTCACACCTCTAGCTATAGCAAAACCAATCATACTAAAAATATGTGGAGCAGCACGTGCTCCAATGTCTTGGGTCATAGAGAATCGTTGAATACGCTTTAATAAGGTCACTGCATCCTTTTCAAGTTCTCCAAAAGAAGATAATGAAAAGGGGAGGAACCCATATCCGATATTAGTGCATTTAGCCGCGTACTTGACACGTTTACGTTGTGCGGCTTCAATAACCGCCCGACCGGGCATAAAATCAACCATACACGAATGCGTCAAAGGTGACGATCCTGTAAGATCAACACAAACATCAAGCCCACCATCCCAAGAGTAAAGTAACATATCAGCTGGACGTAAGGGTTTGTCCCTTTCTCCATGAAGTCCAATATCAACCTCCTTACGAGCTGAAATCCCAGACCGAGAACATATATCGACAAGAACATCGCGCACAACATTATGCCGATGTTTAATACCAACTATACCTGCGCACAAAACAGCATGGTCCCCAAAAATATCTCCAGAAAAAACCTTAGAACAAGCCAAACAAGGCATCTGGACAGTAAAAAGAGGAACACCCAACCGATAACACAACACACATCGATAAGTCCTGGCATTCATAGTTTGTCCCAATCCAGATATCGGTACTACCCTAAGCCAATCTGACGTGTAATCCTCTTTTAGAGAGCTCCATAACGCCATCTGTCTAGGAGATAAATGAAAAGTGGATTCAACCGTATGGGTAACACGTGTGAAATATATATCTGCCAATTTCTTAATAAGTTTGGGGGCAGCGATCTCACTAGGGTTACTCATAAGGTCAATCTCCATATTCACATTAAAAGTACACAAAGCATCATCAAATGAGGGACCAGTAGTTACAATACCAGAACTACGGAGAAGCTTAGTCTATAGGCCGGCAGATTGAAGTCTAGAAGCAAGGAAAGCATACTTCAAGACATCACCTGCAGAATACACACCAAGTCCCCCATAAGCAAATGGTAGGGTGGCCAGTCTCCATTGCCAATCACCAAACCCAGGTCCAGAAGCAGTGACAATACGTTCCAAAGAAGAACGAAGTGTTGCATCAAAAGAAACCTGAGCACCCTCAAAAACCCGAGGAGGACATGTACGCATAGAAAAATACAACTTGGAAATACCAGCACATGCACGCAGTAGCAACAGCTCACATTGAGGATCATTAAGATTAGCAACAGCATCCATAAGTTCAATAGTTTTAGCAACCCTTTTCATAACAAGCTTACTACTAAACTCAAAGTCCACACTGGCGGGCCCGCCTAATAACTTAACACCATGCGAAGGTCGAGAAATATTAGGGGGGAAAACACCAACATACCTGCTCCTGGGGTCTTCCTTTGGCCAAAAAACCTCAGTTTTATCAACGTTGAGGTATAAACCACAACTAGGTCCATCCATCATAATCAACTCTAAAACCTTCCCCACAACCAAAGTATCTCCAATAATAGTGCCATCATCCAGATACCAAGCTTGAAGAGAAAGGTTAAAGGAGTCTCTAATCTTACATGCCAAGGGATGTAACACCAAAGCAAAAAGAAGAGGCCCAAGCGGATCACCCTGTTGCACCCCTTGGTGCGACCATAAAGTATGCTCACCATAATATAATCTGGCAGGACTGGAGTAACAGAATTCCACCCAACGCGAAATAGCTGGAACACGAAGGCGGACTTCCTGTAACATAACCGCGCGATCCACCATATTGAAGGCGTTTTTAAAGTCCACCAACAACATCGATAAACCCACATCATCCCCACGGTCTTCAATCAACCGATTAACAGCATGAAGAATAGCCTCCCCACCTCCCGATACCCCAACACCAAATTGCAAACCATCAAAATAACCGTCCAAAGAATGGCCAATCATAGAAGTACAAACCTTGGAGACTAATCGCCTCCAAACAGTCCCAACAGCAATAGGACGGATCCCCCCTCCTGGTTTAACCAAAGGCGTGAGAGGAGCACTAGCAACATACTCGCCCAACACCCTTGGTCATTTACCCTCAAGAAAAAGGTTCACCACTTGGGTGATAGAAGCGACTAACTCATCAGAAATAGCAGCAGCAACACCATTTAAACAATCCAAAAGGTGTTGGGCACGCAAACCATCCCGTCCACAAGAAGTACCACGAGGGAAACTCTTAATCATATCAAGAACCATAGCAGGAGATGCAGAAAGGTGATGATGATCAATAGGTATATCTGGCAAAAGGGGAGCAGATTGAAAAGGGTGCTTAGCTTTTAAATCATCAAGAGTAGTACCATCATAAGCCACAATACCCGAAGAAGAAAGAGCTCTGACAGCAGCAGTATAATGGCCATCACAAATCTTCCTCTTACACTGCTTGATATTACGATCACCCAAGTCCAAGTTTTCCTCATCAGTATTAGACCATAAGGGGGGGGGGGGGGGGCTCGGCTAAAACCTCACGCACAATGGGTAAACTACCACCAGATGTGCCCCAAGATGAAATAGCATTAACAATATACTCTTCCTGTCGTTGACGCTTAGTAGCAGACCTACACTCTTGACTACTCCTCGGGCAAAAGGTTTTAAGCAGGCAAAGAGGCAAGACTAACAAACCAACCCAACTAGAAATGTCGTTAAGCGAACAAACCACTTTATCAAGAGCTCCTTTCAAAACCCGAGAAAACCCCAAACGACATTTAGGAGGGATGGATTTGACAGTACGCAACCCCTTAGAAAGTAAAGTATCAAGGAGATGTAAATCAAAACCACCAAACTCATCAGAAACCAAATCCTCACAAGAGCAACATGAGAAGGAGCCTGTGGTTTGGTGAGATCTTGCAACACGAACCGAACAACACCATCACCACAATCAGGAGGTGACACAAAATCAGACCCCCTACCATGTCGACACTCAGCCCGGAAAGTATGCGTTTTGAAACAACCACCACATAACCACAATCCCATACGCTTAAGAGTAACCTCAGCCCTTTCAAAAACAACCAAATCCGACACAAGAGAATGTCTAGTGATAGCTTGCGCCTCACCACTGAAGTGCCGATCACGAAGATGTGTGATCAAATAAGTCTTAGTAAGTCCATTTCCACCCCCATCACGACACCCACTAAGACCCGCGAAGGGGCAGTGAAATCTCACAATAGACATGGGAAATAAGCCACAACAAAACCCTAACCACTGTAGCAAGAACCTGTAAAATACTGTAGCAATACTGTAGATTACTGTAGCAACAGTAGCAGGACCTGTATATTACTGTAGCAACCCTAAAAAGTAGCACTGTAGCAGAAGCATGAAATATGTACACTCAACCCAATACGCAGCAATCAAATCACAACGAAAACACAACGAAACCACAACAGCCAAATCACAACGAAGCCACACCCTTACAAAAGATGAGAACCCGCAACAACCAAATCACAACGAAACCACAAACCTTGAAAAGAACCCCACAGCAATCTCGATCCCAACAGAAACCCTAAAACAGATCGAGCACCCAAGGAAGCCTGGTAATAATAGGGTCCACCGAGAAGGAGGTAACCACAACCCCAAACTAAAAAAAAAAAAAACCCAACAGTTTTGCAGAACCAAAACAAGCACAGCAACACCAAACCGAATCGGGTTTCGAAACAAAACCCTAAAAAAAACTGTACAGATATATGGAGAAAAACGAACCCTAGAAAATTCTAAACGAACACAAACCTGTACATGAATAAAAAGGAGGATCCATACGAGGGTTGAATCAATGAAATATAGGGCCGATCATGAGAATACAGGGAATCGTCATTATCGCCCCTACAGGGAGAGAAACGCACGTTTATTATTATTATTATTATTGTTGTTGTTGTTGTTGTTGTTGTTGTTGTTGTTTTATAAAACATCACTTCATTAGAAAATCATAGGATTTACAAGAAATTAGAGGAGAGCCGAGAAACAAGTTGGGCCCCCACTCCTTTAGCTATAGCAAAGCTAATTCTACTAAAAATATGAGTAGCAGCACGTGCTCCAATATCTTGAGTCACCGCGAATCTTCGGATACGCTTTAGTAAGGTCACCGCATCCTTCTCAAGTTCTCCAAAAGAAGAGAATGAGAAGGGGAGAAATCCATATCCAATATCCGTGCATTTAGCCTCGTACTTGACGCGTTTACGTTGTGCGGCTTCAATAACCGCACGACCTGGCACAAAATCAACCATACCGGTTTGCGTCAAGGGTGATGACCCTGTCAAATCAACACATACATCAAGCCCACCATCCCACGAGTAAAGTAACATATCAGCTGGACGTAAGGGTTGTCCCTTTCCCCACTAAGCCCAATATCAACCTCCTTACGAGCCGAAATTCCAGACCGAGAGCATATGTCAACAAGAACATCACGCACCATGTTATGCCGGTGTTTAATACCAATAATACCCGCACACGATACAACATGGTCCCCATAAATAACCCCATGAAAGACCCTAGAACAAGCAGAGCACGACATCTGAACAGAAAAAAAGGGAACACCTAGCCGATAACACAACACACATCGGTAAGTCCTAGCATTCATGGTCTGTCCCAACCCAGATATTTGAGCCACCCTAAGCCAATCTGAAGTGTCTTCCTCTTTTTGTGAACTCCATAATTCCATTTGTCGAGAAGATAGGCGAAAGGTGGATTCAACCGTTTGGGTAACACATGTGAAATGTATATCCGCCAATTTCTTCATGAGTTTAGGGGCAGCGATCTCACTTGGGTTACTCAAAAGGTAAATATCCATTTTCTCATTGAAAGTACATAAGGCATCATCAAAGGAAGGACCTGAAGTCACAATACCAGAATGTCTGAGAAGCTTAGTCTGTAAGCTAGCAGATTGAAGTCTAGAAGCAAGGAAAGCATAATTCAAGACATCACCTGCAGAATATACACCAAGCCCCCCAAAAGCAAAGGGTAAGGTGGCAAGCCTCCATTGCCAATCACCAAAACCAGGTCCAGAAGCAGTGACAATACGCTCCAAAGAAGAACGAAGTGCCACATCAAATGAAACCTGAGCACCCTCGAAGACTCGAGGAGAACATGTGCACATAGAAAAATACAACTTGGAAATACCAACACATGCACGAAGTAGCAACAACTCACACTGAGGATCATTAAGCTTAGCAACAGCACCCATAAGCTCAATGGTTTTTAGCAACCCTTTTCATAACAAGCTCATTACTAAACTAAAAGTCCACACTAGCCGACCTACCCAGTAATTTAACACCGTGCAAAGGTCAAGAAATATTAGGCGGAAAACCACCCACAAGCCTGCTTCTGGGGTCTTCTTTTGGCCAAAAAACCTCAGTTTTGTGTAAACCACAACGAGGTCCATCCATCATAATAAGCTCTAAAACCTTCCCCACGACCAAGGTATATCCAATAATAGTGCCATCATCCAGATACCAAGCTTGAAGAGAAAGGTTAAAGGAGTCTCTAATCTTACATATCAAAGGATGTAACACTAAAGCAAAAAGAAGAGGTCCAAGTGGATCACCTTGTTGCACACCTTGGTGCGACCACAAAGTATGTTCCCCATAATATAATCTAGCTGGGCTGGAGTAACAGAATTCTACCCAACCTGAAATAGCAGGACACCGAAGGCGAACCTCTCGTAACATAACCTCACGATCCACCATATTGAAGGCATTTTTGAAATCCACCAACAACGTCGAAAGTCCTACATCATCCCCATGATCTTCAATCAACCGGTTCACGGCATGAAGAATAGCCTCCCCTCCTCCATGTACTCCAACACCGAATTGTAAATCATTTAAATAACCATCCAAAGAATGGCCAATCATAGAAGCACTAATCTTGGAGACTAAACGCCTCCAAATGGTCCCCACAGCAATAGGACAGATACCACCTTCTGGCTTGACCAAAGGTGTGAGAGGAGCACTAGCAATATACTTACCCAACACCCTGGGACATTTACCATCGAGAAAAAGATTCTCCACTTGGGTGATAGAAGCGACTAGCTCATCAGAAATAGCCACTGCAGCACCATTTAAACAATCCAAATGGTGTTGGGCACGCAAACCATCCCGACCGCAAGAAGTACCACGAGGGAAACTCTTAATCATATCAAGAACCACAGTAGGAGATGCAACAAGGTGATGATGATCAATAGGCATATGTGGTAAAGGGGGAGCAGGTTTGAAAGGGTGTTTAGCCTTTAAGTCTTCAAGAGTAGTATCATCATAAGGTGCAACACCGGAAGAAGAAAGAACTCTAACAGCCGCAGTATAATGACCATCACAAATCTTCCTCTTACACTGCTTGACATTACGGTCACCTAAGTCTAATTTTTCCTCATCAATATTAGACCATGTTGGGGAGGGTTCAACAAAAACCTCTCTCACAAGCCGAGAACTACCACCCGACATGCCCCAAGATCGAATGGCATTAGTAATATACTCTTCTTGGCGTTGAAGCCTAATAGCAGACCTACACTCAAGATTACTCCTTGGGCAGAAGGTTTTAAGTAGACAAATAGGCAAGACTAGCAAACTAACCCAGCAAGAAATGTCATCAGGCGTGCAGATCACCTTATCAAGAGCCCTTTTCAAAACCCGAGAGAACACCAAGCGACACTTGGGAGGGATGGATTTGACAGTACGCAACCCCTTAGAAAGCAAGGTGTCAAGGAGAGGCAAGTCAAAACCAATGTGCTCGTCCAAAACCAAATCTTCAACACGGGCAAGTTGAACAGAATAAGGGACTTGTGGTTTGGGGAGATCATACAATACGAACCGAACAACACCATCCCCACAATCAGGGGGTGACACAAAATTAGAACCTTTTCCATGACGACACTTAGCCCGATGAATATTTATAGAACTAGTCATTCGTTTTTATTATTTTATTTATATTCGGGTTGACTTGAGCTCAACTAACCCAAAATTTAAATAGGGCCTTGTTTAGGTATGATATCGCTAGGGCCTTAACCCGACTTGGCCAGATCAGAATTGTCCCAACCTGACCAATCCAACCAAATTAACGTCCTTATGAGCCAAGGATGTTTATCGTTTCATTTCTCGGATTGTTCACTCTAGATCAATAGTCTTGTTTTATAATTTCGTATAGCTTAATTCGAACCAAACAAAACCACATTTTGGTTTTCGGTTCAATTCTGTTAAATCCAGTTTAGTTTATCGCAACTTAAACTGAAAAACATGAAAACCCTTTTTCTGGTAATTGTGTAAGCTAATAGCAATAAATGCATATTAAAATTTAGTAAAGAACGAAATTTAACATGATAACCAAATCAAATAAGTCTAATTGTTAGCAACCCTATCTTCAATTCATTAAAGATTTTCGTCATATCTCACTTATTTGCTTCTACTATAAGATTATTGCTACAATTTTAGCAGACCGTTTTTAAAGTGGTCGACAAGATTGTTAGCCACGAGCAATTCGCTTTTATTTCAGGCCGTCAAATTCTTGATGGTCCAATCATTCTTAGTGAGGTAATTGATTAAGATATTAGACAAAAAAGTTACAAAAGTTTGCAAAAAATTTCACCTAAGTTACTAAAGTTTTTTTAGTTACATATAGGTTACCAAACTAAACGGGTTTATTATTTGGGTTACTCAAAGATTAAAAGTGTTACACAAATGTCACTGCGAGGGTGGGTAACCGGCTGATAGCCGGTCTCATGGTCATGTAGTTTATATTACCGTTTAGGATAATTTTTTTTTTTTTTTGGGTTTATTTAATCCTAAAGTACCCCATCCACCCCACATAACACTTTCCCCTTTTATTTCTTCTTCTCCCAAATAATTAGGTGTTTAAAAACCCATATCCACCCAAATCTAATTGTCCAAAATCCACTAACAAAATGTCGATTCTTTGTGGCTGTGGTGAACTAGCAAGGTGTCATACATCTTGGACACAAAACAACCCTGGAAGAAGGTTTCTTGGCTGTCCTAACTTCATGGATCCATCAAGAAATTGCAACTACTTTAGGTGGGTTGATGGCCCCTTACCAAATCGTTGGTATCAAGCTACTATGTTTCAGCAACATGCTAATTTGGTCAATGCACAAGCTTAAATTGCTCAAAACTCAAGAACCGCATTCTACAATAGGATTTTGTTTGTTGTCATTGTTGTGATGTTTATTGTTATGTTTATTTAGATGATGATGTAGTGTTAGATTGTTGGGTTCTAATTTAGGTAATGGTTTCTTTTGGTAAGGTTGTCTGTTAGTAATGTAGTATGGCTAGGGGATGTTATCTTTTGTATCAGTTGTAATCAAATGAAATGGAAAGAATGTAAGTATTTTAACTATGTAATGAAATGAATTAGTTTACACATGGTTTGAAAAATTGGACTACATGAGGTAGTATGCATACTGCAAATACATAAGTTGCACTAAAATGCATACTGCATACTGCAAATGAGGTAGTTTACATATGTCAAAATTGGACCAAATGATACTAATATGCATACTGCATATAGATAATTTGCATTAAAAGTTGACCAAAGTTTTTACATATGGCAAATTTACAAAACAACCTCACAAGTGGCTTGCCATACAAAATTAGTGGCAGTTATACTGCATATCAGGTCAAGTTCTAATGCATATCAGTAAGTTACCAAATATCCTAAATTGTTTACATATCAAGTCATATGGCAGATGTACAAAATAGCCTCACAAGTGGCTAGCCATATTTAGTCAAACTTTTTTGTCAGTCTACTCCAATGAAATAGCATCATCTGGAGTTAACCCTGGTCCAAGTGATGGTGGCTTATGGAACTTAAGTTGCTTGATCCTCTCTGATTCCTTCCTTATTAAAACTGGTGGGGCTTGAACTTCTTCTTCCATAATTTGATGTTCCTGAACTTCATTCACTGGCTCTTGAACTGTTTCTATTGCTGCACTGCTTGATGCTTGGCCTTTTGATACCTCTTTCTTTTCTCTAGCTTGCTGCAATTTGTATTGTGCAAGTCTTCTCACAAGTGGTTCCTGCATAGGCTCTTGTTCAACAACTGGTTCATTCTCTGGTGCTTCAGCATGGATTCTACAATCTTCAGGTGAGATTCCAATGGGCCAAGCTGGAACAGGTAATCCCGGAGTGTTTTGCAAATGCTAAAGAGACCAATTTAACTTATATAATAATCCGAACTTTATAAAATTCAAACACAGTTAAATAAAACAAAAAACAAAAGAGTAACTTACCCCTAACATGGCTTCTCCATCAACTGGATCCCAAGAAACTCCATATCCTATAGGCTTAATTCCACCAGGATACCTGAATGATCTTGAACCATCTCCTTTTCCTCTGCACCTAACAATCCTTTCCATTGATGGTCCTAAGCCTAATGCTACTACTAATCCTAACTTGATCACTTGCACTTCCACAAGTAACTTGCACAGAACCACCCCTCATTCTCACACCACCACCTCTGATTCTCAAACCACCACTCATTCTCACACAACTCACTCTCAATGGACTTTGTGTCATCTCTGGTGGTGTCATCTCAAATCCCACTGGAGGTGTTGAAATTTCAACTGGTGCAGACCCAATTATTGGTATCTCATCTGCATCACCTTCTACAAGTGTAGAAGGTGTTTGTGCAGACCCTTCACAAGAAGCTATTTCATTTGTAGAAGGTGTTTGTGCAGACCCTTTCTTCTTTCCACCCTTTGTTTTTGCAGCTTCAATAATTCACTGTAAAACAAAATCATAAATATAGAAGAAAGAATATAAAAGACAAAACATGAAATGATATAATTAAAATGAGAATGTGTGTACCTTGTGTTGATCTGATATAATTGTCAAACCTTCACCAGCTTCCATTCCTAAATCCTCAACAAGACACTGCATAAACCAACTCCAATTCTCCTTGTTTTCTATAGTCACCACAACCCAGGCAATTGGATATATATGATTATTTCCATCTCTGCCTACAGCTGATAACACCTCTCCTTTATATATTGTTTTTAGAAAACAGCCATCAAGACCAATCACTCTCCTACATCCTTCTAACCATCCTTCTTTGAGAGCTTTAAATCATACATAGAAAGAATTAAAATAGTTCTTCCCATCAGGCATTGTGGTTACACCAAGCTTGCAAGTAGATCCCTCATTTGAACTTAGAATCTCAGCTGCATAAGACCATAACGTTCCATAGTGATCTTCTAAGCAGGTCTCATATTGCTTTAAAGCCTTGATTTTCCCCTTCTAGCTTGACTAACACTAACCTTGCATTTATATTTTTTAAGTACTAAAGCCACAATGTCCCTAACTTTTATACCAGGATTGATCAAAATCTTTTTTGCATAATTTCTAGCAATCCAGTTACTTGTTATCAAAGTACTATACTCATATGTCCTAGAACACACATGTTGATCATTGAGTGTTTTGATTTGAAATGACTTTTCTTTTTGCATCCAAGATGCCCACAACCTGAATGAATATTTTTTTTTTCTTTATCATCTCTTGAACATTTAGCTAGGAGTCTCTTAGGGTTGTTAACTTCATAGTATAACTTATAACCATGTGTCAATGCATAGAAAGCAAGTGCTCTTTTTAGTTGGTCAGGATCCTCAAATATTTCACCTAACTGTGGTCTCATGGAATTCCATTTGATATTAGGATCATGGATAGGCCAGTGATCACCTAGCTTATCCTCATCATCTTTAGGGTCAACATGCACAATTTCTTTTTCAACAAAATCATCTTTAGGCAACCCATTGAAAACACTAGTCAAACAATTCTCATCAAACATCTTAGAGGCTTTTTTCTTAGGTTCAGGGGATATTTTCTTAGTCCTAGAAGCTAAGACTTCTTCCTCACCTTCAGACAAATGGTCAACAGATGCAGTATCACTTTCAGTCTCACTACAATAATCATACACATTATAATCCTCATCCTCTAAATCACTTCCACTATCAGACAAAGGGTCATTGTGCTCAGTAGTTGTGGCATTCAGTTCAAACTCAGAATGTGAGGCATATATGTGCAAAACAAGGTCATTGTTAACACCACATTGGACACAATCATCAAAGTTACTATCAGATTTTATAGCTTTCAATCCTAAGTGAAAATCTAATCCAGGCACCAAATAAAACAGAGACTTGACAGAACCAGTAAATTTAGTTTGCAAAAGTTTTATAAAACCAGGTAAATCTAATGAAACAAGATCAACATTAGGTCTTTCACAAAGTATTTCATAGTCATATGAAAGAGGATCTCTTACAAACACCCCACCCCGATGATACTTTATCAAAAAAGATGAAGCTGTAGATTCCGATTCCATCTGAAACAATATCAAACAAGAAATATTGTTAATTTTGTAAAAACCCTAAATTTACAAAACCCTAATTATTTGTTAACATTAAACAATGACTGGATAACTAAAAAATGATTAATTAATCACCAACACTAACCTTTTTTGGGGAAGATGCAAACCCTAAGCTGACTTGATTATATTAATTTGGATTTGTTGTTTTTGAGAAATTGTTTAATCGGAAAGGGGGAGAGATGTGTTTGGTCGGGTGAAAATGAAATAGGGTCAAATGATTTGGGGACAGCTTATATAAGTCAAACGAATTAATAAAAAAATAAAGAAAAAAATCCGCGTTGGCAAGATACCAGTATCAAAGGGTTAAAACATTTGGAGTGACTTAAGTAACCGGTGACAAAACTTTAGAAACCTATATGTAACCAAAAAAACTTTAGTAACTTAGGTGAACTTTTTTGCAAACTTTAGTAACTTATTTGTCTAATAACCCGTAATTGATCGGTACAAAAAAAAGGAAGAAATAGTTACTAATCTTCAAAGTGGATTTCGAAAAAGCTTTTGATTTGGTTAGTTGGTTACTTGGATTATGTTCTCATTAGCCTCGGTTTCGGTTCTAAATGGTGTTCATGGATTAGAGCTTGCTTACATTTGTCTAGAGCTTTCGTATTCGTTAATTAATGGTAGCCCGACTTTCGAATTTTCTATTAAACACGGGCTTAGACAAGGAGACCCATTATCGCGTTTTATTTTTATTCTTGTCATGGAGGGTATACACAGTGTCCTCTCAGCTGTTGTGGGATCAGGTCTTACTCGAGGTATAAATTTTGGTCATTCTGATATTACCCTTTCACATCTCTTTTATGAGATGACGTGATTATTACTACTGATTGGAGCGCTTGTGACCTTGAAAACAGCATACGTGTTCTTCATGTCTTCTACTTAGCTTTGGGCCTCATAATTAACATCCACAAATCCAATATCTATGGCATTGGAGTTTCAGATGATGACGTGTTTAGTATGGCTAGGAGCTCTGGTCGTGCCTCGAGTTTTTTTCCTTTCACATATCTTGGGCTCCCGATTGGTTCTAATATGAGTTTAATCTCTAATTGGAAGATTTTAATTAACCGCTTTCATTCGAGGCTCTCCTCTTGGAAGGCAAACCTCCTCTCCATATGAGGTCACCATACTTTCCTCAAGGCAGTTATAGGTAGTCTTGGCATTTATTACCTTTCGATTTTTAAAGCTCCCGAGATGGTTTCGCATTCTGTGGAAAGAGCTCGTTCGACTTTCTTCTGGGAGGTACTAATGAAGCAAAAAATTTGATATGGATTAAATGGTCCAATGTTCTTGCTTCTTTCGACAAAGGTGGCTTAAATATTGGTAGTCTAAAGGCTTTTAATCTTGCCCTTCTTCAAAAGTGGCGATGGAGGTTGTTGTCTTACCCGAATGTGGTTTTGGTTACAATAATTAAAGCGTTACATGGTCAAGAAGGTGGTTTCTAAAATCAAGGCTGCAATTTCAATGGAACATGGGCAAAGATAGTGGGTTCATCGAATTAATTACACTCGAAAGGCATCATCCCGACTAATTCGTTTTGGTTCAAAGTAAGTTGTGGCACTCACATTCGTTTTTGGAAGGACATTTCATTATTGATCGTATTGAAAATGGGAAATGGAGCTGGAATTGGTCGAGGACCAATCTCGGAGTTTGTAATTTGGCTTACTTGCGTGGCATGCTTATAGAGATTAGCCTTGTTGGTACAAATGATATTGAAGATTCTTGCATGTGGATGTTGGGTTTAGATGGTAACTTCACAGTGAGGGAATCTCATCGCCTTATTGATTCCAAGATCCTACCCTCGTTGGTTCCATCGACTACATGGGTCAAAACTCTTCCTAGAAAAGTTAATATCTTTGTATGGAGAATGATCTTAGACCAGCTGCTCATAGGTTGAATCTGTCATCTCGTGGCATTGACATCCTGACGATCTCTTGTCCTTTTGGTAATGGTAACATGGAATCCTTTAATCACATTTTCTTTGAATGTTACATCACTATGGAGGTTTGCAGACTTGTTCGTACTTGGTCTGATATCCCTTTCCTCCTTTTACTTCTCTTGAGCATTGGAAGGATTGGTCTGGCTTGTGGTATGCTTCTAATGAGAAGAAGCATCGTTTATCTATTATTTTTTTCTTCGTCTCTATGGTGGCTATGGAGGTTTCATAATAGTGTTACTTTTTGTTCACATCCGATGAGGAAAATTGACATTTTCGACAACATTCGATCATCTTCTTTTTCTTGGCTATATTATAGGGGTCACATGGCTTGGAATTGTTAGATTGGCTTAAGTCTCCTATGCTACCCACGAGTTATGGCGTGCGATGATATGTTTTGCTTTTCAATGCTGGGAGTATCGAGCTTCTTTAGGCGTTTGGTTCTTTTTTCACTTTTATGCCTTTTCTTATTGTATATTTTCCTCAGGGCTTGTTTGGGGCTATATAAAAAACACTCTAGAGTGAAAACCGGTGGCTCGGTCTCCATGGGTGGGATTTTTCTCTTGTCTTGGTTTTCCGTAATCGGCAAGAGTTTTTTCATCATTTTTGTAGTCCTCGCAGTTAAAGCTTCGGGAGGAATCTAGGATTTTTTTTTTTTTTTTTTTTTTTTTTTTTTTTTTTTTTTTTTTGTATTGTACTATTTGGCTTCTATCACCTTGATGCTTATTTTCTAGATCACATTTTAAATTTATAATGACTCGTTTACCTATGATCTACTATTGCACAAACAGGCAGTGTATCCGATTGTGTGTAGTGTAGTAATTAGTAAAATTGAGGTCGTCCCAAGAACTAATGGCGAAGTTTAATTTAAGTTCTAATTGTCACGAAAATGATTTTAAGATTAATTAACTAATTCCTAAAACTTAAATGAAATGTGAAGATAATCAATGGGGAAGAATGTGTTAACCTAATTACTAGATTATCATGCAATGATCTAGTTCCTATGTGCAATGTCCATGTCTCACCTTATGTAGTGGTTCTAAGTCATTAGGCACGAATGATCATCGTGACCTAACCTATAGTCCCCAGGTTCCAACCCCGATGGTCACGGATGGTCAAGTATCTAGTTCTTAGTCATTAAGTACCAACTATCTCTTAGACCTATCTAGTCAAATTCGACACTTAAACCCTCGTTTGGTCCACGTAAGGGTTTCCCGCACTTCTTAAGTATCTATTCTAGTGTAGGTGGAAATATGGTCAATTCCACACAAGGATGATGGTCACACCTAAAGTAACCTATAAGGCTAGTGTTTAAATGTTCATATACTAACTAGCATTTCAGTTTCTACCCTAGCTTCAATACTATAAAAACACGGGGATTCAATGATAGGCTAACAAGATATCCACATAAAGCAATAAACAGATAAGGAGCATGAATCAAAGCATAGATAATTTCATAGCTAGGCTAACACATGTAGTGCTTAGCCTCTCATACTAAAAGTACAGAAATAACGATGTTCATAATCAAAGAATTAGAAAACATCAAGTTTGATACAAATAATTGATGATATGCTAAAGCTATGATGGAATGGTATGAATTCTCCCTTGGAAAATCTTCTAGTACTTCAGGAAATCGTCCTTGATGCAACCCTAGTCATCCTTTAACTTCTGTGCGGAGATCCAGAATTAGGGCTTGCATTTATAGGATCGACTAAGTTATAGCGTAACCATAAGTAGTGGGTTACGCCGTAAGTTCCCTTATCAATAGATGTCTCGCAATTGTGTAAATAGTTACGACGTAACCTTGATGAAAGGGTTACGCCGCAGAACTCTCGTTAACATTTTTGATGTAATTCTACGTCGTAACCCAATGAGTGTGGTTATGGCGCAACCTTCTTGATCACTGAATTCTTCTAAGTCCATAGATATTTATGGCGTAACCTAGTCGATAGGGTTACGACGTATCCTTGTGATGCGTTGACTTTTGTCTTGTGTGACATCTTCTATTATGGTGTAAGTTGATCGACTCACTTATGCTGTGACCTGCACTAAACCAGGAAGTACAAGTGTTTCTTGAGATATTTCTTTCCAATTCCTCATTTCTTTGTTCTTATGCTCAATCATGACCTGAAATGAAATATAAAGCATTTAGAGTATATATTCGCATGAAACTATAGTAACTATGAGCATAATTAGGGGTAATTGATGCTAAAACATTCAGATTATTTGATGTTATCACGCTTTGCCAGCAACATTTTATTTTTTATTATATATTTTTGCCTTTCAAAAAAAATTTCTAATTGTTACTATTGGTTGTTTGAAACTTTATGTACAAGTTACTCAATGCGTGACTCATTGATAACCTGCCCACATTTCTTATTACATGTTCTGTAAATTTTTCTACTTGTCAATAAATTATATCGATTAAGAGCCTAAAATGCAAGAGACGTGAGTCGATATTATAGACGAAAGACTGTAAGTTGTTTTCATTTTGGTTGCTTAAATATGCAATGAAGCCAACGCATTAATTGATCGAAGACTTCAGGTTTCGTGGTCTGGTTACTGCGTATATGATACACGGTAAAAAAAAGGGTAGCTTATAGACATGTAAGGATCGGCGGGTTTGAACCTTTTTTCTTATTAAACATATTCATAATATTCTAGCAAGTACCTGCGCGTTACGGCGGCGGGTATTCTGTAATTAAAGTCCAAACACCAACAAAATAACAATAATGAGTTGATTAACCTAAGAAACACAAAAAGAAAATGACTCCAGTCCGGCCCCATTCACCCGGTTTTACAGGTTCCGACGGTCCTCTTAGGTTCGTTTTCGGACTGCTTTTATTGGTTAGCCGAATTGGTGGCGCCTCCAGTTCACGGTTGAACCTGTTGGTCCGGTCTTGTTTTTAAAACCATATGTACCATACTCGTTTGCAAATAAATTGTATTAAGTTTTGCGTGTTTTATTAGTTTGTACGATATGTATGATAACATGTATTTTTCATTTTGGGGGTGTGTTAATTAACATTTGTTAAAAAAGTTGAAAAGTTAATAGATAGTTATTGTAGACGTTTTTTTTCCTTATATTAAATGACATTGTATTTTTTTTTAATTAATTATTTTTAAAGCATGCTACAAAAAGTGATTTAAAGTGTTGTATCTAATGTTATTATAGCAATATTTATTAAAATTTGCATTTATTTATGATGAGTATGCTGCAAACTATTGATTTCATAGCAAAACTAACACAATTCCATAGTAATTAAGTGTGTTAGCTTAATATGTGTTACCTTAATATTTTAAGAATTTTTTATAGTGAATGTCTCAAATGCTTTATAATGTAGTATAGATATAAGTTTATTATTATTATTATTATTATTCTAATAAGGTTTTTGGTTTGATTTAAATTTGGCTAAACCAAAACCAAATCATAAATCTTTCATTGAATTAGATTTTGCTCGATTTTAATTCAAAATTGTGTTAAAATAACGGTTAGGTTCTAAATTGAGACGTATATATATTCATCTAGGATAAATCTATAAGTACATAAAAGGCAAAACAACAAACCCTAGAAGTGTTGTGGGTTTTTGGTCAACTTTCGCTATAAGGAAGGGGTTAGTTTGAATTCTTGTCAAACTAATGTACTTGGAGATAATTCTGGTGACATCTAGTTGTATTAGGAATGTCTTTGTTACCATGTAAATACAAAGAACAACATAAAATAGAAATCACTTAATCCTTTTATACCCCAAACCAAATTTCTTCCCATCCTCTTCTCTCAGCCGGTCTACTAAAGAGGGTTTCATAAACCATAAGTCCATTAATCGACTTCTTAGTCGATTCCCTAAGTCTAATGGGTCATCTATCATACTCTAACTGTGCATATGATCCAGCTCTAGTTCTACCTGTGAGATACAAGTGGATACCGAACGCAACCAACACACGTGATCCTTCGCATAAACCCTTTGGAAGTTGATCAAGCATCAAGAAGAAGCAAGATGGCGATTCCTTGAAACTAGACGGTTACTTGAAGTTCAAGGAAAACATGAACAAGTAAGTAATTCTATAACATCCTTTATACATATTTATGTTTAGGTTATATCACTAATTAGAAGATATTTTATTAGGGATTTGGTTTGCATGGCCAATACTTGTTTATTTTTTGATGCGTATGTTTTATAAGTCATGTGGGTGACAAACAATACCCTACAGTTGTAATGTTGCTTGTGTCGAATTATGCGTTTTAAGGTTTTAAGATTTTTGCTTTTTGTTGACAACATTGGTTTAATCACTCTTGTGATTGAATTTAGGTTTTATGAGTTTAGATCACATAAATCGATCGACTAGGGTTTTCCAAACCCTAAAGGAGTCGACGTATGAGGATACAAGGGTATCCAAGATCAAATGTGAAAACTCTAATTCGTGTTGTCATGTAAATCATGAAAAATAGGTTTACCTAGAATGGTTTCTTGTATGCAAGCAATGTTGTTGTGTGTAAAATTTCCTAAAAATATGCTAAAACTATTTTGGAATAAGGTAATGTTAGAATAAAAAAAATATTCATGATAAGCATAAAAAGGATTTTAAAAGTTAATAAGTTCTTTAAAAGTTCTCAATATTTTTCCTAAAGGTAAAGAATGTTGGTAGATAAAACAGTTGTGAAATTATTTTTTCTAAATGTGTGTAGTTTTGATGCATTGTTTTTTTAAAAGAACATTTATGCGTCAAAATTTTGTAAATCGAGAATTTGTACATAAAAAATGGTTTTTACATCCAACTTTTTTTAGTATCTACATCAAAATTTCACTGTGTATAACATGTAACAAAGTTAAAAATAGTTTGCAGTAAATAAACGTATAAAACATCAAAATTATATATATATATATATATATATATATATATATATATATATATATATATATATATATATATATTGATGAGTGTCTAAATACTCATCATTTTATACTAATCTGAGCTGTCAAAACATACAAAAAACACTCAAATATGCATCAAAATACTTAAAATATCTTAGAAGTGTGTTTTATATGTTTCAAATGCAAAATAAGCAAAAACAAAAGAAAAACGTACAAAGTTTGCATAATTGGCAGTTTCAGTCCCTCAAGTTTCATAAATTGGAAAAACTAGTCCCTGGTTATTCTAAAAACTTGAAAAAGTCATCAAAGGTCCTTTTTAATCATAAAGTTACATATTTAGTCCTTTGGTGCAAAGTTTCACAAAATTACAAGTTTAGTCCCTGTACTTTGGAAATTGACATAAATGGTCCCTGGGATGTTAAAAACTTTGAGAAATTCAATTTTGGTCCTTGTACTAATAATCTTTTGCAGGAATGGTCCTTGGGTGATAAGTTTGGTGAAATTACATAATTAGTCCCTGAAGTTTGGTGAATTGACAGAAAAGGTCCCTGGAGACATTAAAATGGAAAATATGAATTTATAGTCCTCGGGGTATTCAAGAATGGCGAGAATGGTCCCTTTGATGCACTTGGAAAGTTGCCAAAACCCCACCCTCAAAAATTCAGATTTTACACTTTTGGTCCCTATGCTTAATAATACAAATGGACCCTTTATTTATTCTAACCCAAAACCAAATCCAAACTAAACTATGCCAGCCCACCTTTTTGTTTTTGTGATCCAATCCACCAGGACCAAGTTACATAAGCCCACCCAACACCCCCTTTGTATTAAAACGGGGTCAAACCCGTTGACCCTTCCCTCCTAATACCACCACCACCACATAGACTCACATACCATTCCTCCACCTCACCTGTTTCACTCCAACTTGCTCCCCACTCATTCCACCTTACCCCTCCACCTCTCCACAACTTCCAAGGCACATTAAATGCCCTAAAACCCACTCCACGCAACCACAGCTGCTTCCTTGACTTTTGGCGGGAAAAGCAGTTTTAAACGGCTATGATCAAACAGACAATATCAAGGGCTCACAAGTGGTGGGAAATATCAAGGTGGGTCCCACAAACCCTAAAAATCTCTACAAAAGGGAAATAAAGCTGGGATGAACAGGTATTAGATTAGTTAGTGTAGTTTTAGTGTCGAATAGTGTAGCTTGTTATTCTTAGTGTAATTTTAAGCTTTTAAGCATCAAATTAAGTCAAGAGAAAATTACACCATTCGTCCTTATGGTTTACCCAAAATAACACCGCAAGTCCCTTGGTTTTCATTTTTGCGTCACGAGTCCTTATAATGAAGTTTATTAACACCATTAGTCCTTATCCTTAACGATCGTTAGCTTTCTCCGTTAACTCCCACATGTGCGTCACATGTGTCATCCATTTCTAACGACCGTTAACTTTTTTTCACGTTTTCGTCTGTTTTCACACGTTTTTTCACGTTTTCGTTCGTTTTTTCACGTTTTCGTTCGTTTTTTCACGTTTTCGTCCGTTTTAGACGTTTTCGTCCGTTTTTGGACGTTTTCATCCTTTTTTATGTTTTCATCCGTTTTTCTTAAGTTTTTACGTTTTCATACGGAAGAAAAATTGCAAAAAACCGACGAAAACGTGCGAAAATGAACGAAAACGTGCGAAAACGAACGAAAACATGCAATAATTTTTTACGTTTTCATACGGTTTTTTCCGCTTTTTTATGTTTTCATCCGTTTTTCTTAAGTTTTCATACGGTTTTGTCCGCTTTTTTATGTTTTCGTCCGTATTTCTTCGTTAGTAATTTTTTTTAATTTTATTTTTCAAAATTTTTTTTTCTAAATCTATTTTTAGAAAATATTTTAGAATTTTTTTTCAAATGTTTTTTTTTCTATAATTTTAAAGAAAAACAAATTCTGAAAAAAAAAAAAGTTATTGAAAAAGATTTTCAATTATTATTTTTTTTTCAAAATTTTTAAGAAAAAAAATTTTAGAATTTTTTTTAGCGAAAATATTAAATTTTTTTCAAAAATATTTTTTTTGAAATTTTTTTTCTAAAATGATTTTCGAAAAAAAATTTTAGAAAAAAAATTGAAAATAAAAGTTTTTGAAATTTTTTTGGAAACCTTTTAGCGAAAATATTTTTTTGATTTTTTTTTTCATAATTTTTTTTTGAATTTGTTTTCTAATTTTTTTTTTCTAATGAACGAAAAGGTGCAAAAACATACGAAAACATGTAAAAACAGACGAAAACGTAAAAAAAAACGGACGAAAACGTCCAAAACGGATGAAAACGTGAAAAAACGAACGAAAACGTGCGAAAACAGAAGAAAACGTGAAAAAAAGTTAACGGTCGTTAGAAATGGACGACACATGTAACGCACATGTGGGAGTTAACGGATAAAGCTAACGATCGTTAAGGATAGGGACTAATGGTTGTTGGGATCATACTTTAGTATTTAGTCAAGTCTCGGTCATTACATTTTTGTAATAGGTTGCTTAAGTACTATTTCTTATTATTGTTTAAGTTAATGGGCAACATGTAAAAGCCCAAGAGGCCTTAAAAGCCCACGTTAAAAGGATAAGGGAGGAAGGGTGTGTTGCCCTAGCTCCTCCCTTATAAATAGTAAGCTTATGTTACATTTTATTTTGTTGGTTATTAGATTACCTTAAGGAAACTCTTGCACTTTTATCTTTCTTATTATCTTATAATCAACCAAGTCTATTTCTCATCTCATTTCTCTTTATATCATACTTGTGTTTACTAAATGGTGACCTAACAAGTGGTATCATTCGCCTACTAGAAGTTTGAAGTGTATTTCTTTTGGTTACGTGGGGATTTGGTGCTTATTCTTCATCTTTTTGCATTTTTCTTTGTTTCTTTCACTCAAATCTTGAAGCTTGGACAAGTTTCAAGGTTGATATAGTGATTTGAAGCTTAGTTGTTGCATAAAGTTGTGATTTTTAAGGTTTTTTTTAGGTTTTATAGCTTCTTTGATATTGGAAAACTAGTTTTTTGGTAATAACATCTCATAAAGTTAAGGTTTTCTAAGTATTGGTGAAGTTATTTGATCAAAAGTACCTTATTTTTAAGCATTTTCTCTTCTAATAGTCATTATTTAAGGTGAACAGTACGTTTTACGCGTAAAGTGGTCGGAAAAGTACTATTTCCAGCTGTCTACAGTGTTTTTTGGTCGGTTTACGCATAAAATAGGCATAAAACCCTTTTCTTACGCGCAAAATTGGCTAAAACCCTTTTCTTACGCGTAAAATAGGCCAAAACCCTTTTCTTACGCGTAATATTTGCCAAAACCCTGATCCTACGCGTAAAGTGCTCCTTTACGCCTTAAATCCTACGCATAAGTTGTATTCTACGCGTAAGTCAGAGTTACGCGTAACTTGCCAGAGTTTACGCGTAAGCTTCAACAACGATCTTCTTCTTGTGCTACGGTGACTCAGTACTTCCCTAGCTTGGATAAGTTAGTGGAATACTTCGACTACGGATATCTTTCAAGCTTGGATAAGTTTGAAAGATTTGTTTGGTTGTTTCAACCTTACGCATAAGTCTAAACTTACGCATAAGCATAAGCTTACGCGTAAAGAGGAAACTTACGCATAAACTAGAAAGTTTACGCATAAACCTACTCTTTACGCATAACTTAAAGTTTACGCGTAAGATTAAGTTACGCGTAAGATTTAAACTTACCCCAAGGATTTTGCTACTTTCACAAAGGAACGTGCATTTCAATCTTCTACAAAGATCCATTTCTACACAAGTGTTCTAAGATGTCTCAACCACCTAATCACTACTTCCCTCACTCTTATCCTCAGCAACAACAACCTCAGCAGTATCAGCAACAACAATACCTTCCGCACATAATGAATCAACAACCTCCTAAATACAATCCACAACAACATTACCTGATGATGCAGCAACAGCTCATTCCTCAACAACAACCATATCAAGTGCCACAACAAAACACTCAGTTTTCCTCCAAACAACCTCACTGGTTTGACAGAATGTGTGAAGTTATTACAACTCAACAATCCCGACATGAGGCAGGATCACTTGAAACACCTCCAATGCTAACACCTGGTAACTATGTGCAATGGTCAAGTCGATTCCTACGCTTTCTTGAACTAAAGAAACCTCATGGGCACTTCTTAAAGCAAGTGATACTTGAAGGACCATTTGAGTGGCCAACAAGATTTGAAGCTGGTGATCCTAATGCTGATCCTCCACGTCCTCCTGGTGATAGACCCCTTCCAGAAACTGCACTCACTGAAGAACAGAAACTACATCGTGAAGCTGATCAGTATGCAATGGCTTATATACTTCAAGGTATACCCAATCCGATCTATCGCAGTGTCGATGCTCAGAAAACAGCCAAAGCTATGTGGGAACACGTTCATCTCCTCATGGAAGGCACTCAATTGAATAAAGATGACATGGAATCCAAGCTTTACATGGAATACACTGACATCACAATTGAACCTGGAGAGTCACTTGAATCCTACTATCATCGTTTCACAAATGTTGTCAATGATCTGGAACGTCACAAAATCACTGTACCAAGGATCGCTGTGAACTCCAAATTTGTTGGTAGTCTTGGCCCTGATTGGCATAAATATGTGACATTTGTTCGTCAAACGAAGAATCTTCATGATGCTCCATATGGCTTGTTGTATGACTTTCTGAAACACCATGAACCTGAAGTGGAAAAAGATCGAGCTCTACGAGGAGGTTACACACCCACAACAACACCAAATTCTTTGGCTCTCGTAGCTCAATCTCCCTATGCTTCACCACCACTGTCAAATCATGCATATGTTCAAGAGCAGAACTACTTCAGTTATCCACAATCTTCCACCTCGAACCAAATGGTCTCTTATGATTCATCTCCACAAGATACTTCTACTCAACTTGTTCCGTCAAACAACAATGATGCTGTGTACTACTCCAACTGCAATGATGATGACGATGATGACTTTAATACGTTGAATCAGGGACTTGCTCTTATTGCTCGTGCTTTCAGCAAATTCTCCAACAAAACGAACAACCGTCAACGTTCATCTTCAAATACCAGGAATCAAGCTGTTGTAAATGATGGAAGAGTGGAAATTCAAAATCGTAACTATGGTAGATCTGGTTCAGGAAGTTCTTCAGGAAGTTATGGGAATGGACAGAGGTTTGGTAACAATGCAGGGTTCAGGAACAACTCAGGATCTTCTCAACAAAGGTCTGACTCAGTTGCTACAAGGAACTCAACCTCAGGGAATGCAGTTTGGTGCTACAATTGTAATGAACAAGGTCATATTGCTACAGCATGTCCCAAACCGAGAACTCGGGGTAGCAAGTTTCACAAGCAGGCATTACTCATGGCTCTTCAGGATGAAAAAGATGGACATTTCCCTGAACAAGACAACAACTTCATGGCAAATGTGAACAACGATGATGACATGGAAGATCTGGAAGCCAATGCTGCTGTGATGCTTATGGCTAACATGCAGGAACTTAAGCTCAATGATTCAGGTCCAGTGTATGACACTGACGGCTTGTCTCAGGTACATGACTTCAATGAATGCTTTATTAATGAAATAGTCTCACCTTCTGCTTATGAATCAGATATGGCGCAAGTTGTTCCATCTAAATCATCTTCATCATCTCATACAGATGAACAAATAAACACAGTTGTCATATTCGATGATGACACAGTTGTTTCATTTGATGATCCTATTGAGAATGATAAACATGATCATTTCGAACAACATGAACCATCATTTGATCCAGACCCTGATCTCATATTGTTATCAAAACAACTGGATGCTCAACAATTGCAAATAATAAAGTGCAACGAGAAAAACAAAGTTTTGAAAGAACAAAATGCGTCACTTGCAAGAGATATTGAATGTTATAAAATTCAACTTTCTAATCAAGAAGACAAGATTAAACATGCAAAAAGTTTTGAAAAAGCTTTTCACGATTCCTACAACAAAGAACAAGATCTTCAACGCAAAATGCAAGATTTAATCGAGTCAAACGGAAAATTGATTTCAAAACTCGAAAGTGAAAAGAGTGAATTGAAAAAGCAAGTCGAACGTCTTCAAACAGAACTTTCAAAAACAGAAACAGAATTGTCAAGTTGTCAAAAAGATTTTTGTGAACATAAAATACGAAAAAGGAAGTATATAGATAACTTACTCGGTGATATTGTTGATCTTGGAAAACAATTGAAAGAATTTCGGAACATTGTTTACAAACACGGGAACTCTGTCACTACAATTCAGAAATTTACTTTAAAACCGAGACCCGGTACTGGATTTGCACTTGGCGATTACAATTCAATGTTTCTTCACAATGCATTCAAAGATGTTCCAAAAATTTACAGTATGGACTATTTGCTTGATAATACGATTGTGCGTGCTGTTGTTTTTGATACTGAGGAAGAAGAAGAACTTGAAGAAGAGAGTCGGTCAAAAATGAGTAATGTTGAATATTGCACACCATATGACTATTCAAAAAATCCAGTCAAGTTCGTTACTCAAAAGGATTTACCTGAGAAATCATGGTTTATCGAAGAGTCGTATGTTTCATCTCACAATGAGGCCCCTGTCCAAACTGTAGCACAAGTAAATGGTCCTTTACCATCATCCGGTGAACTTTCACGTTTACCAAAATGTCGTGTCTTAAATTATTTCAAAACCTTTATGGAAGACATCGATATTTTGGAGGAAACAATTGAACGCAATTCTGAAATTAAAATTGAAACTTTTCAATCCGCTTACGAGCGAGAAAAAAGAGATATTTTTCAAAAACAAATGAAACCAATTGTTCAACACCTCCGTCTCTGTGCTACACGTTGGGATCAGGAACTTCAAAAGGAGGTCAAAAATATGATAAACGTTTTTGACAATGCTGAAAATGAGATTTTGGTTCAAAAGTTACAAACTAAAGTTTTCAAAAATGATGCTGATCGACTCTTGGAACAAGTTCTCTGTGCTGATATTTTGTCTGTTATCATGAATGATCTCTATAAATCTGGTACTTCTATGCTTAAGCATGATCATTGTGTTGATAATAACTTGTTGAATGAGGAAATTGAGACACTGAAACATGAGAATGATAATCTGAGGAAAAAGAATGATGATGTGACAAAACAGTTTTCAAAACAAATCAGTCTACTCAATCAAAGGCTTGAATGGTGTCAAGCTAAAAGTCTTGAAAGGGAATTAAAGTTTCAAAGTCACAATGTTTCAAACTCTTGTCAACTTTGCAAAAACAATGAGTCTTTAAAAGGTTTGTGTCTCAAATACGAGAAAGAAATTGCGAAGTTAAAAATTGAAAATGACGAATTTCTACAAAACCACATAGACATCAAATATTGCAATGGTATACTTGAGTCAAACATTCAGGATAAGAATCACATCATCATTGAGTTAAAAGAGAAAATAAAGATACTTGAAAAAGGAAAGATGATTGACACCACGGTGATAGCACCAGGAATGTATAAATTAGACAAAACTGATAAAGGAAAGGTTGTTCAAAATACTAATGTTGCAAACTCCACTTCTACAGGACTAGTCTCCCCTACTAGCGTTAGCAGACCCAAGCGATACAGTAAAAAGAAGAATAGGCTCTGGCAACGTAAGCGAGGACAACTAGAAGCTCAAGAAGTAGAAGACCAACTTAGGAATTTGAATAAAACTCATGTTGCATCAGATTTAGATTCTAATCTGGCAAATTGTAATCAAAATCTAAATGTAACGAATGATGAACCTTTGAATGTTTTGAATATTAATGCATCTTGTGTGTTTTGTCGTAAAAGCGTTTCATCTGGTGATCATACTAAATGTATAGCTAATTCTCTACTTCATCGTCATAAGAAACGTAGGACACGCATTCCTTCTAGGCCCACTACTGCCTCTAAGTCTATCTTAGGAAAGCCGCCTTCTACGGTTTCTAGTGAAGTTGATGTTAACCCCATAGGTGCAGAGAACAAGTCTAGGAATCAGCCAAACACTAGTGAATACACCATTAAGAAAGCTCGAACTAGTTGGAATTGGCAACGTTGGTTACAACACAAACCTGATTTTAAATGGATTCCTAAATTATTGAATACTTGTGCTTCTAACCAACAGGAACCCGCAGTTTCTTTGGGTTCCACCCTTACTTCTGTTCCATCCGTGTCCTCTTCTTGTGATGCAGGTGGTGCAGATTGTTCTCTGGATTGTTGATAGCGGATGCACCCGACATATGACAGGCAATCTCAAACTGTTACACAACTTTGTCTCAAAGTTCATTGGTACTGTCAGATTCGGGAATGATCATTACGCTTTAATCATGGGGTATGGTGACTTTATCAGTGGGAACATCGAAATAAGCCGTGTCTATTATGTGGAAGGCCTTGGACACAACCTGTTCTCTGTTGGTCAATTCTGTGATGGGGATCTAGAAGTTGCATTTCGTGAGAAAACTTGCTTTGTTCGTGACTTACAAGGAAACGATCTTATGTCTGGCTCCCGTGGCTCCAATCTTTATACAATTTCAATGTCAGATATGATTGCAACATCTCCGATATGTCTTCTCTCCAAAGCAGAATCAACTAAATCTTGGTTATGGCACAAACGTCTTTCACACTTGAATTTCAAAACTATGACTGACCTTGCTCGTTATAAACTTGTTGAGGGATTTCCAAGATTCCGTTTCACCAAAGATCACTTATGTCCAGCCTGTGAACAAGGAAAAAGTACTCGGGCTCATTTTCCTTCAAAACCTGAACACAGTACGAATCATGTTCTACAACTGCTTCATATGGATTTGTGTGGACCAATGCGTGTTCAAAGTATCAACGGTAAACGCTACATACTAGTAATCGTCGATGATTTTTCCAGATGGACTTGGGTTTATTTTCTACGAAGTAAAGATCAGGCTCCTTCTATGATCATCACCTTTCTCACAAAAATTCAAGTTCAGTTACGCAACACGGTCCGAATAGTCAGAACTGACAATGGAACTGAATTCAAAAATCAGACACTTAGGTCTTATTATGAGAAAGTGGGAATTGAACATCAAACATCTATTCCTAGAAGCCCAGAACAGAATGGAGTTGTTGAAAGACGCAACAGGACGTTAGTGGAAGCTGCTAGAACTATGTTGATTAATGCTCAATTACCTGATTACTTGTGGGCAGAAGCTGTTTCAACCGCATGCTATACTCAAAACCGTTGTATGATCACAAAACGTCATCGCAAAACACCATATCAAATTGTTCACAAAAGGAAACCGAACATCGATTACTTTCATGTTTTTGGAGCACTCTGCTATCCGAAAAATGATCGTGATGATTTAGGTAAACTTAAAGCAAAGGCTGACATCGGAGTGTTCATTGGATATTGTGAGAATTCTAAAGGTTTTCGGATTTGGAATCGTCGTACTCGTGAAATTCAAGAAACCATTCATGCTAATTTTGATGAGCTCACACAAATGGCTTCTGAGCAACACAGCTTAGGACCCGAATTTAACCGTCTTAACCCTCCGGCATCTTCGGCTGAACCATTGCCACTCAACCGCAAAGAATTGGAAACCTTGTTTGCTCCACTGTTTGATGACACAATTGAATACCGTCCTACTGAGGTCCCACCAAATTCCGCTGCTCAACCTGACAATATTCATGTACCAGACTCACCTCAACAAACTTCAACAACTGTTGAGAGAGACGATCCTCCAATTGCTTCACCATCTACAGTAGAACAAACTGTTTCTAACACCCGCCACTCAACTGAAGATCCAACACCACTATCAGTTCCACAATCCGCAGAGCATGATCCTGATGCGTTCGTCAATCCGTTTGCACCAGCTACTACAGTTCCTGATATAGCTGAGTCGTCAACACGCAACTTGGATCCTGCCAACATGCGAGATACATATCAACTACACCCTTCAACACACAAATGGACCCGAGACCATCCTCTAGTTCATATTATCGGCCATCCAGATGCACCAGTTATGACAAGACAACGACTTCACACAGATGGAGAAACTTGCATCTACGCACTCACAGTTTGTCATGAAGAACCCAAGAACATTAAAGATGCAATGACTTATGACAACTGGATTGAATCTATGCAAGAGGAATTTCAGCAATTCATACGATTGGAAGTCTGGGAATTAGTTGAAAGACCTGACGGAGTCTTTGTCATTGGGTTAAAATGGATATGGAAGAATAAGCTTGATGCTGAAGGCACTGTCATACGGAACAAATCACGTCTGGTAGCAAAAGGATACTCTCAACTGGAAGGTCTAGATTTTGCTGAATCCTTTGCTCCAGTGGCTCGACATGAAGCTGTTCGGATCTTTTTGGCCTATGCTGCACACCGGAACATGGTAGTCTTCCAAATGGATGTCAAAACAGCATTTCTTAATGGAGATCTCCGTGAAGAAGTTTATGTCAGCCAACCTGAAGGCTTCGTTGATCCTGAGCGTCCTAATCACGTCTACCGACTCAAAAAGGCTCTCTACGGACTCAAGCAGGCCCCACGGGCGTGGTATGACAAACTGTCCACTTTCTTATTGGCCAATAAGTTTTCTAAAGGATCGGTGGATCCCACACTGTTTACTAAAACCTACGGGGAGGACTTAGTTGTTGTTCAAATATATGTCGATGACATCATTTTTGCCTCAACAAAAAGAAGTTTCTCTAATGATTTTGCAAAATTAATGAAAGATAATTTTGAAATGTCCATGATGGGTGAACTTTCGTTCTTTTTAGGACTACAAGTTCATCAATCACCCCGTGGAATTTTTTGTAAATCAATCTAAATATGCTCTTGAAATTTTAAAGAAATATGGAATGATGTCTTGTGATACCTATAATACACCAATGGGCTATACCACAAAACTAGATGCTGATTTACATGGGACTCCAGTTGACCCTACCAAATACCGAAGTATGATTGGGTCCCTCATGTATCTCACAGCTAGTAGACCTGATATAGTATTTGCTGTCTACATGTGCTCCCGCTATCAGTCCAGACCAACTGAAAAACACCTCAGTGAGGTCAAGAGAATCCTTCGATACATAAAGGGAACCGTTAACTTGGGGATCTGGTATCCGAAGGATTCTGGCTTTGAACTAATTGCTTTTTCAGATGCTGATCATGCAGGATGTTTAGACACACGCAAAAGTACATCTGGTGGATTACAATTTCTCGGAGACAAACTTGTGTCATGGCAATCTAAGAAGCAGGACTGCACTTCACTGTCATCTACAGAATCTGAATACGTAGCCATGTCCGCTTGTTGTGCTCAAGTCATCTGGATGAGATCACAACTCAAGGATTATGGCTACCTGTTCAACAGGATTCCTATCTACTGTGACTCAAAGAGTGCAATTGCTATCTCCTGCAACACTGTGCATCATTGCAAATCCAAACACATCGATCTCCGATATCATTTCATCAAAGAGCATGTGGAAAGGGGTACAGTTGAACTTTATTTTGTTGGAACTGAGTACCAATTGGCGGACTTACTTACCAAATCCTTGGCACCATCCAGGTTTGCTAGTTTAGTTCACCAAATTGGTATGCGATGTTTGACTCCAGAGGATCTGGAAAAGTTTTTAAAACACAAGTGATTGTCAAACATCAAAACTATCTTTGTAAATATTTTTTTCTCTAAAACATAATACAAAAATCTATTTCTCAAAAAAAAAAAAAAAAAAAAAAAAAAAAAAAAAAATGCAAGTATAAAACTCTTTCAACACTATTTTTTTCTAAAAAGTCTTCAATCATTTAAAATTAGTGTTGAGGGGGAGGAAAAGTAACATTTTTTTAATTTCTAAAAATTATTTTACCTTTTATACTTGCATTTTACCAAAAACTTTTACATTTTAACAAAAATAATTTAATTTTTTTAGTGTTGATTCAAAAGGTTTTCGGGTTACTCTCCTTGATCAAAACCAGTTAATTTTACCATGATTCCAAGGTCGAGGGGGAGTATGACAAGTTGTTCTTTTCATATCGTGGTGTTGACTAACGAAAGTTACATGAGATTAAGTATGTTAGTATTCAAAATAAATGTTAGTCAAGGTTAAGGGGCTAAATGTGTCAACACATGAAACTTGTATTAACCACGGTCAAAAATACCATTGACCCTTCACATTTACTTTTTCTGCAAACACATTTAATTTTCACCAACCATATCCTACGACTCACAATCATTCTATTGATCTAATCCACCATTCTTGAATCTGTAAGTGTTAACTTGTTTTGATTATGATTGCTAACAAGGGTTTTTAATTTTATTCCAATCCAACGGCTCAATTTTTCACAATCGATTAAATTGTTTTTGGAAGTTATGCGTAAAATCAAACCCAGATTTAAGTGTTGTTTTTGATTAAGTTGATAGATGGGAAATGGTCATTAGATGTTAATAAGCATGTTTCTTAACTCCAATCACTCCCAGAAACACTAATCGATCATGTTTGAGATTAGGGTTCATGCGTATGAATTGGGGGTTCTTGAGTTTGATCATTAGGATGGTAATTAGTGATGAGGATAGTGTTTGTGTATGCCTAGGATCATGTGAATATAGGTTAATTGGATTTTAAACATGTTTTGTTCTTGAATCTAAGGTTTAGGGTTCGTATGTCACTTGCAGATCCTATCTTGTGATTTTGTGGATGTTTTGTGTTTATATTTGATACATATGATCCTTATGATGTTAATATTATTTGCCCCATGTTAATTTCTACCCAGAAACACTTTTGATTAATGATGTGATTGTGTGTTCTTGCATGTCTACGCGTTAAGTTGTATTGAGCTTGTTTACGCGTTAAAATGTATGATATAAGTGTATTGGATTGATGTTTGATCAGTGGTAATGTTTGTGCACTTTCAGGAAACTCATAACTCAAATTACAAAAGGTGAATTTCTGGAAATGACGATTTTACGCGTTAAATGTTCATCCTACGCGTAAGATTGAATCTTACGCGTAAGATTCGACACGTGGACAAATTGTGTCTTGGATAAGACACAGTTTACGCATAAAATTGTTCTTACGCATAAGTTCTGATCTTACGCATAAGGCTAGAACTTACGCGTAAGTCATTACCTACGCATAAGTTACAATTTACGCCTAAGGGAAATCCTACGCGTAACTTCAATTTTTACGCATAAGACCTATCTTACGCATAAAATTGATCTTACGCGTAAGTTTCATTTTACGCGTAAAGTTCTAACTTACGCGTAGATTTTGCACTTACGCCTTATTTCTTATCTTACGCTTAAGTCAGGTTACGCGTAAAACAACTACTTACGCGTAAACTTGTCAAAATTCCAAATTTTTTCTAAGTGTTGGAAATTTCCAATGTGTAACTTGTTGTAAATGATAAACTTTGGTTGGAATTGAATTGTTTTATGTTTCTAACAAGTAAAATAACTCAAGTTTGTCACATAACATAAGTTTTAACACACACAAACCCCCACTGATCATCATCAAAACATGATAATCTATATGAACACATGCTTAATGAATGCTTATACTAACATCATCAACAATTGCCATGTTTGTGTGTTTATGATCAATTCAGATGGCAGAACACAATGACATCCCATACGGACCAGAACCTGAACCCATTCGTGCATGGGAAGACACATTTCCTGAAAACTACTCCAGGAAGATTGGAAAGAACAACCTCAGAGTCAATTTCAACAAACTGACATGCAATGAGTCTTCCTGCCTTGTTGCTGTTGATGCTCTCATCTATCACCCGTGCAAAGTTCTTCTCACCAAATCTGCTGCAGTGGCATGCTTCTACATACATCAGTTTTGGCACACTATCCACCTGGACCTCCTGGAAGAGTCCTTTACTTGTATGCTTCACATGAGACAAGTCACGGTCGACAAGGATCTTCTCCGTAGTGCTCTTGGACTTCCCGAACTTGAACCGAATGAAGAGTATGACCAAGTTCCCACTGAAGAAGAATTGATAGAATGGCTGAGAGATATTGGGTATGATGAGTCTGAAGGGGTCATTACTAGTCACTCTAGGGTCAATATCAGATTTCTTCCACAGCCTTGGAGAACTCTCTACATCATAATTGCCAAGTCACTATCCGGCAGAGACACAGGCCATGAACACCCTAAGCTCCAACATCTCAGGCTGTTCTGGGCTATTGCTAATGTCAAGAAGGTTGATTATGCCAGCATTATCTGGGAAGATATTGTGTGGCACATACACCGCAAGACAACCAATATTCCTTTCGTCCGTTTCACCAAACTTCTTATTGCAAGCTTCCTCCATGAATATGATGACATTCCTCAAAGATTGAATGATGAGTTTCAGCACACATACAAGAATGAGGATACACTGAAGGTCATCAAGAGAATGGATACAAGTACAAGGAAACAGGGAAAGAAACTTCCAGATAGCCTCTTAACTGACAAAGTCAAGGATGGTAATAACTACAAGTACTACCTACAAGCTATTGAAGCAGAGAAAGTTGGGTTCTTGGACGAAGCTGCTCTACCTTCATACATGCAGAAGAAAGGTAAGAAAGGTAGCAAATCTGGCAGCTCAGAAAGTTCTACCAAATCCAAACCCAAGAAAAAGCCATCATCCAAGATCAGAATTCCTGCAAAGAAACCTACTGCTGAACCTGGCTGGTTTCCCTCACCTACACCTTCTCCAAAACCTGCTGACTCTGAACAAACCGAATCCGACGAAGGTCCTATTTACAGTGAAGCCTATGCCAATATCACCAAGAAAGTCAATCTTGATGAAATTGACGATAAGGATTTGACGTTCGAAGATTGGGATAATATTATTGACGAATCTGCTGATTATGCTGAATCCCCCGCACACCTCTATCAACGTCCATTCACCAAAGCTCAAACAATTTTGGAAGAAGAAAGGATTAGAAGAAAAAAGATGAAGGAACCAGTTACAGCTGTACAAGAGCCTGAAGGCCTTTCAGTCGATGAAGAAAATGAACGGGCTCTCAACCTCGGTCTCCTTCACAGCCGAATTGATACATTCAATGCTGATCAACCTCCACCTCCAGTATTCTCTCAGACCACCGAAGCTGGTGGGTCTAGCAGCATTCCTGAGCCTACCACAGGAATCTCCTCAGACTTAGTTGTTTATGATAATCCCTCAGTGTCTCCCACCGACATTGAAATGACTATGGAAGAGGAAGAAGAGGAAGATCCTATGGATACCGATGCTCCAAGACTTATGTCTATGGAAGAAATGGAGCGTCGAGAAAGAGCTCAGGAAGAGGAACTGAAAAGAAAACAAGAAGCTGAAGAGGCCAGACTTGAAGAGATTGCTCAAGCTAAATTGGAAGAATCAATCAGAATGGAAGAGAGTAGGAGAGCAGAAGAGGCAGCCAAACTGGCCGAAGAAAAGTCTAAGAAGGAAGAAGAAGCCAGGCTGGCTGAAGAACTAAGGCTTAAAGCCGAAGCTGATAAGCTGGCTGAAGAAAAACTTAAGAAAGACGAAAAAGCCAGGGTTGCTGAAGAACTAAGACAAAAAGCTGAAGCTGATAAACTGGCAGAAGAATTTAGGGTGAAAGAAGCAACAGCCAAAGATAAGAAAGTTGTACAACCCGAACTACAGAAAGGAGATGTCAAAGACACAACCACCATTATTGAATCATCACAGTCATCACCTCCTGCATCTGAATCAACACATGGCAAATCAATCAAGAAACCGAGCTCCAAAGCCTCTGCTGCATCCAAACTACTCAAGTCTGCTTTCAAAAGAGTGCATGATAAGAAGAGAAGCAAACTAGAAGATCAGGTTGCTAAACTTGCAACCCAGGTTGCTGAACTATCTAAGCTGAACACGAACGTCAAAGAGCTACAAGATAAGGTTGACATTTTCCTAGCTAAAGACGTAACAGAGAACTTGGAAGCCGCACTAGCAGCTCAAGCACAAGAATACATGGCACAACACTTAGTGGCTGAGCTGAAAGATCTACTGGCACCAATGAGAGACGAACTCACCAAGTTCGCTGAGCAAGCAGTAAAGAAAGTTATCCGATCAACAACCTTCACTCTTCGTGCCGACAAGTCTACTGCTCCTCTACCAGGACTTTCTCTGGATGACTTGGAAGCTCAACTCCTAGAAAAGCTTGCAAACAAGTTCACCTTGACTCCTGATGAAGCAAAAGTCCTGGAAGCACTGAAAGACAAAATGAACAAAGAGTCTTGTAGCACAGAGGCCGATAAGCTAAAACGTCAAAGAGATGATGAAGACAGGGATCCTAATTCTCAGGCAAAGAAACAGAAACCAGCCGAAGGATCCTCATCTCAGCACAAAACACCGGTAATTCCTCCTACCACAACAACTTCCTCACAACAACCGAAGGCATCCGGTTCTGCTCCCAAGGCACATGATCACTTTGAATACACCGGTGGTGACGACATTCCTATGCCCGATGAAGTTCCAGAACCATCTCCTAAGCAGAAGAAGAAAGATAAGAAAGGAAAGCATCAGCAACCTCAACCGGATACCTCAACTAAAGGCACCAAACCAAAGAAACCCAAAACCGTCCTTAGCTGGCTAGACCAAGACAATAGTGCCGAATACTCCTGGTTTGAGAAGATGATAAATTCGCAACCACCACTGGAAGACAATCATGAACCTCAAGATGGTCGTACAGTGGAATATGCTCAAATGATTCAGCAAAAGTTTAAGATGAAAAAGATGAATAAGAAAGAGCTGCGAAGAATCAAAAATGATGCTTTCAATCTTCTGAAAGATCGGTCTGCTAACTCAATCGAGCTTGAATACCATCTGGAAAATATTGCTCGAGCTATGTCAAGCAATATTGACTGGATCAACCCTGAATCATATGTCGATCCGGTCACAAAGAAAACCGCACCTTACATTACTGATTGGTCCAAACCACTACCGATGATTGGGAAGCCTAAGGAACCAAAGATCCCGTACAAGTTCTTCTACAACACAGACTTGGAATTCCTGACACTTGGCAGCAAGATCGAGAAGAAGTATGTCACCTCACTCGCCTTTCTCCCTGCAGCTCGATATCTCAACAATGCCATCGAAGAAGAAGCTTCAGCATTATTCGTCGACAAAATTGTTGAATATGACCGAGATGCACTTTATGGTATTCATCATTGGCCAACCAACCGGGCACAGTACTATCGAAGCAGCAGACTTAATCAGACGATGGGTGATGTAGAAAGTGATCTGAAGATAGTCTCCATTCAATTCATCTCGACTGTCACGTTCTTTGGGTACCCCTTCCTCAGCAAAATCACACTGAAAAGGCTTGATGAAAAGGAGTACGATATTTCCGAGTCTGACTTTCCACGACTACGTCTCAACGACATTGAAGACATGTACCTGCTAAAAGTTCAAGGAAAACTCTGTGGCTTGCCCAAAGACATACAGCTTGCCTTTATCCAAGCTCTTCTCATCTACATCAGGCAGATTGTCATAAGAGAAAGAGTTGAAGATCTTCAGTTAGGAGTGGAAAGTTACCAGAAGAAGCTCAATCTCACTAAACCAAACCTGTTTGTCATCCCCGACCTTCAACGTCTACCTCAATACTCCTTGATCAGACGACCATTTGGGTTCACCTACCGAAGTATTAACGGTCGCAACTGCTTTATGGGATATGAAGAAATTCATAAGTTCTGTGATGAAACTCTCAAGTTCGTCAGAGATGGAATCAAAGGCAGAATCAATGATATTGAACTGGGTAAATCCAAAAGGTGGAACACAAATGACGCCCGGGATGCTCGCAGATTCATCTTCAGGATTGATAACAGATTGAGGCGCAGGGATCAGTTTCGGAGGTTGGAGAGTTATGTTGGAGGCAGATCCAAATTTCCGGTGCTGACATTTCAGAGGCCTGATTGGTAAATCATTGTAAGCATTTGATTTGATTTGTCAATAATTTACTTCATAATGGTTTGTGCACGCATATCAGTGTACAACCCGTACTTGTAAAGAAAGGACCCTGAGGTACGCATCAGTGCCTCAATCCTAATATAAGGAGCGAAGGCTTCTTACTTTTGAGTAGAATTAATCAAACATTTATGATTTTTTCATAATTCTGCTCAAAAGGACAAGTATTTCACCTCAATAAGACCTAATCACTTGTTGAGGGGGAGCACTTGTCAAAACAAAATACTTTGCTCAAAATCAAAAAGTTCTTGGAGAATCTCCCCGTAAGACTCAAAAGGCATATTTTAATCTAAAAGATTATCAAAAACATCATCTTATATGCTATTTTTGAGGGGGAGAAAATGAAAAAGTGATTAAAATATACGAAGTCAATGCTTAAAAGTTGTATCATGTGCGAGCTAGACTCAGTTTTAACCCAGGAATTGACGAGGCAATAAATGTTAGTAATATCGAAAAGACTTATCCTCGACGGGTAATAACATCAAGTTAGATATTAGAGCTAGTTGTCACCTAAAAGCTGACAATGTATCTCTTTATCTAACCACGTAAGCGTGTCTCGAAAAGGATTAGTCTTAGTAGAAATGTACCGTCTCGAGAAACTTTCTGTGGACTTGACCAGGCCGGGTAATAACTTCAAGCTAGTTTAACTAGTGATGTAAGCGTGTCTCGAATCGGTCCTGTTCACAGAAAGTGAATCAATTCAAAAGTGATTGCTCCTCCCGCATGTGCAAATTTATTAAATACTTATGAGCACATGTGCAGGGGGAGCCCTTCAAAAGTGTACGCAAAACTCTCAAAGTGTTAACCAAAATATTTGATTATCACCAACACTTTGAGAGATTTTTCAATCAAAGGTTTCTTGGCTACTGTCGGAGTTATAAGGTGATTAAGATAGGAATATCCGTCCTATGATCCGCCAGAGCCGGAGGGATCTACCCAAGGACATCCCCCATAGTTAGAATTAGAAGTCCTTAGGTATGATACGAAAAAAAAGGAGAAATAAATGAAAGGGAAAGAAGGAGTTGAAGAATTAAAAAGAAAAGTAAAGTAAAGGGTGAAAAGAAATAGCCCTCCATATGTTCAACCTTAGGGCAGACACCGGGTTCAATACGTATGCTACTGGTTGTTGCAAAAGACAACACCGGTATTGAAGACAAAGTCGTCATGGACCCAGTGACGCAATGCACTAAACCTTCTTAACCACTCAAGTTCTCTTAAAAGGACTTGTTTCATTCTCACAGGGGAACCCGCGTAACCTATCGACCTATCTCTTAGAGACGGTTGATATTGAAGAAGGACATCCCCAGTCTCCGCATAGGAAACCTAGGTGTGCACTTATAGAGTCTAGAGCCTTGAGATACATCAAAGATCTCTTAGGAACACTTAGTATTTCTACAACTGGTGTTCTACATCAATGGACACCAGCTGTAAATTATCGAGTCCTTCGCAGATCTTAGCAATCTGCCGAGAACGTTTATGAGAAGATTACATAAGTATTTCTCAATGATTAAACGGAAATCCTGCCAGGGTCAACATCAAACAGCCCTGACAGCAGGTCACTTCGGTAACCCCACAAGGGTTACGCTTAGTGTTTGCGGTGGTTCCATTACGGTCTACAGTCGTGGAGTGATCCCCAGCGACTCACCCAGTCATTGAGCTACTCAGTAGGTCTCGTAAGCTCCTTCGGGAGTATCTGATATGGGAACGGCCAGGATAAGGATTAGAAGGAATCTTCACAATATGCTGTTGATGAGCTCTAACTCCTTATCCGTAAGTACCGGTTGTTTTATTGCTAACTGTTTACTCGCAGGTACCTCACTTCCATGATGATAGATTCCAACATGCTCATACATACATCTTGAAGTCAAAGAAAGCTCCCCCAAAGATCTTTGCAACACAAAGTTCAAAGAAAGATTCTACGGCAATTAGAAGAATCTACAAAGTATAAAGACAAAGATCTCAATGCATAAAAAAAAAGGGAACTTCTTGTAAGTGAAAGTCTAAAGATGTATGAGTATGTTGGAATGGCGTACAACCACCACAGACGCAGGAGTGACGAACGGCAGACAACTTCATAATCCATCATTACCAAAGAACAAAGACAAAGAGCAAAGTACATTCACTATCATTCATTCATTTTGAAGACGTCTAGAGTTTTACATGTCTCAAGTCAACGACAAAGATGAAGACGTCAAGCAACCGTGATGATCGACCCTTAGGGGGAGATTGTTGGGATCATACTTTAGTATTTAGTCAAGTCTCGGTCATTACATTTTTGTAATAGGTTGCTTAAGTACTATTTCTTATTATTGTTTAAGTTAATGGGCAACATGTAAAAGCCCAAGAGGCCTTAAAAGCCCACGTTAAAAGGATAAGGGAGGAAGGGTGTGTTGCCCTAGCTCCTCCCTTATAAATAGTAAGCTTATGTTACATTTTATTTTGTTGGTTATTAGATTACCTTAAGGAAACTCTTGCACTTTTATCTTTCTTATTATCTTATAATCAACCAAGTCTATTTCTCATCTCATTTCTCTTTATATCATACTTGTGTTTACTAAATGGTGACCTAACAATGGTGTTAATAAACTTCATTATAAGGACTCGTGACGCAAAAATGAAAACCACGGGACTTGCGGTGTTATTTTGGGTAAACCATAGGGACAAATGGTGTAATTTTCTCTTAAGTCAATTCAGTATCTTGTAACTCTTTTCTAAAGATTAAATTCAAGTCTCAGTTCCTATCTCAGTTTATGCATTTTCATTGAATTTCAAAAGTCTCAAAAAGTTGAATGTTGTTATTTGTTGTTGTTATTGGATTCTAAAGTTCATTAAAGCTTTGACAAAGCTTAATTAAGCTTTAAAAATCTTAGTTGTCAGTATTAATTAACAAGGAAAAATACTAAGAAAAATTCAAGAAAATCAATAAAAAAATTCAAAAATAAATGGAGAATGATCATGGAGCATGGAGCAGGGTATATTATGAATGGATGTTGGTTTAGTAGCTTTTTGGGAAGCTGTTAGGTTGATTCTCAGTTCATAGTTTCATTGTTCTCAGCCTAATCTACTTTGTAAGCCTTTGTATTAAATTCTCTTATTACTGTTCAAGTATTCTAGTTGGTTAGATTTTTGTGTTTTCATGTTTATGTGTTGTTGTTAAGTTAAAATATAGCTTAATATAAGTTGCTTATTAATCAGATTTCATTATTACTAAAAAATCAAAAATCTCACAGTGGAAAACTTAAACTTGACAAACTTGTGTTATCTACTTGTGGTGTGATTGATTTATGCTAAATTGTTCTTATACAATCATTATATAGTGTTAGAAATCTGTATTGAGGTTTAATTCTATCATTTGTGTTGAAAATCTCATTTTCATAGTTCTAAGGTAGTGTTTGGATTAGTGTGGATCTGTGTAGTCTTGTTGTTGTTTATAGTTTAGGATTGTTAGTTTACCATTCCTAGGTTCTAATCAGTTCAATCCAAGTTTTGTTTTGGTCATTTGCAACAGAAAAGTCAAAATCATCATTGATCACCCCTCACAGTTAACTGTGAGGGATTTGTGATCCATAAACCATCAATTTAGCTTATAAGTTGTATCTTTCTCTTAATATAGGTTCATAATAGCTTAATATAACATTCTCAGATTTTCATTCTCAGATTTTCTCAAATCTTGAGGGATTTTTGTAGATTTGTGTAATAGGTTTTAGAATCTGAAAATTGTTGTGGTAATAGACTACCACCTCAACTTTGGAATTCCACATAGATTATATTTTTAGGATTTTTACCCTGGGCCCCACTTACCCCCAAACACAACTGCAGGGCTGAGCCCTTCCCCTGCACCAGCAGACTCACCCATCATCACCACTTTGGTGGTGATTTGTGACCACTTCAGTGGGCCCCACACCTCCAACTTAGGTTCTCCCAACCCCCCTCCTAGTAGACTCTTAGGATTGACCAATTGTTTGACCTGGTACCCAGTGGACCCCACCTGTATAAGCCCATCAAGTTTGTCCCTATTCTGAGTTGAAATTGGTTTTTGGAATAGCTTAATCTTGCTTATCAGCTTATCTACAGAGCTTATTAACAAAATTTAGCTTAGACAAGTCCAAAATACTTATTAGAATCAGAATAAATCAAGGTGGGTCCCACATAAGCTCATTTGAGCTTATTTGCCTTTTCAGTCAACTAAAGTCAACTGTGGTAGCATTAAGCTTCCACAGTGCTTAATTTTAGCTTATAAAATAATTGTTTTTATTAAAGTTGTCTATTTTTAGATATAATATAGTTTTGTAAAAGAAAAATCCAGGAAAGACAACATAAAAATAAGTGATAGTTTCTATTTAATTTAATTTAGTTTTAATTTTCATTTTTAGATTTTTATTAAGTAAGTTGTGTTTTTATATTTTTATTAATTTCCTCTTATATTAAAGTATTTTTAGTAATTTTCTTAGATTTTTATAATTTCATTTAGTATTTATTAGAATTAAAATTAGTTTTATTAATAATTAATCAATAATTAAGTTATAAATAGCATAATTAATTTTTATAAGGTAACCCCTAGTTTTTATATTTTTTATAGCTTTTATAAGTCATAAAATAGTTTTATAAATTTTTTCATAATTTTCTAAATTGATTTAGTATTATTTGTAATTTAAAATAGTTTAATTAGTATAATTAATATAAATAGTTTTTAATTCATAAAAAGTCAAAAATATTTATTTTTAATTTTTATACTTTCTTCAAGTTCTTTTTAAAGTTTTAGAAATTATTTTTACAAGTTTTTAGTTTAATTTGTAGTATTTATCATTTTTAGTTTTAATTAAATTAGTTTTAATTAAATAGTTAAATAGTTTTTAATTAAACAATTAATAATAAATAATAAAATAATCTCAAAAATAATTTTCTTTTTAATTTAATTTTCTTTTAAGTTTAAGTTTATAGAATTTTCATTTTGAACCCTTGTAGTTTATTTTTCTTAAAACTCACTTTTTTTCTCAGTACGCAGTCGCGTCTGATTTTAATTTGGTGTACGTTTAAACGTTTTAGATATCTAGGTTTTACGTAATCGTTCTAATAGTTCATTTAAGTTATAAAACCTTAGTGTAATCACACACACACACACACACTTTTATTCATATACCTGTTCATTTTCACTGATCACAGATTCGTTTCTAATAAAACATCGCACACCTCGTTGGGACATTACGACCCGGGGAAACACCGTATTCCACGGAAGCATTTGCCTCAGCTGTTTGACTATTATAATTGACCATTCACAAATGGTTGACCAATAATTATCTAACCGTTTGAGGCGAATCAAAATTTGGCGCCGCTGCCGGGGAGGTTGTGCGCTTATTTTAAACGATTTTGCGTATTAGTGAACCTGAAAACATTTATTTGTATATTTATCCATCCTTGTTCATATTATTATCATATAAAACAAAACAGTTCCCGAAAATATTTTAAAATCAGTTTTCAACGAACACAAAAAAAAAACCAAAAATATTTTCCTTATTATTATTACTACAAAAATTTTCAAAAATACCAAAAATATTCACCTTTACACTCCTACCTATTTGATTCTTCATTTCTCATCCCCTAAACCCTTTGATTCTTTCTATGTCTTATTCTCACTCTCTTGTCTGTCAATGGTGTGGTAGTCCTTATAATGGTGGTAATTGCCCCGGTTGTGGCATGGTAGAGTCAGGAAACGGGTCTGTCTATAACCAGAATCCCTATTCCTACCCGGACATGACTGATTCATTCCACCAGCTTCCACACCATGAGACTCAGCAGTTTTACTGTTGTGAGTACTGTGGTGGTTCACACTACAGTTCTGATTGTCAATCGGGAAACACGCTTGTCTATGAGCAGGTTCCTGATAACAATTATGACTTAAACACATACGACTCACAGCCACATCAGTTCAACTGTTGTGAGTATTGTGGAGGCCCTCACTACAGCTCTGATTGTCAAATTAGGAATCAGTTTGTCTATGAACAGGTTCCTTGTAACAATCATGAATTTGGTTTTAACCAGCCTTCACAGTACACAAACCCTCAACCACTTCCTCAGGACGAGTTAGCTAAAGCTGAATTGATAAAAATGATTTTGGCTCAAAGTCAAGTCAACAAAACCATTCAAGATGGAATAAACACTCTTACGGATCTAATTCTTAAGAAACAAAAACCTCTTGTTAACTCATTACATCTTGAGGATATAAGTGACGAGGATGAACCAATTGAAGATAAAAACTCAAATGACCCTTCAGATATCTTAATAATGGGGGACAAGCAATTCAAAGTAACTCCTCTTAAGGAAATAACTGACCTTGTTCCAATCCCAAAGTTATCTGAGAAACCTTTTGATTCAACTTCAGTAGAAATACAGGGAGAAATGAATATAACTGAATCACCAGCAGTAGAAATAATGGAACTTGTAGAATCCATTACTGCTAGTCCTTCTCATCTCCCTGAATCTACTGTTATCACACCCGAGGTTCCCACTCACTCTCTGAACATGGGGGACGAGCATCTTGACACAATTCCTGCAAAGGAATCAGACGAATTCATAAAGTCTAGTGTTTAGAACCTTGTCTCAATCCCAAGTGAGTCACAGGGAATTCTTGAACATATGTGTGATATCCCTCCCCCTCTTGTCTTTCTAAATGATCATATTGAGATGTTCTCTGATTCTGATGAGAACTATTCTTTATCTTGTGGAGACATAAGTTATGTGGGGGAATTACCTTCTGAGCTTGTCAACTCAGAAGAAGAGAATGAGGAAGAAATAATCCAAGACGAAGCTCTTCGTCTTACTTTACTAAATGCTAATCTTCTCATTTCTAGAATCGAGGCTTTTAATGAAGAGCCTATTTCATCTCCTATCCCCGCCAAGGATAGTGAGATTTTGATCAATGATTCTATTCCGGAATTGCAAACGTTCCATTTTGATCAAACGGGAGAGAAGATAAGTGGTATCACTACTTCTCATTCTTATAATTCTTTTCCCGTTTATGAATCATTTACTATTGAGAAGTTCCCCAATGAACTCACTCAAATCAATCCCGAATACGAATCATTCACCTTTGAGGAGTTCTCCTGTGAACTCACTCATATCATATCTCTTCCGGAGTATGATAATTTTTATTTTGATCTAGACATACCCATAATATGTCTTGATCAAACGAGCTTAAAAGAGGAGATTCATGAAACAATGAATTCTCCTATTGAAGATGAGGAGTTAGTTATGATTTTCATCATGACTTTCTTTCTTTTCTTCATATATCCCGTGGCTTATCCTGTTCTTCACTCTTTCGGGAGTGAAGACATTATCTTTGACCCCGGCATTCTCATTTATAAATTATGAGCCGGGTACTTATCTCATCGGTGTGGAACTTTCACGTACTTCAAATGTTTATCCAAACGTCTTGAATGAAAGTCCGATTGAGATTGTCTCTTCCACTTACTTCCCCATGGACAAATGAATTCGGGGTCGAGTCAAGCTAGTGACTCGGTAATAAAAAACAGTAGCATGTATATAGGGTTTTCACCCGTGTGTACCACCCTAGTGTGGGGGAGATACCCCACATGTTGTATATATATCCTCTTTAAAAAAAATGTGTGTACATAAATTTAAATAAAGGCTATGGAATATTTTCTTTCTTACGTTCTAAGTGTTGGTTTAACATCCGGTACTTTGAATATTGAGGACAATATTCAGTTCTAAGTGTGGGGGGAGATTCGTTATTCTAACGAATTTAAACACATGTTCCATCAAGAACCCCCATTTTAGCCAAAATTTTAAAATTTTTTCTCACTTAGAACGCAATAAATGGTTATCAGTCCGCCATGTCTAACCCACATAAGGATTGGCTAATCCAGGAGCAAACGGTTCTTGGTAAAGATATCTCAAACCCGTTGATGGCTTGCAATTTGCCCAAAATTGTATGGTACCTCAACTCGCCATATCCTAAAAAGCGAATGAGTTGGCTAGCCCGAAAGATTATGGCTTGTGGTAAAGGCAGTGGAAAAACCATAATTGGTAATCAGCTCACCAAGATGTTGACTATTCCATCAAGAGTTGGCTAGTCCAGAAGCAAACGGCTTTTGGTAAAGACTAATCAAATCCGTTGACAGCTGGTGATTTGCTCAAAATCACACGGTTATCAGATGTACCACAGTTCTTACATCTGGCTACTCCAGAAGTGATGGCTTTTGGTAAAGAGTTTTTCAAATCCATTAAGTTTTTCTCAAAAGATTGCTAGGGACTAGCAATATTTAGTGTGGGGGATTGATGAGTGTCTAAATACTCATCATTTTATACTAATCTAAGCTGCCAAAACATACAAAAAACACTCAAATATGCATCAAAATACTTAAAATATCTTGAAAAAGTCATCAAAGGTCCTTTTTAATCATAAAGTTACATATTTAGTCCTTTGGTGCAAAGTTTCACAAAATTACAAGTTTAGTCCCTGTACTTTGGAAATTGACATAAATGGTCCCTGGGATGTTAAAAACTTTGAGAAATTCAATTTTGGTCCTTGTACTAATAATCTTTTGCAGGAATGGTCCTTGGGTGATAAGTTTTGTGAAATTACATAATTAGTCCCTGAAGTTTGGTGAATTAACAGAAAAGGTCCCTGGAGACATTAAAATGGAAAATATGAATTTATAGTCCTCGGGGTATTCAAGAATGGCGAGAATGGTCCCTTTGATAAACTTGGAAAGTTGCCAAAACCCCACCCTCAAAAATTCAGATTTTACACTTTTGGTCCCTATGCTTAATAATACAAACGGACCCTTTATTTATTCTAACCCAAAACCAAATCCAAACTAAACTATGCCAGCCCACCCTTTTGTTTTTGTGATCCAATCCACCAGGACCAAGTTACATAAGCCCACCCAACACCCCCTTTGTATTAAAACGGGGTCAAACCCGTTGACCCTTCCCTCCCAATACCACCCCCACCACACAGACTCACATACCACTCCTCCACCTCACCTGTTTCACTCCAACTTGCTCCCCACTCATTCCACCTTATCCCTCCACCTCTCCACAACTTCCAAGACACATTAAATGCCCTAAAACCCTCTCCACGCAACCACAGCTGCTTCCTTGACTTTTGGTGGGAAAAGCAGTTTTAAATGGCTATGATCAAACAGACAATATCAAGGGCTCACAAGTGGTGGGAAATATCAAGGTGGGTCCCATAAACCCTAAAAATCTCTACAAAAGGGAAATAAAGCAGGGATGAAGAGGTATTAGATTAGTTAGTGTAGTTTTAGTGTCGAATAGTGTAGCTTGTTATTCTTAGTGTAATTTTAAGCTTTTAAGCATCAAATTAAGTCAATTCAGTATCTTGTAACTCTTTACTAAAGATTAAATTCAAGTCTCAGTTCCTATCTCAGTTTATGCATTTTCATTGAATTTCAAAAGTCTCAAAAAGTTGAATGTTGTTATTTGTTGTTGTTATTGGATTCTAAAGTTCATTAAAGCTTTGACAAAGCTTAATTAAGCTTTAAAAATCTTAGTTATCAGTATTAATTAACAAGGAAAAATACTAAGAAAAATTCAAGAAAATCAATAAAAAAATTCAAAAATAAATGGAGAATGATCATGGAGCATGGAGCAGGGTATATTATGAATGGATGTTGGTTTAGTAGCTTTTTGGGAAGCTGTTAGGTTGATTCTCAGTTCATAGTTTCATTATTCTCAGCCTAATCTACTTTGTAAGCCTTTGTATTAAATTCTCTTATTACTGTTCAAGTAATCTAGTTGCTTAGATTTTTGTGTTTTCATGTTTATGTGTTGTTGTTAAGTTAAAATATAGCTTAATATAAGTTGCTTATTAATCAGATTTCATTATTACTAAAAAATCAAAAATCTCACAGTGGAAAACTTAAACTTGACAAACTTGTGTTATCTACTTGTGGTGTGATTGATTTATGCTAAATTGTTCTTATACAATCATTATATAGTGTTAGAAATCTGTATTGAGGTTTAATTCTATCATTTGTGTTGAAAATCTCATTTTCATAGTTCTAAGGTAGTGTTTGGATTAGTGTGGATCTGTGTAGTCTTGTTGTTGTTTATAGTTTAGGATTGTTAGTTTACCATTCCTAGGTTCTAATCAGTTCAATCCAAGTTTTGTTTTGGTCATTTGCAACAGAAAAGTCAAAATCATCATTGATCACCCCTCACAGTTAACTGTGAGGGATTTGTGATCCATAAACCATCAATTTAGCTTATAAGTTGTATCTTTCTCTTAATATAGGTTCATAATAGCTTAATATAACATATACAATCAGTAGTGAGTGTTAGAAATCCAAATTAGTCAACCTAGGTTAGTTTCATAAAAAGTCAAATTTCCATTCTCAGATTTTCTCAAATCTTGAGGGATTTTTGTAGATTTGTGTAATAGGTTTTAGAATCTAAAAATTGTTGTGGTAATAGACTACCACCTCAACTTTGGAATTCCACATAGATTATATTTTTAGGATTTTTACCCTGGGCCCCACTTACCCCCAAACACAACTGCAGGGCTGAGCCCTTCCCCTGCACCAGCAGACTCACCCATCATCACCACTTTGGTGGTGATTTGTGACCACTTCAGTGGGCCCCACACCTCCAACTTAGGTTCTCCCAACCCCCCTCCTAGTAGACTCTTAGGATTGACCAATTGTTTGACCTGGTACCTAGTGGACCCCACCTATATAAGCCCATCAAGTTTGTCCCTATTCTGAGTTGAAATTGGTTTTTGGAATAGCTTAATCTTGCTTATCAGCTTATCTACTGAGCTTATTTAGCAAAATTTAGCTTAGACAAGTCCAAAATACTTATTAGAATCAGAATAAATCAAGGTGGATCCCACATAAGCTCATTTGAGCTTATTTGCCTTTTCAGTCAACCAAAGTCAACTGTGGTAGCATTAAGCTTCCACAGTGCTTAATTTTAGCTTATAAAATAATTGTTTTTATTAAAGTTGTCTATTTTTAGATATAATATAGTTTTGTAAAAGAAAAATCCAGAAAAGACAACATAAAAATAAGTAATAGTTTCTATTTAATTTAATTTAGTTTTAATTTTCATTTTTAGATTTTTATAAAGTAAGTTGTGTTTTTATATTTTTATTAATTTCCTCTTATATTAAAGTATTTTTAGTAATTTTCTTAGATTTTTATAATTTATTAGAATTAAAATTAGTTTTATTAATAATTAATCAATAATTAAGTTATAAATAGCATAATTAATTTTTATAAGGTAACCCCTAGTTTTTATATTTTTTTATAGCTTTTATAAGTCATAAAATAGTTTTATAAATTTTTTCATAATTTTCTAAATTGATTTAGTATTATTTGTAATTTAAAATAGTTTAATTAGTATAATTAATATAAATAGTTTTTAATTCATAAAAAGACAAAAATATTTATTTTTAATTTTTATACTTTCTTCAAGTTCTTTTTAAAGTTTTAGAAATTATTTTTACAAGTTTTTAGTTTAATTTGTAGTATTTATCATTTTTAGTTTTAATTAAATTAGTTTTAATTAAATAGTTAAATAGTTTTTAATTAAACAATTAATAATAAATAATAAAATAATCTAAAAATTTTAAGTTTAAGTTTATAGAATTTTCATTTTGAACCCTTGTAGTTTATTTTTCTTAAAACTCACTTTTTTCTCAGTACGCAGTCGCGTCTGATTTTAATTTGGTGTACGTTTAAACGTTTTAGATATCTAGGTTTTACGTAATCGTTCTAATAGTTCATTTAAGTTATAAAACCTTAGTGTAATCACACACACACACACTTTTATTCATATACCTGTTCATTTTCACTGATCAAAGATTCGTTTCTAATAAAACATCGCACACATCGTTGGGACATTACGACCCGGGGAAACACTGTATTCCACGGAAGCATTTGCCTCAGCTGTTTGACTATTATAATTGACCATTCATAAGTGGTTGACCAATAATTATCTGACCGTTTGAGGCGAATCATATATATATATATATATATATATATATATATATATATATATATATATATATATATATATATATATATATATATATATATATATATATATATATATATAAATCTATATATATATAAATCTTCACAATTTTTTTTATCAACTAACATCCTCTATCAAAATTCAAAAACTTTCAAGATGCAATTCTTTTATGCAAAGACCGTCTATCCAACAATTATTCATACTTAGTAAAAATCAAAGCGGAACCCAACATATGCAAAGACCGTCTATCCAACAATTACTATACCCTAATTCAAAACATAATTCGATAAAAAAAAGTCATGCCCCAAATTACCAACTTGAACAATCCACAAAATTGAAGGATTCATAACTATGGTTATAAAAAAGAAAACGATAGATGCAGGGTATGTTTCTGTAAGCAAAAAAGGTTGTCATAATCCCGGTTTTAATCACTGAAAACTGTGCAAAATCGCAATGAATTTTTTAGTCTAATATGTGATCTTTTTGCAATTTTATGATATGCATGTATGTTATTTACTATTTAGGAGTAACTATCAACTCTCGCAGTTTTTTTTTTTTTTTTTTTACTGTGTACATAGTTTGTGAGCTCCATTGGTGTCTTTGATGGCTTGAGGTAATAATGTACATAATTTTTTTAGTTAATTAGATATGGGTTTATGTTTTTGTTGTTTTATTGATGATTTAGGTGTGTTAAATGGTATAGTTTAGCAATTAGTAGATTACGAGACCAAATTAATTAACATACCAAACTAAAAGTATGAGCATGTTGTAGATAACATTATCTTTTGTGATGTTTTTTTTTTCTCAACCGTATTATTTAGAAAATTGTGTTGTCTTGAAATTAGGATTGGAGTAGTAGCATAACTTTTGGCTTAGATTTGTATGAGTAGGGATAGTTGGATAATATGTATGCAGATTCTTAGTTATGTATGATGACGTATAGTCCGCACTCGGGTCATGAACCCGACCAATGGACACTACCAATATCTAAGCCCATCACGCGTGGGCTATCATGATCAAGATTTGGGCTCACAAAGGCCCAAATTCATAATTATTATTTATGGTCTTGATATGTGATCTCTTATTTATAGGATAAGGATCACGAGACCGTGTTAATAGGGATACGCCAAAGAGTAAGGAACACGAAACCAACAAGGATTCCGTGTGTATATAAAGGGCCTCTTGGCCCTCATTAAGGTATCATCTAATAACCCTAACTCTTCACTATAACCCTAAAACCGATTACTTACTTTCACGCCGGAGGATAATCGTGGGAGACAATCCCACGATAAGCCTAACGGTGTTGTTTGCTTTCTTAGTGCGTAGGTCTCAAGCATTAAGATCCAATTGGTACGAGAACAGGAGTCCAAACAAGGAACGCCCAACTTTTGTATCAACAAATGGCGCCATCCGTGGGACCACACACTAAGAACTAGAATGACAAAGCATGGAAACGTAAACCAGCGGACTCCGCAGGTGAAGAAAACATATGGTGGGTTACAAGGGAAGAAGCAGCAAAGTGATTCAACCTCTAAGCAGGCCTCTTGAACAACTAGTGCGCCCAGGCACCAAGGATCAGGCTTAGATCTGATCTTTCCGACAGTAGAATTGCCCACAGGGACTACCCAGGCCACTACGACAGCCACTAGCGCGGAAGATCTACAATGCACTCCTTTCACCACCCCCACCAAACGGTGCCAGAAACAGACCCTACTGAGCCGCCATGAGCGCCTAATTGAGACAAGGGTCCTGATATGGAAACAGACATTCTCGCGCTAGAAGGAGTCGCGCCTGAGTTAGCGCCAAGAGATTTCGTATCTCAGAACTAGGAAACCTTGGCTGCCCTTATGCAAGAGGAAGAAAATAGGAGGTCAAGTCAGAGCCTGCAAGCCCGGCTCAACTTTGGCCCTGAGTATGAAGCATCCCCACCGCGCCACCGAAAGGAAAGGCGCGAGAAGGATAGCCGCCGACTCCCAGTGTTCACTAGGGTCGGAAAGAAAGTTGTGGATGATGAAGCAGCTAACTTGCAATACCTGGAAGAGCACGAAGACGATGGAAGGCGCACCAATCTCCACGCTAGGCTTGGTAGTCGTAGGGTTCATGAAAGACTTGGGCGACAGCGCTCACCAAGCGAAAGCCCTTCAAGCTCGGATTCCAAGGAAAGTCGGCGCAAGCGCCGCAAAAGGGTAAGCTCATCCTCAAGTGATTCCTTGAACAATGAGGACAAAGAAACAGGACACTGGAAGTCCAAGAGAACATACCGCTATGAGGAGGACGAAGATATGTCCCTTCCTTGGCGCTGCCAAAAGATTGACACATTCACTCGGCGCATCATCGATTTTTCAGAAGATAAGAGAAGGCGCATGCTCGCTAATGTTAAAACTTATGATGGGATAGGTGATCCTGATAACCACCTAAAAATTTTCGAATCAGCCGCCACCATAAAAAATTGGCCACAACCCGTGTGGTGCCACATGTTTAATTCTACATTGGTGGGGAATGCGCGAACCTGGTTTAGAAAACTGCCACGAAGAAGCATAGATGGGTTTGAAGAGTTGCGAAAGGTGTTTCGCTTGAAATTTACTCAAAGGAAGAAGTGCGCCAAGAACCCTGTCGAACTTGCTAGGGTAAAACAACGCCAAGGGGAATCCACAAGCGCTTATGTGAAGCGCTATAAGGACGAATGCATACACGTTAAGGCATGCCCCGAAATACTAAAGATCTCAGGGTTTATGAACGGAATCAATAACCCAGAACTTATTAGAAGGTTAAATGATAAGGTTCCCCAAACCTTTGATGAACTTATGAAGCACACAAGGTCCTTTATCCAAGGGGAAGCATCCACTGTGGATAGAAAGAAAGGCTACTCAAATCATAGGTCACAAGAACAACCTAGGAGACAATCCAATGACCAGAGTAGCAACCGTAACAAAAGCTACCGTAGTCAGGGGAGCGGACGAGATAATGACAAATACACCCCACTAACGAAGACTCCAAGGGAGATATTTGTGACATAAGGTGCGAACTTCCCGAAACCCCCACCAATGCGCACCCCAGAAGATCGGCGCGTAGGGAACGGATAGTGTGAATATCACGGACAAAAGGGCCACACCACCAATGAGTGTGTCCAGTTGCGCCAACTAATTGATAAATTAGTGAAAGAAGGCAAATTGGATCATTTAGTGAAGAACATCAAGGATGGAAAAGACAAACAGAAGAACGGGAGCAAGAAAGAAACACCTAAAGACAAGGCTGACACCATCTACATGATACAATTATGGCAACGAAAGACTAGGCAAAAGGTCAGCCAAAAGTTTTCTTATGGGAGCGAAATCTCTTTCCCCACTCTGGCTGCGGACAACGCAGTAGCGGAGCCACTAACCATTGAGATAAATATGGGGGGTCACGATATCCACCGCATGTATGTTGATGGAGGGGAATCCGCAGACATCATGTATGAACACTGTTTCAAAAGGTCGTGACCTGAGATACGAAGTCAGTTAATTCCGGCCACGACGTCGTTGACTGGCTTTATAGGAGAAAAGATATGGCCCATGGGGCAAATACGATTACTTGTGGTCGTTGGTGATAAGCAACACTCCACGGCAGCCTGAATAAATTTTATGGTGATCAGATCTCCTTCGCCATACAATGGCATTATTGGAAGACCAGGAATATCAGCCATGCGCGCGGTACCATCCAATGCACATGGGATGCTCAAATTCCCAGTAGAATGAGGCATTGTCACCCTCTACAATACCACTGTACCACCTAGAGAGTGTAACACGGTTACATGTGAGACGACACGCACTCCAGAACAGCATGCAGCTAAAGTATCAAACCTGAAGGTCGCAATTCATCCTGATTACCCGGAACAAGAAGTATCGATTAGGGGATGTGTTAGGTCACCATTTATGTAAACACAAGTATGATTGATGAAGAAATAAGATGAGAATGAGAGGTGGTTGATTATAAGACAATATGAAAGATGAGAGTGCAAGAGTTTCACTAAGATAATCAAATAACCAACAACATAAAATGTAACATAAGGTTTCTATTTATAAGGGAGGAGCTAGGGCAACACTCCCTTCCTCCCTTATCCTTTCATACGTGGGCTTCAAGGCCTCATGGGCTTTTACAAGTTGCCCATTAACTAAACAATAAGCATAAACAATACTTAAGCAACCTATTACAAAATGTAATGACCGAGACTTGACTGAATACTAAAGTATGATCCCAACAATCTCCCCCTAAGGGTCGGTCATCACGGTTGCTTGACGTCTTCTTCTTTGTCGTTGACTTGTGACATGTAAAACTCTAGACGTCTTCAAAAATGAATGATAATGAATGTACTTTGCTCTTTGTCTTTGTTCTTTGGTGATGATGTAGTGATTAGGTTATGAAGTTGTCTGCCGTTCGTCACTCCTGCGTCTGTGGTGGTTGTCCGCCATTCCAACATACTCATACATCTTTAGACTTAGACTTTCACGTACAAGAAGTTCCTTTTCATACTTTGAGATCTTTGTCTTTATACTTTGTAGATTCTTCTTATAGCCGTAGAATCTTTCTTTGAACTTTGTGTTGCTAGAGATCTTTGGGGGAGCTTTCTTTGACTTCTAGATGTATGTATGAGCATGTTGGAATCTACCATCATGGAAGTGAGGTACCTGCGAGTAAACAGTTAGCAATAAAACAACTGGTACTTACGGATAAGGAATTAGAGCTCATCAACAGCATATTGTGAAGACTCCTTCTAATCCTTATCCAGGCCGTTCCCATATCAGATACTCCCGAAGGAGCTTACGAGACCTACTAAGTAGCTCAATGACTGGGTGAGTCGCTGGGGATCACTCCACGACTGTAGACCGCTATGGAACCACCGCAAACACTAAGCGTAACCCTTGTGGGGTTACCGAAGTGACCTGCTGTCAGGGCTGTTTTATGTTGACCCTGGCAGGATTTCCGTTCAATCATTGAGAAATACATAAGTAATCCTCTCATAAACGTTCTCGGCAGATTGCTAAGATCTGCGAAGGACTCGATAATTTACAGCTGGTGTCCATTGATGTAGAACACCAGTTGTAGAAATACTAAGTGTTCCTAAGAGATATTTGATGTATCTCGAGGCTCTAGACTCTATAAGTGCACACCTAGGTTTCCTATGCGGAGACTGGGGAGGTGTCTCCTGCTTCAATATCAACCGTCTCTAAGAGATAGATCGATAGATTACGCGGGATCCTCGTGAGAATGAAACAAGTCCTTTTAAGAGAACTTGAGTGGTTAAGAAGGTTTAGTGCATTGCGTCACTGGGTCCATGACGGCTTAATCTTCAATACCGGTGTTGTCTTTTGCAACAGCCAGTAGCATACGTATTGAACCCGGTGTCTGCCCTAAGGTTGAATCATATGGAGGGCTATTTCTTTTCACCATTTACTTTACATTTCTTTTTAATTCTTCAACTCCTTCTTTCCCTTTCGTTCTTTTCTCCTTTTTTTTTCGTATCATACCTAAAGACTTCTAATTCTAACTATGGGAGATGTCCTTGGGTAGATCCCTCCGGCTCTGGCGGATCATAGGACGGATATTCCTATCTTAATCACCTTATAACTCCGACAGTAGCCAAGAAACCTTTGATTGAAAATCTCTCAAAGTGTTTGTGATAATCAAATATTTTGGTTAACACTTTGAGAGTTTTTGCGTACACTTTTGAAGGGCTCCCCCTGCACATGTGCTCATAAGTGTTTAATAAATTTGCACATGCGGGAGGAGCAAGCACTTTTGAATTGATCCACTTTCCGTGAACTAGGCCGATTCGAGACACGCTTACATCACTAGTTAAACTAGCTTGAAGTTATTACCCGGCCTGGTCAAGTCCACAGAAAGTTTCTCGAGACGGTACATTTCTACTAAGACTAATCCTTTTCGAGACACGCTTACGTGGTTAATTAAAGAGATACATTGTCAGCTTTTAGGTGACAACTAGCTCTAGTAACTAACTTGATGTTATTACCCGTCGAGGATAAGTCTTTTCGATATTACTAACATTTATTGCCTCGTCAATTCCTGGGTTAACACTGAGTCTAGCTCGCACATGATACAACTTTTAAGCATTGACTTCGTATATTTTAATCACTTTTTCATTTTCTCCCCCTCAAAAATAGCATATAAAATGATGTTTTTGATAATCTTTTAGATTAAAATATGCCTTTTGAGTCTTATGGGGAGATTCACCAAGAACATTTGATTTTTAAGCAAAGTATTGTGTTTTGACAAGTGCTCCCCCTCAACAAGTGATTAGGTCTTATTGAGGTGAAATACTTGTCCTTTTGAGCAGAATTATGAAAAATCATAAATGTTTGATTAATTCTACTCAAAAATAAGAAGCCTTCGCTCCTTATATCAGGATTGAGGCACTGATGCGTACCTCAGGGTCCTTTCTTTACAAGATCGGGTTGTACACTGATATGCGTGCACAAACCATTATGAAGTAAATTATTGACAAATCAAATCAAATTCTTACAATGATCTACCAATCAGGCCTCTGAAATGTCAGCACCGGAAATTTGGATCTGCCTCCCACATAACTCTCCAACCTTCGGAACTGATCCCTGCGCTTCAATCTGTTCTCAATCCTTAAGATGAATCTGCGAGCATCCCGGGCTTCATTGGTGTTCCACCTTTTGGATTTTCCCAGTTCAATGTCATTGACTCTGCCTTTGATCCCATCTCTGACGAACTTAAGAGTTTCATCACAGAACTTATGAATTTCTTCATAACCCATAAAGCAGTTGCGACCGTTAACACTTCGGTAGGTGAACCCAAATGGTCGTCTGATCAAGGAGTATTGAGGTAGATGTTGAAGGTCGGGGATGTCAAACAGGTTTGGTTTGGTGAGATTGAGCTTCTTCTGGTAACTTTCCACTCCTAACTGAAGATCTTCGACTCTTTCTCTAACGACTATCTGCCTGATGAAGATGAGTAGAGCTTGGATAAAGGCAAGTTGCATCTTTTTGGGCAAGCCACAGAGTTTTCCTTGAACTTTGAGCAAGTACATGTCTTCAATGTCGTTGAGACGTAGTCGTGGAAAGTCAGACTCGGAAATATCGTACTCCTTTTCATCAAGTCTTTTTAGTGTGATTTTGCTGAGGAAGGGGTACCCAAAGTGAGTGACAGTCGAAATAAATTGAATCGAGACGATCTTCAAATCACTTTCTACTTCACCCATCGTTTGGTTAAGTCTGCTGCTTCGATAGTATTGTGCCCGGTTGTCTGGCCAATGATGAATACCATAAAGTGCATTCCGGTCATATTCAACAATTTTGTCGACGAATAGTGCTGAAGCTTCTTCTTCGATGGCATTGTTGAGATATCGAGCTGCAGGGAGAAAGGCGAGTGAGGTAACGTATTTCTTTTTGATCTTGCTGCCAAGTCTCAGAAATTCCAAGTCTGTGTTGTAGAAGAACTTGTACGGGATCTTTGGTTCCTTAGGCTTCCCAATCATTGGTAGTGGTTTGGACCAGTCAGTAATGTAAGGTGCGGTTTTCTTTGTGACCGGATCGACATATGATTCAGGATTGATCCAGTCAATATTGCTTGACATAGCTCGAGCAATATTTTCCAGATGGTATTCGAGCTCGATTGAGTTGGCAGACCTATCTTTCAGAAGATTGAAAGCATCATTCTTGATTCTTCGCAGCTCTTTCTTATTCATCTTTTTCATCTTAAACTTTTGTTGAATCATTTGAGCGTATTCCACTGTTCGACCATCTTGAGGTTCATGATTGTCTTCCAGTGGTGGTTGCGAATTGATCATCTTATCAAACCAGGAGTATTCGGCACTGTTGTCTTGATCTAGCCAGTTAAGGACGGTTTTGGGTTTCTTAGGTTCGGTGCCTTTAGGTGAGGTGTCTGGTGTAGGTTGATGATGCTTTCCTTTCTTATCTTTCTTCTTCTTCTTAGGAGACGGTTCTGGAACTTCATCGGGTTGAGGTATGTCGTCACCACCGGTGTATACGAAATGGTCGTGTGCCTTGGGAGCAGAACTTGATGCTTTCGGTTGTTGTGAGGAAGTTGTTGTGGTAGGAGGGATTACCGGTGATTTGTGCTGAGATGAGGGTCCTTCGGCTTGTTTCTGTTTCTTTGCCTGAGAATTAGGATCCTTGTCTTCATCATCTCTTTGACGTTTCAGCTTATCGGCCTCTGTGCTGCAAGACTCTTTGTTCATTTTGTCTTTCAGTGCTTCCAGGACTTTTGCTTCTTCAGGAGTCAAGGTGAACTTGTTTGCAAGCTTTTCGAGGAGTTGAGCTTCCAAATCATCCAGAGAAAGTCCTGGTAGAGGAGTAGTAGACTTGTCGGCACGAAGAGTGAAGGTTGTTGATCGGATAACTTTCTTTACTGCTTGCTCAGCGAACTTGGTGAGTTCGTCTCTCATTGGTGCCAGTAGATCTTTCAGCTCAGCCACTAAGTGTTGTGCCATGTATTCCTGTGCTTGAGCTGCTAGTGCGGCTTCCAAGTTCTCTGTTACGTCTTTAGCTAAGAAAATGTCAACCTTATCTTGTAGTTCTTTGACGTTCGAGTTCAGCTTAGATAGTTCAGCAACCTGGGTTGCAAGTGTAGCAACCTGATCTTCAAGTTTGCTTCTCTTCTTCTCATGTACCCTCTTGAAAGCTGACTTGAGTAACTTAGATGCAGCAGAGGCTTTGGAGCTCAGTTTCTTGATTGATTTGTCACGTGTTGATTCAGATGCAGGAGGTGATGACTGTGATGATTCAATAATGGTGGTAGTGTCTTTGACATCTCCTTTCTGTGGTTCGGGTTGTACAACTTCTTTGACTCTGGCTGCTTCTTCTTTCAACCGTTGTTCTTCTGCAAGTTTATCAGCTTCGGCTTTAAGCTTAAGCTCTTCAGCAAGCCTGGCTTCTTCTTCCTCCTTTAGCTTATCTTCAGCCAGCTTATCAGCTTCGGCTTTAAGCCTTAGTTCTTCAGCCAGCCTGGCTTCTTCTTCCTTCTTAGACTTTTCTTCAGCCAGTTTGGCTGCCTCCTCTACTTTCCTGCTCTCTTCCATTCTGATTGTTTCTTCCAGTTTAGCTTGAGCAATCTCTTCAAGTCTGGCCTCTTCAGCTTCTTGTTTTCTTTTCAATTCCTCTTCCTGAGCTCTTTCTCTACGCTCCATTTCTTCCATAGACATAAGTCTTGGAGCATCGGTATCCATAGGATCTTCCTCTTCTTCCTCTTCCATAGTCATTTCAATGTCGGTGGGAGACACTGAGGGATTATCATAAACAACTAAGTCTGAGGAGATTCCTGTGGTAGGCTCAGGAATGCTGCTTGACCCGCCAGCTTCGGTGGTCTGAGAGAACACTGGAGGTGGAGGTTGATCAGCATTGAATGTATCAATTCGGCTGTGTAGGAGACCGAGGTTGAGAGCTCGTTCATTTTCTTCTTCGACTGAAAGGCCTTCAGGCTCTTGTACAGCTGTAACTGGTTCCTTCATCTTTTCTCTTCTAATCCTTTCCTCTTCCAAAATCGTCTGAGCTTTGGTGAATGGACGTTGATAGAGGTGTGCGGGGGATTCAGCATGATCAGCAGATTCGTCAATAATCTTATCCCAATCTTCGAACGTCAAATCCTTATCGTCAATTTCCTCAAGATTGACTTTCTTGGTGATATTGGCATAGGCTTCACTATAAATAGGACCTTCGTCGGATTCGGTTTGTTCAGAGTCAGCAGGTTTTGGAGAAGGTGGAGGTGAGGTAAACCAGCCAGGTTCAGCAGTAGGTTTCTTTGCAGGAATTCTGACCTTAGATGATGGCTTTTTCTTAGGTTTGGACTTAGTAGAACTTTCTGAGCTGCCCGATTTGCTACCTTTCTTACCTTTCTTCTGCATGTATGAAGGTAGAGCAGCTTCGTCCAAGAACCCAACTTTCTCTGCTTCAATGGCTTGTAGGTAGTACTTGTAGTTATTGCCAGCCTTGACTTTGTCAGTTAAGAGGCTATCTGGAAGTTTCTTTCCCTGTTTCCTTGTACTTGTATCCATTCTCTTGATGACCTTCAGTGTGTCCTCATTCTTGTATGTGTGCTGAAATTCATCATTCAATCTTTGAGGAATGTCATCATATTCAAGGAGGAAGCTTGCAATAAGAAGTTTGGTGAAACGGACGAATGGAATATTGGTCGTCTTGCGGTGTATGTGCCACACAATGTCTTCCCAGATAATGCTGGCATAATCAACCTTCTTGACATTAGCAATAGCCCAGAACAGCTTGAGATGTTGGAGCTTAGGGTGTTCATGGCCTGTGTCTCTGCCAGATAGTGACTTGGCAATTATGATGTAGAGAGTTCTCCAAGGCTGTGGAAGAAATCTGATATTGACCCTAGAGTGACTAGTAATGACCCCTTCAGACTCATCATACCCAATATCTCTCAGCCATTCTATCAATTCTTCTTCAGTGGGAACTTGGTCATACTCTTCATTCGGTTCAAGTTCGGGAAGTCCAAGAGCACTACGGAGAAGATCCTTGTCGACCGTGACTTGTCTCATGTGAAGCATACAAGTAAAGGACTCTTCCAGGAGGTCCAGGTGGATTGTGTGCCAAAACTGATGTATGTAGAAGCATGCCACTGTAGCAGATTTGGTGAGTAGAACTTTGCACGGGTGATAGATGAGAGCATCAACTGCAACAAGGCAAGAAGACTCATTGCATGTAAGTTTGTTGAAGTTGACTCTCAGATTGTTCCTTCCTATCTTTCTGGAGTAGTTTTCAGGAAAGGTAGCTTCCCATGCACGAATGGGTTCAGGTTCTGGTCCGTATGGGATGTCATTGTGTTCTGCCATCTGAATAGATCATAAACACACAAACATGGCAATTGTTGATGATGTTAGCATAGACATTCATTGAACATGTTTACATTTGCATGTTTGACATTGATCAGTGGGGGTTTGTGTGTGTGAAAAACTTTTGACATGTGACAAACTTGAGTTATATTACTTGTTAGAAACATAAAACAATTCAGTTACAACATAAGTTTATCATTTACAACAAGTTACACATTGGAAAATTTCCAACACTTAGACAATTTTGGAATTTGACAAGTTTACGCGTAAGTAGTTGTCTTTACGCGTAACCTGATTTAAGCGTAAGTATAGAAATAATGCGTGAGTGCAAAATCTACGCGTAAGATGGAATATTACGCGTAAAGTGAAACTTACGCGTAAGATCAATTTTACGCGTAAGATAAGTCTTAAGCGTAGACATTGAAGATACGCGTAGGATTACCCTTAGGCGTAAATTGCAACTTATGCGTAGGTAATGACTTACGCGTAAGTTCTAGACTTATGCGTAAGGTCAGAACTTATGCGTAAGAACAATTTTATGCGTAAACTATGTCTTATCCAAGACACAATTTGTCCACGTGTCGAATCTTACGCGTAGGATGAACATTTAACGCGTAAAGACGTCTTTTTCCAGAAATTCACCTTAGAAATTCGAGTTGTATGTTTCCTGAAAGTGCACAAACATTACCACTGATCAATAACAAATCCAATACACTTAATTCATACATTTTAACGCGTAAACATGCCTAATACAACTTAACGCGTAAACACGCATGAACACTTAATCACAACCGTAATCAAACGTGTTTCTGGGTTGAAATTAACATGGGGCAATTGATTCTAGCAACATAATGATCATATGGTTCAAACATAAACACAAATCATCCACAAAATCACAAGATAGAAACTGCTAGTGACCTACGAGCCCTAAACCTTAGATTCAAGAACAAAACATGTTTAAAATCCAATTAACCCATATTCAAATGATCCTAGGCATACACAAACACTATCCCCATCACAAATTACAATCCTAATGATCAACCTCAAGAACCCCTAAATCATACGTATGAACCCTAATATCCAAATCACTCAAATCACCCAATTGATGATTCTGGGTGAGATTGGAGTTCACAAACATGATTAGTAGCATAATATGAACAAAACCCACCAACAAATTCAATCAAAACATCACTTAATTCTGGGTATGAATTCTACGCATAACTCAAAAACAAATTAATCGATTGTGATAGATTGAGCCGTTGGATTGTTATAAAATTAAAAACCTTAGTTCAAAATCATGATCAAACCATAATCACACTTACAGATTCAAGGATGGTTGATTAGATCAAGAGATTGATTGTGGATCGTAGGATAGAGTTGGTGAATAATTAAATGTGTTTTTGCAGAAAAGTAAATGTGAGTGGTCAGACCTAGTAATGACTGCGGTTAAATCAAGATACTCAAAGTGACAATATTAGTCCCTTAACCTAAAAAAACATTTATACCTAATGCCTAACCATTTTAACACATTGTAGTATTTGTATATTAACTCCAAGAAATGATAAGAACAACTTGTCGTACTCCCCCTCGACCTTAGATCATGGTAAAATTAAATTGGTTTTGATCAAGGAGAGTAACCCGAAAACCTTTTGAATCAACTTGGTAGATAAAACGTAAATGTTTTTGGTAAAATGCAAGTATAAAAAAAGGTAAAATATTTTTGAGAAATTAGTAAAACATTACTTTTCCTCCCCCTCAACACTTGTTTTAAACATTTGAAGACATTTTATAAAATAGTGTTGAAAGAGGTGGTTTATACTTGCATTTTTTTTTTTTTTTTTTTTTTTTTTTTTTTTTTTAAGATAAAAGACCAAAAATCTTTTTGAGTTTTTTTTTTGATTGGTTTTATATTTTTGTATTTTGTTTTTTTTTTTTTTTTTTTTTTTTGAGAAAAATATTTACAAAGATAGTGTTGATGTTTGACGATCAGTTGTGTTTTAAAAACTTTTCCAGATCCTCTGGAGTCAAACATCGCATACCAATTTGGTGAACCAAACTAGCAAACCTGGATGGTGCCAAGGATTTGGTAAGTAAGTCCGCCAATTGGTATTCGGTTCCAACAAAATAAAGTTCAACTGTACCCCTTTCCACATGCTCTTTGATGAAATGATATCGGAGATCGATGTGTTTGGATTTGCAATGATGCACAGTGTTGCAGGAGATAGCAATTGCACTCTTTGAATCACAGTAGATAGGAATCCTGTTGAACAGGTAGCCATAATCCTTAAGTTGTGATCGCATCCAAATGACTTGAGCACAACAAGCGGACATGGCTACGTATTCAGATTCTGTAGACGACAGTGAAGTGCAGTCCTGCTTCTTAGATTGCCATGACACAAGTTTGTCTCCGAGAAATTGTAATCCACCAGATGTACTTTTGCGTGTGTCTAAACATCCTGCATGGTCAGCATCTGAAAAAGCAATTAGTTCAAAGCCAGAATCCTTCGGATACCAGATCCCCAAGTTAATGGTTCCCTTTATGTATCGAAGGATTCTCTTGACCTCACTGAGGTGTTTTTCAGTTGGTCTGGACTGATAGCGGGAGCACATGTAGACAGCAAATACTATATCAGGTCTACTAGCTGTGAGATACATGAGGGACCCAATCATACTTCGGTATTTGGTAGGGTCAACTGGAGTCCCATGTAAATCAGCATCTAGTTTTGTGGTATAGCCCATTGGTGTATTATAAGTATCACAAGACATCATTCCATGTTTCTTCAAAATTTCAAGAGCATATTTAGACTGATTTATAAAAATTCCACGGGGTGATTGATGAACTTGAAGTCCTAGAAAGAACGAAAGTTCACCCATCATGGACATTTCAAAATTATCTTTCATTAATTTTGCAAAATCATTAGAGTAACTTCTTTTTGTTGAGGCAAAAATGATGTCATCGACATATATTTGAACCACAAGTAAGTCCTCCCCGTAGGTTTTTGTAAATAGTGTGGGATCCACCGATCCTTTAGAAAATTTATTGGCCAATAAGAAAGTAGACAGTTTGTCATACCACGCCCGTGGGGCTTGCTTGAGTCCGTAGAGTGCCTTTTTGAGTCGGTAAATGTGATTAGGACGCTCAGGATCAACGAAGCCTTCAGGTTGGCTAACATAAACTTCTTCACGGAGATCTCCATTAAGAAATGCTGTTTTTACATCCATTTGGAAGACTACCATATTCCTGTGTGCGGCATAGGCCAAAAAGATCCGAACAGCTTCATGTCGAGCCACTGGAGCAAAGGATTCAGCAAAATCTAGACCTTCCAGTTGAGAGTATCCTTTCGCTACCAGACGTGATTTGTTTCGTATGACAGTGCCTTCAGCATCAAGCTTATTCTTCCAGATCCATTTTAACCCAATGACAAAGACTCCATCAGGTCTTTCAACTAATTCCCAGACTGCTAATCTTATGAATTGCTGAAATTCCTCTTGCATAGATTCAATCCAGTTGTCATAAGTCATTGCATCTTTAATGTTCTTGGGTTCTTCATGACAAACTGTGAGTGCGTAGATGCAAGTTTCTCCATCTGTGTGAAGTCGTTGTCTTGTCATAACTGGTGCATCTGGATGGCCAATAATATGAACTAGAGGATGGTCTCGGGTCCATTTGTGTGTTGAAGGGTGTAGTTGATATGTATCTCGCATGTTGGCAGGATCCAAGTTGCGTGTTGACGACTCAGCTATATCAGGAACTGTAGTAGCTGGTGCAAACGGATTGAAGAATGCATCAGGATCATGCTCTGCGGATTGTGGAACTGATAGTGGTGTTGGATCTTCAGCTGAGTGGCGGGAGTTAGAAACAGTTTGTTCTACTGTAGATGGTGAAGCAATTGGAGGACCGTCTCTCTCAACAGTTGTAGAAGTTTGTTGAGGTGAGTCTGGTACATGAATATTGTCAGTTTGAGCAGCGGAATACGATGGGACCTCAGTAGGACGGTATTCAATTGTGTCATCAAACAGTGGAGCAAACAAGGTTTCCAATTCTTTGCGGTTGAGTGGCAGTGGTTCAGCCGAAGATGCCGGAGAGTTAAGACGGTTAAATTCGGGTCCTAAGCTGTGTTGCTCAGAAGCCATCTGTGTGAGCTCATCAAAATTAGCGTGAATGGTTTCTTGAATTTCACGAGTACGACGATTCCAAATCCGAAAACCTTTAGAATTTTCACAATATCCAATGAACACTCCAATGTCAGCCTTTGCTTTAAGTTTACCTAAATCATCACGATCATTTTTTGGATAGCAGAGTGCTCCAAAAACATGAAAGTAATCGATGTTCGGTTTCCTTTTGTGAACAATTTGATATGGTGTTTTGCGATGACGTTTTGTGATCATACAACGGTTTTGAGTATAGCATGCGGTTGAAACAGCTTCTGCCCACAAGTAATCAGGTAATTGAGCATTAATCAACATAGTTCTAGCAGCTTCCACTAACGTCCTGTTGCGTCTTTCAACAACTCCATTCTGTTCTGGGCTTCTAGGAATGGATGTTTGATGTTCAATTCCCACTTTCTCATAATAAGACCTAAGTGTCTGATTCTTAAATTCAGTTCCATTGTCAGTTCTGACTATTCGGACCGTGTTGCGTAACTGAACTTGAATTTTAGTGAGAAAGGTGATGATCATAGAAGGAGCCTGATCTTTACTTCGTAGAAAATAAACCCAAGTCCATCTGGAAAAATCATCGACGATTACTAGTATGTAGCGTTTACCGTTGATACTTTGAACATGCATCGGTCCACACAAATCCATATGAAGCAGTTGTAGAACATGATTCGTACTGTGCTCCGGTTTTGAAGGAAAATGAGCCCGAGTACTTTTTCCTTGTTCACAGGCGGGACATAAGTGATCTTTGGTGAAACGGAATCTTGGAAATCCCTCAACAAGTTTATAACGAGCAAGGTCAGTCATAGTTTTGAAATTCAAGTGTGAAAGACGTTTGTGCCATAACCAAGATTTAGTTGATTCTGCTTTGGAGAGAAGACATATCGGAGATGTTGCAATCATATCTGACATTGAAATTGTATAAAGATTGGAGCCACGGGAGCCAGACATAAGATCGTTTCCGTGTAAGTCACGAACAAAGCAAGTTTTCTCACGAAATGCAACTTCTAGATCCCCATCACAGAATTGACCAACAGAGAAAAGGTTGTGTCCAAGGCCTTCCACATAATAAACACGGCTTATTTCGATGTTCCCACTGATAAAGTCACCATATCCCATGATTAAAGCGTAATGATCATTCCCGAATCTGACAGTACCAATGAACTTTGAGACAAAGTTGTGTAACAGTTTGAGATTGCCTGTCATATATCGGGTGCATCCGCTATCAACAATCCAGAGAACAATCTGCACCACCTGCATCACAAGAAGAGGACACGGATGGAACAGAAGTAAGGGTGGAACCCAAAGAAACTGCGGGTTCCAGTTGGTTAGAAGTACAAGTATTCAATAATTTAGGAATCCATTTAAAATCAGGTTTGTGTTGTAACCAACGTTGCCAATTCCAACTAGTTCGAGCTTTCTTAATGGTGTATTCACTAGTGTTTGGCTGATTCCTAGACTTGTTCTCTGCACCTATGGGGGTAACATCAACTTCACTAGAAACCGTAGAAGGCGGCTTTCCTAAGATAGACTTAGAGGCAGTAGTGGGCCTAGAAGGAATGCGTGTCCTACGTTTCGTATGACGATGAAGTAGAGAATTAGCTATACATTTAGTATGATCACCAGATGAAACGCTTTTACGACAAAACACACAAGATGCATTAATATTCAAAACATTCAAAGGTTCATCATTCATTACATTTAGATTTTGATTACAATTTGCCAGATTAGAATCTAAATCTGATGCAACATGAGTTTTATTCAAATTCCTAAGTTGGTCTTCTACTTCTTGAGCTTCTAGTTGTCCTCTCTTACGTTGCCAGAGCCTATTCTTCTTTTTACTGTTTCGCTTGGGTCTGCTAACGCTAGTAGGGGAGACTAGTCCTGTAGAAGTGGAGTTTGCAACATTAGTATTTTGAACAATCTTTCCTTTATCAGTTTTGTCTAATTTATACATTCCTGGTGCTATCACCGTGGTGTCAACCATCTTTCCTTTTTCAAGTATTTTTATTTTCTCTTTCAACTCGATGATGATGTGATTCTTATCCTGAATATTAGACTCAAGTATACCATTGCAATATTTGATGTCTATGTGGTTTTGTAGAAATTCGTCATTTTCAATTTTTAACTTCGCAATTTCTTTCTCGTATTTGAGACACAAACCTTTTAAAGACTCATTGTTTTTGCAAAGTTGACAAGAGTTTGAAACATTGTGACTTTGAAACTTCAATTCCCTTTCAAGACTTTTAGCTTGACACCATTCAAGCCTTTGATTGAGTAGACTGATTTGTTTTGAAAACTGTTTTGTCACATCATCATTCTTTTTCCTCAGATTATCATTCTCATGTTTCAGTGTCTCAATTTCCACATTCAACAAGTTATTATCAACACAATGATCATGCTTAAGCATAGAAGTACCAGAATTATAGAGATCATTCATGATAACAGACAAAATATCAGCATTGAGAACTTGTTCTAAGAGTCGATCAGCATCATTTTTGAAAACTCTAGTTCGTTGCTTTTGAACCAAAATTTCATTTTTATTATCATTGAAAACGTTTATCATATGTTTGACCTCCTTTTGAAGTTCCTGATCCCAACGTGTAGCACAGAGACAGAGGTGTTTGACAATTGGCAACATTTGTTTTTGAAAAATATCTCTCTTTTCGCGCTCGTAAGCGGATTGAAACGTTTCAATTTTTATTTCAGAATTACGATCAATTGTCTCCTCCAAAATTTCGATGTCTTCCATAAAAGTTTTGAAATAATTTAAGACACGAACACTATTTGGTAAGGGTGAAAGTTCACCGGATGATGGTAAAGGACCATTTATTTGTGCTACAGTTTGGACAGGGGCCTCATTGTGAGATGAAACATATGACTCTTCGATAAACCATGATTTCTCAGGTAAATCCTTTTGAGTAACGAACTTGACTGGATTTTTTGAATAGTCATATGGTGTGCAATATTGAACATTACTCATTTTTGACCGACTCTCGTCTTCAAGTTCTTCTTCTTCCTCAGTATCAAAAACAACAGCACGCACAATCGTATTATCAAGCAAATAGTCCATACTGTAAATTTTTGGAACATCTTTGAATGCATTGTGAAGAAACATTGAATTGTAATCGCCAAGTGCAAATCCAGTACCGGGTCTCGGTTTTAAAGTAAATTTCTGAATTGTTGTGATAGAGTTCCCGTGTTTGTAAACAATGTTACGAAATTCTTTCAATTGTTTTTCAAGATCAACAATATCACCGAGTAAGTTATCTATATACTTCCTTTTTCGTATTTTATGTTCACAAAAATCTTTTTGACAACTTGACAATTCTGTTTCTGTTTTTGAAAGTTTTGTTTGAAGACGTTCAACTTGCATTTTCAATTCACTCTTTTCACTTTCGAGTTTTGAAATCAACTTTCCGTTTGACTCGATTAAATCTTGCATTTTGCGTTGAAGATCTTGTTCTTTGTTGTAGGAATCGTGAAAAGCTTTTTCAAAACTTTTTGCATGTTTAATCTTGTCTTCCTGATTAGAAAGCTGAATTTTATAACATTCAATATCTCTTGCAAGTGACACATTTTGTTCTTTCAAAACTTTGTTTTTCTCGTTGCACTTAATTATTTGCAATTGTTGAGCATCCAGTTGTTTTGATAACAATATGAGATCAGGGTCTGGATCAAATGATGGTTCATGTTGTTCGAAATGATCATGTTTATCATTTTCAATAGGATCATCAAATGAAACAACTGTGTCATCATTGAATATGACAACTGTGTTTATTTGTTCATCTGTATGAGATGATGAAGATGATTTAGATGGAACAACTTGCGCCATATCTGATTCATAAGCAGAAGGTGAGACTATTTCATTAATAAAGCATTCATTGAGGTCATGTACTTGAGACAAGCCGTCAGTGTCATACACTGGACCTGAATCATTGAGCTTAAGTTCCTGCATGTTGGCCATAAGCATCACAGCAGCATTGGCTTCCAGATCTTCCATGTCATCATCGTTGTTCATATTTGCCATGAAGTTGTTGTCCTGTTCAGGGAAATGTCCATCTTTTTCATCCTGAAGAGCCATGAGTAATGCCTGCTTGTGAAACTTGCTACCCCGAGTTCTCGGTTTGGGACATGCTGTAGCAATATGACCTTGTTCATTACAATTGTAGCACCAAACTGCATTCCCTGAGGTTGAGTTCCTTGTAGCAACTGAGTCAGACCTTTGTTGAGAAGATCCTGAGTTGTTCCTGAACCCTGCATTGTTACCAAACCTCTGTCCATTCCCATAACTTCCTGAAGAACTTCCTGAACCAGATCTACCATAGTTACGATTCTGAATTTCCACTCTTCCATCATTTACAACAGCTTGATTCCTGGTATTAGAAGATGAACGTTGACGGTTGTTCGTTTTGTTGGAGAATTTGCTGAAAGCACGAGCAATAAGAGCAAGTCCCTGATTCAACATATTAAAGTCATCATCGTCATCATCATTGCAGTTGGAGTAGTACACAGCATCATTGTTGTTTGACGGAACAAGTTGAGTAGAAGTATCTTGTGGAGATGAATCATAAGGGACCATTTGGTTCGAGGTGGAAGATTGTGGATAACTGAAGTAGTTCTGCTCTTGAACATATGCATGATTTGACAGTGGTGGTGGAGCATTGGGAGATTGAGCTACGAGAGCCAAAGAATTTGGTGTTGTTGTGGGTGTGTAACCTCCTCGTAGAGCTCGATCTTTTTCGACTTCAGGTTCATGGTGTTTCAGAAAGTCATACAACAAGCCATATGGAGCATCATGAAGATTCTTCGTTTGACGAACAAATGTCACATATTTATGCCAATCAGGGCCAAGACTACCAACAAATTTGGAGTTCACAGCGATCCTTGGTACAGTGATTTTGTGACGTTCCAGATCATTGACCACATTTGTGAAACGATGATAGTAGGATTCAAGTGACTCTCCAGGTTCAATTGTGATGTCAGTGTATTCCATGTAAAGCTTGGATTCCATGTCATCTTTGTTCAATTGAGTTCCTTCCATTAGGAGATGAACGTGTTCCCACATAGCTTTGGCTGTTTTCTGAGCATCGACACTTCGATAGATCGGATTAGGTATACCTTGAAGTATATAAGCCATTGCATACTGATCAGCTTCACGATGTAGTTTCTGTTCTTCAGTGAGTGCAGATTCTGCAAGGGGTCTATCACCAGGAGGACGTGGAGGATCAGCATTTGGATCACCAGCTTCAAATCTTGTTGGCCACTCAAATGGTCCTTCAAGTATCACTTGCTTCAAGAATTTCCCATGAGGTTTCTTTAGTTCAAGAAATCGTAAGAATCGACTTGACCATTGCACATAGTTTCCAGGTGTAAGCATTGGAGGTGTTTCAAGTGATCCTGCCTCATGTCGGGATTGTTGAGTTGTAATAACTTCACACATTCTGTCAAACCAGTGAGGTTGTTTGGAGGAAAACTGAGTGTTTTGTAGTGGCACTTGATATGGTTGTTGTTGTGGAATGAGCTGTTGTTGCATCATAAGGTAATGTTGTTGTGGATTGTATTTAGGAGGTTGTTGATTCATTATGTGCGGAAGGTATTGTTGTTGCTGATACTGCTGAGGTTGTTGTTGCTGATACTGCTGAGGTTGTTGTTGCTGAGGATAAGAGTGAGGGAAGTAGTGATTAGGTGGTTGAGACATCTTAGAACACTTGTGTAGAAATGGATCTTTGTAGAAGAATGAAATGCACGTTCCTTTGAGTAAGTTGCAAAATCCTTGGGGTAAATTCAATTCTTACGCGTAACTTAATCTTACGCGTAAACTTTAAGTTATGCGTAAAGAGTAGATTATGCGTAAACTAATAGTTTAGGCGTAAGTTTTCTCTTTACGCGTAAGTTTAGGCTTATGCGTAAGTTTAGACTTATGCGTAAGGTTTAAACAACCAAACAAATCTTTCAAACTTATCCAAGCGTGAAAGATAACCGTAGTCGAAGTATTCCACTAACTTATCCAAGCTAGGGAAGTACTGAGTCACCGTTACACGAGGAGAAGATCGTTGATGAAGCTTACGCGTAAACTCTGGCAAGTTACGCGTAACTCTGACTTACGCGTAGAATCAAACTTAAGCGTAGGTTTAAGGCGTAGAAGAGCACTTAACGCGTAGGATCAGGGTTTTAACCAATTTAACGCGTAAGAAAAGGGTTTTGGCCTATTTTACACGTAAGAAAAGGGTTTAGACTACTTTTACGCGTAAGAAAAGGGTTTTGGCCTAGACTTATGCGTAAACCGACCAAAAAAACACTGTAGACAGCTGGAAATAGTACTTTTTCCGACCACTTTACGCGTAAACCGTACTGTTCATCCAAAATAATGACTTTTTGATGAAAAAATGCTTAGAAATAAGGTACTTTTGATCAAATAACTTCACCAATACTAAGAAAACCTTAACTTTAGAAGATGTAGCTACCAAAAACTAGTTTTCCAATATCAAAGAAGCTATAAAACCTAAAAAAAACTTAAAAATCACAACTTTATGCAACAACTAAGCTTCAAATCACTATATCAACCTTGAAACTTATCCAAGCTTCAAGATTTGAGTGAAAGAAACAAAGAAAAATGCAAAAAGATGAAGAAATAAGCACCAATCCCCACGTTAACCAAAGAAACTAACTTCAAACTTCTAGTAGGCGAATGATACCACTTGTTAGGTCACCATTTATGTAAACACAAGTATGATTGATGAAGAAATAAGATGAGAATGAGAGGTGGTTGATTATAAGACAATATGAAAGATGAGAGTGCAAGAGTTTCACTAAGATAATCAAATAACCAACAACATAAAATGTAACATAAGGTTTCTATTTATAAGGGAGGAGCTAGGGCAACACTCCCTTCCTCCCTTATCCTTTCATACGTGGGCTTTCAAGGCCTCATGGACTTTTACAAGTTGCCCATTAACTAAACAATAAGCATAAACAATACTTAAGCAACCTATTACAAAATGTAATGACCGAGACTTGACTGAATACTAAAGTATGATCCCAACAGGATGGATGTCTGACAAAGGCAGAGCGGCTGTGTGCGCACTCTTGCAAAGGAATCTAGATATCTTCGCATGGGAACCAAAGCACATGACTGGCGTGCCACGATTGATTATAGAACACAAGTTGAAAATCCGACAAGGATATTCCCCAGTACGGCAGAAAAAGCGCAGCCAGGCTCCAGAGCACGTAAAAGCCATTCTAGAGGAGGTACACAAGCTTGTGGACGCAGGTATCCTGCGAGAAGTCTATTACCATGACTGGCTCTCCAACCCAGTGATGGTGAAAAAGAGCGATGGTAGCTGGCGAATGTGTGTGGATTTCACTGATCTTAATAAAGCATGTCCACAAGACTGCTACCCGCTACCAGAGATAGACTGGAAGATAGAATCTTTGTGCGGGTGCCCCTTTAAATGTTTCTTGGATGCATACAAAGGGTACCACCAAATTCAAATGGCTAAGGAAGACGAGGAAAAAACAGCCTTCCACACAAGCCAGGGTGTCTACTGTTATACAAAAATGCCCTTTGGCTTAAAGAATGCGGGAGCCACCTACTAGCAATTGGTAGACAATGCATTTGAAAAGCAAGTCGGCAGCAACCTAGAGGTCTATGTTGACGACCTTGTCATAAATAGCCATACCAAAGATGAGTTGGTACGCGACATTGAAGAAACATTTAGGACGCTGGGAAAGATCAACATGAAGTTAAATCCTAAGAAATGCTCTTTTGGTGCAACAGAAGGCATGTTCCTCGGATACTTGATAGAGCCTGATGGCATTAAGCCATGCCTAGAAAAAACAAAGGCTGTCATCCAACTCCCTTCACCACGCACGTTGAAAGAAGTCCAGCCCCTGAATGGAAAACTAGCCGGGTTGAACAGATTCCTGTCTAAATCAGCAGATAAGTCACTTCCTCTCTTTAAAACACTCACGAAGTGTACAAAAAAGGGAGACTTTCGTTGGACTACGGAAGCGGAAGAAGCTTTTCAACAGCTTAAGCAACATATAGCAGCGCTTCCCACACTAGTCGCACCTCGACCAGGGGAAGAGTTGATTATGTACTTGTCTGCAACTCATGGAGCAGTCAGCGCGGTGCTATTGAAAGATAGGAACTCCGTACAAACACCGGTATATTTTGTAAGCAAAGCACTCAAGAAGACAGAGATTAACTATACGGCAATGGAAAAGTTGGTCCTGGCAGTAGTATTTGCAGCTAAAAGACTGCGCAGATACTTTCAAGCACACCCAATAGCAGTAATCACGGACCAACCTATCAAGCAAGTTATCTCCAAACCCGACGCATCGGGGCGATTACAAAAATAGAGTGTGTTGCTAAGCGATCATAACATCTCTTATAGACCACACACTGCGGTTAAGGGGCAGATATTAGCAGACTTCATCATTTAGAAACCAGACACTGATGCTCCACCTTCAAGAAGCGAGGTAGAATTACAAGAACCATGGATCCTATTCACGGACGGATCTTCGTGCGTGGACGGGTCAGGTGCAGGCCTTATCCTCACCAGTCCAGAAGGAATGGAATTCACTTACGCACTGCGTTTTGAATTCACAGCCACGAACAACGAGGCAGAGTATGAAGCCCTAATTGCTGGATTACGCATTGCAACTCGAATGGGTGTACGCAACCTAGAAGCAAATGTCGACTCCCGATTAGTAGCCAATCATGTGTTGGGCGAATATGTGGCTAAGGAGGATAACATGGTCCAATACCTCGACAAGACCAAGTCCCTAATCCAGAGTTTTGACAGTTTCACCATTAAACAAGTTCTTAGAGGGGAAAACAAAAAAACAGATGCACTAAGCAAAATCGCATCTACAAGCTTTGCGCACATGTCAAAACAAGTATTGGTGGAGACCCTGAAAAACAAATCCATCTCAGAGATGGAGATATCCACGGTGATAGAAGAGCAGGATCCTACATGGATGACCCCTATCATCGAATTCATAAGTAAGGGTATATTACCCCATAAGCAGAAGGACGCTCGACGGATACAGCGCACAGCGCAGAGGTTTGAACTTCGAGATAGTATCCTATATCGACATTCATTTCTACAACCATGGCTTTGGTGCGTTGGACCTCTTCAGGCAGATTACGTACTCCGAGAGATCCATGCCGATTCATGCAGTATGCACTCAGGACCACGGTCCGTTGTAGCATGAGCCTTGCGGTCAGGATACTATTGGCCTACTATGCATCCCGATGCATGGGATATGATAAAGAAATGTAGCGACTGCCAAGTTCATAGACCCATCCCGCGCCAACCACAACAAGAGCTAACGCCTATCACTTCTCCATGGCCATTCTATAAGTGGGGCATCGATATCGCGGGTCCCTTCCCTGTTGCAGCAGGGGGACTAAAATTCTTATTGTGGCTATAGATTACTTCACTAAGTGAATTGAGGCAAAAGCAGTGGCAAAAATCACAGGCAACCAAGTAAAACGATTTGTTTGGGAGAACATTGTATGCCACTTTGGATTGCCTGGGGAAATCATTTCAAACAACGAAAAACAATTCTGTGATAACCCGTTCAAAGACTGGTGCGCGCAACTAAATATTAAACAACACTTCGCGTCAGTTAAGCACCCACAAACCAATGGTTTAGTTGAGCGCGCGAATCGTAGCCTGGGCGAAGGAATTAAAGCGTGCCTCGACAAACACAAAGGAAGATGGGTGGATGAATTGTCGCACGTCTTGTGGGCGCACCGCACAACAATCAAAGTTAGCACTGGAGACACCCCCTTCTCTCTTGTCTATGGGACAGAAGCTGTCATACCAGCTGGGATGCCAACTATTCGTACGGCGAAAGTTAATGTCACAACCAACGACGACGAGCGACGTATAGACTTGGATCTATTGGAAGAAAGGCACGAACGTGCAGCTATATGTGAGGCAAGAACTAAGTAAAAAATGAAGGGATACTATGATGCTAAAGTCAGAAGCACCTCATTCAGACCAGGCGACTTTGTATATCGCGCTAATGATGCAAGCCACGCAGAAGATGCAGGAAAACTTGGACCAAAGTGGGAAGGACCCTATGAGGTCACAGAAGCACTAGGAAAAGGCGCATGCAAGCTACGTGATATGGATGGCCGTGAGCTACAACGCACATGGAATATTTGCAATCTTAAGAGATGTTATCTTTAGGAAAGGCTACGGCCCGTGCACAGACACCTCCGCACTTTAGTAAGTGCTCAATAAATGTCCGTGTATTTACATTTTGTTTTGTTTAGGCAAATGTTTTTACTTTTTCCAAGAACTTGCAAGAATTAATTAAATATCGCGGTTCTAGCTAACTCCGCGACACATTTCACTTTATTGTTTACATTTTATTTATGTCTCAATATTGTTGATTTATCTTTTTGCCTACATGGCACGCATGCATTTATTAAAACCCACGATGGTAAAGGATGAGTAAACCTACTAAATAACTCGTTGAGTAAGAGGGTTGCAAAGCCATCAACATCGGATCACGCATCCTTGTTAAACACCTTACTCTTAAGACGTTGGAGTAAATTCAGTGCGCATCCCACGATGGATACGCAACAATGCACACTGTGTGCGTTTAACAAATTTGGAGCCAAGACTCTTGACTCCTTGATATGGTATTTGCAGTACGATGCATGTTAACCCATACACTTGTGAATTTTTTATTCGCATATACATTAAGTTATGGACTTCATACACAATTATAAGTGATTATAGATTCTGTAATCTCTTTTAAGTACGTTTGGATAACAGTTTGATTATTGGATGTCTTTTATGCAAAGACAAGAAACTAAGTACAAACATTATAATACAAATATGCGTAAAAATCGCACTTTCAACTTTAATTTTATTATAGACTACGAGTTTATACAAAACATAGATTTAACATGCACATGTGCAACAAAAATGTTAATATATTAACAAACAAAACAAAAACAACCTACATACTATGGGAACGCTCAAGCTTTGAGCTGCCAACCCGGTGCACATCACTCCCGGCTTCCTCAAGCCTCTTGATGAGGCGAAAAGTGTACCGCTTTTAAGGGGTCATTTAAGCCCAAATTCGTGATTATTTGATCAAAAATTGCCCTAAATCGTTCCTTTTGTCATTTTAGGTACTTTTGGAGAGAAATCTGGAAAAGGAAGCATTTTGGACGTTTTTGGAGCATAAAAGTGAAGAAAACGGCAAAGTCTCAATTTTCCTTGCTGGAACAGTACCTGACGGCGTCAAGACTCTCCACATGACGGCGTCAAGAGTTACAAAAGAGGTGGATGTGGAAAATACACGTGACAATCCAGAGAGTTTTTAAGCATACGAGATGACGGCGTCACCCAAGGCCGTCAGGGTCCAAACATTAGTGACGGCCCAGAGCATTTTTATACATGACGGCGTCACAAATAGATCTAGGCAATACGATTTTATTATGGCGGCGAGTTGACGGCGTCACAATCTAATACATAACGCCGTCACGATGTGTAATCTATATATAGTTTTTCAAATTTCATTCATTAGTGTGCAACTTTGAGGGAATAAACCCAAGTCTGAATTTTATCACTTTTTCAAAGGTTCCAACCCTTTGAATCTTTCATGTTCAATTAAAAATAAGTATTCCTTCAAATCATTCAATATGTCTATGTGTTGTTTGATTATATCTTACGCTTGTCTTTTATTTAACATGCTAGGCTAGATCTTTCTTGTGTTTGCTTAGATGTAGTGAAACCTAGATATTGATTATGGGTTGATTGTTTGTTTATAATTGTTACGGATGATTGTATTCGATGTTAGGCTTAAGAAAACTGGCAGACTTCCATTGGTAACTTGCTTGAACGTCTTAAGAAACATGATCGGAGGTGTACTACGATTTTTTGTTGTATTTAATGCGTAGGAGAATTCTAATGATCCCGTGTTAGGAGCTTCTAACGGCTCGACATAGGAGTGAAGTAGGATCCTATAGAGTTAGGGAATATTGTACACGGCCCTACGACTAGTATTAAGGAATATGACCCGTCATCCATGAAATTGTAACAAGCTATCAACCTGTAAAAGATATCTAGGGAGTAATGAAATCTAAGTAAACACAACTTTCCTCATCATTGTTTACACCACATTAGTATAATTAGTTTCATTTTCATTTTTGTTATTTTATTTTGATTGCATTTGTAGTTCATTGGGTTAGTTGGCTAGCAACTAATTCCGCCTACTCCTTCAAAACCCGAGATTTTTACCTGCTTTCATAAAATATAAAAATACAAAAAGAATCATCCCTCACCTCCAGACCTAGTTTAGTAGGCTTCCTAATCCTAGCGACACTATTCCTGAGTTGAACGATCAATCCCCCGGTACTTGTCACTATACTATACTATAACGATCAGGTACACTGCCTGGTGGGTGTTGTAAGCTTCTCAAGATCCCTTGAGAGGTAAAACCTGTTGCGAGGGTGCGATCCCCACGTATCAAGTTTTTGGCGCCGCAGCCCGGGGAATAGTTATTGTCTAGGTTAGGATTTCTTTTTATTAGGTCTACTTGCTAGATTCCTTTCTAGTAAGATTTTATTTTTATTTTTAGGTTTTCTTTAGTCTATCTCATTTCTTCATGTCTTTGTTCATAACCTTTACGATCCGACATCATGGAAGGTGGTAACATCTTTGAACCCATCAACCCACCACAACAAAACCACCTACAAAACCCACCACTAGCAAACCCACCTCCTAGGCCCCGAACTTTAGGAGAGTATTCCCGTCCTAGCCACCAAGGCTATCGAAACACTATTGAGCTCACTAAAGGAGCCAATATGTCCCCCATGCGATCCAACACCATCCGGTTGGTGCAAAGTAGATGTGTGATTGGTCCTGAACAGTCAACTAAGTTCAACAGGTGATGGTCAACCAAGTCAAACGTCAAAAACCAACTAACCAAGGAGTTTAGGGAATCCCCGGGTCGTTATGTCCCGACGAGGCGTGCAATTGTATTTGTGAACGTTTTAAATGATCGGGTGATTAATCAGGAAGGTCAAGAATTTGATTATTATGATTACACTATGAGATTATGATGGAAAATGACTTAGAAACACTTTATTAACAATTACTGATTATCAGATAACCTAAACACGTGATTTAACCTAAAAACGCGCGTTTGAGTTTAAAATAAACGCGAACGCGCAAATTGAAAAGTGAAACGAGAGTAAACAAAGTCCTACGAATGTGAAAATTATATTTTTACAATCCTAATGTTATAAGAAAATTTTTGGAAAATTAAAATTATTTTTACAACTATTTAATTAATTACTAATTATTAATTACTTTTTAATTAACTAAATTATCCTAAATTACAAATAATTATGAAATTTAACTAAAAAATAAAAATTAAATTTAGAAAAATCTAAAATATTATAAAACTAATTTTAAAACAGAAAAACTATTTTTCCTACTTTTGAATTAATTATTAATAATTAAAAACTAATTATTTAATTGATTTAAATTAAACTAAATTATAAGAAATACTAAATGATCAAGGAAAAATCTGAAAAAATTACTAAAAATCTATTATGATTACAGAAGCCTAGGAAAAATTTAAAAACAGATGTTGCTTATAAATAAACAGAAAATAAGCCAAAAGGGCTTAAATAGAAGCTATCAATTTCTAATTTTTTGTCTTTTTCTAATTTTTCTTTTCCACACTACTTTAGACACTGGATTTAGACAACTTTTGTGAAGACAAGTTTTATGAAACTCAAAAATAAGCCAAGTGTGAGCTTAATACTCACACAGATAAGCTTTTAAGGCTTATTTTAGACTTGACTGTGAGAAGCTTATGAAAAGGCTAAACAACTGAACTTAAGTTGATACTAAGATGCAAGCATTAGATATGAACACAAAATAAGCCAGAGAAGCTCACTGAATAAGCTTTATCAACCAAAATAAGCAATTGAGCAACTTACTACCAACAAACAAGCCACAAAGGGGTTATTGCAGGCTTCTGTGGGTCCTACAGCAATGACCCAGACCCCAAGGAAAAAGTGGAACCCCAAAACCTGCTAGGAGGGCTTTTCAAATCACCCAAAACCAGGGTAAAAGCTCAAGATTTAAGCTTGTGGTGACCTTGTGAATGTGGGTCAGTGGGCAAAGGTTCAAAGTGAGATTCTGAGATAAGCAGTGGTTCAAACAAGCATACAAGCAGAAACTAGGGACAACCACAAGCATATACCAACTAAATGAACTCCAACAAGCTAGACACAATGATTCACAACCTAAGATCAGGAAGAAAGCAACAAGCTTAATGAAAGCTGATGGTTCAGCTTAAACTATGCTCAAGGGACAACTCCAAGGGTGATACTAAGCTATTAAATAAGCAGAAAAGGGCAAAACCAAATAAGCAGCCAACAAAACAAACCAGGTGGCTATCCAAAACTCCAATTATCAAGCAAAATGATCAACTATCTAATAAGATGAGACCAAATGAATCTTTGGTCAAACTGGGTGCACAGGGGAGATTGCTTCCCCTGCAGGTAGGTTCAAGGTCAAATTTAAGTGACTGAATGAGTTTCAAACTTGAATCTTCTAATTGAATTTGATAAACAAGCTGGCAAGGTTTGTAAATCAGCAGAAACTTTGTGTTTTCAACAAAAGATGAGCCCTAGAAATCCAATTGAAATCTGCTCAATTTTTTAGAATGCACATTTGACTTGTTAACTTTTTTTGCAAGAGTTTGACTAAATTGACATTCAATTGATCCTAGACACCTAAATGTGTTATCCTAACCTACAATGAGACTAAATTTAACTAAATTACCAACTTTTATACCTAAAACTCAGATTTGGAAGTCTTTTACCTTAACAGTTAACAGCTACAAGGATTTTAGAGATCCATTTGACTTTTTCACAAATAAGTGACCAATCCAAAGGTTCAACTAGGCTAATTAGAACCTAGGTGTTATGTCTAAACAAATTTTAAACATTAATCTCAACAGAAAACTGGAGTAAACAGCTATGCCAAACACCCCTTTATTTACTGTTTTTAAAGGAATTTAAGGCAAATGATTAATCCACCAAACAAACTAAACTAGTTAACTTTAATTATGCTAAAACAAACTCAAATAAGCAGGAAAAATCAATTATTAGTAACTACTATCAACCAACACAGATTTGGACAAAAATTATGTTAATAAAACCTACTTGATGTCCAAGCCTTGAAGGAACCTGAGAACCAAGATTATAAGAACACAACCTATATGCCCCCCCTGGGCTCTAAACCAATCCAACTTCAATGCTACTTCACCCTGAACCAGCAATCTACCATCTTTCAATCTTGCTTTTGTTTTTTTTTTCTCTTTTACTTTTCTCTTTTCTCTCTTTTATTTTCTTCTGTTTTCTTTTTAATTACTCAAACTTATGTTGAGCTTTGAGAATTTAGGATAACAATAACATTTTAGAACAAAGATTAAGCAAGTTGAAAATGCTTTTGAGCAACTGTAAATAACTTGGATTATTAAAGAAATTAGATCACTTGTATTAATATAAAAGGGGTTTACAAATTACACTAACTGACTGAAATTGAAAATTACATTTAGAAAACTACTTGCTGCATTAGAAAATTACAATAATAAAAACTACATGCCTCCACAGGCTTACATTGAAAACTACTTATACTAAAAAATATATACATACTAGCTTCTTCTTTCCTTTTTGCTTCTGTCCTTCTTGTCTGTTGTGAGACAGCTTGGAAAAGCCTTCTGTGTCACCTTAGCTTAACACCCCAGCATTAGATTGAGTTGCTTTTCATCTCGACCCTTAATTCCTTGTTGGTGTTATATGAGGGTGGGGGACAAATGGTGTTTGGGTTGACATTGGAAGGATAGTGGGGTAGGGTGGCTAAGGTAGGAGGGGGGGGGGGGGGAAGTGATGAGGCGAAAAATGATCCATTTTTAGGGGGTCATTTAAGCCCGAATCCGAATTTATTTGATCAAATATTGCCCTAAATCATTCCCTTTGTGATTTTAGGTACTTTGGGAAAGAAATCTGGAAAAGAAAGCAATTCGGACGTTTTTGGAGCATAAAAGTAAAGAAAACGCCAAAGTCTTAATTTTCTATGCTGGGAACAGTGGGTGACGGCGTCAAGAGCAAATCCTTGACGGCGTCAAGAGCAAATCTCATGAATTTCCATGACGATCCAGTAGAGTTTTGACGGCGTCACGTGAGAAGGGCGTCAAGAGTAAAAGAGTCATAACGGCCTGGAAGTGCATAACTCTTGACGGCGTCAGAAGTAGATCTAGGCAGTCCGAGGAGAGTTTTGGCGGCGAGGTGACGGCGTCACAAGATTACTCTTGACGCCGTCAGACCTATTTTTCTATATATAGTTTTCTAATTTTTCACATTTAAAAAGAGAGAAGTTTTGGAGAAACCCTAAGTACGATTTTGGTGCAACTTTTTCAGGTTTTTCAAGGGTTCCAAACCCTTGATACCTTGCATTGTAATTGAGATAAGTGTTCTTCTAATTCAATCAATATGTCTATGTGTTGGTTGTCTATATCTTGTTCTTGTCTCAATTCCATTATGCTAGGCTAGATCTCTTTTGTGTTTGCTTAGATCTAATGAAACCTAGATATTGATTATGTGTTGATTACTTGTTTATTCTTGTCTTGGATGAATGATTTATATGTTAGGCTTAAGAAAACTGGCAGATCTCCAAATGGTAACATGCTTGAACGTCTTAAGAAACATGAACCGAGGCATACTAGGTCTTTATTGGTTGTATTTAATGCATGAGCCACTGTTTACAATCCCTATAGTTGTGCTGAGCATGGTGTAGGAGGAGATAAGAGCTCATAGAATTGGGGAGTTATGTATGCCACCCCATGAATGGTATTAAGGAATACGATCCGTCATCCATGTAATTATAACAAGTAATTAACGTGTAAAAGATATCTAGGGAGTAATGAAATCTAAGTAAACACATTTTCTCCAATTACTGCTCACAACCTTAGTATAAATTAGTTTATTTTTTTTATTTTATTTTGATTGCATCTTAGTTTTGGGTTAGTTGAATAGCAACTAATTCCGCCCACTCTTCCAAAACCCGAGATTTTTACTTGCTTTCTATAAAATATAAAAACACAAAAATAATCATCCCTCACCTTTAGAACTAGTATTTAGGCTTTCTAATCCTAGCGACACTATTCCTAAGCTGAACGATCAATCCCCCGGTACTTGTCACTATACTATACTACAACGATCAGGTACACTGCCTGGTGGGGGTTGTAAGCTTCTCGAGATCCCTCGAGAGGTAAAGCCTGTTGCGATTCCCACGCATCAAGTTTTTGGCGCCGCAGCCCGGGGAATAGTTATTGTCTAGGTTAGAATTTCTTTTTATTAGGTCTACTTGCTAGATTCCTTTCTAGTAAGCTTTTATTTTTATTTTTAGGTTCTCTTTAGTCTATCTTACTTCTTTGTGCCTTTGTTCATAACCACCCGAAATCATGGACAACGGGAACATCTTTGAACCCGTCATCCCACCACAACAAAACCCACCATTGGAACCCCTTAGGCCCCGAACCTTAGGAGAGTATTCCCAACCTAGCCACCAAGGCTACCGAAACACCATTGAGCTCACCGGAGCCAATGTGACCCCCTTGCGATCCGACACCATCCGGTTGGTGCAAAGCGGATGTGCATTCCATGGACTTCGTTCCAAAGATCCAAACCAACATCTTAAGGACTTTCTCAAAATCGTAGATTCCATAGACCTAGATGTTGAAACTAGAGAGACAACCCGATTACGCCTATTCCAATTCTCTCTACGGGATCAAGCTAGTCAATGGCTTGAGCGTTTACCCGCGGGATCCATCACCACATGGGACAATCTCGCCAATCGCTTCCTTACCGAATTCTTTCCGCCGGAAAATACTGCAATGCTTAGAAGGGACATTTTGATGTTTGAGCAACAACGGGGTGAAACTTTCTACAAGGCTTGGGCCCGTTTTAAGGATCTCCTCCACAAGATCCCTCATCATGGCATAAACCTTTGGTTATTAGTCCAAATTTTCTACGACCATGTTGACTATCACACTAAGCACACCATCGACAGGGCCGCAGGAGGTAAATTGCGTGATAAGAACGCCGAGGAGTCTTGGGCAATTATCGAAGAGCTCGCTGTTGATAATCATGAGATGTGGGAATTTAAACATACGATAGAAGCGGCCATCAATGCAGTCTCGACATCTGGAGGAACCACCGAAATCCCCGATGAACTCCTATGCAAACTTGAGGCAAAAGTTGACTATTTTGAGGAAAGGCAAAGGAGACCTTTAAGTCCTAGACAAGCCACTGTCAATTCTGTCTCAAAGCCAACTTCGGCACCATTATCTGAGTCACCTTCTAGAGAACATGTCGAGACTTTTCAAAGGTGCACCCCACCTTGTTCCCCTCCCAAGGAACTTAGCTCGGAGTTTGAGGCTAGGATGAGAGAATATATGGCAACTCACTCAGATCGGCTTGCTAGATTCGAAGAAGCAGTTTATAAGCAAAAAGAGGAAATGTAGGAGAAAATGAATGAGATGTTGAGTCTATTGGAGGAGTATGCCAACCAGAGAACCCCCGAACGAATACTACTAAGGAAAGAAAGCGTCACTCCCACCACCCAGTTTGTTAACTCCATCACCATTGTCCATAAAGATAACGAGAAGGTAGAAACTCCTGCTAAACAGACCTTAGAAAAACCACCAGAATCCCAACCTTTGAGTTACTACCTAAAACATGATATAAACAAAAACACCATAACAAATTGGATTAAGGGTGATGGGCGTAACCAATCCTCCGGACAGATTCCTGAGAAAGAGGAAGAAGAGGAAGATGAGTATGATACGCTTCCTGGAGGATCAGTATTCGAGAGGTTACTGGTACAGAAAGTGGCTACTAAGCAGGTAGCATGTGGGAACTTTGAAATACCAACGAGCATCGGGGACTTGAAACATCTTAGTGCTTTTGCCGACCAAGGATCGGAAGTAAATCTTATGCCCCTAACTATTTACATCCAACTAACGTCAAAAATGCCATCACCTACTCGTGTTAGGTTATCCCTTGTTGGACACTCGTACGTATACCCCCTAGGAATAGCAGAAGATGTATTAGTTAATGTTGCAGGATTCATGTACCCCGTTGATTTTATGATCATCGATGATAAAGGGGATGGATGCATGCCAATAATCCTTGGGGCACCATTCCTCACCACCGCTGGGGCTGTCATTAAGTATGAAGGTAGGAAGATTGAGCTTAAATCTGGAAAAAGAAAGATTAGCTTCCCCATGACCCCGCGAAGTGGGCATGAGAATTTGAGTTGGAGAATGATCAAAAACAACATTGGCACGACACCCATTCGTGTTCAGAATAAGATTCTTGCATGGGAGGCAAGAATCAAAAGCTATAAGAAAGCTAAGGATGAAAGAAAAAAAAGCAGTAAGGTTCAGGTTGAACTCGAACATACTCGACACGAAAAAATTCATACACCATTTGAGGAAGGGAACTTAGTGCTCTTGAGACACTTGGAAACAACAATACCACCCGATAAACCAAGCCCTTGGTGGTATGGGCCATTCATAATCGAAGGATTGAGCCAAGATGGGGTAGCTAAATTGAGAAGCAAATTAGGTGGAATGGTGATTGCGAGTATCGATAGGTTGAGGCACTACCACCATAATAGCAATGATCGCAACTACATGGGGTATATCATTTCAAATGATGAGATCACGTAGTAACCCATGACCTTGAGTCTAGCTACAAGACTCGTTAATAAAGAAAAGCGCTTCTTGGGAGGCAACCCATGTTTTGTGTGATTTTATTTGTTTGATTGTTATTTGCTTCCGTATGCATGCTTTATTTTTATTGTTGGTTGATCATGTTTCTAAACTAAAATGTGGAAATACTTTACTTTGTTGTTTTGGCCTAGTCTTAACTCCACCTTGAAGTATTTTTGCAAAAGATAAGTGTAAGGGGAAACCCCAAATATGTTTTTAAGAAACAAACCGATCATGATTCTCCACAATAATAAATGAGCATGTATATTCGTATTTGTTAGAGTCAAATGCTTGTATTGAGTCATAATGAAGTTTTGCAGGATTTTCCAGGAAGTAGGACCAAGTTTTTCCAGAAATTTTCCGGAAACTTAACATAAGAATTTCTGCAGGTCCATTCTGACGGCGTCAGAGTTTTACTCTTGACGGCGTCAGGAGTTAAAATCTGGAAATTTTACCAGTTTTGTTTTTCTAACGGAGTCTTATGGTTTTTGTGAATTATTAAGTTTTATAATCTCCAGGAGATCTGCAAACTTCATTCCACAAGCATTATATCTTATCTTGTTTTCTAGGACTTAGAAACTTATATAGGATGACGCCGATTTTACGCGAGGTTGTCTTGTCTATTTTGTCAGGTTTTACAGGTTATGTATGACAAGAAGATGATTTATATTCTGGAAGGGAAGCTTTGATTGTCCATTTTCTTGGAGGAAGATTTAACCTGGCCATCCTATTATCCATACCGAGCGAATCAGGGGAGTATTTGATTTCATTCTCTTTAGTTTTTCACTTTTACATTCTTTACTTGAACATTGGGGACAATGTTCATCTTAAGTGTAAGGGGAGGGTAAAAAGATGATACCTTACATATGCACTTTCGCTTGAGTTTGTTTTGTTTAATGGTAGATGTGTAATAAAACTATGAGAAATACTTGTTAGTGCAATTTTAGCGCCAAATTTAAATTTTTTTACAACATTTAGGAGTGAAACTTTAGCCATAGCAAGCGTCTCATGGATAGGAGATTGTATGACTAGCACATAACCGTATATTCAAAAAAAATTTCCACCCAAATATGTGAGGTTCGCCTTTAGATTTGATAGGAAAAGCATTTACTATTAGTGCTTATGAGTGTACCGGTAGCATTTAGATTCTAGAACTTGCGTTAGTGATGCATCCCGAGACCGCTAGTGAGACTACATTCGTGTGGCAGGATTTACTACATGATAAGAGGCATTAGGATTACCCTTGTGTTAAACCCGTATCATAATTACTTGACCATTTAAGTCATATTACTTGGCTAGTTAAGTCAACTAATTTTTCCCACACCCTTAGCGTTGTACTCATTTTTAGTACACGAAACCCCTAGTACACCCCTCCGAGCCTATCTTTTCGTTTCTAACTTTAAGCATTTTACTTAAAGGAAGAATTTGTTACACCCCACTTAAATGTACAACCAAATCGCCTTAGCCTTCCGTGTATGCGCTCATTTTTAGTGCATTATTGTTATTTGTTAAACCCTAAGTTAACTTTCTAATTGATTACATGGTTGCTAAGTCGAGTCATATCCTTGTACATATTGTTTTGGGACGATTGGGACTCATGGGTAAGTACTTATTTTATGGAGTAATGGGGAAGAACATAATATTATTACCCCATATGTACGTTAATCTTAAAAGTGCTCCAAGTGTTTTGATTTTCTTAATTCGAGTCATTAGATTAGTTAAATGTAAAGTATGTAAAGATTCAAGTGTAAGGGAAATGTTCATTCCCTATGATGTATTATTTTGGATGGTAGGGTAAGAGTGTATGCAAAAAAAAAAAAATAAATAAAAAAAAAAAAAAAAAAAAAAAAAAATCGAAAAATCAAGAAAAAGAAAAAGAAAATAAATAAAGAAAAAAAAAGGAAAAAGAGAAAAAACATACGGACTACCATCCCGTTTCATTCTATGTTCATTTTATGTTTTTGTTATTTTTCATTTATTAGCTTAAGTCGAGTCTAGTCTTGGCTTAGCAACGCCACATTGTACATGTAATTGACTAAGATTGTTAGCTCGCCACCAGTAAAACTACCTTTATCCAACAAAACCGTGTATTTCATATCCCTACACATAACGTTACAACCCTTTAAAAGACCTCTTTGATAGTTTATCCTAGGTGCTTACGCCATGTGGTGGAGGTTTGATCATTTCCCAAGCCTATGGTAATCTATTTTGCTATGACAGGTAGTGAGAGATATCTTCCGTTTCCATATTGTAATTTACACTTTATTACACCCGAGAGATGTGAGTATCTAAACACTATTTGTGAGGTGCTTGTGTATGACCTCCGTGCTTGTCTATTGGTCTTTAGTGGAACGATTATTTGTTGTAATTACTTTTATATTAGTGTTAAATGACCCCTAACTTGTCTTTTGAGTAGAATAAAAGCACATTTGCTTGAGGACAAGCAAATCTCAAGTGTAAGGGTATATGATGAGGCGAAAAATGATCCGTTTTTAGGGGGTCATTTAAGCCCGAATCCGAATTTATTTGATCAAATATTGCCCTAAATCGTTCCTTTTGTGATTTTAGGTACTTTGGGAGAGAAATCTGGAAAAGGAAGCAATTCGGACGTTTTTGGAGCATAAAAGTGAAGAAAACGCCAAAGTCTTAATTTTCCATGCTGGAAACAGTGGGTGACGGCGTCAAGAGCAAATCTCATGAATTTCCATGACGACCCAGTAGAGTTTTGACGGCGTCACGTGAGAAGGGCGTCAAGAGTAAAAGAGTCATGACGGCCTGGAAGTGCATAACTCTTGACGGCGTCAGAAGTAGATCTAGGCAGTCCGAGGAGAGTTTTGGCGGCGAGGTGACGGCGTCACAAGATTACTCTTGACGCCGTCAGACCTGTTTTTCTATATATAGTTTTCTAATTTTTCACATTTAAAAAGAGAGAAGTTTTGGAGAAACCCTAAGTACGATTTTGGTGCAACTTTTACAGGTTTTTCAAGGGTTCCAAACCCTTGATACCTTGCATTGTAATTGAGATAAGTGTTCTTCTAATTCAATCAATATGTCTATGTGTTGGTTGTCTATATCTTGTTCTTGTCTCAATTCCATTATGCTAGGCTAGATCTCTTTTGTGTTTGCTTAGATCTAATGAAACCTAGATATTGATTATGTGTTGATTACTTGTTTATTCTTGTCTTGGATGAATGATTTATATGTTAGGCTTAAGAAAACTGGCAGATCTCCAAATGGTAACATGCTTGAACGTCTTAAGAAACATGAACCGAGGCGTACTAGGTCTTTATTGGTTGTATTTAATGCATGAGCCACTGTTTACAATCCCTATAGTTGTGCTGGGCATGGTGTAGGAGGAGATAAGAGCTCATAGAATTGGGGAGTTATGTATGCCACCTCATGAATGGTATTAAGGAATACGATTCGTCATCCATGTAATTATAACAAGTAATTAACGTGTAAAAGATATCTAGGGAGTAATGAAATCTAAGTAAACACATTTTCTCCAATTACTGCTCACAACCTTGGTATAAATTAGTTTATTTATTTTTTATTTTTTTTTGATTGCATCTTAGTTTTGGGTTAGTTGAATAGCAACTAATTCCGCCCACTCTTCCAAAACCCGAGATTTTTACTTGCTTTCTATAAAATATAAAAACACAAAAATAATCATCCCTCACCTTTAGAACTAGTATTTAGGCTTTCTAATCCTAGCGACACTATTCCTAAGCTGAACGATCAATCCCCCGGTACTTGTCACTATACTATACTACAACGATCAGGTACACTGCCTGGTGGGGGTTGTAAGCTTCTCGAGATCCCTCGAGAGGTAAAGCCTGTTGCGATTCCCACGCATCAGGAAGACAAGGATTTTGGGGTTGCAGAGGTTTGGGGGCTGGGGTGTTTGGTTATGGCGGTAAAGGTGGGAAGGGGGAAAGGGTTGATTTCTTTGTTTGACCCGTCCTTTTTATTATTAAAAGAGGGATGGGGTGGATTGGGCTTTGGGAATTGTTGGGCCACAGGGTATGGATTGGACCAGGAAATTGGGTAATATTATGGGGTGGATTTGGATAGTAATATCAAAAGGGTCCGTTTGGTGTGAAATGCAAGGACCAATTGTGTAATTTTTCTGAAAGTGGAGGGCTGATCTTGCAAAATTTCCATAGTTGATTTAAGGGACCAAACTTGCCATAATGTAATAACATAAGGACCACAAAATATATTTTCCACCTCAAAATTCCCAGGAACTGATTTTGCCAATTTCCAAACTGTAGGGACCAAACTTGTAATTTTTCCAAAGTTTTCACCTAAGGATTAAATTTGATAATTTTGACTTTTAAATGCCTTAGGTTGACTTTCCTTTCAAAACAAATGCTTAGGGACTAGTTTTGTAAATTTTTGAAAGTTGGGGAGACTGAAACTGCCAATTGTGTAAACTTTGTTCGTTTTTCATTGTTTTTACTCATTTTGCATCTGAAATGTATAAAATACAATCCCTGGGATATTTTTAGTATTTTGATGCATTTCTGAGTGTTTTCGGATGTTTTGGCAGTTCAAATACGACAAAAATGATGAGTGTTTGAGCACTCATCAATGTGCATTCCATGGACTTCGTTCTGAAGATCCTAACCAACATCTCAAGGATTTCCTTAAAATCGTAGATTCCATAGACCTTGATGTTGCAACTATAGAGTCGACCCGATTACGCCTATTCCAATTCTCTCTACGTGATCAAGCTAGTCAATGGCTTGAACGTTTACCCGCGGGATCCATCACCTCATGGGATGATCTCACCACTCGATTCCTTTCTCAAATTTTCCCACCGAGGAGAACTACCAAGCTTAGAAATGATATCTTGATGTTCCAACAACGTCAAGGTGAAACTCTATATGAAGCATGGACTCGTTTCAAGGACTTACTCCAAAAAGTCCCTCATCATGGCATAGATCTTTGGCTCCAAGTCCAAATCTTCTATGACCATATCGATCTCTCCACAAGGCGAACCATTGACCAATCGGCCGGTGGCAAGCTACGTGATTTAAGTGCGGAAGAATCATGGGAACTAATAGAAGATATCACTCTCTATGACAACGAAAGTTGGAATGATCCCCGTGATTTGACCAAAATGGTCAAGGCAATATCTTTGCCTTCGAACAATTCTAGCACTCCCGACCGTAGAATCATGGAACTTGAGGACCAAGTCAAGTTTCTCATGAAATCCTACGAAGCTCCTAAGCCTTCAAGCCAAGTGAACAAAATCACTTCTTCATGCGAATTATGTAGTGGTCCCCATGACACTCGTGATTGCGTGGAACTCCCCGGACAAGCTTTTGCGGATTATGTATCCTCGCGTACCAACGAAGTGGGAGACAAGTGGTACAATTTCAAACCCGAGCCAAACCCTTACGGTGATTCCTACAACCCTTCTTGAAAAAATCACCCGAACCTTAGGTGGAAACAAAACCAAAACATGCCCCAAAACAATTCTTCCAACCCACCTAATCGTTATCAACCAAACGGTCCACCTTTTAGCCGTACTTTCAACAACAATCCTTCCAATAACTATGGTAGTACCAATAATCTTGAAGGATTGATGTCCAAGTTTATGGCATCTCAAGAAGCTCGCATAGCTAAGTTTGAAACCGAATTCAATCAATAACAAACGGAGATGACCAATAAGATTGACAACTTGTTGAAAGCCCTCAACAACCAAGTGCTAACTACACCTAGGAAGGACACTAGGGACACTAATAGCGGAATCCAAATTAAGGACCCCTCATCATCCAAACACGTCCACTTTGTCAAAGTTGTCACCATTAAGTCAATAGATACGAATATAGAAGAAAGTGACAAGGATGAAGTTGGAATAGAAACCTGGACTAGGGATGAGATTAAGGAAGTTGAGGATATTAAGGAAGAAAAGTTAGAGGAAGTAGAAAACGTAGAAGAGTACTTTGATAAGTTACCCACCAAGGAAGAACGGGAATATCACAAGGATTTATTCGATGACCCCGAGACACCATACATCCTTGGTTCACCCCTTATTAAAGTAGGTGATCCCTCTAACATCAACATACCATGCCAGATTGGGCATATGCATGTGTGGAAAGCTTACATCGATCTTAGGTCTCCTATAAACATCATGACTAGGACCTATTATAATTGGGCAATGAAGAAGCAACTTGGATATAGGATGATGCCTAACACGAATTGGATGAGCAACTTTGTAGGAAGAGTGAAAGGATTACATGTCTTTGTAGGAAACTTCACTTATGTTATCGACTTTGTGATTGTAGAGGATATTCGTCCGGTAATAGATGGTTGCCTAAGTCAAGTAGTGTTCGGAAAACCGTTTGTTGAGGCCTCTAAGATGAGTTATGACCCGTCCCTAGGGATAGTTAGATTCAAGGAAGAGAACGATGAGATTACTTACCAAATGCCTTATAAGATTGAACAATGCCGCCTTCTATCAAACCTTGAAAAGGAACACAAGCAAGCGGTTTACTATAGGAATGATGAGGATATACGTAGAGGAGTTGATTATGTCATGAGTAGAATACTTGGTTTCTACAAGGAATGTTTGCAACTAGGTCCGGAATACAAAACTAAGATTGGAGATGCCTAGAGAATGAGACCAATGATGATGTCACGTAATTGCCCATGACCTTGAGTCTAGCTACAAGACTCGAATAAAGAAAAGCGCTTCTTGGGAGGCAACCCATGTTTTGTGTGATTTTTAATTGTTTGATTGATATTTGTTTCCACATGCATGCTTTATTTTTATTGTTGGTAGATCATGTTTCAAACTAAAATTGTGAAAATGCTTTATTTTATCGTTTAACTTCGTCTTAACTTCATATAAAGGTATTTTGCAAAAGCTAAGTGTAAGGGGAAACCCCAAATTTGTTTCTAAGAATGAAATTGATCATGATTTGACACAATATTAAATGAACATATGTATTAGTATTTGTTAAAGTCAAATTCTTGTATCGAGTCATAATGATGTTTTGCAGGATTTTCCAGGAAGTAGGACATAAGTTTTTCCAGAAATTTTCCAGAAACTTAACATAAAGATTTCTGCAGGTCACTTCTGACGGCGTCATGTGTAAAATTCTGGAAATTTTGCGAGTTTTGTTTTTCTAACGGAGTTTTAAAGTTTTTGTTAATTCTTTAGTTTTATAAACTCCATGAAATCTGCAAATATTCATTCCACAAGCAGTATATCTTAAATTGTTTTCTAGGATTTGTTAGTATATATATAGATTGCCGCCGATTTGGAAGGGAAGCTTTGAACGTTCATTTTCTTGGAGGAAGATCTAACTTTGTTGCCACACTATCCACACCGAACGAATTAGGGGAGTATTTGTTTTCATTCTTTTACCTATTTTTCGTTTACATCCTTTAATTGAACATTGGGGACAATGTTCATCCTAAGTGTAAGGGGAGGGTAAATGATGATACCTTATAGGATACAATTGCACTTGAGTTTGTTTGTTCGATGGTAGGTGTGTAATAAAACTAAGAGAAATACTTGTTAGGGTAATTTTAGCGCCAAATTTGAATTTTTTTACAACATTTAGGAGTGAAACTTTAGCCTTAACAAGCGTCTCATGGATAGGAGTTGTATGACTAGCACAAACCCGTACCATTCAGAAAAATTTTCCACCCAAATATGTGAGGTTCGCCTTTAAATTTGATAAGAAAAGCATTCATTATTAGTGCTTATGAGTGTACCGGTTGCATTTAGATTCTAGAACTTGCGTTAGTGATGCATCCCGAGACCGCTAGTGAGACTACATTCGTGTAGTAGGATTTACTACATGATAAGAGGCATTAGGATCATCCTTGTGTTTAAACCCGTATCATAATTACTTGACCATTTAAGTCATATTACTTGACTAGTAAAGTCAACTAATTTTCCCACACCTTAGCGTTGTACTCATTTTTAGTACACAAAACCCCTAGTACACCCCTCCGAGCCTATCTTTTCGTTTCTAACTTTATGCATTTTACTTAAAGGAAAAATTTGTTACAACCCACCCAAATGTGCAACCAAATTGCCTTAGCCTCCCGTGTATGCACTCATCTTTAGTGCATTAGTGTTACATGTTTAAACCCTTAGTTAATTATCTAATTGATTACATGATTGCTAAGTCGAGTCATATCTTGTACATATTGTTTTGGGACGATTGGGACTCATGGGTAAAGTACTTGTGTTATGGAGTAATGGGGAAGAACATCATATATTACCCCCATATTTGCGTTAATCTTAAAAAGTACTCCAAGTGTTTTGATTATCTTGATTGGAGTCATTTGATTAGTTTATTGTAAAGTATGTAAAAATTCAAGTATAAGGGGAATGTACATTCCCTATGATGTATTATTTTGGATTGTAGGGTAAGAGTGTATAAAAAAAAATCAAAAAATCAAAAAATCTAGAAAACAAAAAAGAAAAAAAAAATAGAAAAAGAAAAAGAGAAAAAAACATACGGACTACCATCCCGTTTCATTCTATGTTTATTTTATGTTTTTGTTATTTTTGATTCATTAGCTTAAGTCGAGTCTAGTCTTGGCTTAGCAACGCCATATTGTACATGTAATTAACCAAGATGATTAACTCGCCACCAGTAAAATTGCCTTTATCCAACAAAACCGTGTATTCCATATCCCTACACCTAACGTTATAACCCTTTAAAAGACCTCTTTGATAGTTTATCCTAGGTGCTTACGCCAAGTGGTGGACGTTTGATCCTTTCCCAAGCCTATGGTAATCTATTTGCTAGGACAGGTAGTGAGAGATGTTTTCCATTTCCTTATTGTGATATATACTTTATTGCACCCGAGAGATGTGAGTATCTAAACACTATTTGTGAGGTGCTAGTGTATGACCTCCGTGCTTGTCTTTGGTTTTTAGTGGAACGATTATTTGTTGTAATTACTTTTATATTAGTGTTAAATGACCCCTAACTTGTATTTTGATTAGAATAAAAGCGCATTTGCTTGAGGACAAGCAAATCTCAAGTGTAAGGGTATTTGATGAGGCGAAAAGTGTACCACTTTTAAGGGGTCTTTTAAGCCCGAATTCGTGATTATTTGATCAAAAATTGCCCTAAATTGTTCCTTTTGTCATTTTAGGTACTTTTGGAGAGAAATCTGGAAAAGGAAGCATTTTGGACGTTTTTGGAGCATAAAAGTGAAGAAAACGGCAAAGTCTCAATTTTCCTTGCTGGAACAGTACCTGGCGGCGTCAAGACTCTCCACATGACGGCGTCAAGAGTTACAAAAGAGGTGGATGTGGAAAATACACGTGACGATCCAGAGAGTTTTTAAGCATAGGAGATGACGGCATCACCCAAGGCCGTCAGGGTCTAAACATTAGTGACGGCCCAGAGCATTTTTACACATGACGGCGGGTCACAAATAGATCTAGGCAATACGATTTTATTATGGCGGCGAGTTGACAGCGTCACAATCTAATACATGACTCCGTTACGATGTGTAATCTATATATAGTTTTACAAATTTCATTTATTAGTGTGCAACTTTGAGGGAATAAACCCTAGTCCGAATTTTATCACTTTTTCAAGGGTTCCAACCCCTTGAATCTTTCATGTTCAATTAAATATAAATATTCCTTCAAATCATTCAATATGTCTATATGTTGTTTGATTATATCTTACGCTTGTCTTTTATTTAACATGCTAGGTTAGATCTTTCTTGTGTTTGCTTAGATGTAGTGAAACCTAGATGTTGATTATGGGTTGATTATTTGTTTATAATTGTTACGGATGATTGTATTCGATGTTAGGCTTAAGAAAACTGGCAGACTTCCATTGGTAACTTGCTTGAACGTCTTAAGAAACATGATCGAAGGTGTACTACGATTTTTGGTTGTATTTAATGCGTAGGAGAATTCTAATGATCCCATGTTAGGAGCTTCTAACGGCTCGACATAGGAGTGAAGTAGGATCTTATAGAGTTAGGGAATATTGTACACGGCCCTACGACTAGTATTAAGGAATATGACCCGTCATCCATGCAATTGTAACAAGCTATCAACCTGTAAAAGATATCTAGGGAGTAATGAAATCTAAGTAAACACAACTTTCCTCATCATTGTTTACACCACATTAGTATAATTAGTTTCATTTTCATTTTTGTTATTTTATTTTGATTGCATTTGTAGTTCATTGGGTTAGTTGGCTAGCAACTAATTCTGCCCACTCCTTCAAAACCCGAGATTTTTACCTGCTTTCATAAAATATAAAAATACAAAAAGAATCATCCCTCGCCTCTAGACCTAGTTTAGTAGGCTTCCTAATCCTAGCGACACTATTCCTAAGTTGAACGATAAATCCCCCAGTACTTGTCACTATACTATACTACAACGATCAGGTACACTGCCTGGTGGGGGTTGTAAGCTTGTCAAGATCCCTTGAGAGGTAAAACTTGTTGCGAGGGTGCGATCCCCACGTATCACCTCTTCAGCAGGTCACTATCCCTGGGTGACACTGTCGCCACACTAACATGTACTCCATCAGACCTCGGAATATGTGCTGCACCTAGACCACAAAGGATGGCTTTCCCCTTCACACCCTTCTTCCTAGCAAGTCTCATGGCATGGGCTTCTAAGGATTCCTTTAGAGGGATCTCCTTCTCAAGGGCAAAAGGGTTGAGGATGTCACGCGAACGTGCAAAGACAAGTACCTGCGGCTGCGACACATCAGGCTTCAGGAAGTAATCAAGCTGTGCCTCAGCGTCCTCTGCTATGTGCCTCGCCAAGGTCAACCCCTCCATGATGACACCTATGGGGTAGTCTTGGTCGCGCTCCAGTTACGCAATATGAGAAAGCTCTAACAGCTTCATCTTCTCCATGGCAGCGACAAGCTCAGCATATGTATCACCATTGTAACCTGGCACTTACGCAATAGGAACCGTCAACATTTGGCTCTCGTGCAGCTCCTCCACAGCTTCCGCCTTGCCACGAGCCAAGGCGCATTGAACAACATTCCCAAATGCTTCTACAACTTCTTGGGACTCTAAAGTGCTCAAAGCAGCAAGACGAAGACCATGGCTGATTAGCCACCTGCGCTCGGCAATAGAGGATACCAAGTGTGGGTACAACTCCTCATCATACTCTATACTAAGCTTGCGCAGCTTACCCTCCTGCTTCTCCAGCGCATCCTCCACAGTCTTGCGAAACTCATCCAATTGAGAGAAGTGTTTGCTCTTGTTCTGCTCCATGTACTTCAACCCCCATAGGCAAGTGGACTTGTACTGATCAAAAGCAGAACGCTCTTGGCTCAATTGGGAAAATAGTGACATCTTCTCATTAGCGAGCTTCTTGGCATACACATTTTTTGACTCTACTGCAGCATGAGCACTAGCCAACTGTGCCTTCAGTAGCGCAATTTCTTCATCTTTCTGCGCACTGCTGCTCCCTTCACAAGCATACTTAGCCTTGAGCTGAGCAACCAACGTGGCCTGGTGCGCAGCAGCCATACTAAGCTCCTCTATCAGCTGCTCTGTGGGCACATCCTCACAGGCCTTCGAAGGCTCATCCATTTTAGGAAGACTCGCCTTAGGTGGCGATTTCCCAGTATGTGCAGAATCACCCCTTGCAGCTTCATCACTGCACGCAAATGACAAGGATTCAAGGTTATTATATCAACAGAGGATACGAAAAAAAAACATAAAATAAAAAATAAACGAGGCATAGATTTCATTACTTACTTGGGGGAAGGAGTTTCAGCTGTATCCTGTGCAGTAATGGATGGTGACACATCCTCCTCTGATGACACATCCACAGTAATAATATGGTATCTTCTCTTGGATGTGTTAGCGCCATCACCACCAGAAGCCTTCTTGCGCTTCACCCCTGGCTTGCCTCCTCCTGCTCACTTTTAGCCTTCAGGATCCCCATATCCTCTGAAGAATTTGTGCGCGAGAGCTCTGGGGATGACACCCTATGAGATGGAACACTACGCATTGGAGTCGCCTCCAATAGTGGTAGGGAGGCATTTGCCGGTTCCTCCTGTGCATACTCCATGGTGCGCCCTGCTGTAGCCTCCAAAATTGGTGCCTCACCATCTTTCAAAGGGCGCAACCCCACGGTTACCTGTGTGGGCTTCGCTAGCTTCACCACGCTGAACAGATCCATCTCTGCGCAACAAACAACAAACAACAAACAAAACGGAGTTACATAAAGTTACAATACAAGAGAACGCTTACACTACAGATGTGAAGGAAAGGAAGGACAAGCACCCACCCCGGTTATCCTCATCCAGAAAAGTTGGCACCTCGTCAGCGCCTTGGAAGTAGTTGCGACTGATCCCCATATGCACCAAAAACTCTTCTGGGTAGGAGTTGATGGGGATGCGGTTGGCATTTATTGTCTCCGCGTCATCTGCGCTGTACGTCCCGGGGTTTGGGCGCTCATACTTTGGTAACCTCCCCTGGGTATAGAACTCAAAGGTCCAGGGAAACACTGTATCATTAACCCAGAAAAACCTCTCCCTCCAACGCCTAAGTGCGTCTAGTTTTTCCATGTAGCATTGAAGGCGCCCTGCGCGCTTGGAAAAGGATACCCACCCATTTAACCACGTTGTGTGATAAAACGTGCGGAATAGATTGATTGTAATACCCCCAATTCATGGATGCAGCGGAATTCAAACTGGGTGTTACTCGACGGCACAATAGTCACAATGATAGAAAACGAACTCCAATTGAGTCGTTTTGAAAAGGTTTATCATTCAAATTATATAAATATCAGAGATTACAAAATGAGGTCCCAATTGGTTCCATGTTTACAATGTATAATAAATGAGTTTTGAATGATAATAAAATTTATAGCCCTCTTGAGTATCCGTGCCCTTCCGTTCCATCCTTGATCGTCATGAACCTGAAATACATGCTTGAGAGGTCAACACAAAGGTTGAGTGATATTCATAGAGTTTGTTAAATCGATTGAACACAATATGTTGGTAGTGTGAGTTATAGGCTCACACCAATGTTTGGAAAACAAAACAGGTAGGCTACGTTATTATACGCCCGGAACATGTATTATACACTAAGCTTATGACACCATAACGTTAACGTGTACCAATATCGATCGGCAGATTTATCCCGGTAGGTACTTTGCCGTCATACCTAATGTCTTAAATATTAATGCATTTGTTTGAACTTAGTCAATACAAATGGGATTCGTCAATCCCAATAGGCCTATTCACAATATTCGCGCTCACTTGCAAGTAACCCTCGCAAGTGATTAAATGGTTCATAATATGGGATCTCGGTTTGGCAAGGATGGTACTTAGTGATAATAAAACAATCAGGCAAGCATACAATTTAAAAACATTGTGCTCGGTTAAAAATAGCATGTATTCCCCCCAAGGGTTTGTAAAACAATGAAGTAATGTAAAGTGGGGCTATGAACTCACCTTAAGTAAGATAGCAAGTAATGAATGTAACGGTTGAATCGTGAAGGTTCTATGAGCAACCTATAATAGAATGTCGCGACTTAGGATTGGAGTAAAGAATATAACGGAGTGCCTATATATATATCTTGCATTTAGTCCATGATGTGGTATGATGTATATTGTAAGTCCTTGAAAGAAAAGATTCATGAAACATGTATGTTTTGTATATCGTTTACTACCGTTCGGGCCGACATAATTCAGAAGTCATGTTAGTAAGCGTTCGAGGAGCCAGGACACTTTAACTCGTAAATCCACAACTCAACTCGACGGCTTACATAATGAACTCCTCACATGAGGCTCCCTACTATTGTAGTAGTTGATGAAATATATAGATATAAGTTTTGATCCGAAAGGTTACATGTCCGATACTTGAATAAACTTAGGAAAGTTTATTTGTACATGAAGATTGTTATTAGGGATAGTTTCATAAGTCTTGTATGACCATTTGTCTTGGTAAAATCTCATGGTTTCCTTTTAGGTGAAGTAGATACAAATTGCTTGTTCATGTTCTCGTCAACTCTTTGTTTCATGTTTACACCTATGAAAGTTGGTATGGTCATTTCGTCATGGCCTAGCCATGACCTTTGGTCCTTGTTTCAAGGTCATGAGACATAACCTTGGCTCTAGCCATGGTTGTGGTCTTGATTATAGGTCATAAGACCTCTTGTTCCTTTCAAAGTATAACCATAATCTTGTGACTTTCGCCTAAAAATGGGCTGTTTAGAATTTGAAGAATTTTATCACTCGGAAACTGTTTTTAGGTCTCGAGCTTCTTTGTTCCTGAACGAAAACGTCGTTCCGGACAACTTTCGTGTTTTAACTTTTTGATGAATCGGACCAGAAGTGGGACTTTCAAAACCCAAATTTGATCAGGAAGCTATTTGGCAGTTTTGCCGGAAATCTTTGGTAATTTCAAATCGCCATAACTTTTGACTCGTATACTCGTTTTGGGTGGTTCAAATTGCTATGGTTTCCTTGTTAAGTCCTCTACTGTAATATGTAATGATCCAATATCATAATTTTACCATTTTGGTCGTGGTTTTCCAAGAAAATCACTAGTTTACTTGTTTTAGTAACTTGTTGTAACAATCAATAACAATAACTTGTTTTGCTCACTTTTATACATCATGGACATAACTACAAGACATAATATAGCAAGAATAACATGTAAATAACATGAACATGATTATTTAACAAGAATCAAGTTAGGGTTTGGCTCACAACTTTTGGCTTTCAAAGATGAAAGGAAGTTAACATGTAAGGATAGGACATTGATAGACTTGCTTCAACCCTTTTTCACCTCATGCAATCTTTCTACCCTTGTGATCTTGAAAGATGGATGATGAAGGTTTAGGTGACTTGAGTGGATTTAAACTCAAGAGAAATCACCAAGTATATTAGGGATTGGAAGAGTTTTGGTGAATGATAACCTAACTAGATTTTCAACCTTGAACTAGCACTTGAATCATGCATGAAACTTGGAAGAGAATTAGCAAATGGAATGGTGTTGGTGTGTATAGAAGTGGACGGCAACAAGGGAGGGATGGGGTATATATATGGTCATGAGGAGGTTAGGAAACCACTAGGAAAATACCAACACTTGGTGACCAAGTTTTACTTGGAGCCAAAGTTGTACACATGTGATCATCCAAGGAATCAAGGGTCAAGATCAAGCCTCAAGTGTGAAAACCCCCCTCCTAGTGGCGGTTCACATGGCCTTGGAGAGCAAGGGTGGACTTTTCTTGGTATTATCCAAGATACTTGGTTAGTTTTGACTCCGGGAAATGCCAATCGTAAATGATTAAGCCTCAAAACGTAAAACCGGGTGTCGTAAAATTATGGAATTTGAAAGTATTGATAAACATGTCAATAAGTTCCATAATAAAATATAAAATGAGTGGTAGGTTCCATTTGGGTGCAAAACCCTGCTAAAAACTGGAAACACGGGTCTAAAACGCGTAATTCGCGTAAAACGCTGAATATTGCGTAAAATTGAGAAAAGTAAAATGTTACTTTTCTAATGTTATAAAAATGATTTAAAATGACTTATAATGTCTAGACTGGGCTCAGTCTAGTGTCGGTTGGTATTAAATGTCTTTTAGACATCAAACCGTAAGCCTAAAAATCAAGGAATGACTTATAACATCAAGGGATGATTTTTGGTCAATGGAGGAGGGAAAAATATGTTGACTTTTTCTAATAAGTTGAAAACTCAAAAAGTCTTAGAAACGCGTTTTGTGGTCTCACGGTTAATCGCCCAAATGGTTAAGCGTGCTCATGCGAGAGTAGTACAGGCATGGGTGACCTGCTGGGAAGTTTTTGGTCATATTTTTCTCAGTCACGATTAATTCTCAAATAAATCATGAGTGTGTAAAATATTTTACTGATGTGGGGTCACCTGACGGGGTTGAATTTCGTTGTGCGTAGAATTTCTGATTGACGTTTTACCCTAAAACGTGTAATTCCGTGTAATTCCTTAATAACTTTCACGAAAATGAGCTTATGAAAGTTAAACTTTTAATTTGCCATGGAAATGATTTATCACTCGATAAAATCAAATAAAAATCAACTTTCGGGAAAGTTTCGGGAAAAAAAATGAATAGTAAAAGTGAATAGTGAAATTTTCCGGGAATGGTAATTAACCTGAAATTGCGAATTGTTACAGTCTCTACCCCTTACGGGGAACTTCGTCCCGAAGTTCTATGTGTGTCATATGTTGGAGTGGTGTCGATAAAGATGTGTGGTTACTTATGAGGACCAAAGTCTGGGATTTCCGGTAATGTAATTTGATTTGTCATTTCAGTGTATGGTGTAGGATGAGGCTTCCTTTTATATAGGAAAGGTATGGTAATAGTCGAATATCAAAGGAAATTGATATAGCAGTCGAATATTAATAGGAATTGATATAGTAGTTGAATATCAAATAGAACTTGATATAGTTAAATATCAAAATGGAAATTGATATAGTTGTCAAGTATCAATAGCAATTGATATAACAGTTGAACAACAATAGCAATTTACATAGGAATCCAATAAATGGAAATTGATATAAGAATCGAATCATGGAATAAGCGTTGAACATGTGGTTGGACCAAGTCCTGTTTGAATTGTACGGCTGCCCATGCATATGGCTACATGGCTTCACTATAAGTTTGGTATGACTGCCCATGCATATGGTTACATGGCCCCGTAATGAGTTTGGTACGACTGCACATGCATATGGTTACATGGCCTCGCAACGAGTTTGTTTGTTATTGCACTATCATTATGAAAACCAAAATGTAAACCTCGTACTTATGGAAATTGGGATAGTCGTTGCAATCATAGCCTTGTAGGTAATCGGTTGTTGTACCTAGTGTTTATGTCATGGTTTGAAGCGATGTCGGTGAAAAGATAGGATTTCTTGTGGCGAATAAAATGTAGGTATCATGCCATACCCGAGCAATGTAATGTAGGTATCAAGCCATACCCGAGCAATGTAATGTAGGTATCAAGCCATACCCGAGCAATGTAATGTAGGTTGACTTCATACTTATGTTATTTCGGATATAATTAAGCCCACTTGTTTATAATTCTTTATTTACATAGAGAGGCATCCCAAACAATGTAACTAAAGGAATATAAACGTATGGTTCGATGATTTATAATTTCTTTATTTAAATGAAAAGGCATCCCAATCCATTCAAATAAGGATATTATAAATCATCCTACTCAAGAATTCCCGACACAACATTCATACTTAGCCGGTGAGTTACAAGGTAGTGTATTACGAGATGATACTGGTGTTCCAAAGGTACAAGATGAATATTCAAACTTGTAAAGCTGATGAGGGTACTTGTGGTGTAACTAAGGATGATTTGAGCTTTACAAGTGCATCAAGATCTGTTAATGAGCTTGTGTTTGTAACGGTTGTGAAGATAATGATGTGATATGTTAATGAACAAAAGTGTGTAGTGTATGCTTAACATTAATACTCTTAGGTATCGATGTTGAGTTTGCTTTAAAAATCTTAAGAGATTTTTAAAAGTTTATGACGGAATGGTATCCTAAACAGGATGGTACTTCTACGGGATGAAGAGAAGAATTGATAACTATCCAAAGATAGTCGTTCGGATTATCTCATAAATGAAAAATTTCAACAATGAAATTAGGTAACACAAATAAGGTGTTAAGATTTCGCTGAGTGGTAAGACATTATCGTGTCTCTAGATTGTTTTAATGTATTCTGGTGGTTTTATCGAGTTCATGTAGGAAATCAACCTAAACATAACCCTAGTACAACTACTCTCAGTATTTGAAAATTCTAAGTCGAATATAGTTAGTCAGACTATATTCCACTGTCCCTAGGTTAAATATAGGTGACTAGTCTATATTTAGCCAAGGTTCGATAAAATTTTTCAAATACCTAAACTAGGTATACTTTTGATATGTCCGTTGCTTTCGGGAAACTGTTCATTAAACAAAGGCGATGTCAAACAATTCAGTTGCAAGTCCCGCCCATACAAGACTTGTAACCTATGTTTTCATATTCTATAGCATAGAAGATAGTAAGGGTAGATACGTATGGAAAGGAAGTTTTAAGTATTTCTAAAATAGAACATACTTGGCCAGGATCACGAACTTTTAATAATGAAGGTTTCATAAGAAAACTTTGATGAATGTAGAGAAAGTTCAGCTTTTGTCGATGATGAATTAGTTTGTCTTTTAGAAATCTCATATTTCTTGTTTTGAAATCGATAGATTGTGACGGGTTTTTGATATCATAAGAAATGATATTGATGATGTGATGGAATAATTCTAGAGACCATTTGCACAAAACACAATGTCTCGGAAGTAGGTTAGACCATTGTGCAATTCACAATGTCTGGGAAGTAGGTTAGGTCATTGTGTGACTCAAAACATTTGAGAAATGATTAAGACCATTGTATCATACAATGTCTTGGAAAATGAATGAGGCCATTGTATCTCACAATGTCTTGAAAAATGAATGAGACCATTGTATCTCACAATGTCTTGGAAAATGAATGAGGCCATTGTATCTCACAATGTCTTGAAAAATGAATGAGACCATTGTATCTCACAATGTCTTGGAAAATGAATGAGACCATTGTATCTCACAATGTCTTGGAAAATGAATGAGACCATTGTATCTCACAATGTCTTGGAAAATGAATGAGACCATTGTATCTCACAATGTCTTGGAAAATGAATGAGACCATTGTATCTCACAATGTCTTGGAAAATGAATGAGACCATTGTATCTCACAATGTCTTGGAAAATGAATGAGGCCATTGTATCTCACAATGTCTTGGACATATAATGTTGGAGTAGGAACATGATTGGGAGAGTGTGGCTGTGCCGAAATGCCTTAGAATAGGCATACACAGATATGTTCATGTAGCATAAAATGCCTAGTGTGTATATATCAATATACTTATATGTGTTCATGTAGCATAAAATGCCTAGTGTGTATATATCAATATACTTATATGTGTTCATGTAGCATAAAATGCTTACGGGGAAATGCTCAATTATGTTAAGGGTACATATATCAATATGCAATTTTGTTTGTGTAGCATAAAAATGTCTTCGGGGAAATGCTCAAAATGGGTATATATGAATATACTAATATGTTTGTGTAGCATAACATGCTTACTAAGTTCATAATCGTCTGGAGGATGGAAGACACGGAGAGTGGAAGGCTATAAAAATGTTTTTGCTTGTATGTGTAGTTATAGTTTAGGTCTCAATTAGACCCGTTTCTCTATAACCATGGCTCTAATACCAATCTGTAACACCCCCAATTCATGGATGCAGCGGAATTCAAACTGGGTGTTACTCGACGGCACAATAGTCACAATGATAGAAAACGAACTCCAATTGAGTCGTTTTGAAAAGGTTTATCATTCAAATTATATAAATATCAGAGATTACAAAATGAGGTCCCAATTGGTTCCATGTTTACAATGTATAATAAATGAGTTTTGAATGATAATAAAATTTATAGCCCTCTTGAGTATCCGTGCCCTTCCGTTCCATCCTTGATCGTCATGAACCTGAAATACATGCTTGAGAGGTCAACACAAAGGTTGAGTGATATTCATAGAGTTTGTTAAATCGATTGAACACAATATGTTGGTAGTGTGAGTTATAGGCTCACACCAATGTTTGGAAAACAAAACAGGTAGGCTACGTTATTATACGCCCGGAACATGTATTATACACTAAGCTTATGACACCATAACGTTAACGTGTACCAATATCGATCGGCAGATTTATCCCGGTAGGTACTTTGCCGTCATACCTAATGTCTCAAATATTAATGCATTTGTTTGAACTTAGTCAATACAAATGGGATTCGTCAATCCCAATAGGCCTATTCACAATATTCGCGCTCACTTGCAAGTAACCCTCGCAAGTGATTAAATGGTTCATAATATGGGATCTCGGTTTGGCAAGGATGGTACTTAGTGATAATAAAACAATCAGGCAAGCATACAATTTAAAAACATTGTGCTCGGTTAAAAATAGCATGTATTCCCCCCAAGGGTTTGTAAAACAATGAAGTAATGTAAAGTGGGGCTATGAACTCACCTTAAGTAAGATAGCAAGTAATGAATGTAACGGTTGAATCGTGAAGGTTCTATGAGCAACCTATAATAGAATGTCGCGACTTAGGATTGGAGTAAAGAATATAATGGAGTGCCTATATATATATATCTTGCATTTAGTCCATGATGTGGTATGATGTATATTGTAAGTCCTTGAAAGAAAAGATTCATGAAACATGTATGTTTTGTATATCGTTTACTACCGTTCGGGCCGACATAATTCAGAAGTCATGTTAGTAAGCGTTCGAGGAGCCAGGACACTTTAACTCGTAAATCCACAACTCAACTCGACGGCTTACATAATGAACTCCTCACATGAGGCTCCCTACTATTGTAGTAGTTGATGAAATATATAGATATAAGTTTTGATCCGAAAGGTTACATGTCCGATACTTGAATAAACTTAGGAAAGTTTATTTGTACATGAAGATTGTTATTAGGGATAGTTTCATAAGTCTTGTATGACCATTTGTCTTGGTAAAATCTCATGGTTTCCTTTTAGGTGAAGTAGATACAAATTGCTTGTTCATGTTCTCGTCAACTCTTTGTTTCATGTTTACACCTATGAAAGTTGGTATGGTCATTTCGTCATGGCCTAGCCATGACCTTTGGTCCTTGTTTCAAGGTCATGAGACATAACCTTGGCTCTAGCCATGGTTGTGGTCTTGATTATAGGTCATAAGACCTCTTGTTCCTTTCAAAGTATAACCATAATCTTGTGACTTTCGCCTAAAAATGGGCTGTTTAGAATTTGAAGAATTTTATCACTCGGAAACTGTTTTTAGGTCTCGAGCTTCTTTGTTCCTGAACGAAAACGTCGTTCCGGACAACTTTCGTGTTTTAACTTTTTGATGAATCGGACCAGAAGTGGGACTTTCAAAACCCAAATTTGATCAGGAAGCTATTTGGCAGTTTTGCCGGAAATCTTTGGTAATTTCAAATCGCCATAACTTTTGACTCGTATACTCGTTTTGGGTGGTTCAAATTGCTATGGTTTCCTTGTTAAGTCCTCTACTGTAATATGTAATGATCCAATATCATAATTTTACCATTTTGGTCGTGGTTTTCCAAGAAAATCACTAGTTTACTTGTTTTAGTAACTTGTTGTAACAATCAATAACAATAACTTGTTTTGCTCACTTTTATACATCATGGACATAACTACAAGACATAATATAGCAAGAATAACATGTAAATAACATGAACATGATTATTTAACAAGAATCAAGTTAGGGTTTGGCTCACAACTTTTGGCTTTCAAAGATGAAAGGAAGTTAACATGTAAGGATAGGACATTGATAGACTTGCTTCAACCCTTTTTCACCTCATGCAATCTTTCTACCCTTGTGATCTTGAAAGATGGATGATGAAGGTTTAGGTGACTTGAGTGGATTTAAACTCAAGAGAAATCACCAAGTATATTAGGGATTGGAAGAGTTTTGGTGAATGATAACCTAACTAGATTTTCAACCTTGAACTAGCACTTGAATCATGCATGAAACTTGGAAGAGAATTAGCAAATGGAATGGTGTTGGTGTGTATAGAAGTGGACGGCAACAAGGGAGGGATGGGGTATATATATGGTCATGAGGAGGTTAGGAAACCACTAGGAAAATACCAACACTTGGTGACCAAGTTTTACTTGGAGCCAAAGTTGTACACATGTGATCATCCAAGGAATCAAGGGTCAAGATCAAGCCTCAAGTGTGAAAACCCCCCTCCTAGTGGCGGTTCACATGGCCTTGGAGAGCAAGGGTGGACTTTTCTTGGTATTATCCAAGATACTTGGTTAGTTTTGACTCCGGGAAATGCCAATCGTAAATGATTAAGCCTCAAAACGTAAAACCGGGTGTCGTAAAATTATGGAATTTGAAAGTATTGATAAACATGTCAATAAGTTCCATAATAAAATATAAAATGAGTGGTAGGTTCCATTTGGGTGCAAAACCCTGCTAAAAACTGGAAACACGGGTCTAAAACGCGTAATTCGCGTAAAACGCTGAATATTGCGTAAAATTGAGAAAAGTAAAATGTTACTTTTCTAATGTTATAAAAATGATTTAAAATGACTTATAATGTCTAGACTGGGCTCAGTCTAGTGTCGGTTGGTATTAAATGTCTTTTAGACATCAAACCGTAAGCCTAAAAATCAAGGAATGACTTATAACATCAAGGGATGATTTTTGGTCAATGGAGGAGGGAAAAATATGTTGACTTTTTCTAATAAGTTGAAAACTCAAAAAGTCTTAGAAACGCGTTTTGTGGTCTCACGGTTAATCGCCCAAATGGTTAAGCGTGCTCATGCGAGAGTAGTACAGGCATGGGTGACCTGCTGGGAAGTTTTTGGTCATATTTTTCTCAGTCACGATTAATTCTCAAATAAATCATGAGTGTGTAAAATATTTTACTGATGTGGGGTCACCTGACGGGGTTGAATTTCGTTGTGCGTAGAATTTCTGATTGACGTTTTACCCTAAAACGTGTAATTCCGTGTAATTCCTTAATAACTTTCACGAAAATGAGCTTATGAAAGTTAAACTTTTAATTTGCCATGGAAATGATTTATCATTCGATAAAATCAAATAAAAATCAACTTTCGGGAAAGTTTCGGGAAAAAAAATGAATAGTAAAAGTGAATAGTGAAATTTTCCGGGAATGGTAATTAACCTGAAATTGCGAATTGTTACAGTTGGTCGGGTTAATTGCCAGCAAACGACAGTTTACTTCAAAATTGGTTATTTTAGCTGCGCCTATGCAGTGCAGCTGGGATATATGAAGGTGATAGTAATTAAGGATATCGCACAAGAATAGAGAAATGGGCACGCGCTGATTCACAAATTCGAAAAAGCGCGTGTATACCCCTATCTTTCCCTCAGGGAAATCAACCATGGATGCAGTCGCCACCGGTACTACCGGGTGCAACGCGAGGGGGATATAATAATCCGAGGTGAACTCACGAAGTTCATCCTCGGTTATATCGAAGGTAAAGTCGGATAACTTAAGAACCATGATTAAAATTTGATGGTTTCAGAGGCGCACGCGCTATACCTTAATATACGATTGACTTCTTGACTGAAATTGAAAAGCTTAACAATGGTGAAAATGGTATTTTTACTATGATAATCACAGTGAAAAGGGAGATACCCTTTATATAGGGTTACATACTAACATGGATGCTTGACACGTGGATCCCATTAGTTCTAATCGTGTGGTTGGGAGATCAAAAGGTCATGCACTTTTCACCCACCTCCTCATGATTTCCGAGGGATACTTGGGACTAATTTGGACTAGATACACCGTATAATTCTTTTTGGCGGGAAATTTTTGAAGCTTCCTCGCCACGCATTCTGGATAATTTTCCGCTACAATTGTTAGTCTATCATACGCAGTTGCACCTTGTGCATACTAGACTGGGGGGACATGATGACGTATAGTCCGCACTCGGGTCATGAACCCGACCAATGGACACTACTAATATCTAAGCCCATCACGCGTGGGCTATCATGATCAAGATTTGGGCTCACAAAGGCCCAAATTCATAATTATTATTTATGGTCTTGATATGTGATCTCTTATTTATGGGATAAGGATCACGAGACCGCATTAATAGGGATACGCCAAAGAGTAAGGAACACGAAACCAACAAGGATTCCGTGTGTATATAAAGGGCCTCTCGGCCCTCATTAAGGTATCATCTAATAACCCTAACTCTTCATTATAACCCTAAAACCGATTACTTACTCTCACGCCGGAGGATAATCGTGGGAGACAATCCCACGATAAGCCTAACGGTGTTGTTTGCTTTCTTAGTGCGCAGGTCTCAAGCATTAAGATCCAATTGGTACGAGAATAGGAGTCCAAACAAGGAACGCCCAACTTTTGTATCAACAATGTATATTTGATATGTCATCAGTTATAGAGTTTCCTTTAAGTTTGTTTTCTGTTATTCTATAATTACTTTTCATTGCAATTGCTTATTTTAATCTCGAAAAGTACCGATGTTAGATCACATAATCAAGCTTGTTTTTGGTTTGGCTGCTATCTTCTTTCACTATCTATCGGCTTTTATGGTCACTGAAAAAGATGTTGCTTAGGTATTACCGAATATCAATGGTAACTTTTTTTTTACCTGGGTTCCGACTCGACATTGCGAGCCTACTAATCCCAGGGCGACTACCCTTTTAGATAGCCCGGAGTTATGGTAGATGAACCTCCGTGGCCACATGGGGATTATGATATCACTATACTTGAAAATCTATATATGATATCACCATCTGTTCTTTATTTTCACAAATTGGTGCAACTAATCACACATTCATGCTTCATTAGGTTTCCTCATTCAATAGGTACACATTCATATACATTGTTTTAATTCACATTGCAAAGGTAATAATGTATGAATATCATGTTTGGATGCTGCAATTTATTTATTTTATATGGATTACAAAAAATAGGTTTACATTTCTATTTAGGTAGATAGTTTACTTGGGATTAGGGAATTGATTTGATCAAAGGTAGTTAATATTATGTTATACTTCGAAAAATAGATATGAACACACCTAATTTAACCATGTTGTTTTCTGCATTTTAAAAAAGCTATGAACACACCTAATTTCACCCATTATACGACAAATATCGCAAGTCGATTAGTAATAGCTAAAGGTTTAAAGGTCTAGCCTCAAGACAAACCATCTTGAACACACACACATTTAAAAGATCAAAAGAAGGAAAAAAACAAGTCTCAACCTTATATGCACATGTGTTCATAGGGATGGAACCTGGGGGTTCCCGGGACACTCATGAATTTTTGTCTCGTAGTGTTAATTTTGTTATAAAACTTCTATTTTTCTATAAATGCACCCGGTCCCAAAAAGTTATGCATGTAGTCTTGTTTGATTTCTCATAAATGCACCCGGTGACTTTGTCTTCTGGTTCCGTCCATAGAAGGTGCTCAATATTCATAGTTATTGTACTGATATATTTATTAAATATAAATATAATAAAACCAAACGTCAATTGCATTTGGATGAGCTGAAAGCAAACATAACCGGGTTCATTGCTATATAGGTTCACTTGGTGCAACTAAAAGTCAAAGAAAATAAAGTAAAGTCGAATGCTTCAGAAGCTAACAAGCTACACTTGAATGGCAAGCGCCATAAAACAAAGTTTGTTATATCAAAATTTGAAATAAACCAACCTTCAAGCCTCGAAACTAATGAACAAAGAAAAACATTACCTATGTGAGCTTATTTATTAGGCTATGTAATGTTTATGACAGTTTTATGAATTGAAAATTTACATTTGGCCCGTTTCCGTATGAGATAATTTTTTTTCATTTAACCTGTTTGACCTGTCGAGATGAAACATAACATGAATACACTTATTCGAAGGAAAAAAAGACTTGAAAAGTGTTTGCACGCCAGGACCCACCCAACCCGTTTATAATTACTCATTGTGACATTACTTAACTACCAACCGACACGCACATACTAACTTTTTATTGCATGTAGTCAACCCGATCTTCCCAAAGTGGTTCAAAGGTAATAGGCCTTTTTTAGTCAAATAAACAAGTACTATAGTTTAACCTTAGATCTTATTGTAGTTGCTATGTTTAGGAGCTATAAAATTATGAGAACTAATTTGGGCATCCTTTGATTTTCAGATCCTCGTGAGTGTTGAAACTACTTAAAAGTGAATTCAATCATTTGATGTAAGTATGTTAATAAGTTACAGTAATCAGTTTCTTAAGCACCCTCAAATTACTTGAACTGAACAGTGATCTCCATAATGAAGTATATTAAAAAATTAATGCCTAAATGTGAACAGTGATTTGATTAATAAAGTAGATCAAACTACAAAAGCCGAAAGTATTAAGTACTTCTGTTCTAAAATTAACTACTAACATACAAAGCTGGATAGTTTTTAATTAGCTCAATGTCAGGTTTACTATCATTAACTAATTCTATCAATTTGTGCCCAAAATAAGGATTTGTGACGAGTTTAATTATGAGTAGAATGAGGGGCATGGTAAATTATACGTGATTAATATATATGTGCCTTTTTCCCATTTGTTTGCTATGCTCCCAGATTATCCCATGAATTTTAAAATTTGATGTGGTTTTTCCCTTTCTCTTAGTAAAAGTTTAGTGCTAAGAAATTCATCATCATGCAAAAATCTTCCATTATGGAAGACCAAAAGTACATGGAAGGAAGGCAATTATTAGCAACTTTTATGGTTTTTAAATATATCTTTATTACCTATTTAGTATTTTGATCCATTGTACTTGGTATTTTGGTTTGAAACAACTAGTATAACTTTAAAAAGCAACACGTAACAACCACTTTAAAACCGAAGTTTACTCATTTACTATTGAATGTGTTAGTTTAGTCATGTTGGTCAGGCGGATAAATTTATAACTTAATACGAGATGGATCAAACATGTTCAAAGTTACCCAAATGTTATATTAATGCATAAATTACCATCAAACATAATTCATTTTTACCCAACGATTTTTAGTAATAGTTAAAATATTACTCTCGTAATCATATATGACGGATAACTATTTACAATATATTTATATTTTGGAGGCAAGTGTTTTGGGTCAACCTGAACAATTTTGACAAGAGTAACGAAAAGATCGCCCATTTATCATACCCGCTTATTATGTTGCCTCTAATGTTCATAGTTAAATATTGAAGTTCCAAATTCCGTGGTTGGTAAAATTGTTGAAAATTTGAAAAGTTAGTAAAAACATTTGTGTCATAGGGTCAGGTCAACACTAGAACTTTGTTTACGGGTCAATATGGCTTTGGTTGTGTTGATATGAAACACTTTTTACCAATTCTTTTTAAACTTGATTATATGTTGGTAATAACTCTGATTATGAGTCTGATTCATTTTTACTCTATGATTGTCTGAATGTGTCGAAAACTTGGTTTTATGTTAGTAACAACTCTAATTATGAGTCTGAATGTGTTGACAAAACCATCTCTGCTGACCCTGAACCACTGCTACCTTTACCAAAACTCAAAAAGGTGTTGATCCTAACAATAATCACTCCACCCTATATAGTCTCTGATAATACTGGCAAGGTACATGAGAAGAAGATTCTCAGTAGACCAGCTAAAAAGAAGTCGCTTCTGATAGTCGTTCCTCTCGCTCCAACTACAATGGAGCCATAATAATTTATCAAATATTATGTAAAGTAACTATGAATAGAGGTGCACATCCAAACCGGTTAACCGAACCGCGACCGCTAGCGAACCGAAAAACCAAACCGGTCAAACCCGGTTTTGACCCAAACCGGTCCGGTTTTTCCCCAAACCGCCGGTTTGGAACCGGTTAGGGGTTTTAGAAAAACATCCGGTTTGAGGACCGGTTTTATTAACCGGATAGAGAAACCGGTTTAGGTTAACCGGTTTATGTGTAGGGGCCGGATTTTTTTGGAATTTTTGAAATTTGAATTCAAACCTGACATCTTTCAATCTGAAACAATAGTAACTAGTAACGTGGGGGGACATGCCAACCGAAAGTTAAAACACGGATTACATTAAACGTTAAAGTTAAAACACGGATTACATTAAACGTTAAAGTTAAAACATGAAATACAAAGTACGATTAATAGAAACTACGATACGGTAATTAAAATACGAATTAATAAAATGAATCATCGGAGACCCAGCCATCCTCCTCACTCGAAGAAGACTCTGATGGCTGATGACCTAACCCCAAGGCCCATCGGTGTGGTGCTTCTCTGTTTAACCGCTCCCTACGAGCATTTTCCCGAGCCGTACGAGCAGCTGCCTCACGTTCTTCAGCTTCTATAGCCTCTCTCATGACTTGCATATCTTGCTCAAAGAGTTCTTCATCAGTCAACGCTCGTTGTTCCACCGGTGGATTGTTTACCGGTTCATTCTCAACTGGAGTGTTTTGTTGTTCATTTTCATTTTCTGCAGGTGGTGGAGTGTTCACAATCACCACCGGTTCGTTTGGAGGACTTGGGAATTGTTGTGAGAAATCTTTGTGAGGACTTGGGAATTGTTGCGAGAAATCTTTGCGAGACATCGAATTTTGAATGTTGAGAAGTGAGAACTGATAATTATGTGAATGGGACAATGGGTAGTAAGTATACTAGTATTTATAGGCCCAAAAACGAAAAAAAAAATACAAACCGGTCCAAACCGGTTAACCGCGACCAAACCGCATATAACCGAAACCAAACCGGTTCGGATAGGTTTGGGTTTTTTCCTCTCGAGGCCGGTTTGGAACCGAACCGGTTAACCGCCCCGACTGGTTCTTGACCGCGTTGACTCAAACCGGTCACACAAACCGGTCCGGGTAAAACCGAACCGGTTAACCGAAATGTGCACCTCTAACTATGAATAAAATGATATAGAACAGTTTATACCATAATAAATATGCCCCGTTGTGTAACATTTTTGGGTAAAAACTATTCTTTACTGGTTGTTTTTCTTTTAAACATACACATTCATTTCCCATATATTTTGTTCATCATAGAAATATAGTTTGTCTGGTATGAAATCTAAAGAACTGTTTGTTAAAACACTATTTAATGTGTGTTACTTATATACGCTTAGTTATTGTAGCCAAGTTAACAAATATGGTGCACGAGTCCGAAAACTTGAAGCAATTCTTGAATATTAAACCTACACGAGTAAGAAGTAATGAACTGATCTTATTGCAAAGCAATGCCTCCACCTGAAAGTTCAATCACAAGAAACCCAGTCGGATGCATGGGTTGGAAGAAGGCCCAAAGTATTTAACTGAACGACCACTCACCTTTCTAATTAAAGATTTGTTTCTTCTACTTTTGACGAGATAATCACCAAGTGCGCACAAACAATTTCATATGCATTGACAACAATTTCATTCATTTTCTCTTTTAATTTATTAAGGTTAGGGATTGAAACCTCTTTTAATTCTTGGTAACAAAAAATGCTTTTAATATTTTGAAACTGGATGGTAAATTGTTATGTTAGCATTTCACTATTCATATATAATAACGAATGGTAAGAGAAAATACTGTCAATTCAAGTGACTACATGAAGTTAAAAAAAATGTGACAAAATGTGTAAGACAAAAATACAAAATAATGCAACACAACTTGGATCATGATAATTGCAAACATCTTATTCACCTCAAGAATCATCTTTTTTATATTAATGAAGACATTTTTTTCTCTCTAAATACCATTTATAACGCAACTAGAAAAATATTACTACATGATGTTTTGCTCGAAAAACAAAAGATAACTTTAAATCTAAAATCATTATCTAAAAGCAACAAATAAATAAAGTTATATATACATATGATTTGCTATTTTAATTTGACAAGTCAAAACATTTAGCACACATTAATTTGTTTTTCATTTTAATCGATAATAATACATAATTAAAAATTTTAGAGAAAACCCCATGCGTGCACGGGTATTATAACTAGTAAAGGATACTAGTTTAATATCCGTGTAATACACGGGCGGTACAAAAAACATGAAAATGATATATATGAAAATTTTCTCTAGTTTCTTTGTTCTCTCAAAAACGATCAAAATTAAATGTTGTGATCTTTCAAAATAGAATGTCATTAGTTTATTGATTTGTGAGCAAAAGAGTTGCTAAGAACCAATAAATGATTGAGATGTCGTTTTAGTCACAAGTTTAGTCATGATAGTCCCTTCTCTTAGTATCACGAAGTATTAGCGTCTTTAATTATGTCAATAATGGAATATATGAAATGAGTAAAAGAAAACTAAATATATAAGGAAGATGATCAATTTACCAACCGTTTACTTTGTTGCTATTACATTGGACATAATTTATAAGTTCACAAAGGAAAAAGCTCGGTTAGGTCAAATGCTTAAACTGAAATACTAAACTTAAATTTGAGATCTATTTGCCCTTATGAACATAGAATCGAAGCATACATGATACATCGATCCCTTATTAAAAATGGAGTTACTTTATCAACATACATGACAAATTATATACTCCGTAAAAAGCAAGAACAAATTGAGTAGCAGAGATCGAACACATAAAATCATACAACATGTGAACCTTCCGTGTCCAATGAAGGTTAGCCTGCAAAAAATCAAAATACTGCAAGAAGTTCTAGTATAAGCTAATGTATCACAACTAAATGGTTACTCATCAAGAATATGCGACTGAGTTTTAATTGATTGAGAAACTTTCAAAAACCTTGTACGCCTTGAATAAAACATATATCACGTAAATAAACACTCTAAATCATCCTCGTAAGCCTTTTAATCTGCAAACACAATAAGGAAAAAAATGTGAATTTGATAACATATAAAACAAAAGAATCATATATATTCACTAAATATCTACAACACATAGCATTCATATCTCAACATCATTTCCTCTTAATTGTAACCATGACGGAAATAAGACTTCTACCGAAGAAACAACTATTATAAGTATTGTCAACTCTTATATGTGAACATGTGAGAGATAGAAAAGAAAAATAGCTTGTTTGCAAGAAGTCAAGGACACAAAATAAAGTTCCAGATTCCATAAGCTAGTGAAGTTATCGAGCGACCATACCGCATGACAGTTCACAAATTGTCCCAAAGAAAGCCATATACGAAAGGAAAGTTTCAAAATTAGTCACAGAAGTTCATAGCACTATCTTAAATAGCTATATTCCCTTCATCCCAAATTAGGATCTAGTTCACATATTGATATAAATATCAATTTAGCAATGATATTGCTATAATTATTGAGTTTACCAATATTGATATAGATCAAAATGAATTTCTTTGTAAAATAAATAGATAAAAGCAAGGTTTTCAAGATCGTGATTCATGATCATACTTAAGTGAATATGAATAAAAATTCTGGATCATGAGATCAGATGTGAATTGTAAGATCCTACGAAAGTGTGATATTTTAGATAGGGTTGTAGTGTCATAGAGTTTCATATAAAATTTGATATATAAAAGACCAATTTAAGTGAATATGAATAAAAATTTCAAAGTTTAAACACCGTGATAATATAAATAATGCGATACATGCAATTACTTCATGTTTTAATCGTTTGGGTAGAAAAGAATGCGACACGAGTACCGTTGGGTCATGTATAACAGAAAATTTTGGTCAAAATTTAGAAAGTGGGCTTAATTTTTGTAAAAAGGTTGTTTAATAAAATAAAAAATTAGGCTTTGTAACAATATCAGAATCGATAGCCATCCTACGATCTTACTAGTTGTCGAGGGCTCAAAATGATGATGGATTAATAGAGGCCCAAACCTGTTATTAAACAAAAGAGGCCCAAACTATTTCGGTTAAAAGGATATTGATCAATATTCAGTTCACCTGCGATCAGTAATTTACTTCTGTCTTCAAAACCCTAGAGGTAAAAACTAATCAATTTGACAGTAATTTTTCTTTATTTTTCATGCTTCTTTGAAAATTATGTTATTGGTTATTTGGTAATATTTTTCTTCTTTACACACGTTGACATAAGGACCTTGTTTTCACCATATACATAATATGATGCACGAGATAACTAACACAAGTGTTTAACACACACAACTTACATTCTTATGTAACTGAGAAAAAATATTGGTCAAGTTATCCAGCTAATGAATCACGTGATCGAATCAATAAAATGCTGGAATTCGTTAGGGTAAAGTCCATTTATGTTTCATCTATTTTTTCTTAAAGTCTCGGTATCTCTCTACCGATGAAAAACTCATTATGCATAACCTACTTAAACTTTTGATTCATTATGCGTAATATTTTAATCTTTTTAGTTATGAAGAATGAGTATACATGAAAAAATATATTATGCATAATGAGTCTGGAGTATAATGAGTTTTTCATCCGTACAGATTGCATAATAAGTCGGGAGAAAAAGTACATGAAGCATAAATGGACTTTACCCGTCCAATTCTTTATTAACAAGTATAAATACGAGAAGCATCAAAATCAACACCTAATATTAAAAACATAAAAATCACTAAACGGTTCTTCTCAGCACATTTGTCTTTCACCCTATTGATAGATGATAGAGTATGCTAACCCTCCATTAATATTGTTTTCAACCTTTAAATAAGGAACTCAATCTAATCGATTTTTTAAGGACATTTGCTTGTAAACTGTACTTATTTAACGGTTCTGCCTGTAATTAAACTCTGTGTTTTTGTATTATACATTGCAGGCTTTTGGCGTTTAAACTTTGAGGAAGTAGTCAAGAAATTATGAAAAATCAAAACACGATGACAGATAGAATCAGCACCCTTCCTCAAGAGGTGATTGAAAATATTCTAACTCTTTTGCCAATCGGAGATGCAGTTAGTACGAGTATTTTATCAAAGAATTGGAGGTTCTGTTGGACAAGTATGCCTAAACTTGTATTTGATGACGAGTTGGATGAAGAGCTTTACTATAAGAAATATACGACGCTCTCTAAGGCCATCTTCCATGTTTTGTTACAACACACGGGTTCTATACTGGAATTCAGCCTTAATGTTGGTGAACTAGATATGCGTTTTGAGTTGGACCAGATAATACGCTATCTTTTACGAAGCAATAACGTGAGGAATCTGGTCTTGGAGAATTCAAACGAATACATCTACAAGCTACCGTCTTCGTTCTTTTCTTTACAAAAATTAGAACTTTTAGAACTCGATAACTGTGACTTTGAACCTCCACTAAAGTTCAGTGGGTTTAGTAGGTTGAAGAGCGTGTATTTTTACAATGTTGAGATTAGTTCTAAAACGCTTCAACGTTTTCTCTCCAGTTGCCCACTACTTACAGATGTGAAGTTGGTAAGTTTCATATAATCGCTTATGGGACTCGTTTTATTAGAGAAGTTTTTATAATTCTTTTTTTAAAAGCAGACCGGAGATGGATACAGAGAAGACACTACAGGAGGAAACAAGTTTACATTTGTTGAGCTTTTAGAATGTGTGCCTTTGATTAGGCTACTGGATGTCCAAGATGACATTTATATGGAGGTAATCTTTAAATTAAAGATAATATGTTATGTAAGAGTATTGTGTTCTAATCATGATCGTTTGGATCATGTTAAAGTACTTGTCTGCAGGTGGTATGCCACATAAGCTTCCAACCTCACCAATCCACCTCAAATATCTTTATTTAGAAGTGTATGGAAACGTAGAAGATGAAGTTTCTTCTGCCCTTTGTCTGATGAGGAACTCCCCAAATTTAGAGGAAATTGTTCTTGCGGTAAATGATGCTATTAAATACTACGTATATATTAAATTTGTTTTTTATAATTCTATTGAACTTTTTATACGTTTGTGGTTAGATTTCTGATAAAGAGGATGCTCCAGATATTTCCATTAACTTTCCTGATTTCCAAGACTACTCGGCTTTCAACTTTGATCATCTTGAGGATTTCACCATGCGAAATTTCTCTAACATTCCTCTTGAGTGTGAAATTATAAAACTCATCATGGCTAAGTCACCAATGCTAAAGACAGCACGTATAGAGCTTCAAGAGGATATTTCTGATGAGGAAGAACTCAAGATATATAGAGAACGTATACGCATGCCATTTTCCCGTGCATCAGCTTCAGCAATAACAATCATGTGTCGCCCTGAACCTTCCTCATGAAATCTGTTATTTTGGTATCTTTAGATCGACATGTCTTGTGTTGATGGGTTGATTAGCTTCCAGGTGCTGAACGCCTGAACCCAATCAACTCTATCATTGTACCTAATTGTATATTTGTATTGATGGCTTAAACTTGTACCTACATATCTTGGCTGCTTAAGAATGTGGATTCTTATGGAATTGCGAATTGAGGATAAACAAATACTGTTGGCTGGGTGAGTGTGAAAGATGAATGAAAAATGTTGTGCTTGATAATAAGTGTGATATTTAATTTTGCGTTCATGCCACGGGAGAAGTGTAACTGGTTTTTGGGCTTAATTTGCAATTGTACTCACTAATTGGGGTTTGCTTGTTTGTTACGCTAGAATGGAATGAGGAGAAAGGGAATGAGGGTCTTTTCAGTTGTGATGAGCATGGTTCCGGAACCGGTGGATCCAAGAACCGATTTCTCTGAAAAGTGGGAACCGGGAACTGAACCGAATATAGTTTTTGGTTCTGGTTCCGGTTCTTTTAGATCTATCCGTATAGGAGTCGCTTTTCTGCTAAGCTAATAAAAAACACAAAAAATTAAACTTTCTAAGAACTTGCAACCATTTACATTTAAGCAAATAACAGTTAACAACTAAACCATAAACTCGAATAATCAATCATTCTATAATTACTTTCACTTGTTCATATTTAACAAAACAATAATGCATAACAATCCAGAAAACAAAACAAAATAACTTAAAACTTTGATCATATCTGTTAGGCAAAGTATTAATAAAACTAAAAGTGCTACGTGATGATCATGTGGCTACGTGATGATGATAGATAATAAACAAAGTATTAATAAAAGTCCAAGCAAATTTTAGCATGATGAACATGTAAAGGCTAATCGAATGCAAATAAAAATAAAGTATAAACTTACTTCTATTGTTTTGATAATGATGAATGATCTTGAAATGTTATTAGGTTTAGATTAATTATTGATTTGTGGATGTTTCGGTGAAGTAAAGATTATGGTTTAGCTTGTTTAACTTGATGGCTAGTTTTTTTTTTTTTTTTTTTTTTTTTTTTTTTTTTTTTTTTATGATATGTATGATTTGATTAATATTTTGATAAGAAGTAAAAAAATTATATTTTTATAATTATTGGATCTTTGGTTCCAGAACCAAGAACCGGTGGAACCGATCCGAACCGACCCAACAACCGAAAAATATTAAAATCAAGAACTGAAACTGGAACCATTGGTTCTGGTTCCGGTTCGGTTCTTCATGGTTCCGGTCCGGTTCCGGTTCTTTGGTTCTTTTGCTCATCCCATGAGGAAAGGAAACCATGAATCAAAACACCATTCTCTTTCCAGCTTATTCATTCTTTAAAAAAGCTGAAGAATAGAGAGAATCGGTACATTAGGCATTAGTGATTCACGGTTCCATTCCAGTGGAGAATGAGAAGTGACTTGAAAAAAAGTTGGGAGTATAAAAGGCAAAGGCATGTGCAATGCACATGCTATCCAATTTGGGGAAAATCTCAAAAACCATATCAATCACTGATTCACTTCTCCCCTTACGATTCAAATTTCCCATATCTCCTTCTTCACTGGCTCACCCAATATCGAATATGATGTTCTTTTTGTTTTCTTAATGCTGGGTTGACATCATTCCAGGCTTGATGATCATATGGATTTATAAAAGCATATTCAAGATTTAAAATATATGAATAAACACAACACAATTTCGAGGCTTGATTTTTAGTTATGCTTAACATCTTAATTTATGTAAGGTACGGTAGTAGTATTATCAACATACACATGTTAAATATTAGGGAATATATTTAGATTTTAGGTTTGCTGCTCATCATTCTTATTGGGTTGAATCTATGTTATAAAGAACACAAGAATAATATAGTTAACTGCGAAAAAAGTTGGAAGAAATAGAAGACCATGGATGGATATTAGATGTCAACATTTAACCGAATGGATATTAGGCTGCAGTGCTTACAAACTTACAATGATGTTTGGGATTATTTATGATAAAATATAAATTGTTCTGTAGCTTTATAGAAACTGGAAAAGAATTATGATTGTAAAATTTTGTTAATATACAAGTAGATTAGCACTACTTTTAACAAAACAAAAAATTTGTAACACAAAGTTAACAGAATAATTTATGGCTGAATTAGTGAATATCATCATTCTCATTCCATTATATTTTGAACCAAACAAAAGAATCATTAATTTGATATAATTTGTGCTCAATTCTCTATTTATACCAAACGTTGTAATCTATTTTCTTTCTATAAGGTTATTCTCATTATCTCTGATTCCATTCCATTATGCAATTCTATTTTATACGATTCAGTCATACCAAATGCCCCTTAAATGTTTGTGCCGTGATTGACATCGAATTTAGTTTGAAACAAGCGGATTTGCCCGCGCGTTGCTGCGGGGCAGCCGTATTTGTGTTTATTACAATTATGTTACCACTAAGAGCAAGCAAGTAGCACTTTCCAAACTCTCCGCCGTCAGACTTGTGTAAACCCATTAGATTCCGACTGAAAGGATTTTGAGCTGCTGTACATGCATTTAAATAAACAAATAAGAAACGGGTGTGATTCAGAGGGTTTTAATAAGCAACCCCAACTCTTTTTCCAGCCAAGTTATCACTCGAAAATTGTTTGCAGGTAGAAATTTAGGTGGGTTGCAAATGTTATTCAAATGGGTTCCGGTGACTCAACCGGGTCGATTTCAAACCCGATTTTCAAAACATTATTGGTTGCGATGCCTGTCAGATAATTGACATGATTTGTTGATAGTGTAATAAATGATGTACCAGTAAACGACAGTGACTTAAAAAGAGCTATGGAAGTTGTGAAGAAATAATGTATTCGACTGACTCCGTATTTAATTGCAAAAGATTTCATAGTGGACTAACTATTGATTTTATGTACCCAAGTCCCCAAGTCCCACCTCACACAAAAACATAAACACAGACACAAACACGAACACATTCTTATCTCTTTCTCTCCCTTTTCAACCTCCATTATCAATTTATCACCACCAGAAAATCCAACCCTCATCGAGCCCTCACAACCTTCGAAAGACACAGAAGACCATCTTTTACAGATCTGAGTTTGAATAAAAATTTTGACAATATTTTTAAGGGTTTTTGTTTTCAGATCTATATGTTCAAAGTTATGAAGGGTTTTTATTTTTTGAACTTTACATTTTATAGATCTGAATTAGTCGCCGCCGCCAGTGTTCGCTGCATAATTCTCCGGAATCTGCACTCCCGTCGCCGGCGCCTGAACTTGCTAACGTCACCTGTAAATGTGTAATTTTTTTAAAGTTTATTGTTAAATTTAGCTATAAATTTGTTGAAGCCCTGAAGTAATGTTTGTGTATTCATTAAAACATGCTGCCTTTGCCAAAAGTTACTCGCGTGGCCGGAAGTTGCAGTTGAAGCTGTGCCAGAATCTGCATCCGACGTGTATGTATATTACGCAACGCAATGTATGCAAGGGTGACAGAGTAGAATGGGCCTTCGTATTGGGCTAGCTGATGGGCTAACAATACCGGAGCAAGCGAAATAGAATGGGATAAATGGGCCTCAGTTGGGCTTTCAAACTTTTAACCTGCTGGCCTGTACTCGCGTATGGATTTTATTTTTATTTTTTTTTTCATGAAAAACTTTTCGTCTATCAACGTTGGTATTTATCTACTTCTATCTTGAAATTCCCTTCTTCTCCGTTATGTTTATTAGCTCACCGCCGACTAACAGTTTCGGTATGTATTTTGATAATTACAAATGCATTCAATTCATTTTGTGTTGTCCTTGCACTTAAGTTTTGCATGTTTAAAAAAGGCTTTTGCGGTTTTCCCGTGCTTTACTAGCTATATGGTTCTTACGTATACGTTGCTATATTGTGCCCGGTTTCAATATACGTGCTTCTTATCCTTGTTAAAGTAGTCGAATAACCTATTTTGTATGTTCTTGGGTTTTTTTTATGCGGGATACCATTGACGTAGGGAGTTTGATTGTTATGTGTGCTTGATATGGTTGTGTACTTATTCTAATTATACAATGACATTAAAAACAAATGAACTAGCGCTAAACATATGAACAAAACACACCTTAAAAGCATGCAAAAATACAGCAAAGAATATAAATACCACGAAACTCAAACAGAAACATTCCCAAAAAATAATACTCCGTATAACAAATTGGCTTTGCCGCAACGCGCGGGGCTAACTTCTTGTTCTTTTTAAAATAGATAGAAGATGTATCAAGATAGAACATAGGATATTATGTGACATGTTTGTTATTAATTTTAACATGTTTTATGACTACTTAATTGTCGAGATTAGTTGTCGGCCCAAAGGAAGACCGCTAGTCAAAAGCAATTAAGTGAATGAATCGTCACCTTATGACTACCTAATTGTCAAAGTTAGTGTTGGCCCAATGGATAGTGCTTAATCAAACAATTATATGAATTAATGTCATAATAAGTTACGTGTTGGTGTGTTCGGGATTGTCGATTAGCCCAACGGATAATCATAATTTTGACCATCAAACGGTATTTTGCAAATTAAATAATTGATCAGCCACTACTAAAAAAAGCTAGTTAGATCGGTTAGAAAGCCTCATATAGATCGGTAACCAACCACTCTATCTAAGGGTGATCTCTATGAGCAGATACATATATAGATCGGTTCAAAACCGATCTTTCTACAATTACATAAAGACCAGTTAATAACGAATAACAGATTTATATAATGTTTGTTTTTTTGTTTTGTTAGATCAGTTTTAAACCGGTCTAGTTGTAGTTATGATTTTAAAAAAATGGTACACAAAAATTGATTTTTCCAGAATTTAATCATATACAAAAGTGCAGGTTTTTCCAAATTGCAATTCATTACCGTACACAATAATATTCTAGTACAAATAACTTAGTTAAAGATCAACATTTAAGTTACAAAACAACTTCAACTGAAAAACGACAATTGCAATATAATACAACACCCTCAAAATAAGAGTTCCACAAGTCCTACTAACTACTATCCAAAAGCTCAAGTTGCTCCGCTCAAATATACAGGTAGAATATATATTGTAACTAAAGAGTTCACTCCTACCTCAAAATAAGAAAAGCAATCAAGGATCCCAAAAGAGTAAAGCTTGGTAACCTTTGGAACCATCTCCTTACAGGGTTGTCATAGTAGCTGTCGTTGTTACCCGCTGTCCATACAACAACAAATAGAGTAAAGATCATGAATAGGATTATATAAATCCACATAATTCATTCAAAACGTCAAGGATTATCTACAAAAATATTCAAAATTCTGTTAGTTACTAATTACCTCATGACCATAGATTACAATCCAAATATCATGAAAGTATGAAACAAACTATAGAAAGTACTGAAAAGAAAAATAAGATCGTAAACTGCATGTACATGTACCTGATTAACGGGACAACCAAATGTGTGTCGAAATTCTCTGAAATGTTTCAACAGATACTCTTCTAACATTTTCACATCTTCCCTTCTAGATATGTCCCAAAGAGCACCTCATGTTTCCTTTGCATGTTTGTCGTATCCTCTCCCATTTAAGGTAGATTCCTCCTTATAACCACCAAGATCATTGCCACATTCAACAAAATTTTCTCTTTCATCCTGTCTCTTGTGTTTACTCTTTAATTTCTCAATTGCTAACTGCTGCTCGGCGCCAACTGATACATCTGTTGTGTGTGAATATATTAACCTGAACAATTCATTACACATATCAAAATCCATACATGACTTTGAAGATATAATACTACGTACGGGACTGAAATCATACCGTGTGGAAAACTAGAAGGGGGGTTGAATAGTTTACCGCTTTTTAAATTCTTTTTAGCTTGAATATCTTTTTAAAACTTTACGTTTGTTCAAAGATGTAAGTCCAACTTTGCATGTTTGATTCTTTGAAAAGCTTTACATGTGAATGACAATTCTACCATTACTTGTTTTATTCTTTGAAAATCATTACATGTGATAATCCTAACTTTGCTTATTTAGTTCTTTGAAAAGCTTTACATTTGTTTAAGGATATAAACACAACTTTGCTTGTTTAATTCTTTGAAAAGCTTTATATGTTATTAGCAATTCTAACTAAAAGACAAAATGTAATAAGCAAAGATAAAGAAAGAAACGATCAAACCACAACACGATAATTTATCGTTGTTCGGCTACAAGGACTCTTTTTTCTTGCCCTACATCCACGCCCCAAGTTTCCAACTCAAGAGTTATAAGCACTAATCAACAAGCTCCTTTCACCGGCGGAGAAAACCTTTACAACGTCGCTTACACTTTTACCGACACTAAGCTAGATGTCGAGTTCTTTTACACGGGTACAACTACTCCCATCGTCGCTTACACTTTTACCGACACTAAGCTAGATGTCGAGTTCTTTACCAAGGGTACAACCACTCTCGTTAGTTCTTTCACAAGGGTACAACAACTCCCTACACACTACGTATTTTGAGGCCTAAAATACTAACCAATCACTTCTACATACATGACACAAATGAAGTATACACTACCAAAGCTTATACATGACCAAGCTACCAAGACTTGCAACTTTAGAGTTGAAGCTTGTAACTTCTTGAATGATCTTGTGAAGTCTCTTGCTACATAAGAGAATCACACAAGTCAAAATGTTACTGAGTTACTTGAGAGAGTATGTGAAAATATGTCCTAAAGGGGTGACTCAAAACTAACAAATGGTTTGGTATTTATAGCAAACCATTCTGTAGGTCTGGCGGATCAGGTGGAACCCTCAGATGGGTTACGCCCGTGTACCCCCAGGGTTCCGTCAGGGCTGCAATTGGTTTTTGCAATAAATCTTCCAAACCAAACAAGGTCACATCTCATTACACCTAGTCAAACACAAGACTTGCAAGCAAACATATGGTTAGTCAAACACTCTTTCTTACCATAAATGTATATTGACAAAGTTTGCCCTAAATGTGATGTGACATTACTATTTTAAGAAATAAATGTGATGTGACAAGACACTTTCTAATTTAAGAAATAAAAATAATGTTTTGTTTAAAAGGAAATGTAAACATTAGTTTAAACAAGACTTAAACACTTAAAGTGATGATTTACTCCTAGCTAAAGTTCATACTTTGTCATTAACAAAACTTAGCAAAGATCGTAAAATATAAATAACGTTTTTAGGCGATATTTGTATTAACAATCTCCCCTTTTTTGTTGATAACAAAACATAAACTTTATTTATAAGTAAGTCACTAGTTTTAGTGTTAAGTCTTATAAAAACTTGTTTTTGCTAAGATGATGTGATATGCAACAAAAAAAAATTTTGAAACAAGTTTATATCTAAATTCTCCCCCTTTTTGTCGAAACAAAAAGAAGAGTAGCGAAGCGGAAGTAAGCACTTGCTCCCCCTTGGACGATACTCCCCCTAAATGGAGTGCCAAGAGATGAGACATGGATTTTGAACCTACAAGAAAAAGGTTAGTTGTCGCACAAGACAAGTCATGAAAACATTTCATGTCTAAAACACAACTAAGAGTTGTGAAGTGGAATAACGCAACACTCATGCTCCCCCTTGAATATTACTCCCCTAAATGGAGTATCAAGTAAGGAAGACATGGATTATGATCCTACAAAAAGAAAGGTTAGTTTAAAAAACACAAGATATATGTATGCTACCATAGAAAGGTATAGTTCACTTATTATACCTAAATGATCAACAAACAATGCAAACCTTGTAGTAGAATGAAATTCATTTCATGTAAAATTTTGACTTTTAAAAAGTCAAAGACAAGAAATTTGGATTACACCATCCTACTTTTAAAAAGAAAAACTAAAAATAAACTAAGAACATATAAAAGCTACAAGGAAATCATCATTTTCCTTAATGAGAAACATTTTCCAAAAACAAGGCTAAGGTTGTTTAAGGATGAAAATGTGGGTTGGAGGGTTGTAGCGGGCTTTATTTTGAAGGTTGAAAGGATGACACGGTTTTGATTTGTTGGTTTAAATGGGAAACATTTTCCAAAAGAAACGGTTTTGTTTCATTTTGGAGACTCTAAGGTTGAGGTGTGTGAGACAAGGATTTTAGAAGATCCAAAATGTGGTTTAGTATAAACCTCATTTCTTCGGATAGCTCACGAATTTCCCTTCGACACCCTTCACTAATGTGAGCGGTTTTTTCACAATGATTGTAATCATGGCGGGGAAAGTTTGGTGGAAGAGTGGTTTGATTTGTTGGTGGTGGATGGTTTGAACTTGAAGGAGCAAAGGTGGATGGTTGAGTGGTGTTTTTTCTTCCTTCATTTGTTGAGTGTAGTGTTGTTTGTAAAACCATAATGTGGTTGATTTGTGAGTCAACCATACGTTTGAAGGCATAAAGGTGGTTTAAATGAGTGTCAATCTCATTATTAAGGTTTGGAGGTTTTTCCCATATGGATGCTTCTATTTTCTTATATGAAGAAAGTAGAGATTCATATTGTTGGGAAGGTTCTTGTGATGATGGTTGTTGTTGTTGTGGTGGTTGTTGATTTTGAACAAAATGGCGGAAGCTTGGTTCGCCGGAAGGATTGCCATGAAGGTCTTTGTAAATTGGGTGAAACACAAATAATTGTGGAAAAATGGATGGTCTAGCATAACGGTAAGTCAACCATTTTACTAGGTTATTGTTGGGTTTCCATTTGAGCAATGGTGTCAAAAAGTGACAAGGATGGTGGACTTGATGATTTGGGTGATAGGTCTTCTAATGTTTCCAAATAAGGTAGTGGTGATATTGGTGGTGTATGGAAAAGTTCCATTGGTGTAAGTGTTGGTGATTGAGGTGATGGAGTTTTTGATGGTTGAGCTTGTTGAGAAGGTGATGTTGAATCACTTGAAGGTCTAGTTGGTGGAGGAATGGTGGCTATGTTTGTGTAGCAATGTGTTGGAGAGGGTGTTGGAGTATCAAGATTAAGCAAATCTTGAAAGGTGATTACATTGGTATTACAATGTGTTGGGGATGGTGTTGAGTTAGTGAGGTTAAGGAAATCTTGGATAGGTGAGGAAATGTGAAGTGAAGCATCACTTGAAGATGATGAGCTTGACTTGACGGTTTTGTTGAAGCAACAAGGTTTAACACTAATCCTAGTGGTTTTTGAGAAGGATTTTGATGACTCGGATGATGTGTTGGATTTAGTCATTTCAAAGGTGTGGTTTTGGTGTTTTGAGAGAAGAAGTTTTGATGGTGGTGGTGTGATTTGAATTGTTGCAAAACTTTCAAATTTATAGGATGGAAAAGATGTTGAAATGGGTGTTTGGATTTGATGTTCTACCATTCAAAGAATGAGGTTTCAAATGATTTTCATGACCATGTCACATCATTTGATGTCAATCCAATAGAATAGGGTGGAGTGAAAGACCAACATATGCACTCAATGCTTTGTGATCATGGGATGTGATTTGGTTGAAAATGTTTCAATGGTTTGAAGGTTCCTTTAAAAGGGTTCCTTGGGTTAGTTATGTTTGAATTTGAATTTTTGGAGGGAAATGACTTCCTAATTGTTTTAGTGAGTGAGAGTTGTTTTAGTATGGTGATTGGAGTTAATGGAAGATGTTTCTCACTTAGGATAATAGTTTGACACTTTACAAGTTTTGAATTTAAGAAAAATGACAAAAATTTTCTGCATGTGACTGGCGGAACCCTCATGATACACAGGCGGAACCCTATTTTGGGTTCCGTCTGGTCCGTTGGGCCAATTCTGGGTTACCCAGAAAATACACTGGTGGAACCCAATTTTGGGTACCGCCAGGGCTGAAAATTTTGGCAGTCCGCGATTTTGACCCGCGAGACGATTTTCAAAATTTTCGAAAACTCCTAAAATCAAAAAGAAAATGCATCTCTGGTTAGGCAATGCAAAAAATAGACACGTTGACACACATATCATAGGACTTTGACCTTGAGGTCGAGGATTTCACTATACTTAGTAAGAATTGCCATAAGCATAAAAAATTGACAAACACCTCAAACATTGTCATTATGCATAAAAGCTCATACAAACATAATCCGACAAACGTAATAAAACATGAAAGTGAAAAACAATCCAAATCACGTAGTTTAACACATAAAAGGTTCTAAAACATTCATAAGCCAAAACACTCCTTAATGTTCTCACAACCGGTCTATCTTCTTATTGAGCTTGCTTAGGTACCTTCCAAAGCACTTGAAAATTCCTTTGGTTTGCATGAACTCTCCGGATGCATTGTCAATGACGGGGAGTTCTCGAAGGTATTCTAAAGGAGGTAACTTAGAGATAGGAAGTCTATCATCATTGCTCATGTCGGATGATGATGATGATGGTGTAGGTGAGCGAGTACGTTTGCCCTTGCCTTTGAAAACTCGTTTATCACTTAAAGGAACGAAGATGTGAGGAACGAGAGAATAGTCAAGGCGCATTCCATTATTGTTAGGAGGAATGGGTGAGATTGCTCTAAAGAGGCGAGTAAGAAGCATTCCATAAGGAAGAGCGGTAGTTCCAACTAAGGGTATGTCGGCCATTCTTTTGGCTAGGTAGTAGTCTAAGTTGAATGGGTGACCGGTGGAAATGCTATAGAGCATGTAGCAAAGGCATCTGTTGACATGATCTCTATTTCCTATGGTACTTATGACGTTAGCTCTAAGGATTTCTTCCCACTTCTTAAATTGTGGTTTAAGCTCATTGACCTCCATACCAAAAGGATCCTTATCCACAATGTTCCCCGAATGATTCTTCCTAGTGGTAGAGGTTCTAACAAAGAGATGTTCCTTAATAGTTTCCTTACTAGCTAGAGATGTGTCGTATGGATGAAAACGCTCAATCGAGTCAAGGCTTGAAATAGGCCACTTATCCGTGTAGAGACAAGTACCCGCATTTGGGACACCAAAGATGATAGCTAAGTCTTTTAAATCTATGAAATTTGGTATTTGATTTGTTGTGAAGTTTAATGATAACTTACCAAAATCATTTGTGGAGAGGTTTACGGTTGCATAGAATTCTAAGATGAACCTAGGACAAATTGGCTCATCGATATCAATGAGACAATCAAAGTTGATTGCGGCAAAGCTTTGGCGAATAGATGTTCCTTCAAGAAAGGATGGATCAATGGTTCTACCTTCGTGAACATAGCGTTTTTCTAGTGCCTTAAAGGTTTCTACTTGAACTTCGTTGAGACCTTTGGTCCTATGGTGTTTGGGCATGTACTTAAGGGTTTCCTTGTGATCGGATTTATTTGCGTGAGGCATGTTGATTCCTAGAAAACACAAAATTATATGTTAATGACTTTTAACAATGTGGATGTTCTAATGAGTTCCTATATGCAAACAATGTGGAGACTTGGTTATCTTGAGTCATTTTGATTCCCAAATTGTTTTGTCTTGCAAGTTTTGTTATAAAAACAAAAGATAACCAACACTCTCCTAATTTGAATGTGTCTTCGATTGAATGTACCCGAAAATACATATTAGTTATGTATCCCCTTTAGCATTCAAGAGATAGTATGCAAGTGATGTTTTAATGATGTTTTTCATTTGTTTTAACAATGTGGTGATGAATCATGTTCTAGTCTTGGATGCGATTTTTGAAAGACAATGCATTTGGTGTGTTTAGCAAATCAAAGTAACAACAAAAAGGATACAATTCTTAACCAATGGAAGACATAATTTACTAGCCACCAAGTTTTTCATGAATCAAGAAGTTTTATGCATAAACCCTAAGATTCTAGTTAATGAATGTAAATAAGAATGTTATACTTGAATCAAAAATGCAATTGTGATTAGAACACTTACAAAGTTAGTTGGATTTGAAGAGATTGGATTGAAAGCCCTAAAATTCGTATGCTTATGTGTTTTTGAGAGGGTGATGGCTGTTTGAAAGTGAATGATTAAGTTAAGAGGGTGTTTGGTTTTGAAATTAAAAATAAAACATTCTGTTGCTTTGGCGGACCAGGCGGAACCAAAAAAAGGGTTCCGCCCATATGGTCTGAGGGTACCGTGGGAGCTGCAGGGAAAAATTCAAAAGGGATTGTCTTGATTTTTGTGGTTTTATCCTAATGTTCAAAACTAAGGTTTTAGGTCTTATAAGTCTTTGACTAAGCCTAGGAATGATGAATGCTTCACATTCAAGAGGTTTTGTGAAAATGTTGATAGAATAGTTAACGTAGAAGACTTTCTTAGTTAAGATGTTCCTCAATGAAAAATCTTACCAAGGCGATGATGATGGATCACAATATGTCTATTAAGAACATAATGGATTGAATTGTCGCCGAAGTCGATGCTTCCTGATGAGGCGAAAAATGATCCGTTTTTAGGGGGTCATTTAAGCCCGAATCCGACTTTATTTGATCAAATATTGCCCTAAATCGTTCCTTTTGTGATTTTAGGTGTTTGGAGAGTGAATTCTGGAAAAGAGGCTATTTTGGACGTTTTTTGGAGCATAAAAGTGAAGAAAACGGCAAAGTACCAAAAATCCATGCTGAAGATACAAGGTGACGGCGTCAAGACTTCCTTCTTGACGGCGTCAGACATGGAGAATAAAATACCGTAGCTGGTGACGGCGTCAGATGGATAGGTGACGGCGTCAAAGTGGCCAAGAATAAAATACCGTAGGTGGTGACGGCGTCACATAGGCCGTCACAAGTGGATCTAGGGCGTCCGAGGAAGTATATGGCGGCGAGGTGACGGCGTCAGACTTTACTCTTGACGCCGTCAGAACGATTTTCCTATATATAGTTTTCTAGTTTTTTCATAAAAAGGAGAGAAGTTTTGGTGAAACCCTAAAGACGATTTTGGTGCCTCTTTTACAGGTTTTTCAAGGGTTCCAAACCCTTGAGACCTTGCATTGTAATTGAGATAAGTGTACTTTCAATTCAATCAATATGTCTATGTGTTGGTTGTTTATCTCTTGTTCTTGTCTCAATTCCATTATGCTAGGCTAGATCTCTCTTGTGTTTGCTTAGATCTAATGAAACCTAGATGTTGATTATGTGTTGATTACTTATCTATTCTTGTTTTGAATGAATGATTTATATGTTAGGCTTAAGAAAACTGGCAGATCTCCAAATGGTAACATGCTTGAACGTCTTAAGAAACATGAACCGAGGCGTACTAGGTCTTTATTGGTTGTATTTAATGCATGAGCCACTGTTTATAATCCCTATAGTTGTGCTGGGTCATGGTGTAGGAGGAGATAAGAGCTCATAGAGTTGGGGAGTTATGTATGCCACCCCACGAATGGTATTAAGGAATACAATCCGTCATTCATACAAGTGTAACAAGTAATTAACATGTAAAAGATATCTAGGGAGTAGTGAAGTCTAAGTAAACACAATTTCTCCAATTACTGCTCACAACCTTAGTTTAAATTAGTTTAATTTCATTTTCATTATTTTATTTTAATTATATAATAGCTTTGGGTTAGTTGATTAGCAACTAATTCCGCCCACTCTTCCAAAACCCGAGATTTTAATTGCTTTCATAAAATATAAAAATACAAAAATAATCATCTCTCACCTTTAGAACTATTAATTAGGTTTTCTAATCCTAGCGACACTATTCCTAAGCTGAACGATCAATCCCCCGGTACTTGTCACTATACTATACTACAACGATCAGGTACACTGCCTGGTGGGGGTTGTAAGCCTCGCGAGATCCCTCGAGAGGTAAAGCAAGGTGCGATTCCCACGCATCAAGTTTTTGGCGCCGCAGCCCGGGGAATAGTTATTGTCTAGGTTAGGATTTCTTTTTATTAGGTCTACTTGCTAGATTCCTTTCTAGTAAGATTTTTATTTTTATTTTTAGGTCTTCTTTAGTCTATCTTGTTTCTTCGTGCCTTTGTTCGTAACTCTTTACCATCCGACATCATGGAAGGTGGTAACATCTTTGAACCCATCATCCCACCACAACAAAACCCACCACTAGAACCCCTTAGGCCCCGAACTTTAGGAGAGTATTCCCGACCTAGCCACCAAGGCTACCGAAACACAATTGAGCTCACCGGAGCCGATGTGACCCCCTTGCGATCCGACACCATCCGGTTGGTGCAAAGCGGATGTGCATTCCATGGACTTCGTTCCGAAGATCCAAACCAACACCTTAAGGACTTCCTCAAAATCGTAGATTCCATAGACCTAGGTGTTGAAACTAGAGAGACTACCCGTTTACGCCTATTCCAATTCTCTCTACGGGATCAAGCTAGTCAATGGCTTGAGCGTTTACCCGCGGGATCCATCACCATATGGGATGATCTCACCACTCGTTTCCTTGCTCAATTTTTCCCACCGGGGAGAACTACTAAACTTAGGAATGACATCTTGATGTTTCAACAACGTCAAAATGAATCTCTTTATGAAGCATGGACTCGTTTCAAGGACTTACTCCAAAAAGTCCCTCATCATGGCATAGATCTTTGGCTCCAAGTCCAAATCTTCTATGACCATATCGACATCTCCACGAGGCGAACCATTGACCAATCGGCCGGTGGTAAGCTACGTGATCTTAGTGCGGAACAATCATGGGAACTCATAGAAGATCTTGCTCTCTATGACAACGAAAGTTGGAATGATCCCCGTGATTTGAACAAAACGGTCAAGGCAATATCTTTGCCTTCGAATAATTCAAGCACTCCCGACCGTAGGATCATGGAACTTGAAGGTCGAGTCAAGTCTCTTATGAAATCTTACGGAGCTCATAAGCCTTCAAGCCAAGTAAGCAGAATCGCTTCTACATGCAAACTGTGCAATGGCCCTCATGAGACCTACAACTGCATGGAACTTCCAAAACGTGCTTATAATGAATTCACATCATCACACGTAGGGCAGGGCCCTCGAACTTCTGCCGAAGCATATGAGGCATGGAAGGATAAACCTAATTTTAGAGGGTATCAAACACAAAGTGTATCATTCAATGACTCCTCACCACTCATTTGGTCCGAACATTTTCCATCGCAAAGTACCCCTAGGCGAAGCTGTGAAGATGATTTAAAAAAATTCATTCTTTCTCAAGAACTGCAGCTCACTACACTCGAGACAAAATTCAAACAACAGCAGGCTGACGTGAACAACAAGATTTGTAATCTGTTGACGGCTATCAAAGAGCATTTTGGCAATAAGCCCATTCACGTTGATGAGGTTAAGTCTGCTACCGTCATGAGTCCGCCAGCATCCCCTGTAAAAATAAAAAGTCCTAGTAAGCTATTCAAACATCTATCTCCTAACGAAAAAGGACCTATCAACCCCCCTGGACCAATCCACTTCGTAAACACCATTACCACAATATCAGCTGCAGCATCCGATCCAACCCAACAACAAGCTGACAAACTCAGGCAGACAGCGAAGGATGAGATCTCAAAGGTTGACCACGCTTCTGCAAGGAAACTTACCAACTCACCCGAGCAATGCACCGCGCAGAAATCTGACAAACCGGATGAAATGAGCGAGACATCGGAGGAACAGGAGAAAGGCCCAACCATCTTGAGTAAATCTGTTATAGAAGAAGCCGGAATAGAGGATGTTATTAGTATAGGTAGCAATCAAACCGAGGAGAGCGGCTCTAAACTTTTCAAAATCTCCTGTACCATTGAGGGAAAGGTCTTAATTGATAGTCATATAGATCCTAGCTTCCCAGTCAACGTAATCCCACTTTCCCTATATCACAAGGCTTTCCCAGAACACACTGTGTGCAAAAGGGTAGTAGAGAATTTGTCAATTAAGATTGGAGAGCTTGTTTACAAAACTGACCTCACCGTGGTTGATGACGTGGACCCCCTCGCCAATCAAACAATAACCAACCTTGTCCTTGGGATGCCATTCATCAATGAATCGGGAGCAATCCTTGACGAGAAAGATGGTAGTATATTACTCACCAATGGTGTTAGGACGGTGATTTTTCGTAGGAATGGTAAGGAGGTTTATGAGTATCGTCCCTCCCTTGAGGGGAATCTATATGGGTCAAAGGATGGAGAGTTGAGAAAGATCAAACGACGTGATCCGAATAACCTAAAAATCCCTTGCATGATCGGTCATAAGTACTTCGAAAACATATACATTAATGTATTCTTGCCAAAGAATTTCATGTCATTGTTTCATTATAACAATATCTGCAGATGGGGGATGATTTACAAGGGAGAGAAGGTGGTTGGTAAGGATCATGAAATCCAAGTGTTCGTAGGAAATATGGCATTCCCTATGGAGTTCACGATTGTGGACAACATAGAGGACTTTGTTGACCCTAGGCTATCGCAAGTCGTCTTTGGAGCACCCTTTTGTGAAATCACTAAGTTGATAGTGGATGACTTGAACGGAATCATGACTTTCACTGATGGGATTAGGAGGATTTCATACCAAACGCCATACAAACGCAGAGACCTTAGGGAAATAGATTGCGACGGACTCGATATGATGAGCTCCCAACTTGTCTTGTGTGATGATGATGTTAGGAGAGGGTGTAGAAATATTTCTGATTTATCATGTGGGTTCTTTAAGGATGTTAGTAAGCTTGGCTCTAAGTATCGACAGGATGTTTTCGAATTCGAAGATCCGAAGTACTTACACTATGAAAGCGATACTAGTTTAGAAGACGACCTAGAGAGTGGAACCAATGATGAGATCACGTAGTAACCACGACTTTGAGTCTAGCTACAAGACTCGTAAATAAAGAAAAGCGCTTCTTGGGAGGCAACCCATGTTTTGTGTGATTTTTATTTGTTTGATTGTTATTTGCTTCCGTATGCATGTTTTATTTTTATTGTTGGTTGATCATGTTTTTCTACTAAAAAGTGGAAATACTTTATTATGTTGTTTAGACTAGTCTTAACTTCAACCTAGAGGTATTTTTGCAAAAGATAAGTGTAAGGGGAAACCCCAAATATGTTTTTAAGAAACAAACCGATCATGATTCTCCACAATATTTAATGAACATGTATATTCGTATTTGTTAGTGTCAAATGCTTGTATTGAGTCATAATGAAGTTTTGCAGGATTTTCCAGGAAGTAGGACAAAGTTTTTCCAGAAATTTTCCGGAAACTTAACATAAGAATTTCTGCAGGACCATTCTGACGGCGTCAGGGTTTGCTCTTGACGGCGTCAGGAGTTAAAATCTGGAAATTTTACCGGTTTTGTTTTTCTAACGGAGTCTTATAGTTTTTGTGAATTATTACGTTTTATAATCTCCAGGAAATCTGCAAACTTCATTCCACAAGCATTATATCTTACTTTGTTTTCTAGGATTTAGTAACTTATATAGGATGCCGCCGATTTTACGCGAGGTTACCTTGTCTACTTTTGTCAGGATTTACAGGTTATTTGTGACAAGAAGATGATTTATATTCTGGAAGGGAAGCTTTGATTGTTCGTTTTCTTGGAAGAAGATTTAACCTGGCCAACTAAAATCCATACCGAGCGAATCAGGGGAGTATTTGATTTCATTCTCTTTACTTTTTAACTTTTACATTCTTTACTTGAACATTGGGGACAATGTTCATCTTAAGTGTAAGGGGAGGGTAAAAAGATGATACCTTACATATGCACTTTCGCTTGAGTTTGTTTTGTTTGATAGTAGATGTGTAATAAAACTATGAGAAATACTTGTTAGTGTAATTTTAGCGCCAAATTTAAAATTTTTTACAACATTTAGGAGTGAAACTTTAGCCATAGCAAGCGTCTCATGGATAGGAGGTTGTATGACTAGCACATAACCGTATATTCAGAAAAATTTTCCACCCAAAAATGTGAGGTTCGCCTTTAGATTTGATAGGAAAAGCATTTATTATTAGTGCTTATGAGTGTACCGGTAGCATTTAGATTCTAGAACTTGCGTTAGTGATGCATCCCGAGACCGCTAGTGAGACTACATTCGTGTGGTAGGATTTACTACATGATAAGAGGCATTAGGATCACCCTTGTGTTAAACCCGTATTATAATTACTTGACCATTTAAGTCATATTACTTGGCTAGTTAAGTCAACTAATTTTTCCCACACCCTTAGCGTTGTACTCATTTTTAGTACACGATACCCCTAGTACACCCCTCCGAGCCTATCTTTTCGTTTCTAACTTTAAGCATTTTACTTAAAGGAAGAATTTGTTACACCCCACTTAAATGTACAACCAAATCGCCTTAGCCTTCCGTGTATGCGCTCATTTTTAGTGCATTATTGTTATTTGTTAAACCCTAAGTTAACTTTCTAATTGATTACATGGTTGCTAAGTCGAGTCATATCATTGTACATATTGTTTTGGGACGATTGGGACTCATGGGTAAGTACTTAATTTATGGAGTAATGGGGAAGAACATCACTTATTACCCCCATACGTGCGTTAATCTTAAAAGTGCTCCAAGTGTTTTAATTTTCTTAATTCGAGTCATTAGATTAGTTTAATGTAAAGTATGTAAAGATTCAAGTGTAAGGGGAATTCTCATCCCCTATGATGTATTATTTTGGATGGTAGGGTAAGAGTGTATGCAAAAAAAAAAAAAAAAAAAAAAAAAAAAAAATCGAAAAAATCAAAATAGAAAAGAAAAAAAAAAAAAAAAAAAAAAAAAAAAAAAAAAAAAAAAAACATACGGACTACCATCCCGTTTCATTCTATGTTCATTTTATGTTTTAGTTATTTTTCATTTATTAGCTTAAGTCGAGTCTAGTCTTGGCTTAGCAACGCCATCTTTTACATGTAATTAACCAAGATTGTTAACTCACCACCAGTAAAACTTCCTTTATCCAACAAAACCGTGTAATTCATATCCCTACACCTAACGTTATAACCCTTTTAAAAGACCTCTTTGATAGTTTATCCTAGGTGCTTACGCCATGTGGTGGAGGTTTGATCCTTTCCCAAGCCTATGGTAATCTATTTTGCTATGACAGGTAGTGAGAGATATCTTCCATTTTCATAATGTTATATTACTTTATTACACCCGAGAGATGTGAGTATCTAAACACTATTTGTGAGGTGCTTGTGTATGACCTCCGTGCTTGTCTATTGGTCTTTAGTGGAACGATTATTTGTTGTAATTACTTTTATATTAGTGTTAAATGACCCCTAACTTGTCTTTTGAGTAGAATAAAAGCTCATTTGCTTGAGGACAAGCAAATCTCAAGTGTAAGGGTATATGATGAGGCGAAAAATGATCCGTTTTTAGGGGGTCATTTAAGCCCGAATCCGACTTTATTTGATCAAATATTGCCCTAAATCGTTCCTTTTGTGATTTTAGGTGTTTGGAGAGTGAATTCTGGAAAAGAGGCTATTTTGGACGTTTTTTGGAGCATAAAAGTGAAGAAAACGGCAAAGTACCAAAAATCCATGCTGAAGATACAAGGTGACGGCGTCAAGACTTCCTTCTTGACGGCGTCAGACATGGAGAATAAAATACCGTAGCTGGTGACGGCGTCAGATGGATAGGTGACGGCGTCAAAGTGGCCAAGAATAAAATACCGTAGGTGGTGACGGCGTCACATAGGCCGTCACAAGTGGATCTAGGGCGTCCGAGGAAGTATATGGCGGCGAGGTGATGGCGTCAGACTTTACTCTTGACGCCGTCAGAACGATTTTCCTATATATAGTTTCTAGTTTTTTCATAAAAAGGAGAGAAGTTTTGGTGAAACCCTAAAGACGATTTTGGTGCCTCTTTTACAGGTTTTTCAAGGGTTCCAAACCCTTGAGACCTTGCATTGTAATTGAGATAAGTGTACTTTCAATTCAATCAATATGTCTATGTGTTGGTTGTTTATCTCTTGTTCTTGTCTCAATTCCATTATGCTAGGCTAGATCTCTCTTGTGTTTGCTTAGATCTAATGAAACCTAGATGTTGATTATGTGTTGATTACTTGTCTATTCTTGTTTTGAATGAATGATTTATATGTTAGGCTTAAGAAAACTGGCAGATCTCCAAATGGTAACATGCTTGAACGTCTTAAGAAACATGAACCGAGGCGTACTAGGTCTTTATTGGTTGTATTTAATGCATGAGCCACTGTTTACAATCCCTATAGTTGTGCTGGGTCATGGTGTAGGAGGAGATAAGAGCTCATAGAGTTGGGGAGTTATGTATGCCACCCCACGAATGGTATTAAGGAATACAATCCATCATTCATACAAGTGTAACAAGTAATTAACATGTAAAAGATATCTAGGGAGTAGTGAAGTCTAAGTAAACACAATTTCTCCAATTACTGCTCACAACCTTAGTTTAGATTAGTTTAATTTCATTTTTATTATTTTATTTTAATTATATAATAGCTTTGGGTTAGTTGATTAGCAACTAATTCCGCCCACTCTTCCAAAACCCGAGATTTTAATTGCTTTCATAAAATATAAAAATACAAAAATAATCATCTCTCACCTTTAGAACTATTAATTAGGTTTTCTAATCCTAGCGACACTATTCCTAAGCTGAACGATCAATCCCCCGGTACTTGTCACTATACTATACTACAACGATCAGGTACACTGCCTGGTGGGGGTTGTAAGCCTCGCGAGATCCCTCGAGAGGTAAAGCAAGGTGCGATTCCCACGCATCACCTCCTTTGTTGAAGGGATAACAATGTTGATGAAAGAATTCCGTTGTTGACACGAATTTGCTTGTTCAAGCGGAGCTTGTTGATGTGCTTCTCCATCCGAAACTAATTTGAGAACCTTACGTGTTTTGGAGAATCATTAGGTAAGTAAGTATAAAAGTGCAAGTACCACTTGTGCTTTTCTTATCAACTTATTACCGGCATAATTCCATTTGGAATACACTATGGTTTCTATTCCCGTTCTTTTGGGATACCATAATCCTAGTTGTGTAGTACCTTATGTTGTATCCAAACAAGCTCAACTAAAGAGTTGTTTTAGGATCTTCTTTATCACGAGCACATAGACAAATGTAAACATAATATTGGATCTCATTGTTATGAGAACAAGTAGTCTTCCGAACATTTCTCTACGTTTAGTTTTACCTACGGATTTACTAATCTCATTCTTGATAAGTCATCAATAACTTAACCATTGAGAACAAGAGAGTAACTAGGAATGTCTTTTAAGTTAAAATCCCTTGCTTTTGGAGCTTGCTTTTATAATCAAAAAGACTTTCAAAAATTGACACTTATAATTACATGATTACTTCGAAACATCTATTTTGTTTCACTAGTTGTTTTACTCTAAATTCCAAAAACTGTTTTTGTTGAATTTGTTTAGACACAACTATGACCTATAAATCAAGTTTTATAACTTATGTCAATTTTGCTTGATTCAATGTTTGACTCAAGGTGAGAAGATGTTATTTTGTACTTTTATTCTTAATGTTTTTCACAACATACTTGTCTTGCCATCATTGGACTTTCGACTAAGTCATCATCTACCAAAGATGATATCTTAGAAGGAGGAGATTACTCGTTAAATGTTATATTCAACGACTCCTCGACTCTTTGGGTTTTCTTACTTAAGACACTATGAACTCTATTTATTTTGAAAAAGTCCAAGAGGTACAACATCATGAGACTAAGTGTCACATTTGATGTATAAATCCTAGATGTTGAAAACTCATTTTCTTCCACACATCTTAATGTATGCTAATGTGATTTATTTCACCTTGTGTGTTTTATGTGAGATAATCATAAAGGAGTGATTGAAGAAAAACACAATTTAAGACTCAAGGTATGGTGTTTGAGAATGTTGTTTAACAAAGGTTTGTTTTGCAAGCATCACAAAAGTGTTGAATATTTTAACACTTAGGAAATTCTTAGTTAGCTCACTTGTAAGCAAGAGTTGAGTGAGACTCACTCAAGAGTTTCTCGTGTTTATCTCTTGATGGTTAAAGAACCAAAACACCTTATATCTCCTACTAGTACTAATGACGAAATTCCTTGTTGCATAGAATCTAATCTTAGTTATTACTAATAGCAGGTAAACACTTTAGAGTATTACTAATACCACATATTCCAACACATAATGCTAGAAACAAGAGACAATGAAAGTCAAGTTGAAGTAATGCGTACCTTTTAAATTGCATAGAGATCCTATCAAGAGGATAAACGCAACGCGTAAAATCTTGGTTTGACGATACGCTTTGAAACTCAATTACTCATGTATCCAAGAAGGTTAGATATCATATAAAAGTATAGAGTATGATAATCTTGAATCTTTTATCATGAGTTTCTATTAGAGATTGAATTATCTCTAAATCTCTCTTCTAGGTTTGACAACTTTTACTTGTTTTGTTTTACTAGTTGATGGTGCTTTTGAGTTAAATCCTAATCCGGTTTTATCTTTAAACAACCTTTGACTCCTCAACAATCTTTCAAGAGATTTTGAGCTTTCATCAAATTTAACTAATAATTTTCCTTTCTCATTTTACTTTTTAATTTTATGTTTGTAATCTAGACACAATTTACATTCTAGATCAATTTCAACATTACTCTCAATTTTAGACATTTTATCTTCTAACAAGATTTCCTTTTCAAAGATATTCTTAAAAGATTTTGAAGACTCGTTCTTGAAGATAGTTTTTAGGTCCATGTTGCATAAACGTTTAGACTTATTTTCTAGTTTAGAAAACTCTAGGATAAATTTGTCAAAGCAAAAGTGTCTGGTTTCAAAATTTACCTTGCTTGATGTTTTATCTAGTTGAGAATCACAAACCGGATGGTTGGCTTCATCTTCATCCGTGTTATTCCATGAATCGTAAGCAAGTCCACTAAGAGCTCGACATGTGTAATCATCTTCACTTACACCTTCATTTAAAACATTTAAACTAGTAGTACATGAATTTATCTCAACTAAATGTCTATCTATTAATATTTCTAAGACTTCTAATTCATATGTGAGATCAAATTGATCATCTTTGACTTGACATATTTCTTAATGAAAGTTCAACATATTTTTCCAAATATCATTAGTCGTTTGACAAAAATACATTCTTTCATATTTGGTACTAAAGCTTTATAAATCATTGTTTTAGCTTTAGTAATTTTATCAAGTTCAAGATAGTTATCTTGGTTTTCAAAACTTGTTTTCTTTGGTTTGAAATCACCAAAAGAAATAATATGCCAAAGATCTTGATCAATTGATTTCACATAGTTTTTTTTTTAAAAAAAAACTTACTTTCCTATTCAAGTAAGTTTTCTTTTTCAAATAGCGGTGTATTTTGAATAGGTTGCTCTTCTTTGAGATTTTCAAATTCCATGGATCGATCCAAGTTTTAAAATACATTCTATTTTAAAGATCTTGAATAACGTAGCTCCTGATGCCAATTGTGGAAAACTAGAAGGGGGGTTGAATTGTTTACCGCTTTTTAAATTCTTTTTAGCTTGAATATCTTTTTAAAACTTTACGTTTGTTCAAAGATGTAAGTCCAACTTTGCATGTTTGATTCTTTGAAAAGCTTTACATGTGAATGACAATTATACCATTACTTGTTTCATTCTTTGAAAATCATTACATGTGATAATCCTAACTTTGCTTATTTAGTTCTTTGAAAAGCTTTACATTTGTTTAAGGATATAAACACAACTTTGCTTGTTTAATTCTTTGAAAAGCTTTATATGTTATTAGCAATTCTAACTAAAAGAAAATATGTAATAAGCAAAGATAAAGAAAGAAACGGTCAAACCACAACACGATAATTTATCGTGGTTCGGCTACAAGGACTCTTTTTCCTTGCCCTACATTCACGCCCTGAGTTTCCAACTCGAGAGTTATAAGCACTAATCAACAAGCTCCTTTCATTGGCGGAGAAAACCTTTACAACGTCGCTTACACTTTTACCGACACTAAGCTAGATGTCGAGTTCTTTTACACGGGTACAACTAGTCCCATCGTCGCTTACACTTTTACCGACACTAAGATAGATGTCGAGTTCTTTACCAAGGGTACAACCACTCCCGTTAGTTCTTTTACAAGGGTACAACAACTCCCTACACACTACGTATTTTGAGGCCTAAAATACTAACCAATCACTTCTACATACATGACACAAATGAAGTATACACTACCAAAGCTTATACATGACCAAGCTACCAAGACTTGCAACTTTAGAGTTGAAGCTTGTAACTTCTTGAATGATCTTGTGAAGTCCCTTGCTACATAAGAGAATCACACAAGTCAAAATGTTACTGAGTTAGTTGAGAGAGTATGTGAAAATATGTCCTAAAGGGGTGACTCAAAACTAACAAATGGTTTGGTATTTATAGCAAACCATTCTGCAGGTCTGGCGGATCAGGCGGAACCCTCAGATGGGTTCCGCTCGTGTACCCCCAGGGTTCCGTCAGGGCTGTAGTTGGTTTTTGCAATAAATCTTCCAAACCAAACAAGGTCACATCTCATTACACCTAGTCAAACACAAGACTTGCAAGCAAACATATGGTTAGTCAAACACTCTTTCTTACCATAAATGTATATTGACAAAGTTTGCCCTAAATGTGATGTGACATTACTATTTTAAGAAATAAATGTGATGTGACAAGACACTTTCTAATTTAAGAAATGAAAACAATGTTTTGTTTAAAAGGAAATGTAAACATTAGTTTAAACAAGACTTAAACACTTAAAGTGATGATTTACTCCTAGCTAAAGTTCATACTTTGTCATTAACAAAACTTAGCAAAGATCGTAAAATATAAATAACGTTTTTAGGCGATATTTGTATTAACATACCGCATCTGGCATATCACAATGGAGTTTGGTCACAAAATCGCCTCTACCAAGTTCTTGAGCCATTCCATATGCGATATATGTTTTCAGACCTAAATCGGGTTTTTAAAAAGTTGGCGGTAACTTCACAGCAAGATTCAGAAAACCCACCCATGGATCAGTGTATTCCCTGAAAGGCAATGCACTAATGAACTAATTAGATACTTCGTATACTTCTTAACTTCTACTCCACCTTTTTATATATTTTACTTAGTATTACAAATAATAGAAAAAATATAGTCAATTAAGCCTAAATAGACAGTAAGAATATAATACGAGTAAATTAATAATTTACCCGCCGTATTGAAATGATGACGTGGGCCTCCAGGAGTTGGCTCCGGAGCCAATGAAGGACGTAGTGAAAAAGACATGAGTGGTTTTGAGTATCTGGTAAATAATTTTTAAGTAATCCCAAACACCCCTTTAATTACAACAACATTTAGTTTAACGCAATCCCAAAATAAATTTACCAATATGAAAACATAATTTAGGGAACGAATTGAAGTGATTAAATCAATTTACCTTAGGTTGCCTACCCTGCTCCTGGTTGTCGTCGACATGGTGGCCAGGTCAGACCGCATTTGACGGAAGATCCGAGGCTGCATACAATACTTGTTAACTTTAGAGCATACTACAACAATCATTACTTGAAATGGTTGGAACTCAAACATGTTACCTGAAGAACAGCAAAGAAGAGGTCTTCAAGTTCTGCTTTTAAAGCCCAAAGGCCCAATCTGGAACCAAAGAGCACAAAATGACCAAAGTCTCCTGCGCTACAGCCTTAGCCTTGGGTGAGGGTAGAGCATGACTGCAACCAAGATTATCAAAAACATAAAAATGACAAGTAACACGCATAGTACTAACAATTGATATGAATCATGAAAGAATTCCTACATGGTTCTCATGTTGTGTAGACAGTCTGCAAGCTTGATGAGCACGACACGGGGATTAAACGGCTGTGTTTTGTGTAAGTAGTAAAGGCAATAAAGACCACCCATCCTGTGTGATATAGAATCAGTAGACGTCATGTAACCTGCAGAATAACATATACAATATCATTCCTTATTAACATAAATCAAGAAACAACCAAATAATTTATGAATTTCAAATTTGTAGGCGTACCTAAGTAGTGGGCATACAAAGATTGCATAACAAACTGTAATTTTGTGCTACGCATAGCTTCAAAGACACACAAAAACTTTTTTTAAAGCCATATCGTCTTCATATCAATAAATGAAGTCATTTCACCTTGAAATATTTCCAATACAACCCGTAAAATTTCAAAACATGAAAATCACTCAAGCTAATTAAAGTGAGCACTAATCAATACTGAATGAAAGTTTTTGGTTAGCACCTCCGCAAAATCATTGATAAGTTCATCGATGTCGAGCCTAAAGGGATTGAGATCCATTTTGTCTATAAATTATTGGTCTTTGTAGATATGCAACAAAAGTCACCTAAAAATCAAGAAGTTCACTGTTAGGATTAACATTAGATACTAGCAAACCACACCAAACCACAAAGGTAAGTGTTGATATAAATAATGCGTAAAAACGTTATTAATATTTATCGATATCCTTATGTTTTGACGATCACAAAATGTAAAATCATTACGTAAACAAGTATTTAGTGACAAAATATCATTACATCCAACTAAATCACTTAAAGTATGAATAAACAACTGTCTAATACATTTTATGATCAAAGTAAGGTTTATTTAATAATTACAAATTATATAAAATGGTATCAACATTTTATATATTTAGAAAAACACTTTTGGTTATTAAAGGAAAATGTTTAATTCATAATAAATATATGAATTCAAAATTTTAACCAAAATCACTTAAATCTACACCAAATAAACTTTCCCCAGAAAAGACAAAAGAATCTGGCCGTTACAGGTGGGCGGCCCCCTTAATTTTAAGGGGGGCAGCCATGATTTAAGGGGGCCGGCACACGCTCATGTGTCAGAATCTTTTGCCTATAAATACTGGTTCAAATCTGTAATTTTTCCTCACCTTTTTGCACTAAAACTTTCTGTCCAAATCCTCTCTAATCATCTTTCTAAAACCTTTTATCATAAACTTATTAGTTTTTGTTTCAAGTGATACATTCCCTTATCATTCAAAGTGCAAGAGAAGAATACACTTTTCATATCAAATCAAGAAGTATTGAAGATTAGTTGTGTAGCTTGTATATATAAATTGTAAAGTTGTGTAGTGATTGTAATAAGTAGATCTAGGTGGGTTTGTATATTTAGTATAGTAAAAGTTGTGGTGTGAAGAAGAAGTAGTGAAGTAGTGTGAAGTTGTGAAATAGTGGTGATGTGTATAAGTTGTGAAGAAGGTGTGCCAAGTCGTGAGATTGGTTCTAGCTACTATTAGAACTCGAAATTTAGCTTAGTGTCGTAAATTGGTGTAAGCAAAATTTGTGTAAGGTTTCTCCGCCACAAGGGAGTTTGTTGACATAGTGAAGAAAACTCTCGAGTACGTGACTCGGGGAGTGGAGTAGGGCGAAGAGGTGCTTCGTAGCCGAACATAAATCCTTGTGTTGAGGTTTGATCTTTCTATTTCTATCTTTTCTTTACTTTCATATTTACATTATAATTGTTTAGTTAGTTAGATTAAATTGTTTACATTGTGCAAGTATTGAATTTCACATAAATAAGAATCGAAGCTTTTGAAAACAAAGTTTTTAAACTACCATATTGACGTAAAACTATTCAACCCCCTTCTAGTTTGCCACAGTAAGTATACCCATTAAGTTAGCCCGATAGTGTGTAAGGTTACATGCATCATTGCATCCTAGTGCCAGAATCCACATGGGCAGGGTAAGAACGGTGAATTCATTACCAAGTGTTATACGAACTAGCCCACTAAAAACTGGTGGTGTTTCATTTTCAACATTTATTGCTTTAAACTAAATGCATCACTGCGCAAGAGACGAGGTATAAACTTAACGTCCATAATAAGAAAACTATATAACTTCTCTTCATTTAAGTGCTTCCACCTCTAGCAGCCCATTAAACCTTCTTTTTACATAATTGACATTTCGAGTCCCACGGGTACTAGAAAGATCATTAAAAGTGTCACTAAACTTAATACATATCGACAATATCAATATTGGATGCCCCACGTCTCCAATCCTTCTAAATCATAGCATTATTATATACGATCACTCGATCTATATACCAACTTACCAACTCTTACAGAAACTAAACATATTCCGCTATCTATTATTCTGGCCTTTTAACATTTTTAATGATGCACAAACTGCCTTAACATAAGCCAACTAATACTTTTGACCCATGTGAAGGGGTGTTTGGGTTAGCTAATTTTCCGGGGGAGCCCAAAATTTCAGGCTTATAAGGTTGTCAAGATGACCTTATGGACTCAAAAAATACATAAGCTCATGTTCATAAGCTCATAGGCAAAAAAATAGCATATGAGCTTTTTCCAAACAAGTCCATAAGCCAAGAAAATAAGCTAACCCAAACACCCCAAAAGTTTCCACCATTTTCGCAATACCCGAAACGTCATAAAGAAAAATATATTAAAAAAAAAAAAAAAAAAAAAAAAAAAAAGCTTATTATGCACATAAACAGTAAAAAAAATAACTTGCCAACATATAATTGAACATGAAAAGATAATAACTAATAAAAAAAAGAGTGATAATATTTGGGTTGGTTGATTAATATATACTAGCAGGGTACCCGCGCGATGCGGCGGCGGGTACCCTGTGACTATATTTTCTGACAACGTGATGTTATGCAAGTTGTATCACGTGTCAGTGACAGTAATCTCCAAAGATTAATGATGGATTCCTTAATAATCCAAAGATCAATAAAAATAATACTCTAATGTAACAACAGTTCAACTGACCAAAGATTGATGTCGCCACTATAAGAACCAAAGATCATTTTCTAGAAATAAAAAAAAAGAAAAAAGAAAAAAACTTATCAAAATCACTCTATATACAACACCGGTGATAATATTATTACTAAACCGGATAACAAAAATTTCAAATAATTACTAATTATTACAACCTTATATAACACCAAACCCAAATCTAGTTATAGTCCAAGTTCGAAAATCAAAAAAGGCCCAACAATGATCCAATACCAACCCTAAAGTTTTGTAAACCTAATCACATTGTAACACACAGTACACGCAGCCACCACATCCCACTGAACCTGTTTCGCTATATTCTCACACAACGCCTCAAAAATATCATTTCACCTTCTTCAATCTCCACACTCTTACTGACTTCCAAATCCGATTCAACAAAATCCGGCTTACATTTTCTCTCAAAACAAAAACAAAAAAACAGATCTTTTATTCTTCTTTTGATGACAGTACCCAAACGAAAGATCGTTTAATTATATTGTCTTCACAAAACCGAACAACACTTTGGTTACTTCTTATTGTTTCTATCAGCATTCATCACAAAAAAAAAAATTAAAAAATATCATCCCTTGTGTTCCTTGTGGTTCGAACTTGAACCGAAAATAAAGAAGGCTTCAAGATCTTTTAAATGGGTCTCGGGTAGGTACCTTTATGTATTGATGTATGATTATTAGCTTCCAAAGCCAATGTATTGGATCTTCTGTGACATATCAAGGTACTCTTCTATTATTTATTTTTTACCATGAGTTTAATTATCATATTGATTCAGATTTGGACTATGAAACAAATGTCATAAAATCTGAAAGTTGTATACATTTTTGGCAATTAAGATTGAGTCATTTTTGATAATTTTCATAGCAGCCAAATGTGTCTAGTAAAATGCTTTCATTATAGTTGTAAGCAAACCGGTCCATAAGCATGAAAATTCGATTGTTCTTGCCTCTCAAACAGCTTGTAAGTTTATCTAATTTCATCAAGTTCGTCGTTGCAGCATAATATCCACCGTGGTTAGTAAATGTGGCTCATTTTTCAGTGTTGGATTCGGCTGGATCTCTGTTAACCGGGCAGGAAGGGCTGGAACTAAATTGTGTGAAAGTGTTGTAAACATTGCATAAATTTTTGTACATTTGAAATTTTTGGAGAGAGAGTCGTTTGTATATAGAGGGTTGTACATTATGTATAGATAGTTGTAATATTATGGGTAGGGGTGTTTTTAATGAGGCTATTTAATGTACAGAATATGTATTTTGGTCTGAATTTTGTGTAATGCTTGTTTTGCTTGTACACAATGCTTTACTTGTTGTAATGATGAAAATTCCTTGCTTTAAAGAGTTGTAAGCATTGCATAATTTTTTGTACATCTGAATTTTTTGGAGAGAGATTCTTTTGTCTATTATAAGTAGTATAGATGTGGTTGATGATAATAAATAAAAGCAGTGTAGTGAATACCTCTTCGTAACCAAATTAAGGTAGCCTGATTGACATTAGTCCTGCGGTGTATGCGCAACAACTGCAAGAGAGAGATTGATATGTTAAGATTTTGTTTGGTGAGAGTGGTGAATTTTATTGAGAGCGGCGGTGAGATTTTGGGGAGATGTCAAGGGTTTGTTTGGTGAGAGCGGTGAATTTTGGGAAATGGTAAAGAGTTTCTAAATTAAATTTTGGTGAATTTTTGGTGAAGCGGCAAATGAAAGGTTGTATTCCGCTAAAACTATTTTGGTGAATTTCGAGGAAATAGATCGGTTGGTTATGAAAAAAACGATCAATTTAATACAAAATGTGTTTCCAGCTAGACTGTGTCACGAGTGTTCGAAGAATGTGAGAAATAAATAGATCGGTTAATATTTAGGAACTGATCTAACTAGTTTCAAATTTTAGTAGATCGGTTATTAACCAAATAAACGATCTATTTATTACATTTCCCCCTCTTTTTCTTTCTTAGATCAGTTTTTAACATAACCACTGTATGTGAAGTCATCTATCTAACCTTTTGTGTAGTAGTGAGCGAATATTTCTGCCCAATGGTGATGTATTTTGTTGATTGATTCTGCAGAATTTAATGTAAAATGATTAATAGGTTGCTAATGGAATCAACGAGAAGTTAACAATTACACTTTACTCTTCATGTGAATCTAATTTTGTGTTGTGGTTAGATTCAAATAACTAACTTATGTCCTATGGTTAGTTATACTATCATGTTGATAGTGTGATATAGCCTTTAATATGCATCATATATATTTGTGAAAATTATTTGAATAGTCCATAATCTTATTAATATGAGTTTTGCATAGATATCCACTATAAGTAATAAGTCCTTAGAACTATTAAATATTACAACGTGTTCAAATAGGCAATATTATTTTCTATGGTAATAAGAATTTGAACATGCATTATATTTTGGTCATCTTATACCTTTTGTGATTGAATAAAATATCAATCATTCAAGCCTTGTGAGAATAATGGAAAGATTGAATTGCATGTTCAGTATAAAGTTGAAATCAATAAACTCTTATATAACACATTTAAGTACACTTTTAGACAAATTTCCCATCATTATGGTTGACATGTTTTATGGTGTTTGTAAGCATTTATGTAAAAGTTAGCATGTCATTTGATCTCAAAAGTTAAAGGACAAGGTAATCTTTAAATTTTAATCTTATCTATTTCATTATGTCATTTCTCTTATTATGTAAGTTGATTTATGAGCTCAACAAGAATGTCTAAAACGGAGAATATGAAATAAATAAGCTTTGATTACCTCATGTGTCTATAAAGATGAGATCTTTATTGTTACCACTTACATTATTACCACCATTTCTAATGTGTATAACATTGAGAAATCTTTAATAAGAGAATGAATATTTTTCGAACACAATGTCTTGAAAAGTCTTTTAATAATTAAGAGTACTTAATGAAAAGAATTTTCATTGATGGTGTTTTCATTAAATATATAATGGATTTTAAAATTATGTTCCACAAAGCATGTGATTAATGCATTACAAGAATTTAAATGAGATGTTACATAAAGAAAGTTATGGATCATTAATGGTATTGAATTTTTTATTGATATTAATTCTTGATTTATTCATAACCTTATGTTTTACTCCCCAATTTGGAAATTCAAGTTTGTTAATTCAAATTTCGGTGTTATGAAATGAACTGCTATTTCAATCAAATACTATTTGTTTTGATTCATTAGTTTACAACCTTCATGAAGTAAGATAACATTTGTTTTATTCTTATTAACGATCAGTGCAAATGATATTGAATATGGAACATATAGTAAAACTAGATAAAGAGAACTTTATTCTTTAGTTCTTGACATAAATATGAGTCTCTTGGAAGTTTCTTCATAATCTAGTTGTTTAAAATATTTGAACATTTTAAATACTTTTATATAAAAAAGTGTTAGATTTTCATAAATGACATTTGAAAATATGTGTTTTTACTATTTTATTATAATTATTAAGTGTACTTGCTAAAATGTTTTATATGTTAGAGCCGAGTTTTTTTAATATCAAATTTACTATTATGATAAATTATAGGGTCACTTTGGGGGTGAAAGTGTATTATGATAATCACTTAACTTAATGGTTCTTGATATATATGTCTTATTAAAGTATTTTTATTGTGGTTTGTCAGAAGTAGACATATAAAGTGCCTAGTATGAGTTATTATCGTCGTACTCCTTTAGAAAACAAGTGTCCTATTTAAAGTTAGTAGTTTTATAAATACCCTACATGTTATACACGAGGATGTTCACCCGCGCGTTGCCGCGGGGCTTTTGTATACGATCGTATTGCACACAGTATCTTCATATCATAAGCTGTTAAGGAAAGTTCGTGTTACAAAGCACTTTTATTTACTACTTCTTGCAAACTCTATACGACAAAAACTAAAAACATCACCAACAATGTTATATATGATATAAATGAATACCAATGTATACACCAACAGTCCCGTTTGATCCTAATAGAAAATGTTTACAATTCAACAATATCATGATGATTAAAAAGAACCAATTATGCCACTTTGTCAAACTCATCATAGTATTGTTTGACACGTGTTGGTAGTTGAGTATAATTACAATAAGCTAAGCATTCATATTTGTAACAACTGACTTAACAAAAGGCATACAATATACCTACTCCTTCACAGCATCTTCCTGCTTGTTGAAATCAAGCACCAAGCATTGTGTATCTGCCCTTGTTTTAGCACTTAAAGACCCAGATTTCAGCCCCCAAACACACACCCATTTGAGCCCCCTAAGTCACCCGTTTCAGAGTCGAAACCCATTTCAGCCAGTAAACGGACACGTATTAGCCCTCATTTCAGCACCCAAACGCACCTATCTCAGCTCCCGTTTCAGAATCTAAAACCCACCAATTTAAGGCCTCAACCGCACCCATTTCAGTCCCATTTAAAATTAGGTTAGATGAACAACGCCTTAGATTGTAATAGTTGGCCCAAATCGTTAATCACAAAAAGCAACGTTTTCGCACCCTGGTCAGTTCTCAAGGCAGTTTTAAACCCATCGGACATCTTAAACGGCTGATCTCTATTACCCACCCAAACAGCTTGTGAACTGGTGCAGCACCTAAATCTAAACAGACTGTCAACCGATCTCTGTTCGGTCTATCAGTACACACATGAGTGATTGGACACACCACATCAGTTTCCAGGTGGGGAAAGCAGCCTGTTATTGAACCTTTTCTTCCTATCAGGACATGCCAACAAGGTCCAACAACCTGTACGGACAATCACAAACGTCACTAAATTCAGATCACCTTTCATAAATTCTGATAACCTTTTAAAAGGATAGGAGAATGCGAAGCTCACCCGGTTGGTATGCCAGACACGTATTGTCCTTCCTCTAGTTCATACCTGGGAATGACAACCATAGTCAATCCAAAAAAAAGAAGGAAACAAAAAAAGAGAGTGTGGAAAAAATGCTGGGCAAAAATTAATGGAACTTTACCTGTGAGAGTGTGATTCCTCAACAACCCATCATCACTACTAAAAGATAAACCGATAGTAATAGGTTCAGATGCAAGCACGTGATCTGACAAATACCAAATGCGAGATCTGTGTGAGAATGTCTTACGGCTTAATATTTAACTATATAAAGAAAACCAAATCCAAAAAAAATTTAAAAAACAAAATGCTAACAAACTTACCATGTTGAACTATCCATCTAAGGAAAAGAACATCCTTCGAGAATGACATACCCTCCATCGAAAATAATGAAAATCGTCCGAACAAAAGCCTTAGCATGCCACTATTTTCGCCACTGGCAACATCTGTATGTGATCATTGTTCCCTATCAGCGCATGCCATTTCTTCCAACACCCGCGGCAACGTCTGCAACAAATAAATGTAAAAAACTTAGCATGCCACTATTTTCGTCAGTCCAAGAAAACCAAAAACAGAGGCGAGAATGCGCAAGGCCGAGTACATAGACAACTAAAAAAAATAAATCATTATATAATTCACGAACTAACCGCTTTATATATTTTATTACCTGTTTAATGTGAACGGGAGGCTCACCTATAGCAGAAAATATAGGCACTAACCCTGCTTCATTACTTCTGCGGATGAAGCATCAACCGAACCTTTCTGAATGACTTGCAGAACACCGATTCCGACTGTCAACAACAATAAAGTAAATTAACCAATTGTTTACTGCTTATTTGTCCCCAAAAACCTACAAATTTTAGCATAATCACATAAAACATAGTACTACCAGCTTGTAAATTCTAGTATTCCATTACCCTGCAGCTTTTATTCACCTGTTCGATTCGGCTACAAATCAAAACAATAAATACACATCATTAACCTTAGTAAGCTTTGTATGCTCATCATAACAAAAGGATAAATTCCCTCCAGGTTTCACTCACCTCTTTGCTTCTTCCAATGTATCTGTCCCCGTCAAGCTTGCTGGATACACAAATCCGACATTCATAGCAGGGAATCCGTAGTCCAAAAAAAACTACCATTGGCTTAGGCGGCGCAGGCAGCTGTTTGGCCAAGGTTATGAAGCTAGCTTTGCATTCTCGAAAGACTGGGTCACTTGTGTTTGCCCAAATTCTAACATAATACCTGAAAAATAATGAGACCAACTTAGTTATAACCAAACTACAAAGTCTTTTGACTATGGTAACTTTATATTGAGGTTTTCGAAATAACAGATTCTATTGTTATACTACTTATTCAACCCCCATTTCAACACCCCAAATACACCCATTTTAGCACCCCCAAATAAACCCATTTTAGTCCCCGTTTCAGCACTCAAACTCACAGCAATCCAGAATATCATAGGATACAAAGGAGGTGTTTAGGATAACTTCTATAAACTCGTTAACTACTTATTGTTTTTAGAAAAGCTTATTAGCGCACTCACTTCAACATAAAACTCATAAACTCATTATCTTCTAAAACTACTTAGAATCTCAAATCATTAGCTGCCCAAACAGATTGTACTAACCATTACCAAACCAACAGGTGACGACGGGAAGAGAATAGAGTTTCCTCGTGTGAATTGTTTGCGCTTCAAAACCTCGTGAAAATTATCAGCAGCTGTGAGATGAGTCTATATAGCACCCATTTCCTTTGAATGAAAATCTTGTAAGGCATAATATTTGACAAAACAAGTGAAGTGGCTGATGACGGTTGTATGTCTCCTATATGAATAGTCAAACAAATGAATGTTATGTAAATATTCTACCAAAAAAAGAAAATAAAACAGAATGGAAAGATCATGAAGATGTTTTCTAGAATAGTACATACTAACTTCTTCAAATTAGGAACGAAACTCAAAGCAAATGTCAAATGGGAGAGTATATTGTGCAAATATATAAAGCTTGAAGCTTTTCCTAGATCAAGGGCAATCAAACTTAAATCGCAATGCATACAGCTTCAAAATTATTCTAGTCTAAATCTTAGATTATTCTTGTTGTGACATTGTACTTGTTATCATCGTTAACGCATTAACTATATCTAAAATTTAATGCAAATGGCCAAAAAGCATTTCAACCCGATCTGATCCAATACCTGGTTGGGTTAGCAAACAGCTTCATACAACTTGGTGGCAGCAGTAGTGAACAGAAACTTCCGTTTTAGGTTAACTGATCCCGCACCCTAGATCAACGACAACAGCAGCAATTGTTGCAGTTTCAGCAGCAGTAACAGCTGCAAAAGTGCAAGAAACTCATAAAAATCAGGTTATAAGTCGCTACAGTTCAAGAAAATCAGAAAAATCATTTTAGAAGTTGCTGAATTATTAAAGATCAACTAAATAAAACGTATATCATTAGTTGAAAGTGGAAATTGTGAAAATCGGTATAAAAAAAGTATATCATTATGCGTTAATGGGAAATCTGAATTCATTTAGTACATAATTCTATGAAAATTATAGGTTTAATGAAACTTACGTCGCCATGTGTATAAGATTGCTTTCTTTTCTAGACTAAGCACGCAGTGTCGCCCTCAAAACCCGCTTTACATTTTCCAATCTGAATACAAATGCAGAGATTTAGATTATATAACAATAAAGTTTTTCTAATGTTACTAAATACAGAAAAGGACAACATAAAAGTTTTATGCGTTAACCCAACCCTAATTCTGTTGACCTATTATCCAACCCAATCATTTTGCTTTAGTGTGAATTGTTATTGTCTAGTGTTCAGTTGACTGGTATATGTTACATACATGTATGCAAAAGGAAGCATATTAATGTGCTTTCACTTACAGCAACAACAGATTCAATAGCATGAATTGCTAATACGATACCTGATAAGCAATTTTCAACCGTCCAAAAGAGACACCATACGATCCATAACCATTTACAGCCTTGGGCTACATCATCTACTTTCTCAGCAGCTATTCACGCATGGGTTCTTAAGATATGACCCGTTGACAATATTATCATCATCAATCCTGTGCATTATACATTTCCAATCAGAGTTGCTTCCAATTGCATATCCGAAGCACCACAATAAATAAATAACTTTACTATTCATCTATCATAGCATTCTAAGATGTAGAGAATGAAGATTACCTCGCGCGAGAGTGAAACATCAGGCGCTGAGAAATTAGCCATGATCGTCTCACCTAAGCTTTAAAAGCTGAATGTGCACTAAAAGTTTATGGAAAGTCTGTGCTCATGACATAATGTATTAGCTAAGGTTGTAAAATACACCTGTCAATATACCTATGGCTTCTTGAAACACTTATATTGTTGTGTCGCCGACATCAAAATTTCTATCAATAGCAGCAACTTCTGCAACGGATCCGTTCAGGTCTAAAACCCGCAAATAGCACGCAACTCGGATCAAATATCATGAAATGAAACATTTTTACGCGCTAACATAATCACGTAAAATACAGTACTACCAGCTTTACCAAACCAGTTAAAAGTAATCTCGCTCCAAGAATACAAAATATTTATTATAACTCAGCACATTTAGTTATTGTTTTATTTTTCATATTCGCTACAAAACATTTAAAACTTGGCACCAATGGAAACCAAACATTTACGACTATCGATGGACCACGGGGGTAACCAATATTTACATTTTCTCCACTTGCTAATGTTTTTAGAAAGAACCCTCTTAAACTGTTTACGATCTCTATGATAGCAGTCACTACATATTATTAAAAAAAAAACACATAATTTTTTAGCAGCCACAATTTGTGATAAACAAACAACTATGTATCTCCCACAACTCGACTATTTACAGCTAAAAATAAAACAATACGGTTGCATGAAACGCTTCGTTACCTCTAATGTGTCCAACTGAAGACGAAATCAAATATGTTGCTTTGAGAACTACCTTACCATTAAACATGCTTTGCTGCAAATTATCAAGAAAATTGAGGGTTTCTGATCCTTCAACTCACTGCATCGAAAACCAATCCCATGTCATATATCTAATAAAAACTCATCAAGTTAGAAACTTTAGTAGTGAATAGACTGTATACCAGATACCCATGTTATGCCTAGAAAACATATAAACGAAGACATTCGTCATCATTTTCGTAACAAATAAACAACCCAATAAGACCACTGTTTTATACTAATTGCACCCTTGTCCTTCATCTCAAAAACTCCATGGCTGTGTTACAACAAACGCCACACCAAGATAAGGCCTTTTTTAAACTTCGATGCATCAGTAGTATTACACGAACCATCTTTTGCTTCAAGTTAACAACTGTTATTCAAAAGAAAATGTTAATGTTACTAACTAATGATAAGTATAAACAAAATATGTAAATATGTAGCAAATAAGCAACCAATACTCAACTATCAGCCTCTATTTAACCAAAAAAAAATTATAATGTTTTTTTTTAATCCATATCTACATACCAAAATAAATGAAATTTTATAAACAAAAACCCAAAAACAACAAAGAATCAAACTATTTGCAATAAACATCATAAAGCCAAAATAAGGTAGGATAATAAGCCAATCCAATCATAACCCTAATTTTACCTTAATCCCCAATGATCATAACTAAACACAAACATAAAAAATAAGTAATCCAGTACATACCTTTTTGATTCTCCCACTTAAGTGTAATTGAAGGTAAATCGAGCATAAAGAAAGAAAATCTTCCGGCAAAGAAAACCGCTAAATTCGAAACCCTAACCAATGCATTTTGATTATACAATTTTAGTATAATCTTCCTGTTGGGAATTATAGATTTGATGATTACAAAACTACATGTGCTTATATGAAGAAGAATCAAAGTACTTCTGATGCAAAGTACTTCTGCTGAACCAAAGTACTTTGAATGAAAGTACTTTGCTGAACCAAAGTACTTTGAATGAAAGTACTTTGCTGAACCAAAGTACTTTCTGCTAAACCAAAGTACTTCTTAATCAAAGTACTTCTGCTGCAGTATTTGAAGAAGAATGAAACACAAGGGATTAATATGACAAGTTGGGAAAGTACAAAAAGATGGAGATTTTAGAATATTTTAGAAGAATATTTAGTTTCCTAATTGTATTATGATTGTCTATCTTGTAAACCCTAATCCTCTAGTATATAAAGAGGACATGGGTCATTAGTTTAAGAGTACACAGAGAAGATGTAGTCGACTAGTTAAAGGTGTGTTTGTGTCTAGGCATCAAGTTCCTACAATGGACGCCTAGGGTTCATTAGTTAGTGGTTATCAGTTATTAGTTTATTAGTTAGTATAGTCTCAAGATATAGATTTGGGGTTGTTGATGTTTGTATGTTAGTGTTAGAGATGATAACGAAAGAACCTTAATAGCAACAATGATGTTTTGATTATTCCGCTGCATATTATATTGTTAATCATTGTTAGTGTGTTTATTGTTAATCCTAGATCAATGTCTAAACAACATGGAGTCCAAAACGGTCCTAAGAACTTATAGAAGATGGTGTGCATGAGTTCTATCAAGTGGTATCAGAGCAAGGGGGCTCTTGATCTAGGGATCTACAAGGTTTTTCAAAGAAAAGGTAAAAATTCGAATCTGGAAAAAATTTCGTAAACTTTCTGCAGGGCTGTTTTCAAACGGCGATATCTCATTCGTTAACTGTTGGATCGGGCTAAAATTATTACTGGAGGTTCTCTACATATCAATGAAGAGTTCCACCAGAGGGATCTTCGATCTGAACTCTAAGTAAAAAGATAAAAATTGTCGAAGTTTGTTGCTGCAACAGGTGAAAGTTTCGAATTTTTAAGGTTCTTTGATATTCAACTCTCTGAATTCGTACATACTTGTTATAATTCATCATGGAGATTGGATATTAAATACACGATCATGACTTTTATTAAAGATTCGATTTAATGATGGTGTTTGGAGCAGAGAAGTTTGTCGTTTGTGTACAAGTGATTTCAATTCAAAGATTCAACCTCATACCAATTAATTGATGTTTGTCGTGATCTATATATTGGCATGGTTGAGATAAATTGGTTCATTAATTCACTTTTGGATTTTTGGTACTGTGTTTCCTTGTGAAAGTGGTGAAGATCAAAGTACTTCTCTTCTCAAAGTACTGCTCTTACAAAGTACTTCTCTTCATCAAAGTACTGCTACTCCAAAGTACTTCTATTCCAAAGTACTACTATTCCAAGGTACTGCTATTGCAAAGTGTTGCTAGCTTTTGATTATACTGCTGCTCGGGAGTTTTTATTGCTAAGGATAATTGATCCTACTGTTGCGTTTAGATGATTTATGGAGACAAGTAAAGAGTTTTATGGTTCAATATATATGCATGATTTACGAGCAGTGAGGGGTAGTACATATGATTGATTGGAGATGGTTTTACACACAAAGACTACAGAGATATGATTTACAGCTTACTTATATGTGGTGACATGTTCAAGAAGATCTTAAGTCAAGGGGAAGCATTGAAGATTGTTTCATTCATGGAGATAGTTTTGTAATATCAAATAGGGGAAGATTGTTGGAAATTATAGATTTGATGATTACAAAACTACATGTGCTTATATGAAGAAGAATCAAAGTACTTCTGATGCAAAGTACTTCTGCTGAACCAAAGTACTTTGAATGAAAGTACTTTGCTGAACCAAAGTACTTTCTGCTAAACCAAAGTACTTCTTAATCAAAGTACTTCTGCTGCAGTATTTGAAGAAGAATGAAACACAAGAGCTTAATATGACAAGTTGGGAAAGTACAAAAAGATGGAGATTTTAGAAGATTCTAGAAGAATATTTAGTTTCCTAATTGTATTATGATTGTCTATCTTGTAAACCCTAATCCTCTAGTATATAAATAGGACATGGATCATTAGTTTAAGAGTACACAGAGAAGATGTAGTCGACTAGTTAAAGGTGTGTGTGTGTCTAGGCGTCAAGTTCCTATAATGGACGCCTAGGGTTTATTAGTTAGTGGTTATCAGTTATTAGTTTATTAGTTAGTATAGTCTCAAGATATAGATTTGGGGCTGTTGATGTTTGTATATTAGTGTTAGAGATGATAACGAAAGAACCTTAATAACAACAATGATGTTTTGATTATTCCGTTGCATAGTATATTGTTAATCATTGTTAGTGTGCTTATTTTTAATCCTAGATCAATGTCTAAACAACATGGAGTCCAAAAACGGTCCTAAGAACTTATAGAAGATGGTGTGTATGAGTTCTATCAAGTGGTATCAGAGTAAGGGGGCTCTCGATCTAGGGATCTACAAGGTTTTTCAAAAAAAAGGTAAAAATTCGAATCTGGAAATATTTTCGTAACCTTTCTGCAGGGCTGTTTTCAAACGGCGATATCTCATTCGTTAACCGTTGGATCGGGCTGAAATTTTTACTGGAGGTTCTCTACATATCAATGAAGAGTTCCACCAGAGGGATCTACAATATGAACTCACAGTAAAAAGATAAAAATTGTCAAAGTTTGCTGCTGCAACAGGTGAAAGTTTCAAATTTTTAAGGTTCTTTGATATTCAACTCTCTGAATTCGTACATACTTGTTATAATTCATCATGGAGATTGGATATTAAATACACGATCATGATTTTTATTAAAGATTCGATTTAATGATGGTGTTTGGAGCAGAGAAGTTTGTCGTTTGTGTACAAGTGATTTCAATTCAAAGATTCAACCTCATACCAATTAATTGATGTTTGTCGTGATCTATATATCGGCATGGTTGAGATAAATTGGTTCATTAATTCACTTTTGGATTGTTGCTACTGTGTTTCCTTGTGAAAGTGGTGAAGATCAAAGTACTTCTCTTCTCAAAGTATTGCTCTTACAAAGTACTTCTCTTCATCAAAGTACTGCTACTCCAAAGTACTTCTATTCCAAAGTAATTCTATTCCAAGGTACTGCTATTGCAAAGTGCTGCTAAAAAGTTCATTCTGCTGCTAGCTTTTGATTATACTGCTGCTCGGGAGTTTTTATTGCTAAGGATAATTGATCCTACTGCTGCGTTTAGATGATTTATGGAGACAAGTAAAGAGTTTTATGGTTCAATATATATGCATGATTTACGAGCAGTGAGGGGCAGTACATATGATTCATTGGAGATGGTTTTACACATAAAGACTATAGAGATATGATTTGTAGGTTATTTATATGTGGTGGCATGTTCAAGAAGATCTTAAGTCAAGGGGAAGCATTGAAGATTGTTTCATTCATGGAGATAGTTTTGTAATATCAAATAGGGGAAGATTGTTGGGAATTATAGATTTGATGATTACAAAACTACATGTGCTTATATGTAGAAGAATCAAAGTACTTCTGCTGAACCAAAGTACTTTGAATGAAAGTACTTTACTGAACCAAAGTACTTTCTGCTAAACCAAAGTACTTCTTAATCAAAGTACTTCTGCTGCAGTATTTGAAGAAGAATGAAACACAAGGGATTAATATGACAAGTTGGGAAAGTACAAAAAGAAGGAGATTTTAGAAGATTCTGGAAAAATATTTAGTTTCCTAACTGTATTATGATTGTCTATCTTGTAAACCCCAATCCTCTAGTATATAAAGAGGACATGGGTCATTAGTTTAAGAGTACACAGAGAAGATGTAGTCGACTAGTTAAAGGTGTGTGTGTGTGTCTAGGCGTCAAGTTCCTATAATGGACGCCTAGGGTTTATTAGTTAGTGGTTATCAGTTATTAGTTTAGTAGTTAGTATAGTCTCAAGATATAGATTTGGGGCTGTTGATGTTTGTATGTTAGTGTTAGAGATGATAACGAAAGAACCTTAATAACAACAATGATGTTTTGATTATTCCGCTGCATATTATATTGTTAATTATTGTTAGTGTGCTTATTGTTAATCCTATATCAATGTCTAAACAACATGGAGTCCAAAACGGTCCTAAGAACTTATAGAAGATAGTGTGCATGAGTTCTATCACTTCCGGCAAAGAAAACCCCCAAAATTGAAACCCTAACAATTGTGTTTTGATTATATGATTTGAGTGTGAGTATGTGTTCTTGTGTGATGTATGGGGAAGCTTCAAGAAGATGTATGTGTGTCTAGTATGAATTTTTTATTACGCTTACTGTACATCCCCTCACAAAGTTCCTATAGCGGGAACTATTTAATAAGAAGGGAATAGTAAACCACGCTAAATGTAATTTTGTATAATTGCATTGGTTTTATTGTTATTTCATGTATAATTAGAATTGTCAAATTAGCTTTATTAATTAATGGAGAAATTAGTGGGAGTGGTGATAAAAGGAAGATTGAGTTATTTAAGTTTCTACTTTCAAGATACATGTATTGTATATAAGAACTTGAAGTGGTTGTTTTCTCTCATGACAATAAATCACCAAATAATTAATCCCATAATATTTAAACTGGTTAGCTAATTTGTAAATGTTAATATTTTCATGAAACAATCACTTACGACAAGTGAACTTATTGACTTAAAGTCATTATTGATAAGTTCAAATCCTTTCATTTAATCGATGCTTATTATTTGTGGGTTATTTAAGTTTTTATATAACCTATTTGTGCAATATGGTATTAAATGATACTAGACCTAAAGAAACATCAAAATAATATAAAATGTAACTTGTCACTTAAGGTTGTAATAATAGAATTACAACATTTATGATAGGACATTTTCTCTTAATTTGAGAAATATGTCGCAAGTCATTATTGTAGTAGTTCACTACTTCATAAAACTACATTAAATGGGCTTATAGTTGTATTTTGTAGTTGTAATTTGCATAAGGATGTCAATATGACTAAACCGTAATGGTTAAGGGTACATGCAAGTAATTGATGGTTTACAATATGAAAATATCAATGTATAGGCTAAATCATGTTACTTTACAATGGTATGTGAATTTATAATTTGGTTGTTAATTTTATTATTTAAAGTGGATGACATAAATACGTCAAGATCAATGGAAGCAAATTAGTTATTATTGTATAATGTGACGAAGTAACGTTACTAAGTTCTATTGGATTGAAATATGTATTTCAAAATACTTATGATCTTAAAGTTGTCATTATATAAAAGACATCATAATATTTACGATGGGTCCAAACGAACATTACTTTCGTGCTATTAAGCTTAGAATGTTAAAAGGTTATGATAGATAAAGTTATACTCCTCATTACTTGTATATTTTGTTAAAGTTAAATTTATGATGTCATAAAATAAATTTTAGATAAAACTCATGTTTAAATTTTAAGGTAGAATATATTTTGAGTATTTTAGACATGTATATGTACTCACATCGCTAAATTATGATGTGCTTGGATAGTCACTTAGACTTATGACTAGTCCATTAGGAAGTATTCAATACAGTATCGCGATGGAAATTAACCATAACATAAGTGGTTACTTAAGTTTCTACTTTTCTAATTGTAAGGACTGATTTATTATTCACTCATGATGCATTTACATATTTTGACTATATCATTATAAGGGAGTTATTAATAATATCTTAATAACACAAGTCTAGTGAAACTGGTTTATATCTCAACACGAAGAACGTTAACGGTTGAGAGAAGGTTGAAGAACATTGTCATAAAGTACATTGACGTAATGTATTAGAAACTTACAAAAGGTTTATCTTCCAAGCTCTATTAGAGCGTAATTGCCGAAATTGGACTATTAGATAACCTGTATAAACAAGGATCCTAATTTTGTTCTTCACATTACATTACGTTTAAGTTTGTTTCCTCAAGTTTGCGCGCATAATAATTTGAGATCTATGAACAAATGATTATTTTGGATCATTTTGAATAGATTCCAATCATGTTTCATCCATTCATGTTCATTATGGATTATGATAATCGTGATCATGTAGAAAAGCGAATTGTATAATTAGTAGGGGGTCCCGTGTCAATAGCGATGCTAGTGACTATATTAGTTTGCATTAGTAATTATATATATGATCATGATGAAGTTATGAAATCAACTTGGCCAAATCTAAAGTCGTACAAAGCGTAAATAGGTATACGACTAAGTGGGAGAATGTTAGCATTATTTCTTTTATATGGTCTAACCTATTTACGATTATGATATTGTACACATATCTTAGTTGATTTACAATTGGTAAGAATTATTTACTTACCATAATGTGGCTCCTAATGATATCAAGCTTTGATGGGAAGCTTAACTAATTATGAATTATATTATGTATTATAATCATAACCTTATTTGGAGTTGATCCCTACCTGAACTCTTTTATAAATAGGAGATTACGTTTCAGCTTAACAGACATCTTAACAATACAATTCCATCACTAACGAGAGAGGATTAGGTAGAAGATCAAACCTCCACCAGATCTTCTTCATCACAAGTAGTCTATGGCGTTCCCGTGCATCTCTCAAATCAAGTAAGGTTTACTTTATGCTTATGTTTATATTAAGATTAACATGATATTAAGATTAATATCAACAGAAACTAGCAAGAAGACAAAATAAAATTAAACTTACAAAAGAAACTAGTAAAAAGACATAACAAAACTTACAAAAGAAACAAGCAACACTCGATAACACCTAGCACTAACTACCCCTAAATCAGAAACTACACCTTAAGATCATCTCGAGTAAAAAAAAACTCGTCATTTTAAATGGCCTCAATGCGGATTCAGCTTCGAAGAAATGCAAACCTAATTTGACCCATTTTCTAGGTAGCAACATTGATGTACTCATGCTCACCGGTAGTCTCTACTACTTATAAAGGGTAACTCTTTCTTTTCTTTTTTCTTTTTTTTTTTAAAATTTAAATTAATGTAATTTAACCACTTAAGGGTGGCCTAGTGGAAAAATAGCTTATGAGTATCACTCTAAAATGTGTGGGGTATCAAGTTTAATTTTTGATAGGTTCAAACAACGCCTTAAGTGGCCACGCCAACCTCCAAAAAAAGGAATGCTTTTACCTGGTCTGAGTCTGTGTGACACTGGATTTAAACCCCGCATATTAGTCTGCCAAAAGTTCAGAAATCATAGTTACCTAAAAAATAATGCTTATGGGAATTGTTGCTAAGATTAGTGACCCTCAGTGTGAGTTGTTTCTCCTTCATGCTTGTGCCGGTATTTCCAAGTTATATTTTGCTATGCGCACTTGCTCTCCTCGGGTCTTTAAGCGTGCTCAGATTTCTTTTGATGTGGCTCTTCATTCTAATCTAGAGCGTATTGTCACTGCTTCTGGACCTGGTTTTGGCGATTGGAAATGGAGGCTTGCTACTTTACCCTTTGCGTTCGGGGGGCTTGGTGTTTACTCTGCAGGTGACGTATTGAATTATGCATTTCTTGCGCCTAGACTTCAATCTGTTAGCTTGCAGACTCAGTTGCTTTGACATTCTAATATCGTAACTTCTGGGCCTCCCTTTGATGATGCCTTATGTGCTTTTAATAAGAAAATGAAGATTAACCTTTTGAGTAACCTATGTGAGATCGCTGCCCCCAAACTCATGAAGAAATTGGTAGATATATATTTCGCACATGTTACCCAAACAGCTGATCTACATTTTCTTTATCTACTCGTCAGATGGCATTATGGAAATCGCAAATGGGGGACTACACTTCGGACTGGCTTAGGGTGGTTCCGATATCTGGGTTGGGACAGACTATGAATGCTAAGACCTACCAGTGCGTGTTATGTTATCGGTTAGGTGTTCCCCTATTCTCTGTTCAAATGTCGTGCTCAGTAGGGTCTCTACTGGGGATGTTTATGGGGACCATGTTGTATCTTGCGTTGGTATTATTGGTATTAAACATCGGCACAACGTGGTACGTGATGTTCTTGTTGACATATTGATGAGGCGAAAAAGGAACCGTTTTTAGCCCGGATTTGAATTTATTTGATCAAATAATGCCCTAAATCGTTCCTTTTATCATTTTAGCTACTTTTGGAGTGAATTCTGGAAAAGGAAGCATTTTGGACGTTTTGGAGCATAAAAGTGAAGAAAACGGCAAAGTCTTAATTTTCCTTGCTGGGAACAGTACCTGACGGTGTCAAGAGTTTTCAAGTGACGGCGTCAAGAGTAATACAAGAGGTGGAAGTGGATAAAGTCCATGACTATCCAGAAGAGTTTTGCACTATGGAGATGACGGCGTCACCATAGGCCGTCATGGTCCAAATGTGAGTGACGGCCCAGAACAAATTAACACATGACGGTGTCAAAAGTGGATCTAGGCAATCCGATTTCCTTATGGGCGGCGAGTTGACGACGTCAGAATTTTCTTCTTGACGCCGTCACCCTGTAAAATCTATATATAGTTTTGCAATTTTCATTCATTAGAGAGTAACAATTAGCGTGTAACTTTGGAGAGAAACCCTAGTCCGAATATTACAGCTTTTTCAAGGGTTTTTACCCTTTGAAACCTTTCATGTTCAATTGAGATAAGTACTCTTTCAATTCATTCAATATGTCTATGTATTGTTTGAATATATCTTACACTTGTCTTGAATTTAACATGCTTGACTAGATCTCTTGTGTTTTTGCTTAGATGTAGTGAAACCTAGATGTTAATTATGGGTTGATTGTTTGTTTATAGTTGTTACGGATGATTGTATTCGATGTTAGGCTTACGAAAACTGGCAGACTTCCATTGGTGACATGCTTGAACGTCTTAAGAAACATGATCAGAGGTGTACTATGATTTTTGGTTGTATTTAATGCGTAAGAGAATTCTAATGATCCCATGTTAGGAGCTTCAAACGGCTCGACATAGGAGTGAAGTAGGATCCTATAGAGTTAGGGAATATTGTACACGGCCCTATGACTAGTATTAAGGAATACGACCCGTCATCCATGCAATTGTAACAAACTATCAACCTGTAAAAGATATATAGGGAGTAATGAAACCTAAGTAAACACAACTCTCCCTATTATTGTTCACATCACATTAGTAATTAGATTTCATTTCATTTTTGTTATTTTATTTTGATTGCATTTGTAGTAAATTGGGTTAGTTGGCTAGCAACTAACTCCGCCCACTCTTCCAAAACCCAAGATTTTAATTGCTTTTATAAAACATAAAAATACAAAAAGAATCATCTCTCACCTCTAGACCTAGTTCTTAGGCTTTCTAATCCTAGCGACACTATTCCTGAGTTGAACGATCAATCCCCCGGTACTTGTCACTATACTATACTACAATGATCAGGTACACTGCCTGGTGGGGGTTGTAAGCTTCTCGAGATCTCTCGAGAGGTAAAGCCTGGTGCGATTCCCACGTATCACATATGTTCTCGGTCGGGGATTTTGGCTCGTAAAGAGGTTGATATTGGACTTTGTGGGGAAAGGGATAAATCCTTACGTCCAGCTGATATGTTGCTCTACTCGTGGGATGGAGGGCTTGATGTATGTGTTGATTTGACTAGGTCATCGCCCTTGACGCAAAACAGTATGGTTGATTTTGTGTCAGGGTGTGTGGTGATTGAGGCTGCATAACGTAAATGCGTCAAGTATGAGGCTAAGTGCGCGAATATTAGATATTGGTTCCTCTCATTCTCTTTCTCTTCTTTTGGGGAACTTGAGAAAGATGCAGTGACCTTACTGAAGTGAATCCGAAAGTTCTCGATGAACCAAGGCATTTGAGCATGTGCTGCTGCTCATATCTTTAGTAGGATTAGTTTTTCTATTGCTAGAGGAGTGGGAGCCTAGTTAGTGTCTCGGCTTCCCACTAACTTCTTGTAAATCCTTTTAGTTTCTAATAAAGTGATGTTTATAATATAATAATAATAATAAAAGGTCTAAACATAGCTATTTTGAAGTCAAAACATAGTTATTATAAAAACAAAATAACGATTTAAATAATGGGTAAATGTACGCATTGAATAAATTTGAAGTATTTAGCATACACATCAATTGAAAGTGATATAATAATAATAATAATAATAATAATAATAATAATAATAATAATAATAATAATAATAATCTTATAGACTTAAAGGCTAATGATGCGTGGGAATCGCAACAGGCTTTACCTCTCGAGGGATCTCGAGAAGCTTACAACCCCCACCAGGCAGTGTACCTGATCGTTGTAGTATAGTATAGTGACAAGTACCGGGGGATTGATCGTTCAGCTTAGGAATAGTGTCGCTAGGATTAGAAAGCCTAAATACTAGTTCTAAAGGTGAGGGATGATTATTTTTGTGTTTTTGTATTTTATAGAAAGCAAGTAAAAATCTCGGGTTTTGGAAGAGTGGGCGGAATTAGTTGCTATTTAACTAACCCAAAACTAAGATGCAATCAAAATAAAATACTAAAAATATAAATAAACTAATTATACTAAGGTTGTGAGCAGTAATTGGAGAAAATGTGTTTACTTAGATTTCATTACTCCCTAGATATCTTTTACACGTTAATTACTTGTTATAATTGCATGGATGACGGATCGTATTCCTTAATACCATTCATGGGGTGGCATACATAACTCCCCAATTCTATGAGCTCTTATCTCCTCCTACACCATGCCCAGCACAACTATAGGGATTGTAAACAGTGGCTCATGCATTAAATACAACCAATAAAGACCTAGTACGCCTCGGTTCATGTTTCTTAAGACGTTCAAGCATGTTACCATTTGGAGATCTGCCAGTTTTCTTAAGCCTAACATATAAATCATTCATCCAAGACAAGAATAAACAAGTAATCAACACATAATCAATATCTAGGTTTCATTAGATCTAAGCAAACACAAAAGAGATCTAGCCTAGCATAATGGAATTGAGACAAGAACAAGATATAGACAACCAACACATAGACATATTGATTGAATTAGAAGAACACTTATCTCAATTACAATGCAAGGTATCAAGGGTTTGGAACCCTTGAAAAACCTGTAAAAGTTGCACCAAAATCGTACTTAGGGTTTCTCCAAAACTTCCCTCTTTAAATGTGAAAAATTAGAAAACTATATATAGAAAAACAGGTCTGACGGCGTCAAGAGTAATCTTGTGATGCCGTCACCTCGCCGCCAAAACTCTCCTCGGACTGCCTAGATCTACTTCTGACGCCGTCAAGAGTTATGCACTTCCAGGCCGTCATGACTCTTTTACTCTTGACGCCCTTCTCACGTGACGCCGTCAAAACTCTACTGGGTCGTCATGGAAATTCATGAAATTTGCTCTTGACGCCGTCAAGGATTTGCTCTTGACGCCGTCACCTACTGTTCCCAGCATGGAAAATTAAGACTTTGGCATTTTCTTCACTTTTATGCTCAAAAAACGTCTGAATTGCTTCCTTTTCTAGATTTCTCTCCCAAAGTACCTAAAATCACAAAAGGAACGATTTAGGGCAATATTTGATCAAATAAATTCGGATTCGGGCTTAAATGACCCCCTAAAAACGGATCATTTTTTGCCTCATCATATACCCTTACACTTGAGATTTGCTTGTCCTCAAGCAAATGCGCTTTTATTCTATTCAAAATACAAGTTAGGGGTCATTTAACACTAATATAAAAGTAATTACAACAAATAATCGTTCCACTAAAGACCAATAGACAAGCACGGAGGTCATATACAAGCACCTCACAAATAGTGTTTAGATACTCACATCTCTCGGGTGTAATAAAGTATAAATTAAAATATGGAAACGGAAGATATCTCTCAATACCTGTCATAGCAAAATAGATTACCATAGGCTTGGGAAAGGATCAAACCTCCACCACATGGCGTAAGCACCTAGGATAAACTATCAAAGAGGTCTTTTAAAGGGTTGTAACGTTAGGTGTAGGGATATGAAATACATGGTTTTGTTGGATAAAGGAAGTTTTACTGGTGGCGAGTTAACAATCTTAGTCAATTACATGTACAATCTAGCGTTGCTAAGCAAGACTAGACTCGACTTAAGCTAATAAATGAAAAATAACAAAAACATAAAATAAACATAGAATAAAAAGGGATGGTAGTCCGTATGTTTTTTTTTTCTTTTTCCTTTTTTCTATTTTTTTTTCTTTTTCTTGATTTTTCGATTTTTTTTTTTTTTTTTTTTTTTTTTTTTTTTTTTTTTTTTTTTTTTTTTGCATACACTCTTACCCTACCATCCAAAATAATACATCATAGGGAATGAACATTTCCCTTACACTTGAATCTTTACATACTTTACATTTAACTAATCTAATGACTCGAATTAAGAAAATCAAAACAGTTGGAGCACTTTTAAGATTAACGTACATATGGGGGTAATAAGTGATGTTCTTCCCCATTACTCCATAAAATAAGTACTTACCCATGAGTCCCAATCGTCCCAAAACAATATGTACAAGGATATGACTCGACTTAGCAACCATGTAATCAATTAGAAAGTTAACTTAGGGTTTAACAAATAACAATAATGCACTAAAAATGAGCGCATACACGGAAGGCTAAGGCGATTTGGTTGTACATTTAAGTGGGGTGTAACAAATTCTTCCTTTAAGTAAAATGCTTAAAGTTAGAAACGAAAAGATAGGCTCGGAGGGGTGTACTAGGGGTATCGTGTACTAAAAATGAGTACAACGCTAAGGGTGTGGGAAAAATTAGTTGACTTAACTAGCCAAGTAATATGACTTAAATGGTCAAGTAATTATAATACGGGTTTAACACAAGGGTGATCCTAATGCCTCTTATCATGTAGTAAATCCTACTACACGAATGTAGTCTCACTAGCGGTCTCGGGATGCATCACTAACGCAAGTTCTAGAATCTAAATGCTACCGGTACACTCATAAGCACTAATAGTAAATGTTTTTCCTATCAAATCTAAAGGCGAACCTCACATATTTGGGTGGAAAATTTTTTTGAATATACAGTTATGTGCTAGTCATACAATCTCCTATCCATGAGATGCTTGCTATGGCTAAAGTTTCACTCCTAAATGTTGTAAAAAATTTTAAATTTGGCGCTAAAATTGCACTAACAAGTATTTCTCATAGTTTTATTACACATCTACTATTAAACAAAACAAACTCAAGCGAAAGTGCATATGTAAGGTATCATCTTTTTACCCTCCCCTTACACTTAAGATGAACATTGTCCCCAATGTTCAAGTAAAGAATGTAAAAGTGAAAAAGTAAAGAGAATGAAATCAAATACTCCCCTGATTCGCTCGGTATGGATAATAGGATGGCCAGGTTAAATCTTCCTCCAAGAAAACGAACAATCAAAGCTTCCCTTCCAGAATATAAATCATCTTCTTGTCATACATAACCTGTAAAACTTGACAAAATAGACAAGACAACCTCGCGTAAAATCGGCGGCATCCTATATAAGTTTCTAAGTCCTAGAAAACAAGATAAGATATAATGCTTGTGGAATGAAGTTTGCAGATCTCCTAGAGATTATAAAACTTAATAATTCACAAAAACCATAAGACTCCGTTAGAAAAACAAAACCGGTAAAATTTCCAGATTTTAACTCCTGACGCCGTCAATAGTAAAACTCTGACGCCGTCAGAATGGACCTGCAGAAATTCTTATGTTAAGTTTCCGGAAAATTTCTGGAAAAACTTGGTCCTACTTCCTGGAAAATCCTGCAAAACTTCATTATGACTCAATACAAGCATTTGACTCTAACAAATACGAATATACATGTTCATTTATTATTGTGGAGAATCATGATCGGTTTGTTTCTTAAAAACATATTTGGGGTTTCCCCTTACACTTATCTTTTGCAAAAATACTTTTAGGTGGAGTTAAGACTAGGCTAAACAACAAAGTAAAGTATTTCCACATTTTAATTGAGAAACATGATCAACCAACAATAAAAATAAAGCATGCATACGGAAGCAAATAACAATCAAACAAATAAAATCACACAAAACATGGGTTGCCTCCCAAGAAGCGCTTTTCTTTATTTACGAGTCTTGTAGCTAGACTCAAGGTCATGGGTTACTACGTGACTTCATCATTGGTTAAACTCTCTAGGTCGTCTTCTAAACCAGTTTTGTATTCCGGACCTAGTTGCAAGCACTCTTTGTAGAAACCAAGCATCCTATTCTTTACATATTCTACTCCCCTACGTCTATCCTCCTCATTCCTATAATAAGCCGCTTGCTTATGTTCCTTTTCGAAATTAGAGAGAAGGCGGTATTGTTCGATCTTGTAGGGCATTTGATAAGCAACCTCATCATTCTCTTTCTTGAATCTAACTATCCCTAAAGTCAGATCATAACTCATCCTAGTGGCCTCAACAAATGGTTTTCCGAATACTATTTGGCTTAGGCAAGCATCTATCACCGGACGAATGTCTTCCACTATCATAAAATCGATCTCATAGGTGAGATTCCCAATAATTACATGCAATCCCTTCACTCTTCCTGCAAAATTACTTATCAGATTCTTACCGGGCATCATCCTAAAATCAAGTTGCTTCTTCATCACCCAATTGTAATAAGTCCTAGTCATGATATTCACGGGGGATCTAAGGTCGATGTAAGCTTTCCATATATGCATGTGTCCGATATTGCATGGGATGTTAATGTTAGAGGGGTCTCCCATTTTGATAAGGGGTGTGCCGAAGATATATGGTCTCTCGGGACTATCGAATAAATCCTTATGGTACTCCCGTTCTTCCTTGGTAGGCAACTTATCAAAGTATTTTTCTATAGGCTCTACTTCCTCTAATTCCTCTTCCTTGTTAACCTCAACTTCCCTACTCTCATCCTTAATCTCGGATCCTACTCTAACTTCATCCTTGTCACTCTCTTCTATCTCCTTATCAATTGGCTTAATGGTGACAACATTGACAAAGTGGACATGTTTGGATGATGAGGGGTCCTTAATTTGGCTTCCACTATTGGTGTCCCTAGTGTCCTTCCTAGGTGTGATTAACGCTTGGTTGCTGAGGGCTTTCAACAAGTTGTCAATCTTGTTGGTCATCTCCGTTTGTTGTTGGTTGAATTCGGTTTCGAACCTAGCTATGCGAGCTTCTTGAGATGCCATGAACTTTGACATCAATCCTTCAAGATTGTTGGTACTACCATAGTTGTTAGAAGGATTGTTGTTGAAAGTACGATTGGATGGTGGACCGTTTGGTTGGTAACGATTAGGCGGATTGGAAGAATTGGTTTGATTTTGTTTCCACCTAAGGTTTGGGTGATTTTTCCATGAGGGGTTGTATGAATCACCATAAGTGTTTGGCTCGGGCTTGAAAGTGTACCACTTATCTCCCGCTTCGTCGGTACGCGTGGATGCGTAGTCCGCAAAAGCTGTTCCGGGGAGTTCCACACAATCACGAGTGTCATGGGGACCACTACATAATTCGCATGAAGAAGTGATTTTGTTCACTTGGCTTGAAGGTTTAGGAGCTTCGTAAGATTTCATAAGAAACTTGACTTGGTCCTCAAGTTCCATTATCCTACGGTCGGGAGTGCTAGAATTGTTCGAAGGCAAAGATATTGCCTTGACCGTTTTGTTCAAATCACGGGGATCATTCCAACTTTCGTTGTCATAGAGAGCAAGATCTTCTATGAGTTCCCATGATTGTTCCGCACTAAGATCACGTAGCTTACCACCGGCCGATTGGTCAATGGCTCGCCTCGTGGAGATGTCGATATGGTCATAAAAAATTTGGACTTGGAGCCAAAGATCTATGCCATGATAAGGGACTTTTTGGAGTAAGTCCTTGAAACGAGTCCATGCTTCATAAAGAGATTCATTTTGACGTTGTTGGAACATCAAGATGTCATTTCTAAGCTTAGTAGTTCTCCCCGGTGGGAAAAATTGAGCAAGGAAACGAGTGGTGAGATCATCCCATGTGGTGATGGATCCCGCGGGTAAACGCTCAAGCCATTGACTAGCTTGATCCCATAGAGAGAATTGGAATAGGCGTAAATGGGTCGTCTCTCTAGTTGCAACATCTAGGTCTATGGAATCTACGATTTTGAGAAAGTCCTTAAGATGTTGGTTTGGATCTTCGGAACGAAGTCCATGGAATGCACATCCGCTTTGCACCAACCGGATGGTGTCGGATCGCAAGGGGGTCACATTGGCTCCGGTGAGCTCAATGGTGTTTCGGTAGCCTTGGTGGCTAGGTCGGGAGTACTCTCCTAAGGTTCGGGGCCTAAGGGGTTCTAATGGTGGGTTTTGTTGTGGTGGGATGACGGGTTCAAAGATGTTACCACCTTCCATGATGTCGGATGGTAAAGAGTTACGAACAAAGGCACAAAGAAATAAGATAGACTAAAGAAAACCTAAAAATAAAAAATAAAATCTTACTAGAAAGGAATCTAGCAAGTAGACCTAATAAAAAGAAATCCTAACCTAGACAATAACTATTCCCCGGCAACGGCGCCAAAAACTTGATGCGTGGGAATCGCAACAGGCTTTACCTCTCGAGGGATCTCGAGAAGCTTACAACCCCCACCAGGCAGTGTACCTGATCGTTGTAGTATAGTATAGTGACAAGTACCGGGGGATTGATCGTTCAGCTTAGGAATAGTGTCGCTAGGATTAGAAAGCCTAAATACTAGTTCTAAAGGTGAGGGATGATTATTTTTGTGTTTTTATATTTTATAGAAAGCAAGTAAAAATCTCGGGTTTTGGAAGAGTGGGCAGAATTAGTTGCTATTCAACTAACCCAAAACTAAGATGCAATCAAAATAAAATACTAAAAATATAAATAAACTAATTATACTAAGGTTGTGAGCAGTAATTGGAGAAAATGTGTTTACTTAGATTTCATTACTCTCTAGATATCTTTTACACGTTAATTACTTGTTATAATTGCATGGATGACGGATCGTATTCCTTAATACCATTCATGGGGTGGCATACATAAATCCCCAATTCTATGAGCTCTTATCTCCTCCTACACCATGCCCAGCACAACTATAGGGATTGTAAACAGTGGCTCATGCATTAAATACAACCAATAAAGACCTAGTACGCCTCGGTTCATGTTTCTTAAGACGTTCAAGCATGTTACCATTTGGAGATCTGCCAGTTTTCTTAAGCCTAACATATAAATCATTCATCCAAGACAAGAATAAACAAGTAATCAACACATAATCAATATCTAGGTTTCATTAGATCTAAGCAAACACAAAAGAGATCTAGCCTAGCATAATGGAATTGAGACAAGAACAAGATATAGACAACCAACACATAGACATATTGATTGAATTAGAAGAACACTTATCTCAATTACAATGCAAGGTATCAAGGGTTTGGAACCCTTGAAAAACCTGTAAAAGTTGCACCAAAATCGTACTTAGGGTTTCTCCAAAACTTCCCTCTTTAAATGTGAAAAATTAGAAAACTATATATAGAAAAACAGGTCTGACGGCATCAAGAGTAATCTTGTGACGCCGTCACCTCGCCGCCAAAACTCTCCTCAGACTGCCTTGATCTACTTCTGACGCCGTCAAGAGTTATGCCCTTCCAGGCCGTCATGACTCTTTTACTCTTGACGCCCTTCTCACGTGACGTCGTCAAAACTCTACTGGGTCGTCATGGAAATTCATGAAATTTGCTCTTGACGCCGTCAAGGATTTGCTCTTGACGCCGTCACCTACTGTTCCCAACATGGAAAATTAAGACTTTGGCGTTTTCTTCACTTTTATGCTCCAAAAACGTCTGAATTGCTTCCTTTTCCAGATTTCTCTCCCAAAGTACCTAAAATCACAAAAGGAACGATTTAGGGCAATATTTGATCAAATAAATTCGGATTCGGGCTTAAATGACCCCCTAAAAACGGATCATTTTTCGCCTCATCAGCTAAGCACCCTTTCAAACCTGCTCCCTCTTTACCACATATTCCTATTGATCATCATCACCTTGTTGCATCTCCTGCTATGGTTCTTGATATGATTAAGAGTTTCCCTCGTGGTACTTCTTGCGGTCAGGATGGTTTGCGTGCCCAACACCTTCTGGATTGTTTAAATGGTGCTACAGTGGCTATTTCTGATGAGTTAGTCGCTTCTATCACCCAGGTGGTGAATCTTTTTTTTATGGCAAATATCCCAGGGTGTTGGATGAGTATATTGCCAGTGCTCCTCTCACACCTTTGGTCAAGCTAGGAGGTGGTATCCGTCCTATTGTTGTTGGAATGTTTAGAGGCATTTAGTCTCTAAGGTTAGTGCTTCTATGATTGGCCATTCTTTGGATGGGTATTTAAATGATTTTTCTGTTTGGTATTGGGGTATCTGGAGGAGGGGAGGCTAATCTTCATGCCGTGAATCGGTTGATTGAAGATCATGGGGATGATGTGGGTCTTTCGATGTTGTTGGTGGATTTCAAAAACACCTTCAATATGGTGGATCGTGAGGTTATGTTAAGGGAGGTTTACCTTCGTTGTCCTGCTATTTCACGTTGGGTGGAATTCTGTTACTCCAGCCCAGCTAGATTATATTATGGGGAACATACTTTATGGTTGCACGAAGGTGTGCAACAAGGTGATCCACTTGGACCTCTTCTTTTTGCTTTAGTGTTACATCCTTTGGTATGTAAGATTAGAGACTCCTTTAACCTTTCTCTTCAAGCTTGGTATCTGGTGATGGCACTATTATTGGAGATACTTTGGTCGTGGGGAAGGTTTTAGAGCTTATTATGATGGATGGACCTCGTTGCGGTTTACACCTCAATGTTGATAAAACTAAGGTTTTTTGGCCAAAGGAAGACCCAAGAGGCAGGCTTGTGGGTGTTTTTCCGCCTAATATTTCTCGACCTTTACATGGTGTTAAATTGTTGGGTAGGCCTGCTAGTGTGGACTTTGAGTTTAGTAGTGAGCTTGTTATGAAAAAGGTTTCTAAAACCATTGAGCATATGGGTGCTGTTGCTAAGCTTAATGATCCTCAGTGTGAGTTGTTGCTACTTCGTGCATGTGCTGGTATTTCCAAGTTGTATTTTTCTATCCGCACATGTTCTCCTCGAGTCTTTGAGTGTGCTCAGGTTTCATTTGATGTGGCACTTCGTTCTTCTTTGGAGCGTATTGTCACTTCTTCTGGACATGGTTTTGGTGATTGGCAGTGGAGACTTTCCACCTTACCCTTTGCTTTTGGGGGGCTTGGTGTATATTCTGAAGGTGATGTCTCTAACTATGCTTTCCTTGCTTCTAGACTTCAATCTGCTAGCTTACAGACTAACCTTCTCTGACAATCTGGTATTGTGACTCCTGATCCTTCCTTTGATGATGCCTTATGTACTTTTAATTCGAAAATGGAGATTGGCCTTTTGAGTAATCCAAGTGAGATCGATGCCCCCAAACTCATGAAGAAATTGGCAGATATACATTTCACATGTGTTACCCAAATGGTTGAATCCACTTTTCACCTATCTTCTTGACAGATGGCGTTATGGAGTTCACAAAAGGAGGACTACACTTCAAATTGGCTTAGGGTGGCTCTAATATCTGGTTTGGGACAGACTATGAATGCCAGGACTTACCGATGTGTGTTGTGTTATCGGCTTGGTGTTCCCCTTTTTTCTATTCAGATGCTTTGCTCAGCTTGTTCCAGGGTCTTTACTAGGGATATTTATGGGGACCATGTTGTATCATGCACGGGTATTATTGGTATTAAACAACGTGGTGCGTGATGTTCTTGTTGACATATGTTCTCGGTCTGAAATTTCGGCTCGTAAGGAGGTTGATATTGGGCTTAGTGGGGAAAGGGACAAACCCTTACGTCCAGCTAATCTGTTACTTTACTCGTGGGATAGTGGGCTTGATGTATGTGTTGATCTGACAGGGTCATCACCCTTGACACAAGCTGGTATGGTTGATTTTGTGCCGGGTCATGCGGTTATTGAAGCCGCACAACGTAAACGTGTCAAGTATGAGGCTAAATGCGCGGATATTGGATATGGGTTTCTCCCCTTTTTTATACTCTTCTTTTGGAGAACTTAAGAAGGATGTGGTGACCTTACTAAAACGTATCCGAAGATTCTCGGTGACTCAAGATATTGGAGCACGTGCTGCTGCTCATATTTTAAGTAGGATTAGCTTCGCTGTAGCTAAAGGAGTGTGGGCCTAGTTACTATCTCGGCTCCCCGATAATTTTTGTAAATCTTATATTTTTATAATAAAGTGATGTTAATAATAATAATAATAATAATAATAATAATAATAATAATAATAATAATAATAATAATAATAATAATAATAATAATAATAATAATAATGTAATTTAATTAAGGAATTGTCTAACAGGTGCCCTAAGGGCAAGGTTTAACATTAATATAAAAGGAAGCTTTAAGTTTATTGAATTAAAAACTAGATTTAATTATGGTAGTTTACGAGTTTATTTAATGTGTATCAAATGCGATTTGTACCTTAAAAGGAAAGTTTGTGATTAATGAATATAGTTTAACCGGTACTCAAAATTTCGAAATTTAAAATACCTTCGCATGTTTGCTTGACAGAAATTCATAATATTTTGAAATCTATAATTAAGTTTATTATTATAAAAAAAATTATAAAAATTAAAAAAAAAACAACAACAAGAAAAAAAGTTTCATAAAAAAGTTTATAAAATATATAAAAAACAACAAAAAATATAAAAAAAAAAGTTATAAAAAATAAGTTAATATAAAAAAGTTAAAAAAAATAAGAAGAAAAACCAAGAAAAAAAAGGTTATAAAAGAAATTATAAAAAATAAGTTATTATAAAAAAGTTTATAAAAAAATACAACAAAAGCAACAAGAAAAAATTTTATAAAAAAAATTAAGTAAATTAAAATTCCTCACTTTTTGGAGGCATTCTAATTCTCTCTATTTTGACAATTCGTGGAATTTTAAAATCCTTCATTAGAGTTATTAAACACAATATTTGAAGAAATTAAAATGCAAATGCCATGAAATACTCTAATATACTCGAACCATACGCACCTTTAAGTACTCTTTAAACTTGACAACTTAAATTATGTATTTCTTGATCAATTCTAAACTTGGTAAGTTTTTAAAAACAAATATTATATTAATTTTTTAAAAAACACACGGTTTACATCAAAGTTCGAACCAAAATCATGATTTCGTAAGTAATTATTAGCCGTTATACACTGTTATTTTAGGCAAATATTCGTCTGGTTATATTGAATGAATGCTTAAAAAATATTAATATTTCTAAAAATAAAATGCATGTCAATATTGTTCTTTTTGAAACAATGTCTCTTAAGGACTTTACCTTGCATATGACAAGCAAATAGAGGTAATATGAAGTTAATGAACTTGGTTTTTCCACGTCATTAGTATTCTTGTATCATTGTCTTCTTATTGTTCATACGTGTCATTCATTATTTTATGTAAATATGCAAATATGAAATGATGTTTAATTATATGTCTGGTAAATATGCAAATATAAAAGTTGATTATTTACATATTTTCTCAAAATACAAGTTTTCAATACATAATGTACAAATTTGGTTTAAAGATATATTAGATGAACGTGCAAATACACAATTTAAACATCATATTTGTTTATAAATTTATAAATTTAACTAACCTTAGACTTCATATTTGTTTCTAAGAGACGAAAGATATAAATTTATTGTTATCTGTGAATATCATCATCATTATTATACTAAATTAAATGTAATAGTCAAAATCCTCTTATACCAAAGACTGCATATATAAAAATTAGGCACGTTTGGTAGAGAAAATTTCAGAGAATAGAAATGAAGCAGATAATATAAATTCAGATAATAAAAATCAGTAGAAAATTTTGTTCAATTCTAATGTTTGGTAACAACAGAAACTTGACTTGAGAAATGAATATATATATATATATATATATATATATATATATATATATATATATATATATATATATATATATATATATATATATATATATATATATATATATATATATATAGGGTCATTCATGTGATAAATCTAATTTTTTGTGAGAACGCGAGAACTAATCCTATCCACTCATTTTATACTCCTTAAACTTTGATCTAATGGCTATTATTACCTAACTATTTTTTTTGAAAAATTTTAAAAAAATTACAAAAAAATTCTGAAAGTTTTTTTGAAAAATTTTCAAAAAGTTTTTGAAAAATTTTCGAAATTTTTTTTTTCACATGTGACGAAATTTTTTTTTCATATGTGACGGAATTTTTTTTCACATGTAACGGAATTTTATTTCACATGTGACGAAAAAAAATTTACATGCGACGAAAATTTTTTTTTTCACATGTGACGAATTTTTTTTCACACGTGACAAAAAAAATTTCGTGAAAATCTCCAAATTTTTTTTCACATGTGACGAAATTTTTTTTCACATGTGACGGAATTTTTTTTTTCACATGTGACGAATTTTTTATTCACACGTGTCAAAAGAAAATTCGTGAAAATTTCCAAATGTGACAAAAAAAAAATTTCACATGTGACGGAATTTTTTTTTTCACATGAGACGAAAAAAAAATTTACATGCGATGAATTTTTTTTCACATGTGACGAATTTTTTTTCACACGTGACAAAAAAAATTTCGTGAAAATTTCCAATTTTTTTAACATGTGACGAAAAAAAAATTTTAATTCGAAAAAAAATATTTGGAAAAAAAATTCGGAAAAAAATTTTCAAAATTTTTTTTTTTCGAAAAAAAAAATCGAAAAAAAGATGTTGGAAAAAAAAATTTGAAAATTTTTTTTTCGAAAACAATTTTTCCGAAAAAAAAATTTCGAAAAAAAAATTCAAAAAAAAATTTTCGAAAAAAGTTTTTCGAATTTAAAAAAAAAAATTTTTTTCGAAAAATTTTTTTTGAAATTTTTTTCTTTCTAAATTTTTTTGAAAATTTTCGAAATTTTTTTTAAAAATTTTCAAATTTTTTTAAGAAATTTTCAAAAAGTTGATTAACTAATTTTAGCTATTAGATTAAAGTTAAAGGAGGATAAAATGAGTGGCTAGAATTGCTTCTCGCGTTCTCACAAAATTTAGGCTTCTCATTTGAACGCTATATATATATATATATATATATATATATATATATATATATATATATATATATATTTGTTGACTTTTTTAAAATAATTATTTTTTCTAAATAACAATTTTAGAAAAATATATTTAAAAAAAATATTTTGTTATAAATTATATTTTTTTAAAAACTTATTTTTTTTAAAATTTATTTAAAAAAATTTAATTTATTTTTTATAAAAATTATTTATAAATTTTTATTTTTTCTAAATCACAATTCTAAAAAAATATATTAAAAAAAATATTTTTTTAATTTATTTAAAAAAACTTATTTTTTAAAAAATTCAATTTATTTTAAAATTTTTTTTTTAAATTTTAAAAAATATTTTTTCTAAATAACAATTCTAAAATAATATATTTAAAAATATATATATATTTTTAAATTATCTTTTATAAAAAAATTATTTTTAAAAGAAACATATTTTAAAAATAACCTATTCATTTGTTAAAAAAAATAAAAAATAAATTAAAAAAACCATTAGTTTTCCAAATTTTCCACCAAAATTATAGAAATAGGAGTAACCGAATTACACTACCCAATTCTCTCCAACTCTCCACTAATTTCTTCTCAATTCTTCACTTTTTTTTTTTTTTAATTCTTTCTACCAAACAAGAGAATTTGATCAAATTCTATTTCTCTCATTTCTTTTCTTTCTACCAAATGCACCCTTATAATCGAGGAAGATGATCATTATAACTTCTTTATCTTAACTAAATGGGTGCATACAAGGAAGGCTAAGGCGAATTTGGTGTACATTTTGGGTGGATTGTAAACAAATTCTTCCTTTAAGTAAAATACTTAAAGTTAGAAACAAAAAATATAGGCTCTGAGGGGTGTACCAGGGGTATCGTGTACTAAAAATGAGTACATTGCAAAGGTGTAGGAAAATTACTTGACCAATGAAGTCAATGTAATTATAATACATGTTCAAAACATGGGTTATCCTAATGCCTCTTATCATATAGCAAATCATAACTACACGAATGTAGTCTCACTAGCGGTTTCGGGATGCATCACTAACGCAAGTTTTAAAATCTAAATACTACCGGTACACTCACAAGCACTAACAATGAATGCTTTTTTCCTAAAGATCTAAAGGCGAACCTCACATATTTGGGGTGAAAATTTTTGAGTGGTACGGTTTTTTTTGCTAGTCATATAATTCCTATCCATGAGACGCTTACTAAGACTAAAGTTTCATTCCTATATGTTGCAAAAAAATTTAAATTTGGTGCCAAAATTACCCTAACAAGTATTTCTCTTAGTTTTATTACACATCTATTATTAACCAAAACAAAAATCAAGTGAAGTTATAGTTTCTAAGGTATCCCAATTTACCCTCCCTACACTTAAATCGAACATTGTCCCCAATGTTCAAAATAAAAAATGTAAAAGTAAAGATAAATGAAAATAAAAGAAATTGATACTCCCCTGATTCGCTCGGTATGGACGATGTGGAAACATGATTAAATCTTTCTCTAAGAAAATGAACATGAAAAGCTTCACTCCGATCCAGAAATATAAATCATCTTCTTGTCTAATATAACTTGTAATCAACTAAGAAAACAAACACAAAAACCAAAGTATCAAACCGAACAAAGAAAAATCACAACTAGATAATTCCAGACTTAGAAATAAAAAACAAAAAAAATTAAATGATAGGATACTTGTGGAATAGATTACAAATAACATACAGGAAAATTGGACATTTAAGAAATTCTGGAAATTTTAAAAAATATAAGAGTTCCAGCAGAAAAACAAAATCTGGAAAATTGTGCAGCTACAGTACCTGACGCCGTCAGGAATAACCTGACAGACTTTTTACGTTTTGTTTTTGGAAAATTTCTGGAAAAATTTCTCTCTGCTCTCTTATTTATTTATTTATTTATTTATTTATTTGTTTATTTATTTAAGTCTATTTTCTTGCAGAAATTCATAAAACAAATCAACAAGTATTGACATACAAACAAGATAGAATATATGTTAATCATGAATTGTGAATTTCTCATGTTCGAATTTCGTTCTTTTAACAATATATAAATTTTCCTACACTTATCTTTTTGTAACATACCTTTATATGTGATTAATACGAGGTTAAAAACAAAATAAAGCATTTTCACAAATTATTCGAAACATAAGAATTAAACAATTATGATTAAGCATATATGACATAAACAAACAAATAAAATAAAAATATCAAACAATTAAAAACATGGGTTGCCTCCCAAGAAGCGCTTGTTTTTGTTCGAGTCACGAGCCTTACTCTACCCTTATGTAACGGATATAAGGGAGGTTTTCCCTACACTTAGGATTAAGTGCGGGTGAAAGTAGCGATACACACCCTTAGGGTGGAAATATGCCACGTGAGGTGAAGGGAGTGTGTGAATGGCTTTCTTCATTCTAAAACTACCCGGATAATATGGGTTAATGGGTGGGTCGGTTCCTCTTTTGTCTCCTAGATGTATATCTAAGGATGGAAAATTGTGTAAGGATTGAGGTTCCGGTTCATCAACACTAGGAAATTCCCTAGAACCAAGAGTAAGGTTGTGGCTACAAGTATTGAAACCTATATCCTCTAGTTGTGTTTGGTTTAACGGTTCTACCTCCATCAGGATTCCTAAAGTCTCTTCTACTTCTTTCGGGTAAGTCACGGGCGGTGTGTATGCCTTAAATGATGGTAGGACTTGTGGGGTATTTAGTGGGCTTGTGTTATTTACCTCATCCTTACTTGTCTCTATATCACCTATATCCTCATCAATTGATTCCTTAGGTAGTGATAAAAGTAAACTAAGTGCTTCATCCAACTTATGGTTTATTGCAACGGAGTTTTCCATAATCTCTTGGTAAACTAGGTCGCTTTTCCTAAGAGCCTCTCTAAAACATGTTGATCCTAAACATGGAGGTTGTTCATAAGAATCTATCCTAGGTGAAGGCTCACATGATTCATAGGTGTGCCTAAATGAGATATTTTGAAATCCAGTGCGTTTTAGCCACTCAATCCTCCATTGCAATCTTAGAAGTCTAAGTGAAGTATCCATTTGAAGAAAATTACAAACAAAGGCACAAAGAAGAGATAGACTACGAGAAAGCTACAAAATGAAAAAGAAAAATCTCACTTGATAGGAATCTTTTGAGGAGACCTAAACGAAATAGAAATCAAACCTAAGAAATAACTATTCCCCAGCAGCGGTGCCAAAAACTTGATGAGAGATCACAAGACCTTTGCAAAAGGTTTTACCTCTCAAGGGATCTTGAGAGATTTTGCAATCCACTAGGCAGTGTACCTGATCGTTGTAGTGCAGTATGTGGTACGTCCGGGGGATTGATCGTTCTCTAGGGGAATAGTATCGTTAGGATTTGAATTGCATGTCAATCTAGGTCTAAGGGTGAGGGATGATTCTTTTTATATTTTATATTTTATGAAAGCAGTAAAATCTCAGTTTTGGAAAGAGGGGCTGAATTAGTTGCTATCCAACTAACCCAAAACTAATTTTATAAACTAAAAACAAGAAAAGTAAATTAGGGTTCTACAAGGGAAGTGAAGCGTATCTACCTATGATATATTACTCCTTGCTAGCTATCCAATTCTACCTACTGAATTCTCACACCCTTGTTTTAATTGAAGCGTTGTATTCCTTAATACCAGTCTTGGGGGCGTGCACGTCCTTCCCCAACTCTATGAATATCTATCTCCTCTTATGACGACACGTTTAGTACCCTGTCATAGAATCATCAACATCTACTCATGCATTAAATACAACGAATAAAACCATAGTGCATATCCGATTACATTTCTTAAGAGGTTCAAGCTTGTTACACGATGGAGGTTAGCCAGTTTTCTTAAGCCTAACGCGAATCAATCAATTAAACAAGAGACGGCAGGAAGGAAGAATTATAAACTAAATCAATTAGATTTATTGAATTTTTCACGAACATAATAAGATCTAATTAATTCTAATCAGTTTCATACAATCATAGGTAAACACAAGGTGAATTAGCAAAGCATAATCAATGAAGAGAAAGCAACAATAATAATGGAAGACATAATAAAGATAGATTCAACAAACCAATACAAGATGTTTATGGAGTGATTGAAACCCTCTAAGTTGCTGGAAAACTACCTACCCTAACCCTAAAATCGGACTTAGGGTTGGGGGCTTACAAAAAGCGAGGTTATAATGTTATATTTATAGGCAGATTTTTTGTCGGCAAAGGCTGACGACGTTAGCTTTAATGATTGATGGTGTCAGCACGCCTTTTTCATCAAATTGTAGATCTTTTCGTCCTCTTCGCTTGGGCTTTTGAATCACCAAAATCCGAGTTCGTATGCAAAAGATATGGCCAAAACAGTAGCAGCTACTTCGCGCGCAAGTTGTGATAAGTTAAAACTAGATAACCTACCATCAAATACACCTGACTTCGTCAATCTATGGCTTCTGACATCGTCAGGTTTATCCTGACACCGTCAGGTGCAAATCTTCAAATTATTTCTGGGGCGCCACATGTTAATTTCCAACAGCTCCAATCTACAAGTGACGGCCTCAGCATCCAAGCCTGACGCCGTCAGGTGTAAAATCCTGACTTTTCTTGGTTTTCTGGTTTTCTTCATTAATGAGCATAAAAACATCCAAAAAGCTCTAAAATGCTTCTTATTCTAGAAATCATGTCCCAAGTACCTAAAATGAGAAAAGAAACGATTTATAGCAATATTTGATCATAAATTCATGACTTAGGGCTTAAATGACCCCCTAAAAATGCATCAAATAAATCCTTATCAAGGGGGCTCTTGATATCTAGGATCTACAAGGTTTTGATGTAGTGTTTATGAAGAAAAAGATGTCGAAGCAGCAGATTGAAGAAGGTTCGATCAGCGTTTAAGTTTTTCATGAATTTTTAAAGGGTATCGATCTTCTGTGGTAACAAAATACCACATGGTAAAATATTATTTTTTTTCTTTAAATCGTATTGATTACTACTCATATATTCTGCAACTGATTGGCCAAATCAAGAAGTATAACCTCGTACTAATTTATTGCGATTCGGGAGTTAAGGAATGTATCATTAATAATGTTTGTCGATTTATGTCATCTGATTGGTAATAAATTGGTTGGTGTCATCGTGATTCCTTGAGTAGGTGACTTTATTCAATTTGGATATCATTAAATTATGAATTGGTGCTTTAATGGTTCATTAATGGGTCAGTGCTTTAATTGTTTGGTTGATTCCATAAACCTCGTACTGATCAAATTTAATTCTTCATTGGATGGTGGAGATCATATTACAAAATCATGGTTCGATTATATTGTTTAATCAGTGTTCTGTCGTATTGTGCATGGTTGGTGATTTGAGATATTTAATATGTTCTGCTGTGTTTCTGTTCGGATTGGTGCTGCTTAGTTAATACTCACTCCGTCCTATATTAAGTGTCCACAATGGAATCTTTGGATGTCTCAAATTAAGTGTCAACTTGTACCTTTCAACCAATAAGATGAGAGTTTAGTGGGTAAAAGTAATATTTGATTGGTGGAGAGTTTAGTTAGTAGAATCTCCTAAAACTTTGTGCATTATGAAAATGGACACTTAATATTGGACGGAGATAGTGTGGTTTTCAAATTTTACTGTTGCTATGTATGTTTCTGCTGCTGTACTTTGATACTTAATGTTGCTCCTACATTATTAGTAGTGCTGGCGAGAATTTAGTACTGCAAAGTTATCGGTTAGTACTGCTTACATGTTTTCTACTATTGGTTGATTTTAATACTGCTACGGCTTGGACTTGAAAGTTTATACTGCCAGTGGTGTCCGAGAAATATATTAGTACTGTTAGACTTGTTCGATATTGGACAATACATGGTTTTAGTTCTCGACTGAATTGAGAGGAGATGTTGGACATAATGCAATTTGGATTACACACACAGGTTCATGGTATACACACACAAGAGATTGGTTTTGGATATTAATTTACGTTCTTAAAGGTTTAATGGCTCGTTCTTATTGCTTAATTGGTTACGAAGAAGATTGATCATGACTTTTTTGATGTTGTAGTTGAGTTTCACAGGTGCGTGTTCTTATCATATCTCAAAGTGGGTGTTACACATTAAAGATAACTTGTTTGTGCGTTAATGATGTGACAAAGACTTGATGAATCTAGCAAAGGTGTGTGATCTACAAACTGATGGTGCTTAATGCTCACATTTGCTATCACTTTAAGGAGTTACGTTATTGTGCTCAATGTCTCATGATATAGTTGAGGATTTGTCAAGAGGTTGCGGTCTACTTATACTTTTTGGTCCAGTATGAGTTTAGAGTCACGTGGATAGTACAAGACATAACACACAAGTTTGGGAAATTCTACTTCTTCATCAAATTCGTTATACTCGGTTTTCTTCATCAGTGATCATTACATAGAGCCTACAGAGTTCGTGATTCAAGTGATGGTAAACATAGTAGTTTTAGGGGAAGCTTATTGATTAAATGTTTAACCATCTACATGCACCACATAAGAGAAGTGTTATTCTACCCCTATTAGATGATTACAAAAAGGGGAAGAAGATTGCAGCTTATTATGTGTGGTGACATGTTTAAGAAGATCTTAAGTCATGGGGAAGCATTGAAGATTGTTTCATGGAGATAGTTTTGTAATATCAAATAGGGGAAGATTGTTGGGATCTAGATTTGATGAGTACAAAACTACATATGCATAAATGAAGAAAGATGAAACAACAAGGACTTAATGTGACAAATTAGTTAGGTTCCTGTGCAATCTAGGTTATCTTGTAAACCCTCTATATAATGGGTATTAGATGTCTGGTATTTGACATCCAGAAATACTAGAACTCCCATGAATGTCGTCTAGAAAAATGTGTGTGTGTGTACACGTATAGATAGTTAGATAGTAATAGATGTATTATAGACATCTATGTATTAGTTTGATATAGTGAATAAAGAAAACCTTGAAGTAACTTTGATTTTTGTGTTATTATTCCGCTGTGCAAGTTTATTAATCATTGTTATAATATCCTAGATGGGCTAAAACAATTCTTAACATTTTACAAAGTTAATATACAAATATCCTTTAAATTAGACTTATGTTAAAAACATGTTAGTGCGACTTATGTCACAATTACGAACGCACACGGATGTCTAAAACCATAGCCATTTATATATAAGAGATAAATCGGTAATGCGCTACGTTGTTTTGACCTTGAGGTCATTCGGCCTCTTGAGGTTTCCGAGAGATATGTTATCAGTCTAGCAGCAGGTTTAACATGATTTGGATTTAGAAGTTCGGGTCTCATATATTGGTTGTTTCCACGCCTTTCCAATAGGGGTTCGCCCTTATTATGTGGTGTAGATGATTGGTGGGTTCAGTAATGGAAGTTGTGCATTTTAGTTTGGGATGTGTTTTACCATCTTCTTTGGTTGCATCTATGTTTGTGGCATCAAGCTCAAGTCCGACAAACAACCATTTCTAAATAGTTTTAAGACAAGTTTAATTGAATATTTGAGTTTTTATTTTATTTTATTTTCAGTTTCGAGTTTCATTATGATTAAGTCGTTATTCAAAAGCAATGTTATTCACAAGCAATGTCGTATTAAGGTTGTCATTTTGCAAACACCAAGTGTAACTCAAAAGGATCTTTATCCTTTCAAATATAGGGTTTGTTTGGCGAGAACTTTTTTTAGAACTTATTAAGAGCTATTAGCTTGACCATCCCTTATTTCTATGTTATACACTTTTTCAATCAAAATTCCGGGTATCAATTCCAACGAACCCATCATTTGAATCAACATGTAAAAAATAAAGCCTATGGTATGTAAATAAATAGAACTGCTTAAGAATCAAAAGAAAGAAAGAATCAGAATTGATCGATATTTTCTCGAAACAAACGAAAAGGAAACGAAAGATGAAACATAAATCATGGATCAGCTAAGCCCTCCTGGGGACTTTCTTAAGAATAAGAAAGAAGAAACTCATGTAAATACTATGGAATAAGGTTTGATCCCATTCAAGGAGATTCCATAAATATTCCATTCGAAAAATGGAAACAATTGAGATTTTTTTAGAAATTGGATGCAGTTACTAATTCATGATCTGGCATGTACAGAATGAAAACTTCATTCTCGATTCTACGAGAATTATTTGTTCTAAAAAAAAGCTTCTTCAAATTTAATAGCTCGATTTAGATACGTATGTTACAAGCTTTTAATTCTTATTCATCCTTTTAAAGCTATATTGAGAGGTCATTTGGAATTTTAAATAAACGATGGAAAATACTTGGTGGAATGCCCTAGTTTAGAGGGCAAAATCAAACTGATCTCATTATGGCTGCAATTGCTTTGCATAACTACATTAGTAATAAGTTCAAAAAAAAAAAAAAAACTACATTAGTAATACTGATGAAGAAGATATGATGTTTACTACGATCGAGCAGCATCCAAATTACATACCACCTGATGAACTTCACGATGTTCATGCCTATGAAACAAACACTAAAAATATCTCTCAAAGAACATCTAATTAGATGAAACGAATCCAGGATGATATTAATACATCAATATGTCGTCAATGACTATTACAAACATGTTATTTTAAAACAATATGTTTATTATAATAAGTTTATTATTTTTTATGTTTTACATTTGTTTACAATTATATATATGTCATTTTACATTTTATAATTAGAGTTGACAAGTTATTTAGCAAACACTTTTATCGAGAAAATGATATAATTTGAAGCTCATGTTAACAACTTGCAATTTAAAGGTTACTTATAGCTTATAGCTATTTCGCCAAACACAGTCATAATCTGTTTTTATTTCCAAAAAAGTAATAAGAGATATATTTTAAAAATTAATAAGTGTAGAGTGGGCTGTAAGTTAACGATTATAGGAGGCCCAAACTCGCTCTTTTAAAAGGACAATACGAGCATATCGAAAATTGAACAAGCCCCTATTTACCATCGATCAATTCCCCTGCGATTTTAATTGACTCCGGGCTACAAAACCCTTGAGGTAAAAACTGATCAACTAGCCGTGTTTATTCTTTTAATTTAGAGTAGAAAACTATGCTATTGAATTTTGATTATGTGCAACTTTTTTCTTTTTAGCAATTTGGAGTAGAAAACTATGGTTATGATTATGAATTTTTTATTAAAGTTGATAAATATAGCCTCATAGAGTCATAAGGACCTTGTTTAAAGAGCATTAGGTACCCCGGTGCCGTCACTTGGTGCGGTGAAAAAAATATTGAGTTATTGACACCTCAATACTTTTTTCATAACACGATCTATCACATCGTATCACACAAAACAACACTCCCTCTTATTTTTGGCGTCATGGGACGGCGCGAGGCACCCAAAACGCATGCGTACTGAAAGCTCTAACAAAGACTGTAGAGAATGAACCTTGAACCTTACAATGAACATCATATTTATAGGGTAGAGGGACTGCCAAAAATCTTAGAATTAGATAGAGAGAAAAGATTATTGGTCAAATTATTCGGCTAATGATTTGCATGAATAAATTTTGATTTTACATGACTTTTTATTAACACCCGACATAATTTGTGGTAGATCACGAAATTAGGTTTCATGTATTCTTTTGAGCTTCTCACTAGCTATACTACATTACATCTTCATTGCCCATAGAAAAAAAGTCTGAAATTCACAACACGAATATTGAGAACGGACGACAAAAGCTTTTAGCAACCACACTTGTGCTAAATAGTATTATTTAATTTTTGTTTTTTATTCTCAAATTAAATAAACTGTATTTATTTAAAAAAAATTATTTAATAAATAGTGTTAGCGACTCGTGAAAATGATTTCATTTATTTTCAATTTAGTTTTAACGCTTTTAGCAACGATAAATAACTTCACTAAAAGCCTCCTGAATCTTTGACCGTAGTCTTGAGGGCCCTGTTTATGTCGTCGCTAAAAGCCTTCGACCAGCGTCACTAAAACCTTTAGCGATGAGACATTGGCGACGACATATTGTCGCTACCCTTTAACGATGAGATTTTATTATTTTGGCGATGACATCTTTCTTCGCCAAGATCTTCAATTCTTGTGGTGATTGGCTTTGATGGTTAGGCTCACATTATTGGTTATCTATGAAAGAGTATGCTAACCCTCTAATGATTGTGACATGATTTTCAACTTTCCGTTAATAAACTCCAATAATAGCATTATAATATAGAAGATGGATGTTCAATGTACTTGCAAACTATCATTAGTTCTAGGGTTCTAGGTAGATCGATTTTTTTTATGTTTTTGCATTATACATTGCAGGCTGGTGGAGAATAAAACTTTGTGGAAGCAGTCAAGAGATCATGGAAATCCAAAACCCGAACTCAGATATAATCAGCACACTTCCTAAAAACATAATTGAAAATATTCTAACTCTTATGCCAATCCCAGATGCAATTAGAACAAGCGTTTTATCAAGAAAATGGCGGTTTTGTTGGACAAGTATCCCTAAACTTGTATTTGATAACGAGTTGGATAAAGTACCATCAAAGAATGAACATTTGAAGAGATATAAGCTTGCTAGGGCCATCTTCCATGTTATGTTACTACATACGGGTTCCATACTGGAATTTTATCTTAATGTTGGTTTACTTGATATGGCTTTTGAGTTGGACCTGATGATACAGTATCTTTCACGGAGCAATAAAGTGAGAAATTTGGTGTTGAAGATTGATTACCCCTACAAGCTACCTTCTTCGTTCTTTTCACTGCAAGGATTAGAACTCCTAGAGCTCACAAATTGTGAGTTTAAACCTTTGTTAAAGTTCAATGGGTTTAGTATGTTGAAGAGCCTTAAATTTTCCAATGTTACAATTGCTTCTGATTTGCTTCAAACTCTCCTCTCCAATTGCCCACTACTTATGGATGTGTATTTGGTAAGGTTCATGTACCCAATTATGGAGCTTTTTCAGTTAGCTAGAGATGCTATGACTAAATTATTTTATTGCAGCGCGAATATGGTTGCCAAGATGATTTAAAAAGAGGAAACAAGTTTACTTTTCTCGAGTTTTTAAAGTGTGCGCCTTTGATCAGGACATTAGATATTTCGTCGTTTTATATGAAGGTGATGATGTGTAATTTAAATATACATATCTTGTATGAGAATATTTTGTTTTGCTGATTCTTGTTTTGATATGGTTACAGTACTTGGGTAGAGGTGGCATGCCAGAGAAGCTTCCAACTTCACTTGTCCACCTCAAATATCTTTTTGTGGATCTGCGCTTAATGAAACAAGATGATATATCTTCTGCCCTTTGTTTGATGAGGAGCTCCCCAAACCTAGAGGAAATTAGTTTGAGGGTAAATTTTACATACTACATTTGGTAATTGTTTTTTCATAAATTTATTGACATTCTTACTTGTTATGTGATCAGATCCTGAACAAGGAGTTGGATTCAGATTCGGACGCTAATTCAGATTCAGAAGCTAATTCAGATTCAGATGCTATTTCAGTTGGAAATTTGTTCGATTCGGATGTCGATTCAGATGATATTTCAATTGGAAATTTGTTCGATTCGGATGTTGATTCGGATTATATTTCAGTTGGAAATTTGTTCGATTCGGATGTCGATTCAGATGCTGATTCAGATGCTATTTCAGTTGGAAAGGTCGATTCACATGCTAAAGCAGATGCTTCACAAATTTCCATGATTGTTACTGATTTTCAAGACTACTCAGGTTTCAACTTCGATCATCTTAAGGAATTTACGATGGAAAATTTTAGTAACAACTATCTCGAGCGTGAATTTATGAGACTGATAATGGCTAAGTCACCAATGCTAAAGACAATACGAGTAAAGCTTAGTGAGGATCTTTCCGTCAAGGAGGAAATCGAGATACTTAGGGATATGATACGGCTACCATTTTCATGTGCATCACCTTCTGCAGTAACAATTGTAGAAGAAAGAAATCATTGACGCTCTTTTTTTTAGGGATAATTACCAAAATAGATCAGTCGCTCAAAGCACATTCCTTGAATAGATGTTTTTAAATCACTTTCCTCCGGCGGATCAGGGCAACTTGGCGACTGAGCAACCTTCATATATGTGCGACATGTGTCGAATATTTTATTAATATAGTACAGAATCTAGAATCTTTTTGGAATGTATAGTACAGAATCTATAATCTTTTTGGACACGTGTCGCGTTTATATTGAGTTGCTCATTTTTTAGTTGCCCTGACCTAATTTTGGAAAGTGAAATTTGAAAGTCTACAAAGTGACTAGTCAAAAAGTCAACGATCTATTTTGGTAATTATCCATTTTTTTTAAAGCTGTAATTTTAGTGTCTTTAGATGCGTCTTTTTGGATTAATTCTGAATAGCTCTTTGTATTAATGATTTAATGGCTTAATCTTCAAGTGCTGAACCTAAGCAGCTCTATTATTCCATACTTGTATTGATTGCTTAAAACTTGTTTTAGATGCTTATTTAAGAAACACAGTTTGTCTCACCTTGATACCAAATACTTATGGGTTAATCTGATGAGGGGCTTGCGTAATTAATCTCGTATATGGAATGAAGTTTACAAAGAAACACATTGGCATATCCAAAGTCCAAACCATGGACCGAATTAGGGTGGTCCCAACTCCCAATGGTTCCCGGACACCCATGAATTTTGTGGTGTAATACTATTAAAAAAAAAAAAAAAAAAAAAAAAAAAAAAAAAAAATCCACCCGGTCTAGAAAATTTGTGTTTGTGCTCTTGTACAGTTTTATTAAATGCACATGATCAAATTTTCTTTTGGTTCTCTCAACATTAATAGATTAATAGATAGATGGGCTTTGGTTTACCATACAGAGTTACACGTAAATAGTCATATCCGTATATATTTTATTAACAGCTACACACATACAGTGGATTTAATGCTTAAATCTCTTATCAACTCACTGAGTAAGGTACAGTATTAAGGATTTGTGAAGTTCGGTGTACATTCGATAGTAAGAGGTACAATCTAGGTACCCAATTTTGAGCTACTAAAACACTTTAGCTTAGACATTTTCAAAGAAAATAAGAAAAATATTTTATGCTTCAACACAAAGCCTGTCCAACCCGGTAGGAACCGACCCTCAAAGCGTATCAAAACCAGTATAGCGTTCGGTCTTGGGTTCGTATAAGGTTATGCCGGTTTTCAGTTTGGTTCTAAAACCAGTTTTGTTGTTTTTTAACCAAAACGGGATTTGTAAATAACATGAGAGCGCCTGCTGCAATAGGCTTGTGGAGCATAGGCCCAATTTAAGTTTTCCAGCAGAAATTTCCAAATACGAAGTGTGGCACAATACAAAATATATATTATTTTATTGTAGGGAAATTATTGATCTAAAGTATAGAATGGTTATCTAAATAAAACATTCCTAATATTATTATTAGATGAGTTATTTGGCCCAAGCCCGGCTTGAGGTGCATTAGGGTTTCGTTTTGGTTTCTTTTCATCATTACTAACGTCATAATAAAAACTTTTACAATTCTACAATTGAAGCATATTCATAATCCTTCATTAAGGTACTAATTTTCTTTATTAGCATTTATTTTATTCAAATTAAGGTTATGAATTTATGGTGTTTATCATTCTAGTTATTATCATACTTTTGGTTATTTGTTTGGTATTATTATGTTTTACTATACTATGCTTAAATAAATAGTCTGCATCCTTGTAATGCAATCTGTATCTTTATACAACTGGATGTTTGTTTACCAAGTGTCAATATGATATTTAGGTAAATCCGGATTTTTATGTTTTTTATGATACGTAAAAGTATCTTTATGAATAAGCTTTTGATTATATTTTGGGGGCATCTTTAAAGAATATGTGTATCATTATAAACACTGTAATATGTGTTATATAAGGCTGATTTTTTTTTATAATCTGATTTATGTACAAATTGTATTTTATATATCTGGAATTTTACATACTTTATAGCTTATACTATTAAAAAGAGAGTGGTTATTAATTCTGGCTTAGATATACATTCTACATTTTTAAAGAGTGATTTGAAATAAATCATATCTGCATATTATATCTGCATATTATTGGTTGTTTTGGCTTATTAGACATACATTGCAGCCTCGGGGAGTATGAAATCTCACTCTAAAAAGATGAAAGTTCAATGCCTTGATTCCAAGGATATCATCAGCACCCTTCCTCAAATCATAATTGAAAATATTTTAACGTGTATGCCGATCCGAGATGCAGTTAGAACAAGCATTTTGTCAAGAAAATGGAGGTTTTGTTGGACAAGTATGCCTAAACTTGAATTTGATGACAAGTTGGTTAAAGCACCATCTAACAAGAAGCGCTTGAAGAAATATAAGCTTGCCAGTGCCATCTTACATGTTTTGTTACTACACACGGGTTCGATACAGGTGTTCAGTCTTGATGTTGGTGAAGTTAAAATGGGTTCTGAGTTTGACCAAATAATACGTTATCTTTCAAGAAACAAAAATTTGCAAAAATTTTTCTTTAAGAGTTCACAAAAAAACCACTACAAGCTACCTTCTTCGTTCTTTTCATTGCAAGGATTAGAAGTCCTAGAGCTCACAAATTGTGATTTTAAACCTCCTATAGCATTCAATGGGTTTGGTCGGTTGAGGGAACTGGCTTTTGGTAATGTTAAGATTACTTCAAAAACACTTCAACTTTTCCTCTCCAAGTGCCCCCTACTTACAACCCTTAGTTTGGTAAGTTACACATAACCACTTATGGAACTCTTTTAGTTAAAGATGTTCTTCTAAAAGTATTGTATTGCAGATTGCTAGTCCTGAAGACTATACAGGAGGAAACAAGTTTACATTTTTGGAGCTTTTACTATGTGTGCCTTTGATTGAGAGTTTAGAAATCCAGGACGTTTATATGAAGGTAATGCTTAAGTTAACTAAACATTATATCTCATGTACGAATTACGAACATTGCATATGCTGAAATTGATTTTTCTATCCGGTTAAAAGTACTTGTCTGCAGGTGGTATGCCACATACGCTTCCAACTTCACTAGTCACCCTCAAAAGTCTTTATTTGGATGTCCACTTAACGGAACAAGATGAAATCTCTGCTACTCTTTGTTTGATCACAAACTCCCCAAATTTAAGATATTTTTGTCTTACGGTAAATGATTTTATACAGATATATGGTAATTGTTCCTTTTTACAATTAATTGACATTTTTACATGTTTTGTGATCAGGTGGAGAAGTCGGATACTCCACAAATTTCCAGGAACATTCCTGATTTTCAAGAACACTCTGGTATCACCTTGGATCATCTTAAGGTCTTTGATATGTGTAATTTCACTAACTTAGACATTGAGGTGGAATTTATGAAATTCATCATTGCTAAGTCACCAATGCTAGAGAAAGCATGTATAGAACTTAGTGAAACTGTTACTGTTGAGGAAGAATTGAAGATACTTAGAGATTTTATCCCACTGCCATTTCCACTTGCATCGCCTTCAACAAAATTCATCATAGAACGCCCATAACTTTCTTGATGCGTCATGAAAGCTGTTATTGTGGTATTGCTAGTTGTTTGTCGTGTTGGTTAAGATTACTGTTTGTCAAAGTGTACTGCTTAATGACAGTTTGAAACATGTTTATACAATTAGAAGTGTCTTTTCGGGATAATTTAAAGTGCTACCTTTGCTATGCAACAATTGAAAAGTTAAGTCTGTTATTATGTGTGCCTACTTCTATTAGTTGCTTAATCTTGTAATGGATTCTTTGGAGTACAGTTTCTTATGGGAGTCTGGGAGACAAGGTTTGTCTCACTTTGATAGCATATACAATGGGATCTCAAGCTTTGAAACATACACAATGGAATCTCACATTTAAAAAGTATGTACTCAGTAATAAGTTTAGAGAACATTAAATCTCAAGTATATTTCATTACAAAAAAATTCTTGATAACATGAACTACATGTAATGGAAAGCAAAAATATTATGTATGTTGTTTGAATGTGTGTCATCGAAAGTTATTTATGTCATATGCATGCAATGAGTTAAATATTAATTAATGACTACTTGTATCAAAATGACTTGAAGAGTTCTAATCTGAAGTCCATGTATATTGTAACTAAGTCCATGTTCATGTGTTTAAAATTGTAGAAAAGTTAGATTTATTTAACTATTTAAGATTAGGGAAGTGATATGTATACGGATCAAATTGATCCGCACACATAAAAGCAAGATGCAATGACTATTATAACCTTCTCACTATTAATCTAATGGTCTACATTCTCAAATCTTTTATATAATAAAATAAAACCCTTAGTGGGGACTTTCTTATTTCAAAAAAATTAAATCATTCCTTATTCGGTAATAATTAAATTATTATTATTACTTTATTTTAAAGATATTTAATTAAAAAAACTAAATATTTCTTGATTTAGCAAAAATAAAATAGAATTCGTTTGTTTCAGTAAAATTGGGTAGAAAAGTATATGTGTCAAAAGTATACAAAACTAAAAATTAAAATAGGCGGAGTAATTTATAAAAATTAAAATTTACAAGACAAAACCATCAAACAATCGAAAAAACCCTGAACAACAAGAAAAATCCCTAAAATCAACCTTAAGTTTTTGATTTAGGGTTTTTTCCGATTGTATTCCGATTTGTACGAGGTCTTCCACGGGTCAAAACCAGATCGATCTCATACAGGTGATTACATTGAATTTATAACCCTTTGAACTTTTGATTAATTGTGGTTTGATTTTGCTTTTACTGAACAAGTCGAGTATATATATTATGATTTTTTTTGTTAAATTCATGTTGTGTGTTCTATCAGATTCCTTATTCTTGGGATAATTTGTTTGATTATGAATTGATTGATTTTATTTTGAAAAGTTTCTTTAGCACATCAATTGATATGCCCTTCCAACATTTATTTGACCACACAACCGAAAATACACTGAAACAATCGATTGAAAACAACAATTAATCGAATAATTCGGTAGGTTTTAGGTTCAATGAATTTCAATTTCAATGTCTACTTCTATTGCAGTCGTCAATCTTCTTAGGTTCGTATTTGAGTGTCATATGGCTCATCGGATGTGTTTGTAGTTTGGTCACCAACTGTTTTATGAATTGCTTCAATGAAACATTTAGTATAATATTGTAAATTTTGTGCTTATTACGTGTTTGATAATAAAGGTGTGTAACGGTTTGTGTTTTGAGTGATTATTGCTTTCAAAGATGAAACAATGTACTTAAAGAAATTGTCGTATTCGGAACCAATACTTAAAGATTTTATACCATTTAAAAAGAGTTGCTACGTTAATGAAGCTATGCTTGATCAAAGTGATTATGCTATGGGTCATCGATGTGATCATGTAACAAGTTGAAATTATTCTATGATAGTGTGATACATTGACCTATAGTATTGAAAAAACGGATCAAATATGAAAAGCCTCAGGTTTGTTGTGGTGTTTTACAAATATAGTTATGGAAAAACAGATCAAATATATTGATTTGGATGTTTTTTTATTATGTGTTTTCTTTACTGGTTGTTGTGATACCCAGATAGCGATTTCGGCAGTTTTTTCACAACAACAAGTAACTTTTTTGCATAAATTATGAATGTTTATAAGAATTGAATACTAAATTTTGGGTACTCCCAAATTGGGATGAAAATATGTTCTATTTTTTTTAAGTATTGTTGATTAATGTCTTTGAAAATTCTTTTCAGATTGTCAATTAAAAGCGTTTTTGTCTGAATGGGTTCTATTTAATCATTTAAAGAAATATGGAATTCATCAAGCACCTAGACAGAAGGAGAATAGGCTTCGATTTGGAGTTCGTGACTACTCTGTTCATTCCAGTTAAAAAAGGCCTAACATGGTGCGTTTGGCTTAAGCTACACATATCTCTTTAACTCCACAAGAGGTACACATTACGTTGTTCACTGTTAAGTTAATTATGAAATCTGGACTTAGCGAGTTGTTTTGGACTAATAATTTATTTTGAACTCTCATAATAAATTTAAGGTTCACAACAAAATATTTCTTTTGTTGTTTTTAGGTGAATTAGGGTGACAATTTGAAGTGTTCTTAGGGTCTAAATAGGCTTCAGTTTTTCAGTCTTGAGGTTTTCTATATAGAACCTCAGCTTCAATCCATATATGAGCAGTTAAATACCTGTAACATATAGGGTGTGTTTTGTATTGTGCTTTAGTTTGGTTTACAATATTGCGGCTTTTTATGTTCGAATGCTTTTATTTTGTTAATGAAAAGAACTTCTGGATATCTCAAACTGTTGATACATTATTATAACTGCAAGTTCACCCTTGTTGTGAAATAAGTTGTTTCTGTTAAGCTAAAAGCATAAGCAAAAGCTGTTTAAATAAGCAATTTGAAACCATTGATGTTGTATGTAGTTTAAAGATTTTATAGTGAATTTAAAGCTCAAGTTATTGTTTGGTTGTTTGCAAGGTGCCAAGTGAAAGCAATTTGGTGATGGGTAAAAGAAAATAGATGTCTTATGTTGATATCAAATGGAGCATAAGGAAGTAACAGTGAAAGCAATTTGGTGATGGGTAAAAGAAAATAGATGTCTTGTGTTGATATCAAATGGAGCATAAGGAAGTAACAGAAGAAGAAAGTTCAAGCTTATAATTCATAGATTGATGTTTTGCCAATAGTAAATCGAAAAGAGTACGCGACTACTTAAGGTAGTTCATGTTTTATTTTCATCATGTTACTTTTAGTACATAGATGGTTTTCTAAAAGTTTAACGATCTGCAAAATTATGTCGAGTATGATATCTGATGGTAACAATGATAAGTCTGCAGTTGTACGCTATGCATGAGAGGAAAGAGCTGGACAAGGTCACCCCATCTGCCACGCTTACATATTGTTTCTATCGACCAAGGAATTATGACCATCAAGAGATGAAACTCACACCGGTATCCTCACGATCGAAGGTCAATATCTAACAATTTCAAATGTACTTTAGTAATAAAGACAATGATATGCAAACTGTCAGTGCCGACATTTTAAAGATACTAATGAAAAGCATGAGATTCTAAGAAAGATGCTATTGAATGATATAAAAAATCATCAATGAATTAAGCTTATTGTGTGCTTATGAGGTATCCTTACTTTGTAGTTGAGTGAGTCATTCATAGCATTGTTCTATGTTCAACAAAGATAGGTGATCCTATAATAACTATTTCTTGAACTTGCGTAGCTCTTAGGCTAAACTTAATTGATGTATTATTTTTTCTTAGTACCAACCTTAAAAAACCAAATACTGCATTTGGGATATTTATAATATGGTTTATAGTAATGGTATAAAGAAAATAAGTACTAATGTGTCCATGTATTCTTTGCTTGATAGTACTAATATAGTAATCAAGCTATATGTTTTTTCCTTATTATAACTGTGTGAGCCCATGTTTGTTCATAAAGACCTATTTGACTTCGAAAAAAGCTTGCGACAAAGTACTATTTCTATATGAATTAGATGTCGCCTTAATAGTTTGATTGAACACTATTGATGTTATCAGTGTCATCTTTTTTTACATAACTGAATTTGTTTTACTTTTGTGGAGTTTTAGGCATGTTTTATAACGATTTAAAAAAAATTACATCTCAGGCAAGGTGTAAAACTATATTTTGGCAAAACAACATTGATTATATGCGGGATTTTAGAGACAAAATGTAATGTGAGAAAGTGTACTCTGTTTTGTAAGCGCAATCCAGGACACCCACTTATGTTGGTTCAGGGGGTGGGTTTAGGGGGTTGATTCAGGGTTTATAAATCTATTAAGACACAATCGCTATCTTTTTCATTTAGACACAACACTAAACAAATACGGTGCAGTGTACAAGACGTAACACAAAATTCATGAGAACCTTTAAGATTTTGTAGCAGAATTAGTCATGCCGGAAAATTCATCATGATATGAATATCTGAACATCTGATTATAATGCAGATATTTGCTTCAGTTATAACTATACCAATCATAGTAATCAATATTTGACACTTAGAAGTTAGAACTGAACTCAAAATTTAGTTGAGATGGATTTATAAAATAATTTGGATAAACATATTTTGAACTTTAATATATGTTGACTAACAACTGAAGAACGATAAAACGGGCATGTGAGGGACGTGAATAGTTACAAAGAACGTAAAACATCCGGTGGCGATTGAAGCTAGAGTTACAGAAGCTTGACTTGCAACGGCAACACCAGCAATAGAAGCAATATCATCATCAAAAACAACATGTGAGTGTTCTTGCTAAGCCGTTTATTTTTGTATTTCTTTAAATTCATCACATGGGAAATTCACTATTTCTATATCTAAATTGCAAATCCTTCTTGGTTATGCATCTTCTACAGATGCATCAACTCGAACAAGTGGTATAAGTTAAGAAATGTAAGAACTTGGCATAAATCATAGGATCAATAAGTGTTAATGGGATTGATTAAGTCTCTCATTGTTGGCAAAAAATTAACCCACAACTTTCTTGCTTCCACTACAAAGTTCAATCAAAGCTAAAAAAAAAGACTCATATGGGGATATAGCACTCATTGAGACAGTATTTGATCACAGTTTATGATATCTTTAATCGAGTGACTATATTGCTATTTATTGCAACTTAAAGTTCAATAATCAAAAAGGACAAAACAGAGGGTGGTTGTGGTGGTGGAGGAGGAGGAAGAAGCAGGTCAAACAACCACTATTGTTGAGTCAACATGGTCTTTTCACATGGTCAACTTTATGTAGCCGTTTCAAGAGTAAAAAACAAAAAATGTTTAAAAGTGTTGTGTTGCGATAAAGACGGAAACTAAACCAACTCTACAGCCAATGTTGTATACCACGAATTTCTTCAAGTTTTATTTATTATCTTTTTGTACACAATAAAGAAACTTTAATATTCGTACGTTTAATTTCAACATTATATTTCTTTAACGTTATTCTATTATGCATTTTATAATTTCTTTTATGTTATAAATAAATCCTTAAAGCTAGCCGCCCTGTCGGGGCGGGCCTTGAGGCTATATACTTATATGGCCTTGAACTTGAAGTGACAAACTATTGAAATAACTTTTAAATGGTGTAGGCTTTTTATAAAACCCAATTAACTTATGAGTGATGCAATCCAAGCTCTTGGTCCTTAATGTATAGAACAAGGCCCGTAAAATTAAAACGCATAAACTAATACTATTATGGAAAGCCAATGAACAGGTAGCAAGTATTTTCTGTCATGTTCCTTGCATCCTTTACTCTTTATTAACATTGATGCTTACTACATCTATGCTTACATCTGTTAATATTTTTCATTTTATTGCTTATTTTTCGTTTTATTGTTTAGCTCTGTTGTAGCGTTTTTATTATGTATATGTAGTGGTCTTTAAAGTACTGTCTTTAGCAGTTGATAGATTTCGAGATGTCAAAATTGGATGTGTTATGACGTTGCCGATTAAAAAGAATCACTTACATCTTTATGGTTCAAGTGATTTATAGGACGTGTCAAAAAGCCTTAAATGACTTGGTCAATTTTTTGTTTATCACCACAAAGGGTAATATTATTTTCAGGGAATCATGAGGAAAAGATGATCAATATTGATAATCTTACAAACAAGATTCATAACATATCATGGACTATCGTAGATATGACTATATGAGTAGTCATAATATAATCGAATCGGGAAGAACTTTAAATCAAAATCTTATGGATGGTAAGTTAAAAGTGAGAGAACTTGGAGGTTTTCTTACTTGACGTTACTGATTTGCTATTACAATTTATTTTTATGTGATTTACAAATGTGTTATTTAAGTTCAATGATTTGTTTGACCCGTAAATCCGTAATATTTGCATATTTACAAGCTATTAGAGGGAAGTGCAAGTTTATATCTATTAAATGTATAAAAAAATGAAGGTCGTATTATATAAGTAGGTGAAGTTCTATTGTAGGTTTAATAATTTAGCGCATGCACCGTGTATTTTACTATTTTTACAAAGACGATGGTGACAATATCAAGCTCAGTTTCCTAATGGTTTTGACAATGTAAATGAGAGCATTGAGTATACCATTTTTTTTTTTTTTTTGAATAATGGGACTAGAGTTAACTAACTCCTTCACAACAATGAAATAAGGTAACATTTAGTCATTTATATAGGGTTAAGGATGTTATTTCGAGTCATAACTATTGGGAAAGACCCCAAGTATATGTATATGTGAAGGTCTGCATTTGAGGTTTCTCGAAATCATCTGAGGTCTCATTTGGCTAGGGAGATTACCACGGCATTGGCTCCAAAATCATTATATAGAAACAATAAATAAATAAAATACATATATACATAAGATTTCTTATTTTAAATCCAGTAACTAAAAGCATTTAGAACACGTTAATTTGTTTGTATTTTCAATCTATAATACATAATTAAAAATATTATAAAAAACCCAGCGCGTGCGCAGACATTATAACTAGTTTTCACTAATAATTTTTTCACTGCCTGTTTTCACGTGTTTACTTTCTGGTGTCATTCCACCACATGCAATTTGGATTGATTGTTTAACAACTTTTATTCTTGATTTGCAAGTTTATTTGTTTAAGTGATTTAATGGGTTTATTGGTTAGTACTCCATATTCTTCCATCACCATAAAATTTTTATGGCAGATTTGGTCAACATTGTTTATATGTTTTTTTCTTTAGGTAAAAGTTAACTAATTATAGGGCCATGAATTAAAAGTCACCGTGTACATATCAACTCCTTTAAAAAGTTAAGATTAGCCTTTTATTAAAAGTTTAGGAGGCCAAACCCAACCCTATCATAATAGCATCACTTCAATTTTCTCTCTTCTATACCAAACACATACCAAACACTTGTAGTAACGGCACCACACTCACAACAAAAAAAAATACCCCATAACATTAAATAAAAACAAAAAGCACACACACAAACCAAACCATTTGTTTGGTCCACTAATGGCCCAAACCAATTGATTTTTTATTTTTATTTTTTGGGGAAAAGGGTGTGTTGCATTTGGTTTTTGTAGAGGTGGGGACTGAAAGGGAGAAGGTAGACAGATCGAATGGTTTGATCTTATTAGTTTAAGTCCTATAATATATTGTTACATATATGGTCATGGTCATGGTCATGATGGTAAAAAGAAAGAAATAGAATAAAAGAAAAATAATACGATGAATTAGTTTTGTACAACAAATAAGCTTATGAAAAAAAAAAAAAACTATTCATTTCAAAAATCTTTGTAGAATATATTAGGGTAGATTTGGGTAGAGGTAGGGCTGAGCATCGGGCAGGATCCTGACCCGACCCGACCCGTTCTGACTAATTCCGATCCTGAAAGTCACTTAAATCGTAAACAGAATATCGACCTGAAAGTAGTCGGTTTTTTTGCCCGTCTCGACTCGTTTCGAAAGTAATCGGTTTTCGCTTGTATTTTGTCGGTTTTTTGCCCGTCCCGACACATCCCGACCCGTCCCGAATCCCAAAAATGCTAAAATTCCATCCCGAATCCCGACCCGAGAAGCTATTATTCGGTTTCGAGACCATCGGTTTATGTCGGGATCGAGTCAGTTATCGGGACTCGGGCGGTTTTGCTCACCCCTGGGTAGAGAGGGTAACAACGTTGCACATATGGCAATGGCAGGGACTACCAGTCAATTACCACAGGAAGTATAGGGACCAGTTAGATAAATAACTGATAACTCTTCCTTCTTTCTTTGTTACAACATTTTGGTTTTTCATTTCTCCAGAAGTTGATGTTTCACACACTGCAAATTATTCAACTCTTATTAATTCTGTAGCTGTTACTGTTGCCTTCGGTTATTATATTCAAAACTGGTCTACATAATTCTATAGAGGTAATACATCTTCACCTCTTTTTTTTTTTTGGATTATATGTTTAGAGTTAACTATGTATTAACTCTAGTTTATCTGTATGGCGTGTTTGGGATTGCTTTTTTAATTTGAGGTAAAATAAGTAATTGATGATAAAAACAAGCAATAAGCTCTTTATTTATTTTAAAATGTTTATTTGAAGTGATGTCTAAGGGGGTGTTTGTTTCGTCTTATATAGTCGGCTTATGACTTATTTGGTTTTGGGCTTATGACTTATATAGTCGGCTTAATAAACTTATATAAGCCGAAAAGTTTCAAAAGAAGCCACAAAAAGTTAGCTTATGAAACATTAGCCCAAAAACAAATAAGCCATAAGCCGAAACAAACACCCTCTTAAGTTTATTTGATGAGCTTATGAACTTAACAACCTGAGCTTGTGAACTTAATTAAGTTATAAGCTATAAAAAGTGATTTTATTTGATGTTGCAAAAAAAGGGCTACAAGGCCTAGTTATCGGCGATTACTCGCTACAAGGTCAAAACACAATCATATTTGGTCAAAACTCAGTCAAAACTTGGGGTTAACTAAGCCAAAACTCGGTTCGAGGTATTTGAACAATTATGTAAATGTTTCCAAACATACATCTATGGACGTATGTAAATTCTATGATTCTATCAACATGCCATACATATAATTTCGAAATTTATATATAAGAGTTCCAATCCCCGATTACTCCCTGCCTAAGCCGATTGCAATGTACTCAACCGCCCGACTAGCGACTAGCGTTTTTTTCACAACCATGATTTTATTGACTTTTCGAATTTTCCAACAACTAATAAGCCCATCAAATAAGTTTACGCAATATTAGACTAAAACCTTTTATAAATGGACTTACTTAAAAATTTTATTACCAATAATTATTTCTTCGAATGTTACTACTGCTTATTGACTACAAGATAAGCAAATCAAAGTACTATTTCTTGAAGTACTTATTTTTATTTTTTAAGTAGAAACCTTCAAAAAAAAAAAAAAAAAAAAAGCAATGCCAAACACCCCCTATAAATAGTTGCATCTTTTGATTATAGCATTTTCATGATAATCATGTTAGTTGAGCAAACTCTGCAAACCCATCCCTTTCTTATAATTAAATGTAATAAAATTTTCTGATATTTAGGTTTTTTACCAATAAAAAAGGAGAATATATGTTAGATTGCTAGCATCTTTATACCTTTTTAGTGTTTACTTATTGGTGTGTGTTACTGTCATTAGGTCTACCTACAGTACAGTAGAAATGTTTTGGTGGGATTAAAATGGGCATCGAAGGTGCTCCTTAGAGTGCAGATTTTGGTAGTCATGTTTTGTAAATAGAGGTGGAAAATGGGTGGGTTTGGCATCAGATCAGAAAGGTTTTTGGGTCAAAATAGGCCATTTCAAGAAAACTATCAAACGTGTTCAGGACAACAAGGGGTGATTGTCCATTTTACATTTTTTTTTGGATTTGAAACTGACCTCTTAATTAGTGGACTGTAAAACTAAGATTTTATCTAAAATCGCCCAAAGAAAACCGGAGGGAAGTTGTAACTTACCAAATGTAGTTAATAACATTGACAATGTTAAAGATTTAAAGGTAAAATAAGGGATCAGCATTTTATTATCTATATGGAGTAAATTTGTAGTGTTTGTTTTATGTCAGTGTATCTATTTTCTAGTTCTTTTAGTAATTTGGTATTTTGGTTGTCTGTTAGCTCTGCTGTCCCCAGTTCCCCACTTTCTGTAGTATACAATGCCGGTCTGAATATGTTTGATGCGAGTATCCATTTTTATAAATTATTGAGTTAGATATGCATGAATAATGTTGGTACAGAACGTTGTTTGGATTAATCCTTTATGATAGGTTGTGTTCTGCATTGCAGCCTTGTGGAGCATGACATTATTGTAAAAAGATGAAACCTCAATGCCTTGATTCGGAGGATATCATCAGCAACCTTCCTCAAAGCCTAATTGAAAATATTTTAACTTGTATGCCACTCCGAGATGCAGTTAGAACAAGCATTTTGTCAAGAAAATGGAGGTTTTGTTGGACAAGTTTGCCTAAACTTGTATTTAATCACAAGTTGGTTAAAGCACCATCTAACAAGAAACGCTTGAAGAAATATAAGCTTGTCAGTGCCATCTTACATGTTTTGTTACTACACATGGGTTCAATTCTAGTGTTCAGTCTTGATGTTGGTAAAGTTGATATGGATTCTGAGTTTGACCAAATAATACGTTATCTTTCAAGAAACAAAAATTTGCAAGAATTTTTCTTTAAGAGTTCGCACAAATACCGCTACAAACTACCTTCTTCGTTCTTTTCATTGCAAGGATTAGAAGTCCTAGAGCTCACAAATTGTGATTTTAAACCTCCATTAAAGTTCAATGGCTATAGTATGTTAAAGAGCCTTAAACTTTGCAATGTTACAATTGCTTCTGATTTGCTCCAAACTCTCCTCTCCAGTTGCCCGCTACTTACGGATTTGTATCTGGTAAGGTTCATATAACCAATTATGAAGCGCTTTCAGTTAGCTAGAGATGTTATGACCAAATTGTTTTATTGCAGTATAAGTATGGTCGCCAAGATGATTTTAAAGGAGGAAACAAGTTTAGTTTTGTTGAGATTTTACAGTGTGTGCCTTCAATCAGGACTTTAATTATTTCCTCGTTTTATATGAAGGTAGTATGCAAACAAAAGATCATATATATCTTATATAAGAATATTGTGTTGTCCTGATTCTTGTTCTGATATTCTGTTACAGGACTTCGGTGCAGGTGGCATGCCAGAGAAGCTTCCAACTTCACTAGTACACCTCACATATCTTCATGTGGATCTGTGCTTAACGGAACAAGATGATATATCTTCTGCTTTTTGTTTGATGAGGAGCTCCCCAAATCTAGAGGAAATTTGTTTGAGGGTAATTATTGCTATTACTTATGGTAATGGTAAGTTCTTTCATAATTTTAATGACATTTTCTTGTTTTGTGATCAGATCCTGAATAAGAAGTCAAACGCTAATTCATATTCGGATACTGATTCATTTTCATCTAATGATTCATATTCGGATAATGGTTCAGATTCGGATAATGGTTCAGATTCCGATAATGGTTTAGATTCAGAGAATGGTTCAGATTCAGACGCTAATTCAGATTCAGACGCCAATTCAGATTCAGATGCTAATTCAGATTCAGATGCTATTTCAGTTGAAAATTTGTTTGATTCACATGTCAATTCCATGTCCCTTACTGATTTTCATGACTACTTGGGTTTCAACTTAGATCATCTTAAGGAATTTACGATGGAAAATTTCTCGAACAAAGATCTCGAGTGTGAATTAATGAAGCTCATATTAGCTAGGTCACCAATGCTAAAGACAGCACGAATAAAGCTTAGTGATGATATTTCCGTCAGGCAAGAAATGAAGATACTTAGAGATATGATACGGCTGCCATTTCCTTGTGCATCACCGTCTGCAGTAACAATCGTAGAAGAAAGAAAACATTGACGCTACTTTTTTAAAGCTATTCTTTTAGTATCTTTAGATGTCTTTTTGGGTTCCTGAACTGGTATCAATGGCTTAATCTTCGAATGCTGAACCCATTCAACTCCATTATTCCATACCTACTTGTATTGCTTGTTTTGGATGCTTAGGAATACAGTCCTATTAAAAACACAGTTTGTCTCACCTTGATACCAAATACAATGGGTTATTTTGGTGATGATGCATGTCTTTTTTTTTTTGGTTAAGATTGATGATGACTGTCAAATCATGCTTTTATGGACTATTTTGAATGTGTTCAGATCTTTTTTGGTTGATTATAGATTGCTACTTTAGTGCTCTGCTTTGTAACAGAGTCTGAGGTTAGATACTTAACCCATCGTCCATTATTGTATCTACTTGTATAGTTGTATTTGGGTTAATCCATGACATGCATGGGGTGGCAATTTCTGACTCGACATGAAATCCGACATGAAATTAACACGAAAATTAACATGTTCAGGTTGAGTCTAAATAGATTTAGGGTCGGGTTTGGGTCGACCATCTAACCCGTTTATTAAAAAAGTCGGGTTTGGGTTGGGAATAAATTAATTGGGTCGACCCGCCAACTCGTTTACGATTTTTTTCTTAAATTAAAAATTATTTATATTTTATTATACTGGTTAAATGGGTTAAACAGGTCGACCCGTTTAACAGGTTTAACTCATGTAATGTGCCAACTTTTGTATATAAAACGGGTTAAATGGGTCAACTCGAAACCCGTTTAACATATTCAACCCGTGTAACCTATTTAACTTGCCAAGCCAAGTATATATATATAGGCTAGGTTTAGGTTATGTGTAAGGAGGTTCGGGTCGACATAGCTGACATGATGATTTAAATGAGTTAGGTTCGAGTTAGGGTTTCTTGACTTGCCAACCCGAATCCACTAACCCGAATCCATTAACCCGGCTCCGACCCGAATTGCCACCCCTACCGTTAGGCTACAAGCCTCTTGGTTATTGTGTAGTCATCTTTTTAAGTGTTTATGATACAAAAGGGTAAACTGCAAAAAATATCCCTGTGGTAAGTTATTTTTGCACCCAATGCACCTCTCAAACTTTAATTTGGGGTGGGACGGACATCCCCATCCCTAAACCCAATTACCAAAGTCTTCCCCAAACCTGAGGCGCCCCGTTGGATGGCAACACTTCTTCGAACTCGCCTCGTGTTAGTGGGAGATCTTATCAGGGTGTCCTCTTTAGACGGGATTCTCAACCAAAGCCGCATCATTGACATTTATTATTATTTTTTACAACTTTAGTAATAACTTGAAGAATTAGGTTCAATCAATTATAAACAAGCCTTATTAAGTTTTAAACAATAATATTATACGGAGTACATAAATAATGATGAATAAACCATCACATATTACAACTCAAAATATCATATTTAAATAAGTTTATATAATCACAATTATGCAATTTTACAAAAATAAAAAAAACTAACAACACTGAAGAAAGATGTGTTTTTAGGTTAATATTGTACTAAATACTAACATAATTGATTATACTATATAATTATAAATATAAATATATATTTGTATATGTATATATTTATTCGGGTGGGGCGTGGCAGAAATGTTATTCACCGTTCTCCGCCCCGAACTCGATTAAAATCTCTGTTTCACCCTCAAACCCGTCTTGTAACCCGATAAACATTTCTGGCCCACCCCAAGAGTTTCGGATTTCCCAGACTTTATTTTATTTATTTATTTATTAGTACTTTTTTTAATCCCTAATGAGACCTTTGAAAGCTAAAAGTAACATATCTCCTTTGTTACCCTTTTGTGTTTTTATTTCCTTCCTTTTGCAAATCCTCACCTAAAATAATTCAACGCGTGTTGATTCAGTTGCTATTTACTGTTACCGTTGGTTATTATATTCAACCCCTCCGGCCTACTAAAAGGTAAACCATTTTCACCATTTTTTTTTTTTTTTTTTTTTTTTTTTTTTTTTTTTTGTGTGTCAAACCCTAGATTATATTATCATATTCAGCAACCTTTTACATCTTATGAAAATGCTATTTGTTTCATGTTCAAATAATTTATGACCCAATGCCTTTGGCCTAGTGGTATGTAATGTAAGGCTGTTATTCTGTTAACCCGACCCGAATAAGGTCATTCGGGTCAGGTCATTTGGAGTAGGAGTAGGATCTGTCTGCATTCTACCTCCCCCATACCCCGCCCCGGCGGGATTGGGTATGCTGTTGTTGTTCTTGTTGTTGTGTTGGGTCAGGTCATTCGGATTTTGGAGAAGAAAAAACTTACCCGTACCCGATCTCAATAAGGGTCGCGGGTTATTCAGGTTGCCGTTTAGTACTTGTGGAGATAGTGTTTGGATTTAGGGCTGAGCAAACGACCTGAACGGACCGGACCGACCAAGACCGGACTGGACCGGACCGACCACATTCGGTCCGGTCCTCGGTCTTGGCTTTTTGGCTAATTCGATCCTCAGTATTGTCGGTCCGGTCCGGTCCTGTACCGATGCTCATCCCTATTTGGATTTGCTTGTTTTTCTGAAAAGTGCAAGAATCTTAAAAACGAAAATGATTATTTGCTGACACTTTTTTAATCAAGTCGTTTAATAAGGTTTTAAGTTGACCATGTTTGTAAAAAAGTAACTTTTACTTAGAGTACAATAAGCACTTTCAAAAGCCAGTTGTTACCTATTTGTTTATACCTAACATTAGGAGATAAGCAGAAACAATTTAGGTATTACAAAATAGTAAGCAGAAGCAGTTTAGAAACTGTATTTACCGGGTATAATCCCTTTATCCAAAAAAAAAAAAAAAAAAAAAAAAAAAAAGTAAACTGATTAGGCTTAAAAAAAGAAGAAAAGCTGGAAAAATAGGCAATCCCAAACACCCCTAAAATGATTCATATTAGAGTAAATCCTTTTTTATATGGACTTTTGGTTGTGATTCTTAGTATTGTTGCATTTACGGAATATCATATAGGGAATTTCAAACACCATTCCTGAGGTACTTATTTAAGCAGCTTATAAGTACTTATCAGCAAAATATGCTATCCCAAACACCCCCTTAATGTATAGTTGCATCTTTTAATCATAGCATTTTCAGTAAAATCATGTTAATGGAGCATACTCTGGGAACTCATTTCTTTTTATAATTGAATGTTATTAAACTTCATAATATATAGCTTTTTCACCGACAAAATAGGGGAATATATATGTTGGAGTGTTGACATCTTTATTGCATTTTAACTATTGGTGTGCGTTACTGTGTTACTGTCATTAGTTCTACCTACAGTAGAACTGTTTTGGTGGGATTAATTCAGGCATGAAGGTGATCCAAAGAGTGCAGATTTTGGTGGTCATTTTTTGTAATATGGGGTTTAGAATTCTAAATAGAGGTGAAAATTGGGTGGGTTTGGCATCAGATCAGAAAGCGTTTGGGTCAAAACGGGCCATTTCAAGAAAACTATCAATTGGGTTTGGGTCAAAAAGGTTTGATGTCTTTTTGACCCTTTTTTGGATTAAAAAAAATAACCATTTAATTAATGATGTAAAATCGCCAAAGAAACCGAAGCGGAGTTATAACTTAGCCAAAAGTAGTTAATACTAATAACATCAATAATGTTAGAAATATAAAGGCACAATAAGGGATTATCATTTTAGTATGTTTATGGATTAAATTTATAATGTTTGTTCAATGTCAGTGTATATGTTTCTAGCTCTTTGCGTAATATGGTTGTCTGTTAGCTCTATTGTGCCCACTTTCTGGAGTATATAATGCCGGTCCAAATATGTTTGATACAAAAATCCGTATTTTGTTTAATTATTGAGTTACATATGCATGGATCGTATTGGTAAATAACGTTATTCAGATTAATCCTTTATTACATTGCAGCCTTGTGGAATATTATATCGCATTTGTAAACATGAAAGTTCAATGCCTCAATTCGGATGCACTGATGCACTGAGAACGAGTATTTTGTCAAGGAATTGGAGGTCTTACTGGAAGAGCATGCCTAAACTTGTATTTGATGACAAATTGGTTCAAGTAGAAACTGATTGTGAACAATTGACAAAATCTAAGTTTGTTATAGCCATCTTCCATGTTTTGTTACTACACACGGGTCCAATACTGAAGTTTAAGCTTGATATTGGTGAAGTTGAAATGGATTCTGAGTTTGACCAGATAATATGTTACCTTTCAAGAAACAATAATCTTAAAAAGTTGGTCATGGGTATTTCACATACACTATACAAGCTACCATCTTTGTTCTTTTCCTTGCAAGGATAGGAAAAATTAAAGCTCATAAATTGTGGTTTTGACCCTCCATTAACATTTAATGGGTTTAGTCAGTTGAAAACCATGTGTTTTGAGCATGTTGAGATTACTTCTAAAGCCCTTCAACATTTCCTATCCAATTGCCCACCACTTACGCAAGTCGTTTTGGTAAGAAGGTTCATATAATTAGGTTGAAACCCTAGTAAAGCTCTCTTAATTGCAGATGACATTATAGAGTATTTTCAATGCAGGATGGATGTGGAGGCGAAGAAGATTTTGAAGAAGGAAATATGTTTACAATTGCTGAGCTTTTACAGTGTGTGCCTTCGATTAAGACTTTGCAATTGTCACAGTTTTATATGAAGGTAAATCTAACCAAAAAAAAAAGGCTTAATATGTCAGAATTTAAGATTTATCTCTTGGAAACAACTGTGTTTGTTTTCTGATACTGGCTATGGTATTTGGTTTTTAGCACTTGTCTGCAGGTGGTGTGCCACAAAAACTTCCAACTTTACTAGTCCAACTCGAAAATCTTTTTCTGGATCTGTGCTTAACAGAAGAAGAGGAGCTATCTTGTACCCTTTGTTTGATTAGAAGTTCCCAAAATTTGGAGAATATTATACTTACGGTACGGTAAATATTGCTATTCCATATGCTTTTATTCAATAATTCAGTTGACATTTTTATATGTTTTGTGATTATTAGACGTTTGAGAAGTTGGATGGTCCACAAATTTCTACAAACTCTCTTGAGTTCCATGACTATTCGGATTTAAACTTGGATCATCTTAAGGAATTGCAGATGTGGCAATTTAAGAACTTGGCTCTTGAGTTGGAATTTGTGAAACTTATCATGGTTAAGTCACCTGATACGTGGGAATCGCACCAGGCTTTACCTCTCAAGGGATCTTGAGAAGCTTACAACCCCCACCAGGCAGTGTACCTGATCGTTGTAGTATAGTATAGTGACAAGTACCGGGGGATTGATCGTTCAGCTAGGAATAGTGTCGCTAGGATTAGAAAACCTAAATACTAGTTCTAAAGATGAGGGATGATTATTTTTGTATTTTTATATTTTTTAGAAAGCAAGTAAAAATCTCGGGTTTGAAGGATTTGGGCGGAATTAGTTGCTAGTCAACTAACCCAATACTAAAGATTCAATCAAAATAAAATACTAGAAATGAAAATAAACTAAATTAAACTAAGGTTGTGAGCAATAAGTGGAGAAAATGTGTTTACTTAGATTTCACTACTCTCTAGATATCTTTTACACGTTAATTACTTGTTATAGTTGCGTGGATGACGGATTGTATTTCTTAATACCATTCATGGGGTGGCGCACTTAACTCCCCAATCCTGTGAGTGCCTACTTCACTCCTATGTCGAGCCGGCTAAGAAGCTCCTAACATGGGATCATTAGAATTTACTCATGCATTAAATACAACCAATAAAACCTAGTGCATGTCAGTTCATGTTTCCTAAGACGTTCAAGCATGTTACCATTTGGAGATCTGCCAGTTTTCTTAAGCCTAACATCGAAATCATTCATCCAATACAACCATAAACAAGTAATCAACACATAATTAACATCTAGGTTTCATTAGATCCAAGCAAACACAAGATAGATCTAGCATAGCATGGTAGAATTAAGACAAGAACAAGATATAGACAACCAACACATAGACATATTGATTGAATTAAAAGAATACTTATCTCAATTACACATGAAAGGGATCAAGGGCTGAGAACCCTTGAAAAACCTGTAAAATTCGTACCAAGTTCGTACTTAGGGTTTCTCCAAAACTTCTCTCTTTTTAATGTGAAAATTAGAAAACTGTATATAGGAAATAGGGACTGACGGCGTCAAGAACAAATTTGTGACGCCGTCATCTCGCCGCCAAAATACTTCTCGGACTGCCTTGATCTACTTTTGACGCCATCATGTGTTATGTGTTTCCAGGCCGTCATGTATTTTACTCTTGACGCCCTACCTTGTGACGCCTTCAATTCTGTACTGGGTCGTCATGGAAATTACTCTTGACGCCGTCAGAAATTCCTTCTTGACGCCGTCACCTACTGTTCCCAGCAAGGAAAATTAAGACTTTGGTGTTTTCTTCACTTTTATGCTCTAAAAACGTCCGAATTGCTTCCTTTTCCAGATTTCTCTCCCAAAGTACCTAAAATCACAAAAGGAACGATTTAGGGTAATATTTGATCAAATAAATTCGAATTCGGGCTTAAATGACCCCCTAAAAGTGGTTCATTTTTTGCCTCATCATGTACCCTTACACTTGAGATTTGCTTGTCCTCAAGCAAATGCGCTTTTATTCTAGTCAAAATACAAGTTAGGGGTCATTTAACACTAATATAAAAGTAATTACAACAAATAATCGTTCCACTAAAGACCAAAGACAAGCACGGAGGTCGTACACTAGCACCTCACAAATAGTGTTTAGATACTCACATCTCTCGGGTGTAATAAAGTATAAATTACAATATGGAAACGGAAGATATCTCTCACTACATGTCATAACAGAATAGATTACCATAGGCTTGGGAAAGGATCAAACCTCCACCACATGGCGTAAGCACCTAGGATAAACTATCAAAGAGGTCTTTTAAAGGGTTGTAATGTTAGGTGTAGGGATATGAAATACATGGTTTTGTTGGATAAAGGAAGTTTTTTTACTGGCGGCGAGCTAACAATCTTGATTAATTACATGTACAATGTGGCGTTGCTAAGCCAAGACTAGACTCGACTTAAGCTAATAAATGAAAAATAACAAAAAACATAAAATGAATATAGAATAAAAAGGGATGGTAGTCCGTATGTTTTTTTTTCTCTTTTTCTTTTTCTTTTTTTTTTTTTTTTTTTTTTTTGATTTTTTTGATTTATTATTATTATTATTATTATTATTATTATTATTATTATTATTATTATTATTATTATTATTATTATTTTGCATACACTCTTACCCTACCATTCAAAATAATACATCATAGGGAATGAACATTCCCCTTACACTTGAATCTTTACATACTTTACAATAAACTAATCTAATGACTCGATTTAAGATAATCAAAACACTTGGAGTACTTTTAAGATTAACGCACATATGGGGGTAATATATGATGTTCTTCCCCATTACTCCATAAAATAAGTACTTTACCCATGAGTCCCAATCGTCCCAAAATAATATGTACAAGGATATGACTCGACTTAGCTACCATGTAATCAATTAGATAGTTAACTTAGGGTTTAACAAATAACAGTAATGCACTAAAGATGAGCGCATACACGGAAGGCTAAGGCGATTTGGGTGTACATTTAAGTGGGGTGTAACAAATTCTTCCTTTAAGTAAAATGCTTAAAGTTAGAAACGAAAAGATAGGCTCGGAGGGGTGTACTAGGGGTTTCGTGTACTAAAAATGAGTACAACACTAAGGATGTGGGAAAAATTAGTTGACTTAACTAGCCAAGTAATATGACATAAATGGTCAAGTAATTATGATACGGGTTTAACACAAGGGTGATCCTAATGCCTCTTATCATGTAGTAAATCCTACTACACGAATGTAGTCTCACTAGCGGTCTTGGGATGCATCACTAACGCAAGTTCTAGAATCTAAATGCTACCGGTACACTCATAAGCACTAATAGCAAATGTTTTTCCTATCAAATCTAAAGGCGAACCTCACATATTTAGGTGGAAAATTTTTCTGAATATACGGTTATGTGCTAGTCATACAATCTCCTATCCATGAGACGCTTGCTATGGCTAAAGTTTCACTCCTAAATATTGTAAAAAAATTTAAATTTGGCGCTAAAATTACACTAACAAGTATTTCTCATAGTTTTATTACACATCTACCGTTAGACAAAACAAACTCAAGCGAAAGTGCATATGTAAGGTATCATCATTTTACCCTCCCCTTATACTTAAGATGAACATTGTCCCCAATGTTCAAGTAAAGAATGTAAAAGTGAAATAAGTAAAACAAATGAAATCAAATACTCCCCTGATTCGCTCGGTATGGATAATAAGGTGGCCAGGTTAAATCTTCCTCCAAGAAAATGAACAATCAAAGCTTCTCTTCCAGAATATAAATCATCTTCTTGTCATACATAACCTGTGAATCCTGAGAAAATAGACAAGACAGCCTCGCATAAAATCGGCGGCATCCTATATAAGTTCCTAAATCCTAGAAAACAAAATAAGATATAATGCTTGTGGAATGAAGTTTGCAGATTTCCAGGAGATTATAAAACTTAATAATTCACAAAAACCATAAGACTCTGTTAGAAAAACAAAACCGGTAAAATTTCCAGATTTTTACACGTGACGCCGTCAAGAGTTAACTCGTGACGCCGTCAGAAGTGACCTGCAGAAATTCTTATGTTAAGTTTCCGGAAAATTTCTGGAAAAACTTGGTCCTACTTCCTGGAAAATCCTGCAAAACTTCATTATGACTCGATACAAGCATTTGACTCTAACAAATACGAATACACATGTTCATTTAATATTGTGGAGAATCATGATCGGTTTGTTTCTTAAAAACATATTTGGGGTTTCCCCTTACACTTATCTTTTGCAAAAATACTTTTAGGTGGAGTTAAGACTAGGCCAAAACAACAAAGTAAAGTATTTCCACTATTTAATTGAGAAACATGATCTACCAACAATAAAAATAAAGCATGCATACGGAAGCAAATAACAAACAATCAAAATAAAATCACACAAAACATGGGTTGCCTCCCAAGAAGCGCTTTTCTTTATTTACGAGTCTTGTAGCTAGACTCAAGGTTATGGGTTACTACGTGATACGGGTGAGTTCCTCATTGAGGACATCCTTGGGATCAAACTTAGGTTTCAACTTCCTATCGGTTTCCTTAGTATGGTATGACCTTTCAAACTTTTCTCCATCCGGATCATACAAAGTCATCCTCATATGCCATGATCCGTCACCTTCTTTAGGTGGCTTGTCCCACCTCCATTTACACTTATCTCCCTCTCTTTTCCACTTATTCATCTCTATATTAATAGGCATTACGCTCAAGAACTAAATCATCTTCCTAAATACTAAGGGGTCCTCAAAGGGATCTAGCTCTTCATCTCTAGCTATGAGTTGTTCTACCGAATGTGTCTTTTCAACGAAATCTTTCTCTAGATAAAATGGACATTGAGGTCCTATGAAGTTCCTTTCTATCCAAGGTCCATATCTAGATGGTCTCCTATTCATCTCTACCCAATGCGGTATCGGTTCATCATCACAATCATAACTATGCTTCTTTACATCGTACATCGACCAAGTATCGCCTTCACCTACCGCTATCTTAGACTCCTTACAATCTATCATGGCGCTAGCGGTTGCTAAAAATCCTCTTCCTACCAATAATGGGCATGTAGTGTCACTAACCATGTCTAGGACGTGAAAATCCGCTAATATAGTTAACTTTCCTACGTGAACAACTACATCCTTAATCATTCCAACCGGGTGGGCAATACTCCCATCCGCTAGCCCTATCAATACCTCCGTTTCCTCTAACTTTCCTAGCTTAAGAGCGGTGAATAAGGATAAGGGAATCAAGTGGAGGCTTGACCCTAAATCGGCTAGTGTATCGAAAGCTTCGGATCGTCCTATCTTACAAGGCAAAACAAATATACCCGGATCATCAAGCTTTTTAGGCAACTTGTTTTGAATGAAGGCGGTCCCATTTTTACCTAGTTTAAACTTCTCATATTTTTCTAGGAGGGCACTATAGTAAGGAGCACGCGCTAAGACATCAATGACGGGGCGTTCAAGGTGAAGTTCTTTGAATTCATCATCAAGGTCTTGCATAGGAGGTGTTTCAACTATACTTTTGACCGGCTCTATATCGGGTGTTTTACTTGATTGGTCCTTTTGAAGAATTTGGTTTTGTTTGAAACACGTGCTCGTTGATTTAACCGAGTAGTATTGTGGACACGAAGTGGGTGACGAAACTGAAGATACGGAATTAACGTTTAGTTTCGAATTCTTGACCGTGTCGCTTAGGAGTGCTCCCATTTCTCGGTCATTGAGAACTTTCAACAATGCGTCAATTTTAGTGGTCATCTCGCTTTGCTTTTGTTTGAAATCGGCTTCAAACTTAGATATGCGAGCTTCTTGAGATGCTATAAACTTTGACATCAATCCTTCAAGATTGTTGGTACTACCATAGTTGTTAGAAGGATTGTTGTTGAAAGTACGGTTGGAGGGTGGACCGTTTGGTTGGTAACGATTAGGCGGATTGGAAGAATTGAGTTGATTTTGTTTCCACCTAAGGTTTGCGTGATTTTTCCAAGAGGGGTTGTATGAATCACTGTAAGGGTTTGGCTCGGGCTTGAAAGTGTACCACTTATCTCCCGCTTCGTCGGTACGCGTGGATGCGTAGTCCGCAAAGCTGTTCCGGGGAGTTCCACACAATCACGAGTGTCGTGGGGACCACTACATAATTCGTATGAAGAAGTGATTTTGTTCACTTGGCTTGAAGGCTTAGTAGCTTCGTAAGATTTCATGAGAAACTTGACTTGGTCCTCAAGTTCCATGATCCTACGGTCGGGAGTGCTAGAATTGTTCGAAGGCAAAGATATTGCCTTGACCGTTTTGTTCAAATCACGGGGATCATTCCAACTTTCGTTGTCATAGAGAGCAAGATCTTCTATGAGCTCCCATGATTGTTCCGCACTTAGATCACGTAGCTTACTACCGGCCGATTGGTCAATGGCTCGCCTAGTGGAGAGATCGATATGGTCATAAAAGATTTGGACTTGAAGCCAAAGATCTATGCCATGATGAGGGACTTTTTGGAGTAAGTCCTTGAAACGAGTCCATGCTTCATAAAGAGATTCATTTTGACGTTGTTGGAACATCAAGATGTCATTTCTAAGCTTAGTAGTTCTCCCTGGTGGGAAAAATTGAGCAAGGAAACGAGTGGTGAGATCATCCCATGTGGTGATGTATCCTGCGGGTAAACGCTCAAGCCATTGACTAGCTTGATCCCGTAGAGAGAATTGGAATAGGTGTAATCGGGTTGTCTCTCTAGTTTCAACACCTAAGTCTATGAAATCTACGATTTTTAGGAAGTCCTTAAGATGTTGGTTTGGATCTTCGGAACGAAGTCCATGGAATGCACATCCGCTTTGCACCAACCGGATGGTGTCGGATCGCAAGGGAGTCACATTGGCTCCGGTGAGCTCAATGGTGTTTCGATAGCCTTGGTGGCTGGGTCGGGAATACTCTCCTAAGGTTCGGGGCCTAAGAGGTTCTAGTGGTGGGTTTTGTTGTGGTGGGATGACGGGTTCAAGGATGTTCCCATCGTCCATGATGTCGGGTGGTGAAGAGTTACGAACAAAAACACAAAGAATTAAGATAGACTAAAGAAAACCTAAAAATAAAAATAAAGTCTTACTAGAAAGGAATCTAGAAAGTAGACCTAATAAAAAGAGATTCTAACCTAGACAATAACTATTCCCCGGGCTGCGGCGCCAAAAACTTGATACGTGAGAATCGCACCAGGCTTTACCTCTCAAGGGATCTTGAGAAGCTTACAACCCCCACCAGGCAGTGTACCTGATCGTTGTAGTATAGTATAGTGACAAGTACCGGGAGATTGATCGTTCAGCTAGGAATAGTGTCGCTAGGATTAGAAAACCTAAATACTAGTTCTAAAGATGAGGGATGATTATTTTTGTATTTTTATATTTTTTAGAAAGCAAGTAAAAATCTCGGGTTTGAAGGATTTGGGCGGAATTAGTTGCTAGTCAACTAACCCAATACTAAAGATTCAATCAAAATAAAATACTAGAAATGAAAATAAACTAAATTAAACTAAGGTTGTGAGCAATAAGTGGAGAAAATGTGTTTACTTAGATTTCACTACTCCCTAGATATCTTTTACACGTTAATTACTTGTTATAGTTGCGTGGATGACGGATTGTATTTCTTAATACCATTCATGGGGTGGCGCACTTAACTCCCCAATCCTATGAGTGCCTACTTCACTCCTATGTCGAGCCGGCTAAGAAGCTCCTAACATGGGATCATTAGAATTTACTCATGCATTAAATACAACCAATAAAACCTAGTGCACGTCAGTTCATGTTTCCTAAGACGTTCAAGCATGTTACCATTTGGAGATCTGCCAGTTTTCTTAAGCCTAACATCGAAATCATTCATCCAATACAACCATAAACAAGTAATCAACACATAATTAACATCTAGGTTTCATTAGATCCAAGCAAACACAAGATAGATCTAGCATAGCATGGTAGAATTAAGACAAGAACAAGATATAGACAACCAACACATAGACATATTGATTGAATTAAAAGAATATTTATCTCAATTACATATGAAAGGGATCAAGGGCTGAGAACCCTTGAAAAACCTGTAAAATTCGTACCAAGTTCGTACTTAGGGTTTCTCCAAAACTTCTCTCTTTTTAATGTGAAAATTAGAAAACTATATATAGGAAATAGGGTCTGACGGCGTCAAGAACAAATTTGTGACGCCGTCATCTCGCCGCCAAAATACTTCTCGGACTGCCTTGATCTACTTTTGACGCCGTCATGTGTTATGTGTTTCCAGGCCGTCATGCATTTTACTCTTGACGCCCTACCTTGTGACGCCTTCAATTCTGTTCAGGGTCGTCATGGAAATTACTCTTGACGCCGTCAGAAATTCCTTCTTGACGCCGTCACCTACTGTTCCCAGAATGGAAAATTAAGACTTTGGCGTTTTCTTCACTTTTATGCTCTAAAAACGTCCGAATTGCTTCCTTTTCCAGATTTCTCTCCCAAAGTACCTAAAATCACAAAAGGAACGATTTAGGGTAATATTTGATCAAATAAATTCGAATTCGGGCTTAAATGACCCCCTAAAAGTGGTTCATTTTTCGCCTCATCAACACCAATGCTAAAAAAAGTACGACTAGAGCTTAGTGACGATGTTTCTAATGATGAAGAACTGAAGCTTCTCAAAGATTTGGTACGACTCCCATTTCCACGTGCATCACCTTCGGCAATATTAATCATAGAACGCAAAAAAGCTTCTTAATGAAGGCTATTATTTTGGTGCTGCTAATTGATTGTCTTTTGCAAGATTAATGATTGTCGAATCATTAGGCTTTTATTGACTATTTAAAAATTGTTTAGATGTGTCATTTTGGGTAATTATAAAAAACGACTTCGTGCTTTGTAACATGTCAAAAGCTTTGTTTGTGAAGTAAATCGCTAGATACTTGACCCAATTTTGCTGTAAAAAAAAAAAAAAAAAAAAAAAAAAAAAAAAAAAAAAAAACTTGACCCAATTTTGTTTGCTATTTTATGTTACTTATAAAAGATGTTGAGAAATTATAATTTAATGTACTCTGCCATCACGTTTTGCCATGTATTATTAATTACTAGTAGGGTATCATCGCGTTGTAGCGGCGGGTACCTGTGATTTAAGTTTAGGCACCAAGTCACCAACAAAATAATAATGATGAGCTGATTAACTTGAAAAAACAAGAAGAAAATGATCTTGGTCTGTCCTCATTCACCCGTTTGTACCAGTTCCGACGATTCTCTTAAGTTCATTTTCGGACAGCTTTTATTGGCTAGCCGAACCGGCAGTGACGCAAGGGGATGCCGAAGGCAGGGCTAGTGACTGGAGTGAAGTCGTAACAAGGTAGCCGTACTGGAAGGTGCGGCTGGATCAAGAATCAAATTTTGATTGATCTCATTTCTTGACATATTAGGCAGTAAAAAAAAAAAAAAAAAAAAAAGAAAAAAAAAAAAGAAAGGGTTTTCATATTTATTATTGTCCTTTTCTAATATGAGACCTCATCTTCACTACTATCTCACATTCTTTTATTTTTTTATGAGTTTTGATAAATGGGCTTAAAGTGTGACCTAATGCTTAAATGACTTCTACAATTAAGTGTTAAGCGTTAGGTCACACTTTATGTCCATTTAGTTAGGCCTCTTTATCATTTTTGTTTTTATATATAATCAAATTTATACTCCCCCATTCTAAAAAATTTCATTTTGACTTTTTTAAATCTAACTTTAACTATAAATATTTTTGTCATTATTATATAATACTTGATGAAAATTATATCACATGAAAATACATTTAAAACCAAATTTATTTATATATTTTACATCAAATATTATATAATTCAAACAAAAATATTTAAAGTAAAAGTTAGATTCAAAAGTCAAAATAGACTTATATTTGGAACACAGGGAGTATATAATTTTCTAAAATATAAGTTATCTATTTTATACTACGTAATATGTTTTTCTCTTTTACATCAAATCCAAATCCAAATCCGAATCTTAAACCCATTTGCAAACCAAACGCACCCTTAATAGCTATCATAAGTTTTAAAATGAGAGTTATTAGCACAGCATCAATAAAAAGATAAATCATGAAAATAGATAAAGTTTAATAAAATCATGGGCTGATAATGACGATGGATAGTTGGAGGCCCAATAATGTGCCCAACAAATAGGATCTAAAACGACTACATGAATTTGATGACTGCAAACTGAGTTATACAAGACCATATTTACTGTGTAATTCGCCTGTGAATAATATTCATCTCCTGTCTATAAAACCTTGAGGTAAAAACTGATCAACTTGACAGTAATTTAAGTTCTTTGTACATGGATTTCTTTATTATTTCGACATAGCAATAATCTTTTCTTCATCAAATATTCAATGTAAGTTAAGTTGAATTTTATGAATTCTTCCAAATATTTAGTTTCTAAACAACAACATATATAGGTATCTCATCAACATATGATGCTATACAGGGACAGAGCCAAAAATAAATCATCAACATAAGATGTTTAAAAGAGGATGTTTAAAGTACTTCAATGCAGGATGGATGTGGAGGCGAACAAGATTTTGAAGAAGGAAGCAAGTTTACATTTGTTGAGCTTTTACAGTGTGTACCTTTGATTGAAAGAATGGGAATCTCAAATTTCTATATGAAGGTAATATATTACTTTGATATATAACTAACGTAAGCTATAAATTATCATGTTTGTTGATCATGGTTTTTGTGTTCGGTTAAAGTACTTGTCCGCAGGGGGTAAGTCACAGAAGCTTCCAACTTCATTAAGCAACATTAAGTTGCTTTGTCTGGGTGTACGCTTAACGGAACAAGATGAGATATCATCTGCCCTTTGTTTGATCAAGAACTCCCCAAATCTAGAGAAAATACTTTTTTTGGTAAATACTGCTGATACATCTAGTAATTGTTCTTTTATAATTTTATTGACATTTTTGCATGTTTTGTGATTAGTAGTGTCAGAAGTTGGATGCTCCACCAGCTACATTGAATATTCAAGATTTCCAAGATTACTCTAGTTTCAAGTTTGATTATCTTGAGGAATTGCTGATGCTAAATTTCAGTAACTTGGCTATGGAGTTGGAATTTGTGAAACTAGTCATGGCTAAGTCACCTGCGCTAGAGAAAGTACGAATAGGTCTTAGTACGAAAGTTTCTGCTGATGAAGAACTCAAGATTCTTAGTGATTTTAAACGGCCCCCGTTTACACTTGCATCACCTTCAGCAAAATTCATCATTGAACGCCAAAAACCTTCTTCATGAAAGCTGTTATTTGATTGTTAAAGCATAAAGTTCTTATGAACAATCTTTACAAGTGTTTAGATATGTCTTTTTGGGTTGCTTATGAACTGATACTATTTTTAATTTGTAACAATCTAACGCTCATCTTTGTTGCAGATTTGTAAATGCCTTGAACCCAATTACGTCTGCTGTTTGCGCCTATTTTTATCGAATGCTCAATCTTGTAATGGTTGCTTAGGAATGCAATCTCAACTTGATAGCAAAATACAATGAAATTTTAAATTTACCTTTACAGCATGTTCATAAAGAGTATAACATTTGGAATTGGGGCTAAAACATGGAAAGTATACAATGTTTTTAAAAGATTATGGACTTTGTTGAATTGGTGAGTCAAATCATACTGATTTTATAGACTATTTTGAATATGTTCAGATGTGTCCTTTTTTGGTTGATTCCGAATTTGCTACTTTCTGCTTTGTAACAATTCTAAAGTATGCTTTCGACGTAAAATCATTCTGAACCCAAGTAGTCCATTTTTTTTACTTCTCATCCCATGGTATGTTAGCCCGTATCCTACTGATCGCTGCTGTGATAATGTGAAAAATACTATTTAATTACTTATATGATATGTAGAAAAGGTTTAGGGTTCGATCAGTTGAAAAATATTGTAGGGTTTGATCAGTTGAAAAACCCCTCTCCTTTAGACACAAAGGTCAAGTGTTCGATCCTCACTCCCTACAAAAAAAACCGGAGGTCCTCTCTACGACGGGATTGGGTAACCTTGATTTTTTATATAGAAAAGGTTTAAATAACTCTTGGGCTGAAAATTGACGATGGCTGATGAAGGCCCAATAGCCGGCCCATAAAAAACGATCATACTGCTACAACAAGACTTCAATGAAATCGAACAATTATCGAAGACCATATTTACCGAGTATTCGCCTGTTAATATATTCATCTCCAGTGTATGAAACCCTAGAGGTAAAAACTGAATAACTTGACAATTATTCCTTCTTTTTACCTATATGTTTCTTACTTTATTACTTTCATATATCAATGAATTTTATATAATTTATCCAATAATCTAACTTTTAATAAACAACAGAAAGGTATGTCATCACCATATATGATCTATGCCGTTTATTTCTCGCAACATAGTTTTAACTTTTAAGCTTTTCCTAAATGAACTCATTAGCATTATAACGTTGTAACAATTAGTTAATATGTTGTACAAATAACTTGTAAACCATCATTTATCATTTAATCTAGGATTATATTCTAGGTATATAAAATTTTGAGTTTTTGCATTATACATTGCAGGCCTGTGAAGTATCAAACTCTAAGTAGTCAAGATATTAAGATTAACCATGAACTTTCAAAATCTAAGCTCGGATATAATCAGTACCCTTCCTCAAGACATAATTGAAACCATTCTAACACTTGTACCAATGTATTTTATCTAGGAAATGGAAGTTCTGTTGGACGAGCATACCTAAACTTGTATTTGATGACAAGTTACCATCGACCTACAAACCGTCGAACGAATATAAGCTTGCTGCCAGTGTCATCTTGCATGTTTTGTCGCAACACACAGGTTCGATACTGGAGTTCAACGTGAATGTGGGTAAACTTGAAACGTATTCACAGTTGGACGTCATAATAAGCCTTCTTTCAAGGAGAACTAAAGTGCAAAAGTTGGTCTTTCAGATTTCAAATGAATACTGCTACCAGCTACCCTCTTCGTTCTTTTCATTGCAAGGATTAAAAGATTTAAAGCTCACAAATTGTGATTTCAATCCTCCATTAACATTTAACGGGTTTAGTAGGTTGAAGAGAATGGTTTTTATCCGTGTTGATATTACTTCTAAAACCCTGCAACATTTCCTTTCCAATTGCCCACTTCTGACGGAAGTCTTATTGGTAAGGTTCATATATCTGGTAGTGAAACTCTTTCAGTTTGACTGTTGGAGATGTTAGTTTTATAAAGTATTTCAATGCAGGACAGATTTGCAGATAAAGATGAACTTGAAGGAAGAAACAAGTTTACATTTGTTGAGCTTTTACAGTGTGTGCCTTTGATCAAGACTTTGGGAATCTGTTCTCCCTATATGAAGGTAACATAAAGGTGTAATAGTATATCTCATGTAAGAAGATTGTGTTTATTAATAATCATGGTTTTTGTATTCGGTTAAAGTACTTGTCTGCAGGTGGTATGTCACAGAAGCTTTCAGCTTCATTAGTCCACCTTAACACTCTTTTACTGGGTGTGTGCTTCACCGAACAAGATGAAATATCTTCTGCCCTTTGTTTGATCAGGAACTCCCCAAATCTGAAGATTATTGGTTTAATGGTAAATAGTGCTGAATTGTATACATATAGTAATGTTCATTTTCTAATTTTTATTGATTTTCATGTTTTTATTGTTAGTCGATTGTGAAGCTGGACGCTGCGCAAATTCCCATGAATAATTTAAATCTCCAAGATTGCTGTAATTTCAAAATGGATTATTGTAAGAGATTGGTGATGATAAACTTTAGTAACTTGGCTCCTGAGTTGGAATTTGTGAAATTCATCACGGCTAAGTCCCCTAAGCTAGAGTTAGTACTAATAGACCTTAGCACGAATGTTTCCGCTGATGAAGAACTCAAGATTCTTAGATATTTTAATAGCCCCCCGTTTACAGTTGCATCACCTTCAGCCGAATTCAGCGTCGAACGCCGAAAACCTTCCTCGTGAAAGTTGTTATTTGAATGATTAAAACATTGTGTTTTACGGACAATCTTTACAGGTATCTAGATATGCCCTTTTGGGTTGATTATGTGCTAAGTACTACGTACTATTTTAAAATTGTAATGAGTCCGACGCTTTTCTTTGTTGCAAATAAACCATACATGTCGTGAACCCAATTAATTCTGCTGTTTTTGTCTACTTTTATCAATTGCTCAATCTTGTAATGATTGCTTAGGAATGCAGTCTCTTGGGAGACATGCTTTGTCTCAACTTAATAGCAAAAAGCCAGTAATTAATACAATGAAATTTTAAATTACCTCTACAGCATGTTCATACAGGGTATAAGTGTATAACATTTGGATTTGGGGCTAAAACGTGGAAAGTGTACAATGGTTAATTGGACTATTTGGAATGTTCATGTTTAGATGTATCCAGCTTTTTCGGTTGATTGTAATTGCTACTTTTGCTTTGTATTTGAAGTAAAATCATCCTGAACTCAGTTTAGTCCATTGCTTAATCTTGTATATTGTGAAAATATCAGTCTAAGTATAATGAAAGTCATTAACAAAAATCATTGTACCACTGAAAAACATCGTTTGCAACAAAATTTTGTTACTCAGTGTATCTTTGCTGTTTGGCGCATCAACACGATTAGATTACCTTCCTGCTCTACATAAAGTACGTTACCTCCCTTTATGAAAAGGGCAAAATACCGAAAAAGTAACTTGCGATACAAAACTTGTCGATGTGAAAAAAACCAAATACTTCTCACTCCTTAAAAATGATTGAGAAATCATATATCATATATACTACATATAAAGGAAATTGCACTCTCTCCAATTAATTATTTAAGATTTCCTTAAATATAGATTTTAAGTAAAATACAAATGTTAAAACATAAAGAACAAGTATTTAAAGCACTTTATTTTAAGGTCAAAACATATCTTACACATGTACAATTAATATACCCCATAGCATATTAATACAAGCCATAAAACACAAAGCACAATGATTTAAAGCACAAATATACAAGTATGTCATTCTTTTGAGCATTTTGTACAAGTCTATACTACTTATAAATCATATTGCAACTTCTCTAATATGTATAATTAATATACCCCGTCACCAATTAATACAAGTTAAAAAGCATAATTTACAAATACTTAAAACACAAATAAAACTTAAAAACATTATTCTAACATATACAATTAATACACAATTTAAAACACCCTTCACCCAAAAATACAACTATTTATTCATGATGTACTATATATAAGCTTCCAAAATATTTTGTAGTGATCCTTGACAAAACCAAGATTACAACTAACCACATGGTTAGCATAAGCCGGTTATATAACCTCAGACCCCGCTCGGTCTTCCTTGTCCATGGTCAAACGAACAAAAGAACAAAAGAAAAGGACATATATCGAGAAGTAACATAACCACAACCAGCAACTATCATAAGGGGGTTGACAGTGCATGCGGGGAGGCATGGCACGGCAGGCATCCCCTGCGGGAACACCGCCGCCGGTGCTCTCCTACCGCACGGCAAGGCAATGGAGCGGGGAGGGTTACCGCATGTAAACTTTTGAAATTGGAACGTTGGAAGGCATTAAAAAGTGAACGTTGGCATTAAAAAGTGAACGTTGGCCCTTTTAACGGCTTTTTTATTTTATTTTATTTTATTTTATTTATTTATTTTTTGCATATATAGTGGACAACAAAAGTAAACACACACAACATCAAAAAAAAAAAAAAAAAAAAAAAAAACCACGGATCCAAAAAAAAAATCCGATCCAACCGCAAGTATATGGAGCATAAAAAAATTGGTTCGACTTTATTTTTAGATTAGCCGTTCGAGTGGTCTAACGATAGTAGTCTCGATGTTTTTGCTGCCGCGATTGATGAAGATGAAGAAGATACGGCTCGATCGACACGAAAATAGGTAAAACGCAATCGGATCTCTGCTGCACAAAGATTGCATCATGATTATTTTTGTGAAGATCCGAAATTCGACGATCAATTTTTTGAAGATAGGTATCGTATGCCTAAAAGTTTATTTTTAAAAATCAAGCAAGCTATTGAGGCTAGATTCGAGTATTTTTAGGAAGGTTATGACGCTAGAATGAAAAAAAGCTTCACAGCCATACAAAAATGTTCGTCTGCCATCAAACAACTCGCAATCAGTGCACCACCGGATGAGTTTGACGAATATTTAGAAATGGTACAAAGAACTTCACGTGAATGCCTTCAATTTTTTTGTGAGGCTATTATTCAGTTATATGCTCGAGATTTTCTACGTAGGCCAACAAGTCATAATGTTGCATGTTTGTACGAAGCACACGAAGCTCGACATCACATTCCAGGTATGATCGGTAGCCTAGATTGCACACATTTCGTTTGGAGGAATTGTCCAATCGAATTGAGGGGCCAATATAAAAGGGGTGATCATCAATACCCCACGATTATGATGGAGGCAGTGGCGTCTCAAGATTTGTGGATATGGCACACGTTCTTTGGACCGCCGGGTTCAAACAACGATGTGAATGTTGTGATGCAATCTCCGCTATTCCTCACCGAGCGTAATGGTACGGCACCTAAGTGCCCATTTGTTGTGAATGGCCATACGTACAAGCGTGGCTACTATCTTTGTGATGGCATATATCCGGCATGGTCTACTTTTGTTAAAGCGTTCAAATATCCAACCGACCCGAAGGAGAAAAAGTTCAAGAAAGTACAAGAGTCGGCTCGAAAGGATGTTGAACGTGCATTTGGTGTTCTCAAGGGTAAATGGGGTATACTGAATCGACCCTTACGGCAACACACAATATAAAGAATTAGTAAACTAGTTTATACGTGTGTCATATTGCATAACATGATTATAAATGACGCCGGTACCACAATCTCGCCGGTTCATATTCGGGATACTCCGATCCAACCGGTGTTTGACGAAGCAGCCTTAGCCGAGATACGAGATGAGGATACACATCTTCGTGTCAGATTTGATCTTATGGAGCATATTCACGCTCAACAATTACCATACCTCGAGGTGGACGATGAAGATTAGTTTCTTAGTATTATGTAATGCTATTTTATGTTTTTTAATAATATTATGTAATGTTTATTTAATTTTAATGAAATTTTAGTTTTTAATAAATTTTAATAGAATTTAAAAAAGAAAAAAGAAAAAAAAAAAAAAAAAAAAAAAGTGAGTGAAGGGTGAAGGGTGTGATGCCAACAAAAAGTGAGTGAGTGAAGGAGAAAGTGGGAGAGTGATGTGGCATAAAAGGATTGGGTGTAAGTGAGTGAAGGGATTTGAGGTGAGTGTTGCACTGCCAACCCCCTAACACTTATCAAACAACTCCATAACTATCCTAAAAACCATCTCATCTCCATCTATCAAATTTGTTATTTTCTTTCTTTCGTTCATTCGTTCAATACAACACAAAACAAAATTAATACACCTTTATCGAGACCGTTTTACAAAGATCTTGAAGACGTGATGAGATGACAGAAAAGTATTATCTTCGTTATAGGTGAAATACGCTAAAAGATTGATGTTTTTGATGTTCTGGTTTTAGTAAAAAAATATTCTAGAGAATCTGTTTATGAGTGGTTGAGCATGAACAGATGGTAATCATTTTTTTGGTGAGGATGAAGGTAAAAAAGAAAGAGAAGGTGGCTGCGTATGGTAAGAAAGAGAAGGTAGGGAAGAGTGAGTTAATGAGATTAGGGTTGGAGAAATATTTGGGTATATTAGAGCTAATATAATAGGATTAGTAAAAACGGGTTATGTTTATATGGGCTTATCTGAAATATCCAAACTTGGGTTGGGCTGTGATTTTTTTTCCAAATTTCATTAACAGTTTTGGGCTTGGAATTGTTTTATCCGAATAGGTGTATAGGTTAGATTAGAGGGGGGAGGGGGTGTCTTTGCCTTATAAAAACGCGGTGGAGAGAAAAGTTAAAAAAATGTGTAACCAAATAATATTTGTTCACCGCAAAATATAAACACAGCGTACCCGCCGCCGCATCGCGCGGGTACCCTGCTAGTTTTTTTAAAACAAAAAGGGGAATGTAATATCTAATTTGTATTGTTTAGGGATATATTAACTATAAAAAGAAATCAAATAAAAGAGAAATATTCATGAGAAGTGTAAAAATACTTGAAAAAAATGAAAATTCTTGAAAAAATCTGAAATTTTTCTCAAGATAGAAAATGTTGGTGAATAAAAAAGTTATGAAATAACTTTTTCTAATTTAGATGTTTTATATGATATTTTTAATGCATAAAAATTAATGCACGGTTTTTTTTACGCACAATTTTTTTATAATTTTTTTATATGTTATAGAGAATGAAATTTTGATGCGGATATTGAAATAAATAAATAATTAAATAAATTGGGTGTAAATACGAATTTTTGATGCACAAAATGGTGATTAACAAAATTTTAACGCAAAAACGTATTTTTCACAAATTCTTTTCATCAAAACTATATACTTTTATAAAATCTTCCTTCACAATTTTTTTAATCACTAACATCCTCTATCTTATGAAAATTTAAAACTCTTTTTACTTTATTAATTATTTTTACAATTCTCACGAATATTTATTTTTTTATTTTAGCCTTACCCTATTAACTAAAATGAGATTTTTATCAAAATTTTACTCTGTTGCTTCATAGTTGGATATAACATGTTTATAAACGGAAGTTAGACGTCGGGTGTGTTTGGTAAAAGTAGTAGTGAGCAGTAGCAGTGATTTGTGAGCAGTAGCCACAGCTCACAAATCACCGCTCACAGCTTCTTAAAAAAGCATTGAAAAAACGAGCTTTTTTAAAAAATAGCAAAGTTCACCGCCTTTTTGCCAAACGAACAATAAAAATCAAAAACCTCATTGCTCATCGCTCATCGCCTAAAAAAGCTCCGCGCCAAACATAGTATATTGCTTCATAAACTTTTGGGAGCTAAAACATTAAGGTTGCGTTTGGTTTGTAGATAGGGTTGATATTGGATTTGAATTTGAAAAATGTTTGATAAAAAAATAAAGAAAGAAAACCATCGTAACTTTAACAATTTTAGTTGTGCTCAATAAAAAAATTAATTTTATTTTAACGAGATTATCACTTGTCAGATTTTAGTTGGATCTCATTTTTACAACTTTAAGATTGATCTTATTTGATCTCTCTCTCTCTCTCTCTCTCTCTCTCTCTCTCTATATATATATATATATATATATATATATATATATATATATATATATATATATATATATATATATATATTGGTGTGTTTTTAACTTTCGTATGTTTTTTTTCGTTCATTTTTTTTTGTACTTTTAAAATTTCGTATTGTATTATTATTGAATTGATGAAATTTAGTTTATTTGAAAAAATGAAAAATAAAATAAAATTGTGGGTGGGTGTGGGTTCTAAATGAAGGAAAGTGGCATGCCACTAGTTAGGGTGTTTTGGAATGTAAGGCCCAGTTTGGTTCGTTGTAATATGACGTAATTTGGTGTAATTGCAATTTCATTACATTACGTAGTGTGTTTGGTTTGAATAATGAATGTAATTGTAATTCAAATTACATCACATATGATATTTGGTTTGCATTGTAATTGTAATTCAATCATTCCAATTACATCAAGTGAGGTAATTCAGATTACATCGCAAGTTGGATGGAAAGTTTTGAATTACGTTGTAATTCAGAGTTTTATAATTCCAAACATCAGTATCTATAAAATATTATTATTATTATTATTATTATTATTATTATTATTATTATTATTATTATTATTATTATTATTATTATTATTATCATCATCATCACTTTCATTAGAAACAAAACTATAGGATTACAAGAAATTAGTGGGGAGCCTCGAAACTATCTGGGCCCCCACACCTTTAGCGATTGCAAAGCTAATCCTACTGAAGATATGAACAGCAGTACGCGCTCCAATGTCTTAAGTAATGGAGAACTTCCGGATCCGTTTTAGTAAGGTCACCGCATCAGTCTCAAGTTCACCCAGAGAAGAAAATGAGAAGGAGAGGAACCCATATCCAATCTCCGTACACTTAGCCCTATACTTGACACGTTTACGTTGTGCGGCGTCAGACACCACACGACCTGGCACAAAATCAATCATACCAGTTTGAGTCAAGGGAGACGACCCTGTCAAATCGACGCAAACGTCATTCCCCTCGTCCCAAGAATAAAGCAATATATCAGCTGGACGTAAGGCTTGCTCCCCTTCCCCATAAAGCCCGATGTCAACCTCTCTACGAGCCGAGACCCCGAAATGAGAGCAAACAACAAATAGGGTATCACGCACCATGTTGTGTCGATGTTTAATGCCAATGATGCCAGCGCACGATACCGCATGGTCCCCGTAAATATCCACTGAAAAAACCTTGGAACAAGCTGAGCACGGTCTCTGAACCGAAGACAGGGGAACAACTAGCCAATAACAAAATAAACATCGGTAAGTTCTGGCGTTCATAGTCTGTCCCAACCCAGCGATCGGAACCACCCGTAACCAATCTGAAGTATAGTCTTCCCTTTGCGATCTCCAGAGCGCCATCTGTCGCGTAGATTGGCAAAAGGTAGATTCAGCCATTTTGGTAACACATGTGAAATATATATCTGCCAGTTTCTTCATGAGTTTAGGGGCAGCGATCTCATCCGGATTACTCAAAAGGTCGATCTCCATTTTTGCATTAAAAGCACACAAGGCCTCTTCGAAACAAGGTCCAGAGGTTATAATCCCGGAGTGTCGAAGGAGCTTAGTTTGTAAGTTAGCCGATTGGAGTCTGGACGCGAGAAATGCATAATTTAAGGCATCACCCGCAGAATACACACCAAGCCCCCCAAATGCAAAAGGCAAGGTGGCAACCCTCCATTGCCAATCACCGAAACCTGGTCCAGAAGCAGTGACAATACGCTCAAGGGAAGAACGAAGTGCTGCATCGAATGAAATGTGAGCCTGCTCAAAGACCAGGGGAGAACATGTGCGCATAGAAAAACAAAGCTTGGAAATGCCAGCACAAGCTCGAAGGAGCAACAACTCACGTTGGGGGTCCTTAAGCTTAGCAACAGCATCCATGAGCTCAATGGTTTTAGCAACCCTTTTCATAATAAGCTCACTACTAAACTCAAGGTCCATACTAGCAGGCCCACCTAACAATTTAACACCATGTAGCGGTCGAGCAATATTAGGCGGAAAGACACCTGTGGTCATGCTTCTGGGATCTCCTTGTAGCCAAAAAACCTTAGTTTTCTCAACATTTAGGTGTAGACCACGACATGGTCCATCTGTCATAATAAGGTCTAAAACCTGCTCCACAACCAAAGTGTCTCCAATAATAGTGCCATCATCTAGATACCAGGCATGAAGGGAAAGACTGAAGGAGTCCCTAATCTTACACACCAAAGGATGTAATACTAGAGCAAAGAGGAGAGGTCCAAGTGGATCACCTTGTTGTACCCCTTGGTGCGACCATAACGTGTATTCACCATAATATAATCTAGCTGGCCTGGAGTAACAAAATTCCACCCAACGTGAAATGGCAGGACAACGCAGGCGAACTTCCTGAAGCATGACTTCACGGTCCACTAAGTTGAAGGCATTTTTGAAATCCACTAGTAACATCGAAAGACCTTCCTCACCACCACGGTCTTCAATAAACCTATTAACAGCATGAAGATTATTATTATTATTATTATTATTATTATTATTATTATTATTATTATTATTATTATTATTATTATTATTATTATTATTATTATTATTATTATTATTATTATTATTATTAATGTTTTTCTAAATTATATTACGTTGCGAGTTAACCAAACACAATGACAGATTTCATCAATTACAATTCTAACACATTACAATTTTAACACATTCTAATTCTTTGAATTACAATTTATTCAAATTACAATTCATTCCAAAGATTATAATTTTTTCAAAAACATCCTGTGACCAAACGCACCCTAAGTGTTAAAAGTGAGGGTGCTAAGATGTCGCTGATGTATCACTCAAAGAGTTTTAAAAAGTCTACAAAGCAATTCAGCTTATGACACGTGCCCCCACCGACTTTAACAACCCCCCCATTTTTGTTTCTTAATATTTTCGGTTAAAGGCATTTGAGTCGTTAGAAACTATTTTTAATTGCACCCCAAACTTGAAACAGAAATATCTTTCAAACGACAGACTTTTACGAAAAACCGATTTCACCATACTTTTAAAATTATAATTCTCTTTAATTTGATATGTATTTTAATATTTAAATCGGAACTTTTTTTGGATTTCAATTGGGTTCAAATTTTCTTGAAATTTTCAGCATATTCAACTCTACCTTTGTCTAATTTAAAAGTTGAATTACGCAAACTTAAAACATGTAAGTTGTAGTTTGTTTTCCATTCTTTACCCATAAATTTGAACCACTCAACTTCAAGTGAGATATCGCATTTTAAAAATGACGTTTTACACATATTTAGTGGACACAAAGTGTTTGATAAAATGCCTAAAAGATATTTTTCTTATAAAAGTACATTCAAATGCACTAATTGGTGTACCACAATTCATTTTTTGTTATTTTTAGCTTTTTTAAACTAAGACAAAAATACACCGTTGGTCCCTAAACTTTCCAGAAAACATCGTCATGCACCCTAAGTTTGCAAAATCGTCGCCATGCGTCCAAAAATTGTGTTTTTGAGGCCGATTGTGTGCTTTAACTTGTAATCCTAAGGTTAACGTCTGTTTTCAGGTATATTATCAAAGGTATAATAGTCCAAACACATTTTCCACTATATGTTAGTTAAATCTAACCCAAACACCTTTAACATCATCAAAGTAGTCTTCTAAGGTCTATTGTTATCGTCAAACGGGTCTGTTTTGTTGGGGAGACAAGTAAACTGTTGTGTGGTGAAATATAGGTTTGAGTGGCATATACATGTGGGAAAACATTGATTCATATATATGGAATTGTGAAAAAGTTCGGGTAGCGCGTAAGTTGTTTGATGAAATGCTTGAACCGGACTTGGTTGCGTGGAATACGGTTATTGATTGTTATGTTTGTTGTGGGGAGTTTAAGGAAGGTTTGGAGTTTTTTTCATGTATGCAGGATGCTGGTGTAAGACTTGATGATGCTGCATTGAGTGTGGACTTATCCGAATGAGTCTTTATATACAGCAGTTATGAAAGCTTATAAAATTGTGAACAAGAAGGATCTTGCACCGCTGGTCAACCAAGAGATGAACTTGGCTTTTAATTCAGAACCCTTGCCTGATTCTGAGGCTTCTGAGACTGAAGACGAGGTTGATGAAACCTTTGTATGAATAATGGTGTACACTATCATTGGCATGTAAATGGATCATATATAGATTTGGCCATTAGTTTAAAGTATTAATTGTATTGTCATGTAAGAATATCAGTATGTATTATGCTAGGTGTGACAACTGGCAAAATAGGGAGCCGTTTTAAAACCCGCATTACATTAAAAATTATAATTTGGAATTTTTGAAAGTTTGTTATGACGAGATATTTTACGAATGGTACTTGATTTTTTTTAATCGTACGATGTTTATGAGATTTGGTTATTTGTTTATGGTTTGATTTGATTCGGTCGTGATGATTTATTGTGAGATCGTTATTTGTGGCACTACATTGACTCCGGCACTAGATTAACCTAACAATTTTAATTTCATTTTATTATTGGATCGGATATTATTATTTTGGAACGGGTTTGGTTTGAGAAAGACATTTGGTTATTTAAGTTTCGGGTTTGGTTCGTGTATTGGCATCGGGCTACTAAATCCCTACACCCACTATTATTATCTTTAATATTAAAAAGTTTATTTTTTTTATAAGAGTAAAAGCAAAAATCGTCCCTGTGAATACCACACAACCCACCAACACCTTCACCACTTAAATTCTCTCTCTCTTCTTTCTTTATACACCACCGCCGCCACCCTTATTCCACCCTAGCGCCGCCACCGCCGCCCTCACCATAAAAACAACACCACCATCTTCACCATCTTTTCGAGATCTATCTATTGGTACTAACCACGCGCTCTAACTCCCACTCTAACACCTAATTCGAATTAAATCCCCACGAGTTCATCACCACTTTTTATTATTTCTTGGAGATCTATTCGTTTGGCTTTGGTTTTTGAAGGTAGGCCGAGTTTTTGACTCGTGTTTGTGTTCGAATCGTGACTATGGGTCACGGTTTTCATTTTCTCTTTCGGGTTTTCATGGATTTTGAGGCAAGAATTAAATGGGTTTTGATAATAATGGTTAAATGGAAGTTTGGTATCCGGGTGTGAATGTTTCCGATGGGTCGAACCTCGACCGAGGGTTATGCTCTCGGTTTGGGTAGTATTTGGTCGATTTTCTTGGCCATTTGATGTATTTTGATCTTGGGTTCTTGTTTGGTTGCTCTCGGTTATGATTGGTCGACCCGTGTGGTCGTTGGTATTTTTGGCCGAACACCCCCAAGGGGCTGTTTTGGTTCGTTTGAGCTCAAGGAGCTAGCCGAGACTCATGAGTCTCGGGTGTGGCTCCCGTTTCATGTTTTGAGCTTCTGATTGACCCGGGTTGACTTGGTAACTCAACCCGTTGCTTATTTGATTTTTGGACAATATGTTACTTGTCATTATTATTTATTTTTGTTGTGATTGTCATGTGGTACATTGGTATATTATTCGGACACAATGCGGTATTTCTTGATTGTGAGTATTATTGGAGTTGTGTTGACGAGTATGGAATTGGGGACCGATTGTGAGACGGTCAATTAGATGACGGAGATAGGTTAGTTGGGTGCCGTAGTCGGACCCTCATGTTGTAGCACGTGGATATGAGATTGTTTGGACGGAGTTGATTTATTATTGTGACTTGATTTTATTATTTGGACTTGGACTATGAGCCGAGGGTCATGACTCGGACATGTGACCAAATTCTATGACTCGATAAATATTTAAAAATCGATATTAAAAATAATACTCGTAATAATATTATTAAGAATATAATCGTTTATATACGTATATATAGACGTGTTAAACGTATATATATATATATATATATATATATATATATATATATATATATATATATATATATATATATATATATATATATATATATATATAGGGTCCCTTTCTTGCGAAAACCACCATTTTACAACTAATAATACACAGTGTACATCATTTAATGCTCCATAGAGTTTTGTTATTTTTATTTAATTCAAAAGGGTATAATAGTAAAAGACATTTTCAAATTTTTATTTTATTTTATTTATTTATTTATTTATTTTTAATGTTATCGTGTTTTCAAATAGTCATGGTGCATACATGTTTTCTTATACCTAATCATTATTTTTTTTGAAATCGTAGGTGTCTTTTAGACAAAGGTGCATACGTGTTTTTTCTCCCCAAATAGTCAAGTTGCATACATGTTTTCAATTAGTCAAAGTGCGTACATGTTTTTTTTTCCAAATAGTCAAGGTGCATACATGTTTTTTTTAGCTAACACAAATTAAAGAACATAAATTATTATAAAAAGAAATACAAGATTGATATACTTAAATGTTACATTTCACTTGATTACAAGTACAAAAAACACATGCAATAATCATATTTCTCCAAACTCACGAATTTCTTCATGTATAATCGTGTTCATCCACTTCTCGGTCTTAAATGATATCATCTTCATCAATCAATCTGAAACAAGCAAGCATGAAAACAACTAAACCACAAACAAATAAGAAACAAATATTAATCACAACAACTAGCATGACATGCACAATCAACATATTTTTTAATCATAAACACAAAACATATATGTTTTATACGTAAACATATATGTATCTTTCCAAAACATACACAGTATGTTTTATAATCCAAACACAAAACATATATGTTTTATTTAACCTATACTGATTGCAACAAAATTTTCCAACTTCAACCTATACAGAACTATGCAATTCAACATCTATAAGATAAACGTCAACCTATAAGAAAAAAAAAAAGATCTAAATATAGATCTAGCAACAAGATCGTGCCAAAGAAGATAGTCGTCGGCACAAGAACATCGGCGACACTTGTGTTCACACTTTCTTCAAACAAAACAATAATAATCATATGTAATAACTTTTAAAACTCAAATCATATCCTTTTTAAATAGATCCCAGACCCACAAACATTAAAAAACACAAAGAACCCAATAACAAAACGAACCTGCAACCTGAAATCGTTCCACACCAAACCATCAGTCCATCACTAAACATTTCGATATACCTTTCATTACTTCCAAAGCAAAAACAACCATCAGTCATCACTAAACATTTCGATATAACTAAATGTGACCACCCCTCGTCCTGTTCATTTTCACGACACTATTAGAACAACCAACACATCATTGATTTTGAACATACATGTTTTAGAAAAGCCTCAAATATATGTTTTGAACGTAAAACATATATGTTTTTCATTAGTTATACACCCCTAGTTCAAAATAAAATAAACACCCCTATTATAAAATCACCTACACCTAAAAAAACACAAATCACCTGATTACTACGTACTTTATCGCAACCAAAGGAATTAAATCCTTCTTCCCAATGCACGATTGTCGAGAAGTAATATTAAAATGAATGCGTCGTTGCGTTTAATATAAGATGGAATGTATTGAATAATCTTAAAAATATATGATTAAAAACATGCATGTTTTAACGCATACATGTTTTGAACATACATGTTTAAAAACATCATGTTCTCAAACATATATGATTTTCATTAATTAGATCACACTAATTTAAACATATATGTTTTAAACATGTATGTTTTGAACATAACAGAAACATAAAAATCATTACTTAAAGAAAACCCCTACAATGATTATTTGATCTACAATAACATATTAGGCATAAACGGCCATAAAACACAGCTGGCATGAATACTACGTAGTATATGTTTTTTTTTAAACATACAATACTAAAAACTAAAGCACACAATCAATCAACATCATCAAATTTGAAACATATTGTATATATTTTTTAACGATCTATTAATTGGATCACCAATAAAAAAAAACTAGTATTCGAAATTGATACCACGTCTAGGTGCTCCATTCTGATCATGGCGTATATGGTGGTGGATCACGAATTGAAAAAAAAAAACGAACCAAAATTTTTTTTATCAAACAAAACAATAAAAAATAAATCGTTAAAAAATATATACAATATGTTTCAAAAAAAATTTTTATCAAACAAAACAATAAAAAATAAATCCAATAAAATACCTTTTCCATAACATTGAGTCGCTTTATATCACGGCCGACACACCCAGAACCCATCGTCGAAAAAGCGCAACCACCACAACCGGACACAACGATGGATTGGGTGTCGGTTTGACATACCAAAAGCTTGGTGTACCTGTGTTATTAGAAACAATGAATGTGTGTTATTAAAAAGACAAACATGAAATATACATTGATGAATTTGTGTTATTAAAAAACAAATCATAACATCCGGCTACTAGGTGCAACATCGACAAAATGGATATAAAAGACCATTAAAAAAACAAAAGAAACCAGCATGATCTTACAAGGAAAAGTACATATATATGAAACAATCTTATGAAATCCACTAAGGAGCATCAATTACATGTAGAAGATTCAACAGCCACAAAAGATATTTATTCAAATATGCGGTCCTTATAATTGATCACTCTATAAAAACAAATGATGTCACCAATTATTTCGAGAAAAGCAAATGAAATCGCAGATTGTTAGAGAAAAATCATTGCAGACCTTTTTTTTTGTTTTTTACAATACATAATGGCGGCTAGGTTTTTAAGAGAAAGAGTGGATGAATATTGTAACTGATCCGGTAAAAAATTAGATCAAGAGAGAGAGGTGCCACTTTTTTAGGGATAATACAAAATACCAAAATTGCCCTTTTTGTATTTTAAATAATGACCTAATCTTTTAGTTATTTACATTAATGGCGCAATTAATTATAGCCATTGATTAAACAATCTAATGGTTGAAAGAGAGTTCTTGCAGTTCTTGCAGATAAAAGTGGTTCTTGTAAGAAAGTTACACTATATATATATATATATATATATATATATATATATATATATATATATATATATATATATATATAAATGCGTATATTAATAATAAAACGATCACGAGTAAACGTTATAATAATAAAATGATAGTTATTATACTATGCAAATAGTGTAATAAATGTCGGACTATTGTTATAAATAATAATTATATAAATAATGGCGAAACATAAGTCGGGTAAATAATAATTAAAAATGTGATTTTGTTTATAAATTATAAACTTATCGAGTTATACGAATTATGGGTCATTAAAGTCCAAGTGGGCTGTATATTGTGACTTTTGTGTTGTCATGGATATATGACGATTAATATAAACATTTTATATACCAAGTGACTCATTCTAGATCGAGTTATTTGACGATATAAAATGAGAATATTAATGGGCATCGTATCCCACGACGCCCATAGGATGTGGTATATATTCTAGGGTAATAAATTACTATATATCTCGTGGAATTTGGCCGATTCGACGATATATATAGGGAATTCATTGGACTACAATATATATCAAATAGAATCTTTTGTGCAATGTGCTTTAGGTTGGGTATAATTTTGGAACGGTGTATTACGTAAATAAATATGGGAGATTATCAAATCGACGGATTTAATAAGCTTCGATAATTATTTAAATAATATGTTGGGCTAACATTAGACCTATAGTTGTTTTATTATTTTGTTTGTTGTGGCTTTCTGGTTTGAGTTGTGTCGACCCTCCACCCATATGGATACCAAACGTCGAATTTCAAATTAATATGAAGTTAATTCGAGAAATGGATATTTTTGGAAAGTAAAATGGAATACGTTCGGGAATAGGAATATTTGATTTTGAGGAAATGATTTCTGAACGAGTTTGATATTGTTAGGAAGTGCCGAGTCTGTAGTCGCCGTTACGTGAGTTGCTTGAGATTACTTACGTCTTTCTTCTATCATTTCTTTTGAGGATTTCTGGACTTGAGGTGAGTCATAGCCCCACTTTTACTCTTGAATTTTGTTTTCAATACTTGGGGTGAGAAACGTGCAAATGTTTTATGTGGACTATTATCGCTTTGTTTATTTAAAACTTGCTATACTTATAGAACTAGGTAGGATTTAGCGAGGCCTAGTCCCGAACTAGGTAAGCTATTGATTTGGTTATTGAGCGAGGCCTAGACATGAGCTAGGTAAGCTATTGTTTTGGTTATAGAGCGAGGCCTAGTCCCAAACTAGGTAAGCTATTGAATTGTTGTTGTGCGAGGCCTAGTCCCGAACTAGGTAAGCTATTGGATGGATTATAGAGCGAGGCCTAGACTTGATCTAGGTAAGCTATTGAATTGATGGATTTGAGCTATAGCGTGCACCTATAGGGTTGATTTGATTTGATTTGGTTGGATTATTGGTTGGATATTTTGGTTGGATGATTGAGGCCTAGTCTAGCTAGCAATCGTTTTGCGTATATGTCCACTATATTGAATTATGAATCTAAACCTATGATCTCACCAGCGAAAGCTGACTTTTAGCACGTTTTCTCATGTATTTAGTGATGCTCTGTGGATGCTTGGGATTGGAGGCTTGGCATTTGGCACCGGTTATGGATCTATGTTTCTAAAACTCTGATAACTATTGTGGACCTATATTTATTTTCTTTTGGGCCTGACTTTGGATGATTTTGGGATAAATGTAAACTTTAAAACCCCGCGAGGTTGTATTTTATTATGTTTACGTTATCTCGTTCTTTTATGTCTTGTGTTTGGATACCAATCCCCGTAGCACCCCAAGCTTGTTGAGTCTTCCGCTGTACCAAATTTTGGGGGTGTTACAGATTGGTATCAGAGCCAAGGTTATAGAGAACTAGGTAAATAGACACCTAAACTATAACCGATTTTTATAGAAAACGATCCTCGACCATTGCCCGCCAGCCCGCCAAGCCGAAGCATCATTGTTTATTATTGAGGTATTATGAGATTATTGAGATGATTATAGATTTGGGATTTCTTGAGATGATGTGAGGTTTTGAGGTTTATTGATTTAGTGATATGATGGAGTTTTGAGGAATTATATGCGTCTTTGAGGAATTATATGGCTTAATTGTTTTGCGAATGGTTTTAGTAATGCGGTATTTTAAATCTTTCTTGATTATATACGATTTGGAATTTTATGATGATTTTTGGATATTGTATTTGAGTTCGCGGTTTAGCTGTTTTGAAACACTTACACCTACCCTACGCCGTTGTCACAGACTATGGCCTCCCATACGCCTGATGTTGTTGAGGATATCTTACTACACCGGTATTGCCAGCACAGTTCACCATGGCTCCTGATGACCCTTACCGGGTTGCCATGCATTCAGCTACTATGACACCGACAGGTTCTACTTCAGCACCACCTGCTGCATCTACGCAGGGACCCTCATCTTCTCTAGGGCTCCCTGGTACATCGAGGCAGCTTACTCTTCATCAGGTTTTGGCTCGTGTGGCTCCACGTTTTGCCCACCGAGCTACGACACGCATGTCGGTACGCCCTACTTCACCACCTTTACAGATTGATGCTCACTCTCTTCTGTCTGAGGCGCCACCCGTATCATTGCGTCGTCGTCCTAGATCACCTATCCCTTCACCACATGGTTCACCTGTTAGGAGACGACGATTGATGATGTACTCTTCCGATGAGGAGGAGGAGTACGAGGGTGAGGATGAGGCTGATGACCCTCAGGAGGCTGAGCAGGGTGATGATGATGACCCTGAGGAGGAGGATGACCCTCAGGAGGAGGAGATGCCTGATGATGATGATTTGATTGTACCGCCAGCTCAGGCTGAGGAGCCTGATTCACCTATACATCCGATTGAGCCTGATTCACTTGATCATCCGTTTTTGTTTGAGTTGCCACCTGGTAGTCCCGTTGAGTCGGATGCACCTTCTGAGGTTTCTGCTGAGCATGCAGAGTTAGGTGAGATTGGTAGGTTATGGGCTCAGATTACGGATCTTGGTGAGAGAGTTGCACGTATATCTGATCGACTTGAGAGGGTTATTGGAGAGTTCATAGCGGATCTGAGAGTTGATATGACTGTGGTTGTGGGCAGGACTACTGAGATGAGGAGAGTTTTGATGGAGGTTCATGAGCATATCGATAGTTTACAGCGAGGTTTTATTACAGCTCGAGAGGTCGACCGCAAGCTATGACAAAGGAATGCCGAACTGGAGAAGGAGGTGGCTGACCTCAAGAGAGACCGAGACACCCATAGTGTGGAGTTGGGATCATTATGGAGGGATCTTGATGGATTGAGGCAGGAGTTGAGGAACCTCCGCCAGCAGCGTGGCTAGACGTTCGAGCTATGTTATCTTGTTGCTTTCTTAACCGAGGAGTGTTCGGTTAGAAAAGCTAGTTATCTTATTTTGATGTATTTTCCGTTGATTACTCGTCTTGTTGGAACGATTGTTATCTTTGTGTTCTCGGTAGTTCGAGCAATATTGGATCTTTATTGTATGGTTGATGGTTATTATTTTATGGTATTATGTGGATGTTGGATATTATGGAAATTGAGTTTCCTATGCGTCTTATTGATGTCTTGTGGTGAATTGTTGATATTCTTTCCATGACTTGGCTTCGTTGATTTAATTCTTGTTGAGCATATGATAAGTTCTATCGGAGACTCACGAACTTGTATGATGTTTCAGATCAATGGCCACACGACGAAACCCTGTTAGAGCTACCAGAACTGGACCTGCAACGACTACCCCTGGTCGTCGAGGACGCCGTCCAACTCGAAATGTTGAGACACCTACTCCTGATAACCTGGACACTACTAACCGCAACAACAGGAATCAAAATGTTGATGTTTAGGGAGACAATGATCATGTTCCACTTAATGCACCTACTGTGGACCAAGCAATGATCAATCAACTTGTGGAGCAACGAGTTGCTGAGCTACTAGCTGAGTCAAATCATTCCAACAATTCTGCTGGAACATTTCCACGTGTTCGTGCTAATGGATGTAACTACAAGGAGTTTAAGATTTGTGGACCTATTGAGTTTGGTGGAACTGAAGGAGTGGTTTACATGGTTAGGTGGATTGAGAAGACTGAGTCAGTGTTTAACGTCAGTGGTTGTGCGGAGAATGCGAAGGTAAAGTTGCTTCTTTTACTTTCAAGGATGAAGCCTTAACTTGGTGGAACAATTACCGTAACTCGGTTGGGAGTGATGTGGCTTATGCTATGACTTGGGAGCAATTTAAGTCTTTGCTGATTTAGACTTACTGCCCAAGGAATGAGATTAAGAAGCTCGAGGTTGAATTCTGGAACCACAAGGTGAAAGGTACCGATATGGCAACTTACAATCGCCGTTATCGAGAGTTGGCCTTACTTTGTCCCGATATGGTTAGGACTGAGACCCAAAAGATTGAGAGGTATACCGATGGATTGCCGGTAGCTACAAGGAACGGTGTGATTTCTGCTAAGCCTGCAAACATTTATGAGGCTATCACTATCGCTCAACAATTGATGGACTCTTTGGCATTGGAAGAAGCTGAGAAGGATAAGAATGGAAAGAGAAAGAGGGATGATCACTCTAAGGGTAATGATCGTCGAAACAAGCGACAAACAACTACTAGAGCTTATGCCATGGGAGATGGAGACAAGAAGAACCACAATGGAGATGCACCCAAATGTAACCGATGTTACAAGCATCATTCTGGTCGATGTACTGTAATGTGCAAGAATTGCTCTAAGATGGGACACATAGCTAAGGATTGTAGAGCTCGACCACTTGCTATGGTTCAAGCTACTCCTGAAACTATGAGCAAAGCAAATGTTACTTGCTATGGATGTGGAAAGAAAGGACATTATCGGAATGATTGTAGGGAATCGTGGAACCGAGGAAATCAAGGATCGGGTGGTAATGAGTACAATAATGGAAACCGTGGAGCTGGAGGAAACCGTGGACGACAAGATAATGGGGACCAACGTGTGGAAGCTGGAGCTGCTCATGGAAGAGTGTATGCACTTGGGAACGAGAGAGGAGAAGATCCGAACGTTGTTACTGGTACGTTCTTTCTCAATAATCGTTATGCTTCCATACTATTTGATACTGGTGCCGATAAGAGTTTTGTGTCCACTAAGTTTGCACCCTTACTTGAGAAACCCCCGATAGCCTTAAGAATTGGTTATGATGTAGAGTTAGCTAATGGGAACATAGAGAGGATTAGGACTATCATTCGCGGCTGCACGTTAAACTTTCTGAACCGTCCTTTCAACATAGATCTTCTACCCGTCACGTTAGGAAGTTTTGATGTTATTATTGGCATGGATTGGTTGACGAAGTATCGTGCTCATATAATTTGTGATGAGAAGATCGTGCGTGTGCCATACGGCAAGGAGATTCTGAATATACCAGGAGATAGAAAGGATTTGAGAGGCCCATCTAGATTAGCGGTTATATCTTGCACTAAGTTGCCGAAGTTAATGGAAAAAGGAAGTTACCTTTTCTTAGCCCAAATTTCTGAGAAAGGAGAGAAGGAGAAGAAGGAAAGGTGCATTGGAGATGTACCTATAGTTCGTGATTTTTCAGATGTGTTTCCCGATGATTTGCCAGGAATTCCGCCTACTAGACAAGTAGAATTTCAGATTGAGTTGATACCTGGTGCTGCACCTGTAGCACGAGCGCCTTATCGTCTTGCACCTACTGAATTGGAAGAGTTGTCGAAACAATTAACGGAGTTAGCCGAAAAGGGATTCATAAGACCAAGTTCTTCGCCTTGGGGAGCCCCGGTCTTATTTGTGAAGAAGAAGGATGGATCGTTTCGCATGTGTATTGATTATCGAGAGTTGAACAAGTTAACGGTGAAGAATAGATACCCGTTACCGAGGATCGACGATTTGTTCGATCAGCTTCAAGGATCGAGTGTGTATTCGAAGATCGATTTGAGATCGGGATATCATCAGCTTCGAGTTCGCGAGGAAGATATTCCAAAAACGGCTTTCAGAACCCGTTACGGGCATTACGAGTTTCAGGTGATGCCGTTTGGGTTGACTAACGCACCGGCGGTATTCATGGATCTCATGAATCGGGTATGTAAGCCTTATTTAGATAAGTTTGTGATTGTGTTCATCGATGGCATTCTGGTTTATTCGAAGAGTGAGAAGGAGCATGAGGAGCATCTAAGACTTATCTTAGAATTGCTCAGGAAGGAGAAACTGTATGCCAAGTTTTCGAAATGTGAACTTTGGATTTCGACGGTACAATTTCTAGGTCATGTGATTGATAGACAAGGAGTTCATGTGGACCCTGCTAAGATTGAAGCGATTAAAGATTTGGCTGCACCTACGACCCCAACAGAAGTTCGTCAATTTTTGGGATTAGCCGGTTATTACCGAAGATTCATTGAGGGATTTTCGAAGATAGCAAAACCGTTGACCAAATTGACTCAAAAGAGTGTTAAGTATGAATGGGGAGATAAGGAAGAGGAAGCCTTTCAGTTACTTAAGGAGATGTTGTGTAGTGCTCCTATCTTGGCGTTACCCGAAGGTAACGAGGATTTCGTCGTCTATTGTGACGCTTCTCATAAAGGTTTAGGAGCTGTGTTAATGCAACGAGAGAAAGTGATAGCTTATGCTTCCCGACAGCTCAAGAAGCATGAGAAGAACTACACCACCCATGATTTGGAGTTAGGTGCTGTGGTTTTTGCTTTGAGGATATGGAGACATTACTTGTATGGAACCAAGTGTGTAGTGTTTACTGACCACAAAAGTCTGCAACACATTCTGAACCAAAAAGAGCTTAACATGAGGCAGCGACGTTGGATTGAGCTGCTAAGCGATTACGATTGTGAGATTCGCTACCATCCGGGTAAAGCAAACGTTGTTGCTGATGCTCTTAGTTGAAAGGAGAGAATTCCACCGTTACGAGTGAGGTCATTAGGAATGACTATCGTATCGCCTTTACCATCTCAAATATTAGAAGCTCAAACAGAAGCGTTGAAAGCAGAAAATCGGTCTGCTGAGAATATATTTGGGATGACAGAAAATGAGAAGGGTTTTGTTAGACGTTCTGATGGAGTATTATGTTTTGGAGACCGAAGTTGGGTACCATTGTATGGAGGAATTCGAGAGTTGATTATGCATGAGTCGCATAAGTCAAGATACTCTATTCATCCTGGGTCTGACAAGATGTACCAGGATTTGAAAAAGTTATACTGGTGGCCAAATATGAAGGCAGATATAGCATTGTATGTTAGTAAGTGCTTGACTTGCTCTAAGGTTAAAGCCGAACATCAAAGACCGTCAGGATTATTGACGCAGCCAGAACTCCGGGTTTGGAAATGGGAGCGGATTACGATGGACTTTATTACCAAATTACCAAAGACAGCTAGCGGTTGCGACGCTATATGGGTAATTTTGGATCGTTTGACTAAGTCTGCTCATTTCCTGGCGATTAGTGAAGATGATAGTGTGGATAAACTTGCGAGGTTGTATGTGAAGGAGATTGTTTCTCTTCATGGAGTTCCGATATCGATTATTTCGGATCGCGACAGCCGCTTCACGTCAGCATTGTGGCAATCACTTCAAACCGCTTTGGGGACGAGACTTGATATGAGTACTGCATATCACCCCAAAACCGATGGTCAAAGTGAGAGAACTATTCAGACTTTGGAGGATATGCTTCGTGCATGCATCATAGACTTTGGTAAAGGCTGGGAGAAATATCTACCCCTTGCGGAGTTCTCCTACAACAATAACTACCACACAAGTCTTAAGGCTGCACCATTTGAAGCTTTGTATGGTCGTAAATTACCAGTGGAATTGAGTAAAGTTCATGATGTGTTTCAAGTTAGCAATCTGAAGAAATGTCTTTCAGAGGAAGCACTAGTTATACCAATCAAGGATATTCGTGTGGATGAGAGTTTGAATTTTGTGGAAGAGCCGATTGAGATAATGGATAGAGAGATCAAACGACTCAAGAGGAGTCGTATTCCTCTCATCAAAGTTCGTTGGAATTCGCGGCACGGACCGGAATTCACGTGGGAACGTGAGGATGAGTTTCGAAAGAGATATCCGAAGCTTTTCACTTCGTAGATGGGTTATTTCGAGAGAAACCCGGGACGGGTTCCTTCTGAGGCTGGGAGTATGTGACAACTGGCAAAATAGGGAGCCGTTTTAAAACCCGCATTACATTAAAAATTATAATTTGGAATTTTTGAAAGTTTGTTATGACGAGAAATTTTACGAACGTTGGTACTTGATTTTTTTTAATCGTACGATGTTTATGAGATTTGGTTATTTGTTTATGGTTTGATTTGATTCGGTCGTGATGATTTATTGTGAGATCGTTATTTGTGGCACTACATTGACTCCGGCACTAGATTAACCTAACAATTTTAATTTCATTTTATTATTGGATCGGATATTATTATTTTGGAACGGGTTTGGTTTGAGAAAGACATTTGGTTATTTAAGTTTCGGGTTTGGTCCGTGTATTGGCATCGGGTTACTAAATCCCTACACCCACTATTATTATCTTTAATATTAAAAAGTTTATTTTTTTTATAAGAGTAAAAGCAAAAATCGTGCCTGTGAATACCACACAACCCACCAACACCTTCACCACTTAAATTCTCTCTCTCTTATTTCTTTATACACCACCGCCGCCACCCTTATTCCACCCTAGCGCCGCCACCGCCGCCCTCACCATAAAAACAACACCACCATCTTCACCATCTTTTCGAGATCTATCTATTGGTACTAACCACGCGCTCTAACTCCCACTCTAACACCTAATTCGAATTAAATCCCCACGAGTTCATCACCACTTTTTATTATTTCTTGGAGATCTATTCATTTGGCTTTGGTTTTTGAAGGTAGGCCGAGTTTTTGACTCGTGTTTGTGTTCGAATCGTGACTATGGGTCACGGTTTTCATTTTCTCTTTCGGGTTTTCATGGATTTTGAGGCAAGAATTAAATGGGTTTTGATAATAATGGTTAAATGGAAGTTTGGTATCCGGGTGTGAATGTTTCCGATGGGTCGAACCTCGACCGAGGGTTATGCTCTTGGTTTGGGTAGTATTTGGTCAATTTTCTTGGCCATTTGATGTATTTTGATCTTGGGTTCTTGTTTGGTTGCTCTCGGTTATGATTGGTCGACCCGTGTGGTCGTTGGTATTTTTGGCCGAACACCCCCAAGGGGCTGTTTTGGTTCGTTTGAGCTCAAGGAGCTAGCCGAGACTCATGAGTCTCGGGTGTGGCTCCCGTTTCATGTTTTGAGCTTCTGATTGACCCGGGTTGACTTGGTAACTCAACCCGTTGCTTATTTAATTTTCGGACAATATGTTACTTGTCATTATTATTTATTTTTGTTGTGATTGTGATGTGGTACATTGGTATATTATTCGGACGCGATGCGGTATTTCTTGATTGTGAGTATTATTGGAGTTGTGTTGACGAGTATGGAATTGGGGACTGATTGTGAGACGGTCAATTAGATGACGGAGATAGGTTAGTTGGGTGCCGTAGTCGGACCCTCATGTTGTAGCACGTGGATATGGGATTGTTTGGACGGAGTTGATTTATTATTGTGACTTGATTTTATTATTTGGACTTGGACTATGAGCCGAGGGTCATGACTCGGACATGTGACCAAATTCTATGACTCGATAAATACTTAAAAGTCGATATTAAAAATAATACTTGTAATAATATTATTAAGAATATAATCGTTTATATACGTATATATAGACGTGTTAAACGTGTATATATATATATATATATATATATATATATATATATATATATATATATATATATATATATATATATATATATATATATATAAATGCGTATATTAATAATAAAACGATCACGAGTAAACGTTATAATAATAAAATGATAGTTATTATACTATGCAAATAGTGTAATAAATGTCGGACTATTGTCATAAATAATAATTATATAAATAATGGCGAAACATAAGTCGGGTAAATAATAATTAAAAATGTGATTTTGTTTATAAATTAGAAACTTATCGAGTTATACGAATTGTGGGTCTTTAAAGTCCAAGTGGGCTGTATATTGTGACTTTTGTGTTGTCACGGATATATGACGATTAATATAAACATTTTATATACCAAGTGACTCATTCTAGATCGAGTTATTTGACGATATAAAATGAGAATATTAATGGGCATCGTATCCCATGACGCCCATAGGATGTGGTATATATTATAGGGTAATAAATTACTATATATCTCGTGGAATTTGGCCGATTCGACGATATATATAGGGAATTCATTGGACTACGATATATATCAAATAGAATCTTTTGTGCAATGTGCTTTAGGTTGGGTATAATTTTGGAACGGTGTATTACGTAAATAAATATGGGAGATTATCAAATCGACGGATTTAATAAGCTTCTATAATTATTTAAATAATATGTTGGACTAACATTAGACCTATAGTTGTTTTATTATTTTGTTTGTTGTGGCTTTCTGGTTTGAGTTGTGTCGACCCTCCACCCATATGGATACCAAACGTCGAATTTTAAATTAATATGAAGTTAATTCGAGAAATGGATATTTTTGGAAAGTAAAATGGAATACGTTCGGGAATGGGAATATTTGATTTTGAGGAAATGATTTCTGAACGAGTTTGATATTGTTAGGAAGTGTTGAGTCTGTAGTCGCCGTTACGTGAGTTGCTTGAGATTACTTACGTCTTTCTTCTATCGTTTCTTTTGAGGATTTCTGGACTTGAGGTGAGTCATAGCCCCACTTTTACTTTTGAACTTTGTTTTCAATACTTGGGGTGAGAAACGTGCAAATGTTTTATATGGACTATTATCGCTTTGTTTATTTAAAACTTGCTATGCTTATAGAACTAGGTAGGATTTAGCGAGGCCTAGTCCCGAACTAGGTAAGCTATTGATTTGGTTATTGAGCGAGGCCTAGACATGAGCTAGGTAAGCTATTGTTTTGGTTATAGAGCGAGGCCTAGTCCCGAACTAGGTAAACTATTGAATTGTTGTTGTGCGAGGCCTAGTCCCGAACTAGGTAAGCTATTGGATGGATTATAGAACGAGGCCTAGACTTGATCTAGGTAAGCTATTGAATTGATGGATTTGAGCTATAGCGTACACCTATAGGGTTGATTTGATTTGATTTGGTTGGATTATTGGTTGGATATTTTGGTTGGATGATTGAGGCCTAGTCTAGCTAGCAAGCGTTTTGCGTATATGTCCACTATATTGAATTATGAATCTAAACCTATGATCTCACCAGCGAAAGCTGACTTTTAGCACGTTTTCTCAGGTATTTAGTGATGCTCTGCGGATGCTTGGGATTGGAGGCTTGACATTTGGCACCGGTTATGGATCTATGTTTCTAAAACTCTGATAACTATTGTGGACCTATATTTATTTTCTTTTGGGCCTGACTTTGGATGATTTTGGGATAAATGTAAACTTTAAAACCCCGCGAGGTTGTATTTTATTATGTTTACGTTATCTCGTTCTTTTATGTCTTGTGTTTGGATACCAATCCCCGTAGCACCCCGAAAGCTTGTTGAGTCTTCCGCTGTACCAAATTTTGGGGGTATTACACTAGGTACAATGGTGTACACTTGCATTTAGTAATTAACTGTTAGCGTGTTTAGCACTTTAGAATTTACCAAAATTAAGTGGTCTTTTCAATGATTTAGCAGGCGAGTGCTATGGAAATGAGTTTGAGTTATACAGACATATTTGACACAGACAACAATGGGTCAAGAGGATTATATGAAGATACAATAAACAAACTTCCCATACGCAATAGTTGACTGGAAAATGAATGAGACAATTTCTTGAAAAGTTTTAATATTGTTTGGTTGAGGAATATAAAATGTAAACTGGTTTTGTTTCTTGGTCAAAGCATGTAATGAAATTTAATAATAACTACCAGTAAATTAAATGTGAGTTATTGGATGATGAATAACATAAATTGTTATGGTTTTCTAAAATAATTGAGAAAAGATGGTATATATTACTCGTATTTGGTATTCTATATAGGTCACTCGTTACTATATATATTGGGAAATTTTGGAACTGGACTATAACTCTTTGGTAAAAGAATTTGGTAGTTTGATTTGGCTGAAAAAAGATTAATTAAAAGCTTTTGGATACAAGTTATTTTAATGATGGTATAGTAAAAGATAATATGTATACATGCAATTTTAAGAGTTTATATTTATGTGATCTCGACGGAAATATAAGAATCATATTTGGTTGCTAAAAATAAGAAAGACCGAACGAGTATAAGTGATCGCATAATTTGATCTAATTTGTGTAAAAATGTTTGAAGCTGCTAACATGTGAGGAAAACATTGGTTCAGAAGTCTCAGAATCATGCCAGGGTTCTGAATTAAAAGCCAAGTTCATATCTTGGTTGACCAACGGTGCAAGATCCTTCCTGTTCACAATTTTATAAGCTTCCAAAAACTGCTCTATATAAAGACTCATTCGGATAAGACCACACTCTATGTAGCTTCATCAGGTCTTACACCAGCATCCTGCATACGCGAAAACAACTCCAAACCTTCCTTATACTCCTCACAACAAACATAACAATCAATAACCATATTCCACGCAACCAAGTCTGGTTCAAGCATTTCATCAAACAACTTACGCACTACCCGAACCTCTTTCGCAATTCCATACATATGAACCAATGTTTTCCTCACATGTACATGCCACTCAAACCCATATTTCACCATACAACAATGTACTTGTCTCCCTAACAAAACAGACCCGTTTGATGATAACAATAGACCTTATAAGACTACTTTGATGATGTTAAAGGTGTTTGGGTTAGATTTAACTAACATATAGTGAAAAATGTGTTTGGACTATTATACCCTTGATAATATAACTGAAAACGGACGTTGACCTTAGGATTAGAGGTCAAAGGACGCAATCGGCCTCAATAACACAAGTTTTGGACGCATGGCGACGATTTTGCAAACTTAGGATGCATGGCGATGTTTTTTGAAAAGTTTAGGGACCAAAGGTGTATTTTTGTATTTAACTAATGAATACGATTAAATGATGAACATACTAACTGATGAACAACACCTAACTGATAAACTGATGAACATTGTGACCTTAACTGATTAACGTTGTCATTTTTTTAGACAACTGATGAATATTATGATTTTTTTTGGATAACTGATGAACATTATAATTTTTTTTATAAAACTGGTGAATATTATGATATTTTTTGTTAGAAAACTGATGAACAACGTAACCTAACTTTGAACATTGTGATATAACTGGACAAAAATAAAGAGAATTGATGAACATTGTGATGAACTGATGAACAACACTTTTTATTGATCAATAATAGTTTTTTATTGATACAAATGAACAACTCTTTTTATTGATAAACAACATTTTTTATTGATGAACAAATGAACAACTTTTTTTTATTGACGAAGAAATGAACAACTCTTTTTATTGATTAACAACACTTTTTATTGATTAACAAATAAACTCATTTTATTGACGAACAAATGAACAACTTTTTTTTTATTGATGAACAAAGTATACGATGAACAATATTTTTATTGATGAGCATTGCGATATAATTGATAAACAAAATTAAAGAGAACTGATGAACAACTTTTTATTGATGAACAAATGAACAATTCTTTTTATTGATGAACCATATTTTTTATTGATGAACGATACTTTTTTGTTACAAAACTAATGAATAACGTGACTAACTAATGATATTTGTTATGTAAATGTTGAATAAAATTAAAGAGAACAATTGCAATAATATAAATCGAGTACATAAGCAAAATATGTATCATTTCTAAATCAATCCACACACGTCAATTCATCCGACACATATGAACTGATGAACTGATTACCAATACTAACTAATGAACACTTATAAACAACATGTAGATTGATAGTGTCTTGTTTATCAGTTAGTCTTATTCATCAGTTAATCTTGTTCATCAGTTAGTGTTGTTCATCGGTTTTAATAAAAAGATTAACAATAAAAGCATCACTTTTTGAATCTTACATTAATAAAATGTTTAATGATGCGTTGTGGGACAAAAATTAGTGCATTTAACGTAATTTTGATACTAAAAATCTAAGATAGACATTTCATCAAATACCTTGTGTGCAACAAATATGAGTAAAACGTCATCTTTAACGTGTGGTATCTCACTCATATGACATTGAATTTGAGTAATTCAAAAACCTGTGTAAAGAGTGAACGAAAATCCATAACTTTTATGTTTTAAATTTTTTACGATTCGACATTTACCAGGGTGAAAAAATAAGGTCGAAATGCCAAAAAAATTAACACCTATTGTGATATGAAAAAAAAAAAAAGTTTCAAAATTTTTAACAAAATTTATATTAAATGAAAGAGGATTAAATTTTAGAAGTTATGGTGAAACAGTTTTTTTTTTTCTAAAAGCTTATTGTTTGGGAGTTATGTGCATTTGAATTTCGATGGTGAAAAAGAAAAACGGGTCAAATTCCAATTTTACCCCTGATCGGAATCGTTTGAATAATGCTAGACGAGTACCCGTGCATAATAATAAGATTTTATAGCAGATCGTTTTAGTGATAAAAAAAGTTTATGGGTTATAAACGAAAATTAATAAAAGTTTGAGGATTTGGGGATTAAACATAATGTTTTGAAACCCCGTTCGACCCGGGTGGTTCAGCCAGATGTATTGCCGGTCGAAAAATGGGTCAATATAAACCAGGTCAACCCGACGGGTAAGCTGAAAAAAACGGGTCAAATTAAACCGGGTCAACCCGTCGGGTTTGAAGCGTTCCGGCTCAACCCGATTTTTGATGTGTATTATTCCTTTCGTCCCGAATTATAAGTCCATTTTGACATTGCACAAAGTTTAATAAATTCCCACTAATTAATTTATTCACCAATCAAATTTCTTCAATCTCCATTAAAGTGTCATTTGATTGGTTAAAATAGGAAATGGACAAGTGTTTTGGGATAACCAAAAACAAGAAAATGGACTTATAATTTGAGACGGAGGGAGTAATAGTTTTGTTTTGAAACATATGTGTATTAATTCACCACTGAAGGATGTTGCTATTCAGAAAATTTATATGTGTAAATAGCTTTGAATATTATTATTATTGATATTTTATTGTTATTACTATTATTTTGTCAAAAAGTTGATTTCTCTATTTTTCAGCCCATCTTTTTGTGTTTTCATTTCCCCCTTTTGAGAAGTCGATAATACTGAACAACCAACTACATTAGAGTGTTGATTACTGTTTCTGTCGGTGATTATATTCAAATCTTGCCCCAAGACCCAAGAGGTAACCCATTTTGCTTGATAGAGTTCACATTCTATAAACATGCTATTTGCTTCAACTTTAATAGGGTATTTGGGATTGCTTATTTATGTTTCTGCTGAAAAATAAGTACTTCTGGAATCTGCTTATTTTTGTGAAATGCAATTCGAAAAAGTAATTAAATTATATAAAATCTTTTATATAATAAAAGAATTACATCATTTCGGAGTGTTTTTGAGAATCCCTTCTCACTGAAAAAAAAATTAGACCAATACGAGAGCTAAATTTTGCTACGTACGAGAGCTAAATTTTGCTACGTAGGCGAAATCGAGTAACGTGATTGGCCAATAAAAAGTCAAAATTGAATCCAATTTGGTCAACCTTTGCCAAAATTCGTTTTCCTAAGCTACTTATTAGAAAAAACGAACAAGCACATGGGTTAGTTATCAATTGTTTAATTTAAAGGGGTTCAATTGTAACTTTTTAGAATAAGAATGGGAACCATGGATCATATCCAAGGATCAAAACCTTTACATCAACACTAAAAATATGAAACCCTCTGGAACCATGAAGATCAAGATTGAAGGAATAGCATGCCATATTCACATCAAAATTCATTAATAATTCTTGACTAACTCCATCGTAAATTAATAATTTTAAGTTCTTATAGCCATGAATCCAAGGTATATTCTTTACTTATTTATTGATTATGATTTCAATAATTTCACTTATTACTGTTGTGCTGTTATATAATGTTAGATCAAGCGATATTATTAGTGACATATTTCGCCATTTGAATTATATGACATAAAAATTGGACCCTTGCGTTTGGGAACAACAAGCTTTTGGCATTACAATCTCACCTGAAATTCTTAGTTGATCCACAAACACTATTGGTCTTAATTTTATGAATGGTAATTGATTGGTTAGTGATAGCATCTACAGCCATTATTTAAATCCATGGGTTGTAATGCATTAAGTTCTATTTTGACCCGTTTCACCTGTTCATGTTGCATAGTTTAATCTGTAACGATTAACATATATAACACAACTAACATTCGTTTTGACTTTCTTTCTTGGGAAAAGGAGTCTTGAAGCCTAAAGCAGCCTTAAAGCAAAAGTTGGACAGCAAGTTAGTAGTTAATGGCGACAATGACTCTATTTCAAGTATAAATGTGAATGGTCTTGGATCAATAACCGATAGTAACTGCTCTAATCTTCCAATCATACATGGGGTCAGTGCAAATGATTTGGATCTGGTGCCTACTTTAACTGTACATAGTAGGTATGCTCATAATTTTCTTTTCATTTAATTGATAAATTTGAATTGCTTTTTTTAATTTACTGAAATTAGGCATTTGTTAAGCGTTATTTGGTTGATTGTATGTTTTATCTGATAAGAATGAAAGTGTACACCAACTGTTTGACAAAACTATCGAATGCACTTGGATCAATCTGTAGTATATTTATCAAATGTACTTGGAAAAATCTGTAGTATATTGCATTTGCTGATAAAAGGTCAAATTTAGTTGGGTATGGATTAATTGCAGTTTTTATGATGTTTAGGCCAATTTAAGAGTGTTCGGGTGGTTTTAATGATTGTTTTAGGCTGCTGCACAAATTAGGTTTGAAAGGAGTGGTTTGGGTCGTTTTATTATGTGTTTATGTAAGCTACTATTTGAATATATGTAGTCCTACCGTTTTATTAGCGTTAGTTAAGTCATTCTCCTTGATTACTTAAATCTTTCAGGAATTATGTTGTGCAACACATAGTAAGGATGCAGATTCCAGAAGTTAGTGGTGAGATAGTGCCACAGCTTCCTTCCTGGGAATTTGATAACTTTCCCAGGGTTTTTAAAAAGTTAGATGACTCTTCTATATGTATAACTTTTAGATAATTCTTCTATATGTTATCTAATAGGTTATATTTTGCTAATAGCATATCAAGACATCTGATTAAACTCGGAGCTGTAAAAAGACCCATTGCTCTAATTTATGTATGTCCATATTCTACAACTTGAGTGAAGTAATGTTTATTTAGGAAAAAACAATCTCTTCCTTTGTTTTCTAAATGTATCTGTCTGATTACTATTATTACTATATTTAAATTTTATTGTTTGTAAAACAAACATCTTAAAGATCAAAATGACATATGGCCGAAACGCATTTGGTCAAAAGGCAAGTTTAATCCTCTAATTTTCAATTCATTTGAAATATTAATGCAGTTTGCAACGATTTGCCATTTGGAATGAGTAGGAATGCTTTATTCTTCAAAATTGTCTATTGGAATGAATACGAAAGACTTTCTGTTTGAAATATAAAGATTTACTTTAGTATCATTGTGGTGTTCTTTTGGGATAATCATGGTTTTCGACCTTTTGGCCGACTAATTTATAGGGTTTTAATCACACGGAATCAAACCGGGTAAATCCCTTCCTTTGTCACGAGATTGGTGTAACAATTTCAGGGTAGGATTTATTTATTTATTTATTTTTCTATTATAATTATTTTTTTAAAATTGTGTTAGCAAGGATTTTCACTATACTAATATGCACCACTATCAATTTAAGCATGATAAGTTACTATGTATATTTCTAAAAGTTTGTTTGTACCCGGCTAAATTTGCAGGTTTGGAATTGCGTCCAATAAATATTGTCTAGCCTCATTCTCTATTGGACATTAAAAGCTTAGTTGTTCTTAAAAGAAACAAGAACGGATGTCAGTATAATGAATCCAATCCCAGCACGTATGTATCTTGCCACCTCTAAATCGGTGGCATACGTTCATGTTATGGGGGTTTGAAATAAAAGATAACTAATACTTCTGAAAGTATTTATGGGGGATATAAAATCTTCTCGACAAACTACCAAATTTTCTTATACTAATACTTTTGGTTAGTCTGATTTTATGATAGATTATGTGCAATTCATCCGTTTTTACCAGGCCACCCAAATAGGCTATGTTGTCGATTTTTTAATTAAAGAATGCTTAAGCACAACTGTTGTAAACAAAACCCATATAGAATATATGTTCATTTCAAAAAATATAATATACTTTAGAACAGTGTTTTAAAACCTGGGTTGACCCATTGAATAGGTTGAATCGTGAACCGGTTGGGTGACCGGAAGGCGGTTTTGGACGAAAAACCCGGTAGAACCGCCGGTTAAACCGGCTGAACCGTGACCCAGTGGCTCGGTCAGGTCAATTAAAAACCGGTTTTTAAAACATTGCTTTAAAATAACACTTGCAAAATTAATACTTAAGTAAAATTTAATGTCTAAGCCCCGTGCGTGCACGGGTATTAAAACTAGTTTCTGTTTACAAGATATTTTAGGTTAACTATGTGAGTAAAAAATAATTATTATTATATACTCCCAGCATCCCATTTGACCCGGCCCGAATTCTAAAATTGCCCGTTTGACCAGTGCCTGTTTAACTCGTGCCTGTTGAGTCAGTAACCCAAACCCGTCCGACCCGCCCGTTTTGCCACCTCTTTTCTTTTCGGGTTATCGCAATTATTAGTTTCTGGTACTAAAATAGATAGGAAAGTTTGATTGAGTTTGTCATATTAATACTTGAAATTTTTGTTATGAATTTAACGGAAAGCCATAGTTATAAGTTAAAAGTAAAACTATGGCAAACAGGTAATAAAGAGAAACCAGTAATGATAAGCTAAGGAGTATCAAACTAACAGCAAGTGTTTAGACGAAAAAAACTTTCTTTTTTTATGGCTGAAATGAATGTTATAAAATTTCCAAAGTTTTATAGTAGGTTTTGGACCATCAAAAGAGTAGAATATATGCTGTTGGGATGTGTTACTGTGGTAATGCTATTAGCTATATGCACCTACAGTATAAATGAGTTTGTGGGATTAATTCCACCATTAACGGCGATCCTAAGATTTTAGATTATGGTAGTCATGTTTTGTAAATATGAGTTTGTTTGTTCACTGAAGAAGAACGGAAAAAACAGAATGTAGAAATTAATGGGAAATTGGGTCAAGCGAAAAGCTTCTAATGCAGCTGCTTGTAAGGCATTTAGCATTCTAGTATTTAAGTAGAGCATACTTTAAACTTTTTGATTACTGTAAGTACCAATACCATACATGACTGGTTCACATGTCTGAGACAATAAGTTCACTATGAGTTACATATCCATTGTCAGTATTGGTTAAGACTTAAGAAAGTTATGCTAATAAATTTTCTTGGTTTTACGTTCTACATTGCAGGAATATAAACTCTAAGAAAAGTTGTAGAGATGGAAGCTGAATGCCTAAGTTTGGATAGAATCAGCACCCTTCCACGAAACATAATTGAAAATATTCTAACTCTTATGCCAATTCGAGATGCATTGAGAACGAGTATTTTGTCTCGAAATTGGAGGTCTTATTGGAAGAACATGCCTAAACTTGCTTTTGATCACAAATTGGTTGTAGTACCATCTAATTGCGAAGAGTTGACGAGATACAAGTTTGTCAATGCCATCTTCCATGTGTTGTTATTACATACGGGTCCTATACTGGAGTTCAGTCTTAAGGCTGGTAAACTTGAAATGGATTCTGAGTTTCACCAGATAATATGTCATCTTTCAAGAAACACCAATTTGAAAAAATTGGTCTTTGAGATGTCAAACTTCAACCACGTACTATCCTTTATGTTCTTTTCATTTCAAGGATTAGAAGTTCTGGAACTCACGAATTGTTATTTTAAACCTCCGCCGACTTTTAATGGGTTCCGTAAGTTGAAGAGCCTGTCTTTTGTCAATGTAAAGGTTAATTTTAAAACGTTTCAACATTTCCTCTCCAGTTGCCCACTACTTATGGATGTCCTTTTGGTAAGGTTCATAATTTCATACAACCACTTATGAATCTTTTTAAGTTCAAGATGTTAAAAAAATATTTTAATGTAGGGGGGACGGAAAGAAGGCTTTGAACAAGAAAGCAAGTTTACATTTGTTGAGCTTTTACAATCTTTGCCTTTACTTAGGACTTTGGATATCTCAGTGTACCATATGCGGGTAATGTGTAACTTAAAGATTATTTCAAGATTTTAAGAATATTGTCTTTGCTCATGATTTTGGTATTGGGTTTTAGTACTTGTCCGCAGGTGGTATGCCACATACGCTTCCAACTTCAGCAGTCCACCTCAAATATCTGTTTTTGGATGTGAACTTGATGCAACAAGATCAGATTCGTTCTGCCCTTTCTTTGATGAGGAATTCCCCAAAATTGGAGAAAATTATTCTGAGGGTAAACAATGTTATTAGGTAGGGCTGAGCATGGACGACCTAAAAACGAACCGGGCTGACAAAACCGACCGAACCGACAAAAACCGAGCCGAGCCGACAGCCCTTCGGTTCGGTCTCGGTTTCATTTTTTTCCTATTTTCGCTTTCAGGACGGTTCGGTTCGGTTCGACCCAAAACAGAAAAAAACACACCTAAACCGAACCGATCATATTCGGTTCGGTTTTGGTTCATGTTTTTCACGAAATCTGTTCTCGGGTAGGTTCGGTTTTTGTCGGGCCGGTTCGGTTTTGGACCTTTGCTCAGCCCTACGGGTATTACGTATGGTACTTCTTCACTAAAAACTTGCTGACATATTTCACATGTTTTGTGCTTAGATGTTTGCCAGTCCCCCTGCTCTCTATTGCTCCCTGGACTTTCCTGATTTTCATTACTACTCTAGTTTCAACTTGGATCATCTAAAGGAATTTCAGATGTTATATTTCAGTAATGAAGCTCTCGAGTTGGAAATTTTAAAACTCATCATAGTTAAGGCACCAATGCTAAAGAAAGTGCGAATAGAACTATTTAAAGATGTCACTGTTGAGGAAGAACTGAAGATACTTAGGGATTTTATACCACTGCCGTTTCCACTTGCATCGCCTTCAACAAAATTCAGCATCGAGCGCCCAAAACCTTCCTCATGAAAGCTATTATTTGATTGTTAAAGCATGGTGGTTTTTATGGACAATCTTTGCAAGTGTTTAGACATGTATTTTTGCGTTGATTGGGAACTGATACTTTTTTGCTTTGTAACAGTCCAACGCTTGTCTTTGTTGCAAATCTGTACATGTAGTGAACCTCCTCTATTTGTGTCTACTTGTATCAATTGCTCAATCTAGTAATGGTTGCTTAGGAATGCAGTCTCTAGACATGCTTTGTCTCAACTGTTATATTGAGCTGAAGTTTACAAAAATTATTGATTTCTTAAGTCGAAGTCAATTTCTTTTTTACCTTTCTACTTGGCGGATGCTTTGATTTGGTGATTAGGACTTTAGGAGGTTTTGTTTGCCCACACAATATGACGTGAATTAACCGGCATTATTATTGTAAATCAGAGAAAGTGAATGAAATGTAAAGTTTTCATTAATGAATCAAGGCTGCAAGTGCAATATTTATACAAAAGTATCGAAAGTCAAACTATGAAAGTCAAAACTATCTAACTAACTTTCTATATTACACTATGCTACTTTACACTGTTACATTGAATCACTATTACATTGAATCACAAGTCTTAAAGCATTTATGAAGTAAAATCACTTTCTTGTGTTGTTGTTTCCTGTGAATACTTTGAACTGAGCAGGAATGTCTTGATGTAACATTGGCAGGTTAAAATGTCTTGATGTAACATTGGCAGACTTAACCTGGTGTTTGGCATTGCATTCTATATTCCCTTCGCAAGTTGGCATTGTGTATGGATCACAAATGCCCAACTTGGACAGACAATTGTAGTGTAATGCTCTGCACAGTCCTTTAGTCAAAATGTCTGCAATTTGTGACTTTGTAGAGATGAAGCACAGTTGAATTAGGCCCTCCTTGATCTTGTCTCTTACAAAATGGCAATCTATTTCGATGTGTTTTGTCCTAGCGTGATTCACTGGATTGTTCGCTAGAGCAATAGTGGAAGCATTATCACACATCATTAAGCTAGGTGTAGGAACAGGGACATATAGATCATGTAGAAGACATATAAGCCAGGAAATCTCACATGTACTATCTGCTAGGGCTCTGTATTCAGCTTCAGTAGATGACCTTGACACCACTGTTTGCTTCTTTGATTGCCAGGAGATAAGATTATTGCCAAGAAAGATTGCATAACCAGTAACAGACCTTCTAGTGATTGGACAACTTGCCCAATCACTATCACAATAAGTTGTGAGCTTCATAGTGTTTTGTGAAGGGAAGAAAAGACCTTGACCAGGACATAATTTGATGTACCTTAGAACTTTGATGAGAGCTTTGTAGTGAGGAGTCCTTGGTTCATGGCTGAATTGACTTAAAGCTTGAGCTGCAAAGGCCAAATCAGGTCTAGTAATGGTGAGGTATAGTAACTTGCCCACTAAGGTTCTGTAGTGAGAGGGGTCTGTGAATAGTTCACCATCAGTTGAGTTGAGTTTGACTAAAGGATCCATGGGTATGGTAGATGGTTTGGCATCAAGTACTCCACCATGTTTCAAAAGTTCTAGTGCATACTTTCTTTGAGACATAGCAAGACCTTTAGAGTTTATGAGGAATTCAATGCCTAAGTAATAGTTGAGTGGGCCCAAATCTTTGATGCTGAACATGTCATGGAGTTTGGTTTTGATGAAAGTAAGAAAGGTATCATCTTTACTTACAAGCAGGATATCATCAACATAAACCAAGAGTGATGTCACAAAACCTTTGTGAATGATGGTAAAGAGAGATGTATCTACATAGCTTTGTTTGAAGCCAAGCTGAAGTAGAAATGTGGTGAGCTTTTCAAACCATTGTCTGTTAGCTTGTTTGAGACCATAGAGAGACTTTTTGAGCTTACAAACTGTTAGATCATTTTAGCTCGAGGTTGGTTAGACCTCATCTAGGGATTACACAATAATAAAGATAAAGAACATGTACGCAGAAGAATAAACAAAACATCTTTATTATTGCTACAAGGTTTCTTCGCCATCATCTCTAATACTAACATACTAACATCCACAACCCCAAATCTATATCTTGAGGCTATACTAACTAATAACCACTAACTAATAACCCTAGGCGTCCATTGTAGGAACTTGACGCCTAGACACACACACACACCTTTAATAATCGACTACATCTTTTCTGTGCGTACACTAAAACTAATGACCCATGTCCTCTTTATATACTAGAGGATTAGGGTTTACAAAATACTACAAAGGACTAATAAATAAATATTCTATTGCAAGCTAGTCCTTCATGATTCATTCTTCTTCATATACTGCAGCAGAAGTACTTTGATTCAAAGTACTTTTGGTTCAGCAATACTTTGGTTCAACAAAAAGTACTTTGGAGAAGTACTTTGATTCAGCAGAAGTACTTTAGAGAAGTACTTTGATTCAGCAGAAGTACTTTGGTAAAGTACTTTGGTTTAGCAGAAGTAATTTCATTTGTCTTCATATAAGCACATGTAGTTTTGTAATTATCAAATCTATAATTCCCAACAATCTTCCCCTATTTGATATTACAAAACTATCTCCATGAATGAAACAGTCTTCAATGCTTCCCCTTGACTTAAGATCTTCTTGAACATGTCACCACACATAATAAGCTGCAAATAATATCTCTGTAGTCTTCTTCTTCTTCCCCTTTTTGTAATCATCTAATAGGGTTCTTATGTAGATATTGTAGATATACAACTTCCCATTAAGTGATGCATGTAGATGGTTACACAATTAAACAATAAGCTTCCAATAAAATTAATAAGTTTACCATCTCTTGATGCTTGAACTCTGAAGTCTCTATGTAGTGATTACTGGCGAAGAAAACTGAGTATAACGAATTTGATGAAGAAGTTGAATTTCCCAAACTTGCGTCTTATATCTTTGGTGAGGAGAAAAATGACCCATTTTTAGGGGGCCATTTAAGCACGAAGTCGAGATTATTTGACCAAATATTGCCCTAAATCGTTCCTTTTGTCATTTTAGGTACTTTTGGAGAGAAATCTGGAAAAGGAAGCATTTTGGACGTTTTTGGAGCATAAAAGTGAAGAAATGGCAAAGTCTTAATTTTCCTTGCTGGGAACAGTACCTGACGGCGTCAAGAGTCTCCAAGTGACGGCGTCAAGAGTAACAAAAGAGATGGAAGTGGAAGATACACGTGACGGTCCAGAGTGTTTTGTGCATTGGAGATGACGGCGTCACCTAGGCCGTCATGGTCCATTTGTTAGTGACGGCCCATAAGAAATTCCTACATGACGACGTCAAAATCAGATCTAGGCAATAAGATTTCATTATAGGCGGCGAGTTGACGGCGTCACAAATTCCTTCTTGACGCCGTCACCCTGTAAAATCTATATATAGTTTTCCAAATTTCATTCATTAGTGTGCAACTTTGAGGGAAAAAACCCTAGGTCGAAATTTTCCAGCTTTTTCAAGGGTTTCAACCCTTTGAAACTTTCATGTTCAATTTGAGATAAGTACTCTTTCAATTCAATCAATATGTCTATGTGTTGCTTGAATATATCTTACACTTGTCTTCAATTTAACATGCTCGGCTAGATTTCTTTTGTGTTTGTTTAGATGTAGTGAAACCTAGATGTTAATTATGGGTTGACTGTTTGTTTATAGTTGTTACGGATGATTGTATTCGATGTTAGGCTTAAGAAAAGTGGCAGACTTCCATTGGTAACTTGCTTGAACGTCTTAAGAAACATGATCGGAGGTGTACTACGATATTTGGTTGTATTTAATGCGTAGGAGAATTCTAATGATCCCATGTTAGGAGCTTCTAACGGCTCGACATAGGAGTGAAGTAGGATCCTATAGAGTTAGGGAATATTGTACACGGCCCTACGACTAGTATTAAGGAATATGACCCGTCATCCATGCAATTGTAACAAACTATCAACCTGTAAAAGATATCTAGGGAGTAATGAAACCTAAGTAAACACAACTTTCCCCATCATTGTTTACACCACAATAGTATAATTAGTTTCATTTTCATTTCTGTTATTTTATTTTGATTACGGGTTAGTTGACTAGCAACTAATTCCGCCCACTCTTCCAAAACCCGAGATTTTACTTGATTTAATAAAATATAAAAATACAAAAAAAATCCTCTCTCACCTTTAGACTTAGTTTGGGAGACTTTCTAATCCTAGCGACACTATTCCTGAGTTGAACAATCAATCCCCCGGTACTTGTCACTATACTATACTACAACGATCAGGTAAACTGCCTGGTGGGGGTTGTAAGCTTCTCGAGATCCCTCAAGAGGTAAAGCCTGGTGCGATTCCCACGTATCAAGTTTTTGGCGCCGCAGCCCGGGGAATAGTTATTGTCTAGGATAGGATTTCTTTTTATTAGGTCTACTTGCTAGATTCCTTTCTAGTAAGATTTTATTTTTATTTTTAGGTTTTCTTTAGTCTATCTCATTTCTTTGTGTCTTTGTTCGTATAAGATTTGTCTTTATGGATTTAGAGAATCGTCGTTTAGAAGTTAGCAAGAGGCTTATAGTGCGTAAAAGAAGAAAGAGGGAAGTTAACACATTTAAGGAATTTAATAAACTCCTCCAGATGAAAATTGAGTTTACAGACTTCTCCCCAACCCCGGAGGAATTGAGTTACCATAGATTCCTTCTACAACACCCCTGCCCCACAAAATATAGGAGAATGCCATGGATTAGGAGGCATAACTTTAGGAACATAAAAATTCCTTACATGATTGGGTACATGTCTAGAGAGCATACATACATTGATTTTAAAGGCACCCATGAATATTATGTCTAGGCTCTACTACAATTGGATAATGAATGAAAGGTTAAGCCCTAGAAAAGACCCCTACAACCCTAATCGACTATGTAATTTTGTCAGGAGAGTGAAAGGGGTACACATCTTTGTAGGAAATTTTACTTATCAATGCGACTTTGTAATCCAAGAAGATGTTAGTGGTATTATAGATCCACACTTAGGAGAAATGGTCCTAGGGCAACCTTTTGTTGAGATGACTAAGATATATTGTGATCATGGGAAGGGAATAGTTCAGTTTACTGATGGGATAGAAAAGATCACTTTTATGATGCCTCACACGAGGGAAGAATTAAAGGACATCAAGAATTTACCAATTGATGAGATCCGACCTTATGAGATTAAAGACGACGAAATTGATGATGAGGTTTATTATGAGAGGAGGCGAACATACTATTCAATTTGCATGAATCTAGGGCCTGAGTACAAGCGTGATGAGAACTGGGTTAGATGTTTTGAATTAGCACAGAAGTGGGAAAGGAAAACATAGCCCATGGCCTTGAGTCTAGCTACAAGACTCGTAAAATAAAGAAAAGCGCTTCTTGGGAGGCAACCCATGTTTTGTATGATTTTTAATTGTTTGATTGTTATTTGCTTCCGTATGCATGCTTTATTTTTATTGTTGGTAGATCATGTTTCAAACTAAAATTGTGAAAATGCTTTATTTTGTTGTTTAACTTTGTCTTAACTTCATATAAATGTATTTTGCAAAATGTGGAAGACTAGAAGGGGGGGTTGAATAGTTTTATGTCCTTTTAAATTTATTTCCAAAATATTTTGTAGGTTATAAAAACTTTCGATTCGATCTTAAGTGAGTTCAAGCAACAACCAATATAAGCAAGTCTAAACTAATATTGAAAGTATTGAAATATAATGAAGAAAAGATAGAGTTAGAAAGATCAAACCACAACACGTGAATTTATAGTGGTTCGGCTACAAGGACACCTTCCTTGCCCTACTCCACTCCCCGAGTACCACACTCGAGAGTTTTCTTCACTATGTCAACAAACTCCTTATGGTGGAGAAACCTTACACACCTTGGCTTACACAAGTTAACGACACTAAGCTAAATGTCGAGTTCTAATCGTAGCTAGAACCAATCTCACACCAAATATCACACCACGTGATCTTCACACCTTAATCACACCTTCACACCTTCTTCAAGACTTCACACCGTCTTCACACCTTGTCAATCTTCACACCTTCTTCTATGCACAACTAAGTCACAACTACTAAACTAGTTTACAACACACCAAGATTCTACAATCAACAAATATACACAACACCTTAACAAATAACTATCACTAGTACTATATGAAACTAGCTATACACAACACCACTACAATAAGATGGATGTAGAGAAGTGTTCTTCTTCTTGCACTTGAATGGATGAAGCTTTGGATCACTTGGAAACAAAGACTTATGAAATATATGATCAAAGGATTTTAGATCTAGAGAAGAAGATTGGATCAGAAAGTTTATAGTGCAAAAAGGTGAGAAAAATATGTGGAATGATCCAATATTTATAGGGCCAGATTTTACTGTTCGGGAGCGTGCCGGTCCCCTTAATTGTAGGCCGGTCCCCTTAATGATTAAGGGGGCCGCCTAGTAAAATTAAGGGGGCCGCCCTCCTGAACGTTCCAAAAGTTTTTCTGGATAAAATTTGCCCTTTTTGGTTGGAAATTTGAAATCATATTTTTGTGGTTTAATAAAGCTTTACCAAAAATGATTTACAAATATATATAAAATGTTAAAATCATTTTATATAATGTTATGTATTAATATAAAATTTCCTTTGATCATGTAATGCATAAGTTACTAAGTTTATGCATACCTTGAGTGATATAAGATGTAGAGGTAAATATTTGTCACCAAATACTTGTTTATGTCTTATTCTTGACTTAATTTGATTTAAGTTTTGTGATTATCAAAACATAGGTTTATTGAGAAATATTAATAACATTCACAAACATTATTTATATCAACACAAAAGCTAAGCGTAAAGGAAACCCCAAATTTTTTTATAAGAACAAAAATTGATCTTGATTCGCCACAATATTAAATGAACACGCGTATTAGTACTTGTTAGAGTCAAATGCTTGTATCGAGTCATAATGATATTTTGCAGGATTTTCCAGGAAGTGGGACATAAGTTTTTCCAGAAATTTTCCGGAAACTTAACGTAAAGATTTCTGCAGGTCACTTCTGACGGCGTCAGGAATTAATTCCTGACGGCGTCATGTGTAAAATTCTGGAAATTTTGCAAGTTTTGTTTTTCTAACGGAGTCTTTAGGTTTTTGTTAATTCTTTAGTTTTATAAACTCCAGGAAATCTGCGAACATTCATTCCACAAGCATTATATCTTAATTTGCTTTCTAGGACTTGTTAGTATATATAAATTGCCGCCGATTTTACGCGAGGTTGCCTTGTTTGTTTTCTCAGGTTTAACAGGTTATGTATGACAAGAAGATGATTTATTTTTCTGGAAGGGAAGCTTTGAATGTTCATTTTCTTGGAGGAAGATCTAACCTTGTTACCACACTATCCACACCGAACGAATCAGTGAAGTATTTGTTTTCATTCTTTTACCTATTTCACTTTTACATTCTTTAATTGAACATTGGGGACAATGTTCATCCTAAGTGTAAGGGGAGGGTAAATGATGATACTTTATAGGATACTATTGCACTTGAGTTTGTTTGTTTGATGGTAGGTGTGTAATAAAACTAAAAGAAATACTTGTTAGTGTAATTTTAGTGCCAAATTTAAATTTTTTTACAACATTTAAGAGTGAAACTTTAGCCTTAGCAAGCGTCTCATGGATAGGAGTTGTATGACTAGCACAAAACCGTACCATTCAGAAAAATTTTCTACCCAAATATGTGAGGTTCGCCTTTAGATTTGATAGGAAAAGCATTTACTATTAGTGCTTATGAGTGTACCGGTAGCATTTAGATTCTAGAACTTGCGTTAGTGATGCACCCCGAGACCGCTAGTGAGACTACAGTCGTGTAGTAGGATTTACTACATGATAAGAGGCATTAGGATCACCCTTGTGTTAAACCCGTATCATAATTACTTGACCATTTAAGTCATATTACTTGGATAGTAAAGTCAATTAATTTTCCCACACCTTAGCGTTGTACTCATTTTTAGTACACGATACCCCTAGTACACCCCTTCGAGCCTATCTTTTCGTTTCTAACTTTAAGCATCTTACTTAAAGGAAGAATTTGTTACAACCCACCCAAATGTGCAACCAAATCGCCTTAGCCTTCCGTATATGCACTCATCTTTAGTGCATTATTGTTATATGTTTAAACCCTTAGTTAATTATCTAATTGGTTACATGGTTGCTAAGTCGAGTCATATCTTGTACATATTGTTTTGGGACAATTGGGACTCTTGGGTAAAGTACTTGTGTTATGGAGTAATGGGGAAAAACATCATTTATTACCCCCATATGTGCGTTAATCTTAAAAGTACTCCAAGTGTTTTGATTATCTTAATTCGAGTCATTAGATTAGTTTATTGTAAAGTATGTAAAAATTCAAGTGTAAGGGGAATGTACATTCCCTATAATGTATTATTTTAGATGGTAGGGTAAGAGTGTATGCAAAAAAAAAAAAAAAAAAAAAAAAAAAAAAAAAAAAAAAAATGAAAAAATTAAGAAAAAATAGAAAAAAGAACAGAGAAAAAAACATACGGACTACCATCCCGTTTCATTCTATGTTTGTTTTATGTTTTTGTTATTTTTCATTTATTAGCTTAAGTCGAGTCTAGTCTTGGTTTAGCAACGCCATATTGTACATGTAATTAACCAAGATGATTAACTTGCTACCAGTTAATATTACCTTTATCCAACAAAACCGTGTATTCCATATCCCTACATCTAACGTTAAACCCTTTAAAAGACTTCTTTGATAGTTTATCCTAGGTGCTTACGCCAAGTGGTGGAGGTTTGATCCTTTCCCAAGCCTATGGTAATCTATTTTGCTGTGACAGGTAGTGAGAGATGTTTTCTATTTCCTTATTGTGATATATACTTTATTACACCCGAGAGATGTGAGTATCTAAGCACTATTTGTGAGGTGCTAGTGTATGACCTCCGCGCTTGTCTTTGGTCTTTAGTGGAACGATTATTTGTTGTAATTACTTTTATATTAGTGTTAAATGACCCCTAACTTTTATTTTGATTAGAATAAAAGCGCATTTGCTTGAGGACAAGCAAATCTCAAGTATAAGGGTATTTGATGAGGCGAAAAATGAACCGTTTTTAGGGAGTCATTTAAGCCTGAAGTCGAGATTATTTGATCAAATATTGCCCTAAATCGTTCCTTTTGTCATTTTAGGTACTTTTGGAGAGAAATCTGGAAAAAGGAAGCATTTTCGACGTTTTTGGAGCATAAAAGTGAAGAAAATGGCAAAGTCTTAATTTTCCTTGCTGGGAACAGTACCTGACGCCGTCAAGAGTCTCCAAGTGACGGCGTCAAGAGTAACAAAAGAGATGGAAGTGGAAGATACACGTGACGGTCCAGAGTGTTTTGTGCATTGGAGATGACGGCGTCACCTAGGCCGTCATGGTCCATTTGTTAGTGATGACCCAGAAGAAATTCCTACATGACGGCGTCAAAATTCGATCTAGGCAATATGATTTCATTATAGGATGCGAGTTGACAGCGTCACAAATTCCTTCTTGACGCCGTCACCCTGTAAAATCTATATATAGTTTTCCAAATTTCATTCATTAGTGTGAAACTTTGAGGGAAAAAACCCTAGGTCGAATTTTCCAGCTTTTTCAAGGGTTTCAACCCTTTGAAACTTTCATGTTCAATTTGAGATAAGTACTCTTTCAATTCAATCAATATGTCTATGTGTTGCTTGAATATATCTTACACTTGTCTTCAATTTAACATGCTCGGCTAGATTTCTTTTGTGTTTGTTTAGATGTAGTGAAACCTAGATGTTAATTATGGGTTGATTGTTTATTTATAGTTGTTACGGATGATTGTATTCGATGTTAGGCTTAAGAAAAGTGGCAGACTTCCATTGGTAACTTGCTTGAACGTCTTAAGAAACATGATCGGAGGTGTACTACGATATTTGGCTGTATTTAATGCGTAGGAGAATTCTAATGATCCCATGTTAGGAGCTTTTAACGGCTCGACATAGGAGTGAAGTAGGATCCTATAGAGTTAGGGAATATTGTACACGGCCCTACGACTAGTATTAAGGAATATGACCCGTCATCCATGCAATTGTAACAAACTATCAACCTGTAAAAGATATCTAGGGAGTAATGAAACCTAAGTAAACACAACTTTCCCCATCATTGTTTACACCAAAATAGTATAATTAGTTTCATTTTCATTTATGTTATTTTATTTTGATTGCATCTTTAGTTATTTGGGTTAGTTGACTAGCAACTAATTCCACCCAATCTTCCAAAATCCGAGATTTTACTTGCTTTAATAAAATATAAAAATACAAAAAGAATCATCCCTCACCTTTAGACTTAGTTTAGGAGACTTTCTAATCCTAGCGACACTATTCATGAGTTGAACGATCAATCCCCCGGTACTTGTCACTATACTATACTACAACGATCAGGTACACTGCCTGGTGGGGGTTGTAAGCTTCTCGAGATCCCTCGAGAGGTAAAGCCTGGTGGGATTCCCACGTATCAATCTTGTACTATCCACGTGACTCCAAACTCATACCAAACTAAAAAGTATAAGTAGACCTAACCTCTTGACAAAATCCTCAACTATATATGAGATACTGAGCACTACAACGTAACTCCTTAAAGTGATAGCTAATGTGTGCATAGAGCATCATAAGAAAAATCACACATTGCTAGATTCGTCAAGTTGTTGTCATAACAATAAAGCACGAACATGTTATCTTCAAAGTGTAACACCCACCTTGAGATATGATAAGAACACGCACCTGTGAAACTCAACTACAACATCAAATATGTGATAATCCATCTTCTTCGTAACCAGTTATTCCAACTAAACCAAATACGAGCCTTTTAAAACTTTAAGAACAAAATAAATCAAACTCGAAAAATCTTTCTTGTGTGTGTGTCTTCCTTTGTGTGTGTGTTGGAACCAACGTGTTCCAAATCTAATAAATACTTCCCCTCACTGTTGTACTTCATGCCCAACAAACTGCCTTTCAATAATTAAGCGTAACAGTGGTATCTTTAAACTAGCAGTGGTAACAATTAAGCATAGCAATGGGAATCATGAAGCTAGCAGTGGAAACGAATAACTAGCAGTGGTAAATTTCTTCTAAGTAGCAGTACTTTTAAGCAGTACTTTCAAGTATTATTCGACATCCAGCTTATGATACATACTAGGGTTCATCATTGAAATTGCATTCAACTCACCAAGACTAGTATTTATTACATCAACCAGTAGACTTACTCCACAAAACATTCCATAACGTACAAATATGATCAATTAGGGTTTGTGTTCTTTTTGTTGCCAAAGTTGAAGGTATAGGGTTTGATTCAGGTTTATGGTGTTAGGATTTTGTTCTCTCATCAATCAAATATAAACATCTGCAACAACACCATCGTTAGAGTGCATCACCATCAGATCAGAATCACTCATACAGCAGAAAACCATTAATATCACTCTTATACATTGGAAACCCGAAAAACTGAACATAAACCAATCCAAATCTGCTTTCTTTGATCATCTACTGACTCCAAACAACATATATTCAACTTCCATAATAAATTAATACCATGTAAACACAAATTCAGGAAGTTGAGATCATAAAAACCTTAAAAATTCGAAAATTTCACCTCTCTCTACAGCAGTTTTCGACACCCTATATATTACACATAAAAGCTCCAATTCAAGATCCCTCTGGTGAAAAGTTAGCTTGATATACTGAGAGTCTCCAAAAAACATTTCAGCCCGATCCAACGGTTAACGAAGGAGATATCGCTATTTGAAAACAGCCCTGCAGAAAGGTTACAAAAATTTTACCAAAGTCGAATTTTTCTTGTTTTCTTCGTTTTTCGACAAACCAAACCTTGTTTAATCCCACGATCATGAACCGTTGGCTCTGATACCACTTGTTGGATCATTATACTCTGACCAAACATAACTATAACTTGTAATGGTCTTAGCAATCTTGAATAACTCAAAACTACTAACAATGAAACACTGATATAACCTTGTAAAGTATGCGGAATCTACTAACACAAAGCTAATAAGAACTTTGAATAATTATATTAAAACAACTTGAACCAGCGTATCTTACACAGATTCACTAACAATCCCTAACTCTCTAATATCATATTCTCTAATCTATGAAATCGTAATTGTGTACTCGTGTATTCGTTATGTCTAATACCATCCTAAGGCTCCTTTTATAGGCACAAGGGAAACCTTAAGTCGGTTTACAATACTTGAACGACAAGTAAATTATCTCTAACTTATTCTAGAACATTCTAATAATAATACATAGCAATCCTTAACGATATTGCATATGAGTCCTTTAACTTAGAAGTACTTTGAATATTCTCCATGCACGAGCAGCACTTTGACACAAGCAGTACTTTGAACATTAGAAGTACTTTGATCTTCATATCCTAACACAAACTGTGTTTGGTGGTAGTTCTTTGGGGTAACCTTGTGGAACAGACATGTATACTTCTTCATGGAGATCACCATGAAGAAATGCATTGTTAATGTCCAGTTGTTCAATAAACAATCCTTGATGTATGGAAAATGCTAAAAGTGTTCTAACAGTGATCATTTTGGCAACATGGGCAAATGTCTCTTTGAAATCCACTCTTTCTTTTTGATGAAAACCCTTTGTAACAAGCCTTGCTTTGTATCTCTCTATGGTGCCATCAGCATGAAGTTTGATTCTGTAGACCCATTTGCAGCCTATGGGTACTTTACCAGGTGGAAGTAGAGTGAACTCCCATGTTTGGTTCTGTTCTAGAGCATGTATTTCCTTATTCATAGCCTCTTTCCATTTCATATCTTTGGAAGCTTGGGTAAAAGAGCTAGGTTCTTTGACAGAATTAATGTTATAGATGCAATGCAATGTTTTGGATGTGAGATTATTATAATTAAGATAATGTGAGTGATGGTGTTTAGAAGTGGTGTTGTTAATAAGTGATTTTGGTAAAGTATAATGAAAATCTTTGAGTGATGTTGGAATTTGTTTGCTTCTGGTAGATGTTCTTGTTGGAATTGGAGGTGGTGGTTGTGTTGATGGTGTAGGTGAATGTGAGGGAACTGAAGTATGTGTAGTGTTGGTTGATGTATTGGCAGAGTTATGGGGTGTTTGGGAGACCTGTGCTGGATCAGTGATAGGTGGTGTTGGGTGTGATTCAACAGATGGTGGTGATGTTGCAGGTATTTGTGATATGTTAGGGCTGGTGTTTGCAGGTGTGGGTGCAAAAAATGGTGGTTCAGTAGGATATTGGAGTGGTGAGGTTTGAGGTTCAAGGATGTCTGTTTGTTGTGAGTGAATGTAAATGGAAAGATTGATTCATTGAAGGTGACATTTCTACTGATTGTGATCTTTTGTGTGGTAGGATTGTAAAGTATGTATCCTATTTGGTGTGGTGGATATCCAATGTGGACATTGATGGTGGCCTTTAGTGAGAATTTATCAGTTGTGGGTGTGTAAAGCATGGCTTGGCAACCAATTATTCTGAGGTTTGTAAGGTCTGGTGGTTTGTTGTATAGTAGTTCATAGGGACTTTTGTTGTGAAGTACTCTTGATGGGAGTCTGTTGATGAGGTATGTTGAAGTTAAGATGCAGTAACCCCAAAGGTGAATTGGAAATTTAGCTTGAAAGAATAATGATCTTGCCATTTCTAAAAGTTGTTTATGTTTCCTTTTAACTCTGGCATTTTGTTGTGGTTTATAAGGACAAGAGGTTTCGTGAATAATGCCTTTTTCTTTGAAAAATGATGTAAGTGATTCATTTACAAACTCACTGCCATTGTCACTTCTTACTGTTTTGATTTTGGTTTTAAATTGGGTGAGGACATATGAGTGAAAAGACTTGAAAGTAGATGATACATGATGTTTATCAGGAAACAAATAAGTCCATGTGGCTCTAGAAAAATCATCAACAATTGTGAGGAAATATTTACATTTATTACAAGTAGGGTGTCTGTATGGACCCCAAAGATCAGTGTGTACAAGATCAAAATTGGCAATTTCCTGAGAGGTACTCATTGGAAATGGAGGCACATGTTGTTTTGCCATTGGGCATATGGTACAAGGTGGTTCATTTTTACAATTGACTGAAAATGGAAGTGACTTTATTTAACTGAGAACTTGAAATGATGGATGTCCAAGACTGGCATGCCACAGATAGCTATGTACAGAGTTTGCAGATGAAGAAGTTGATGAGATGGATGTGGATACAGATGATCTTTGAGATGGTGTTAAAGCATAGAGACCTCCAAAAAGTTTACCAGTGGTGATGGTGCTATCATGGCCCTGAAAAATACATTCTCTGTGAGTGAAAGTGATGGTTGAGTGTGAAGAGTTTGTGAGTTTGCTTATGGAGATTAAATTGTATGTGAATGTTGGGATTTGAAAAACATTTGTGAGTGTAAGTGTGGGTGTAAGTCTCACTGATCCAACTATGGTCACTTTGATTGTTTGTCCATTTGGTAATTGTACTAAAATTGGGTGTGTGAGATTGTGAATGTCATGCATCAATGTGATAGATATGCAAATATGGTCAGTTGCTCCACTGTCTATTACCCAAATTTCCTTGATATTAGATGAAAATGAAGCTATGAAAGAGTATATACCTGCCATGTGAGGAAGAGTAGCAACTGTGAAAACCTCCTTTTGACCATTTTGCATCATCAGCAGTACTTGGTTGAGTTGGTTTTGGAGTTGATCCATCCTTGAGTGCACATAAGGATCTGAGCTTTGTGAAGATGAGCCCTCATCAGCCAGTGAAGTCAGTGGTGTGTTGATACGTGGGTATCTCACCCTCGCAACAGGTTTTACCTCTCAAGGGATCTCGAGAAGCTTACAACCCCCACCAGGCAGTGTACCTGATCGTTGTAGTATAGTATAGTGACAAGTACCGGGGGATTGATCGTTCAACTCAGGAATAGTGTCACTAGGATTAGAAAGCCTCCTAAACTAGGTCTAGAGGTGAGGGATGATTCTTTTTGTATTTTTATATTTTATAGAAAGCAAGTAAAATCTCGGGTTTTGGAAGAGTGGGCGGAATTAGTTGCTAGCCAACTAACCCAATTAATCTAAAGATGCAATCAAAATAAAATAAAAGAAATGAAAATAAAACTATTATACTAATGTGGTGGAAACAATAATGAGGAAACTTGTGTTTACTTAGGTTTCATTACTCCCTAGATATCTTTTACAGGTTGATAGCTTGCTACAATTGCATAGATGACGGGTCATATTCCTTAATACTAGTCGTAGGGCCATGTACAATATTCCCTAACTCTATAGGATCCTACTTCACTCCTATGTCAAGCCGTTAGAAGCTCCTAACATGGGATCATTAGAATTCTCCTACGCATTAAATACAACCAAAAATCATAGTACACCTCCGATCATGTTTCTTAAGACGTTCAAGCAAGTTATCAATGGAAGTTGGCAGTTTTCTTAAGCCTAACATTGAATACAATCATCCGTAACAACTATAAATAAACAATCAACCCATAATTAACATCTAGGTTTCACTACATCTAAGCAAACAACAGAGAAATCTTGCCTAGCATGTTAAATAGAAGACAATCGTAAGATATAATCAAACAACACATAGACATATTGAATGATTTGAAGGAATACTTATCTTTAATTGAACATGAAAGGTTCAAAGGGTTGAAACCCTTGAAAAGCTGATAAAATTCGGACTAGGGTTTTTTCCCTCAAAGTTTCACACTAATGAATGAAATTTGGAAAACTATATATAGATTTTACATTGTGACGGCGTCATGTGTTAGGTTGTGACGCCGTCAACTCGCCACCATAATAAAATCGTATTGCCTAGATCTACATGTGACACCGTCATGTGTAGAAATACTCTGGGCCGTCACTAATGTTTGGACCCTGATGGCCTTGGGTGACGCCGTCATGTCCTATGCATAAAAACTTTCTGGATCGTCACGTGTATTTTCCACTTCCACCTCTTTTGTAACTCTTGACGCCGTCATGTGGAGAATCTTGACGCCGCCAGGTACTGTTCCAGCAAGGAAAATTGAGACTTTGTCGTTTTCTTCACTTTTATGCTCCAAAAACGTCCAAAATGTTTCCTTTTCCATATTTCTCTCCAAAAGTACCTAAAATGACAAAAGGAACGATTTAGGGCAATATTTGATCAAATAATCTCGAATTCGGGCTTTAATGACCCCTTAGAAGTAGTTCACTTTTCGCCTCATCAAATACCCTTACACTTGAGATTTGCTTGTCTTCAAGCAAATACGCTTTTATTCTAATCAAAATACAAGTTATGGTTCATTTAACACTAATATAAAAGTAATTACAACAAATAATCGTTCCACTAAAAACCAAAGACAAGCACGAAGGTCATACACTAGCACCTCACAAATAGTGTTTAGATACTCATATCTCTCGGGTGTAATAAAGTACATATCTCAATATGGGAATGGAAAACATCTCTCACTACCTTTCATAGCAAATAGATTACCATAGGCTTGGGAAAAGATCAAACATCCACCACTTGGCGTAAGCACCTAGGATAAACTATCAAAGAGGTCTTTTAAAGGGTTATAACGTTAGGGGTAGGGATATGGAATACACGGTTTTGTTGGATAAATGCAATGTTTACTCGTGGCGAGTTAATCATCTTGGTTAATTACATGTACAATATGGCATTGCTAAGCCAAGACTCGACTCGACTTAAGCTAATAAATCAAAAATAACGAAAACATAAAACAAACATAGAATGAAACGGGATGGTAGTCCGTATATTTTTCTCTTTTCTTTTTCTATTTTTCTTTTCTTTTTCAACTTTTTTTTTTTTTTTTTTTTTTTTTTTTTTTTGCATACACTGTTACCCTACCATCCAAAATAATACATCATAGGGAACGTAAATTCCCCTTACACTTGAATTTTTACATACTGTACAATAAACTAATCTAATGACTTGAATTAAGATAATCAAAACACTTGGAGTACTTTTTAGGATTAACGCACGTATGGGGGTAATAAATGATGTTCTTCCCCATTACTCCACAACACTAGTACTTTACCCATGAGTCCCAATCATCCCAAAATAATATGTACAAGATATGACTCGGCTTAGCAACCATGTAATCAATTAGATAATTAACTAAAGGCTTAAACATGTAACAATAATGCACTAAAAATGAGTGCATACATGGAAGGCTAAGGCGATTTGGTTGCACATTTGGGTGGGTTGTAACAAATTCTTCCTTTATGTAAAATGCTTAAACTTAGAAACGAAAAGATAGGCTCGGAGGGGTGTACTCGGGGTTTCGTGTACTAAAAATGAGTACATCACTAAAGTGTGGGAAAATTTAATTGACTTTACTAGTCAAGTAATATGACTTAAATGGTCAAGTAATTATGATACGGGTTTAAACACAAGGGTGATCCTAATGCCTCTTATCATGTAGTAAGTCCTACTACACGAATGTAGTCTCACTAGCGGTCTCGGGATGCATCACTAACGCAAGTTCTAGAATCTAATGCTACCGATACACTCATAAGTACTAATAATGAATGCTTTTCCTATCAAATCTAAAGGCAAACCTCACATATTTGGGTGGAAAATTTTTCTGAATGGTACGATTTTGTGCTAGTTATACAACTCCTATCCATGAGACGCTTGTTAAGGCTAAAGTTTCACTCCTAAATGTTGTAAAAAATTTTAAATTTGGCGCTAAAATTACACTAACAAGTATTTCTCTTAGTTTTATTACACACCTACCATCAAACAAACAAACTCAAGTGCAATTGTATCCTATAAGGTATCATCATTTACCCTCCCCTTACACTTAGGATGAACATTCTCCCCAATGTTCAATTAAAGGATGTAAAAGTTAAACAGGTAAAAAAATGAAAACAAATACTCCCCTGATTCGTTCGGTGTGGATAGTGTGTTAACAATGTTAGATCTTCCTCCAAGAAAATGAACATTCAAAGCTTCCCTTCCAGAAATATAAATCATCTTCTTGTCATATACAACCTGTTAAACCTGAGAAAACAAAATGGCAACCTCGCGTAAAATCGGCGGCAATCTATATATACTAACAAATCCTAGAAAACAATTTAAGATATAATGCTTGTGGAATGAATGTTTGCAGATTTCCTAGAGTTTATATAACTAAAGAATTAACAAAAACTTCAAGACTCCGTTAGAAAAACTGTGGAAAACTAGAAGGGGGGGTTGAATAATTTTACGTTCGTTTTAAAATTTATAAAAACAAGTTTGTTTTAAAAACTTCGATTCTAGTTTATGTGATTTCAATACTTGCACTATATGAACAATTATATAGTAACTAACTAACTAAGCTAATATTGTATAAGTAAATAAGTAAGTAATGAAAAAAGTTGGAAAGATCAAACCACAACACAAGGATTATAGTGGTTCGGCTACAAGGTCACCTTCCTTGTTCCTACTCCACTCCCCGAGTCACCTACTCGAGAGTTTTCTTCACTATGTCAACAAACTCCCTTATGGTGGAGAAAACCTTGCACACCAATTTACACACCACAACTACGTCACAACTTGATCACAACTTCTACACAACTTCTTCACACCAATCTACTTCACACCAATCTTCTTCACACCTTTCTTCTTCACATCAATCTACTTCACACCTATCTTCTTCACAACTACACTACTTCACTACTAAACAACTTCTTCTACCTACACAACTTCTTATTCTTCTAAACTACTAATTACAAACACAACACAACTTCACAAATAATATACACAATATACACAACTACTCTTCAATGCTTCTTGAACTTAGTTATAGAAGGAGTGTTCTTCTTTTGCACTTTGGATGAGAAGGGATTAAATCACTTGAAACAAGGATTAGTAATCAAATGATCAAAGGATTTTGTAATATGTTTAGAGAGTTTTAGATATGAAATTATTGTGCAAAAGGTGGGGAAAAATTCCAGATTTAAGGTGGTATTTATAGAAGAAAAATTCTGACAGTTTCTGACACAGAAGCCTGGCCGGTCCCCTTAAATCATGGCCGGTCCCCTTAATTTTATGGGGACCGCCCCTTATAATTAAGGGGGCCGCCCAGTTGTAACGGCCAGAAAACTTGTCTTTTAGTGGGGAAAGTTTATTTGGTGAAAAACTAACTGATTTTGGTTAAAAATTTGAATTCATATATTTAGTATGATTAAAACATTTTTCTTTATTACCAAAAGTGTTTTTCAAAAATATATAATATGTTTATATAATTAAATAAACTTTGTATTAATTAATTAAATACCCTTTGATCATGAGATGTATTAAGCACTTGTTTATTCATACCTTAGTGATTAAATTGGATAAATTGATATAAACTAGCTTAATACTTGTTTACGTAGTAATCTTACGTTTAATGATTTTACATTGTGTGATCATCAAAACATAGAGATATCGAAAAATATAAATAACGTTTTTATGCATTATTTATGTCAACAATCTCCCCCTTTTTGATGATTACAAAATCTAAACTCATTAAGTGAAAGATACTCCCCCTCGTTTTAAGGTCAAAGAGAAATCGAGATATGAAATGCTTGCAAAAATATTTAGTGGACAAGCAACATGTATATATATATATAGCATGCAAGAATAGAAACTAAACATAACCATAGTCATAGATAGAATTAAAAAGGTTACAACAAGCATTACATCAACAAGTAGTACAATCATAAATAAAATAAACCAAACCTCTAACATGAAAGTCCTCTCTAGAGCTTGCCATCCAAAATGGTTTAAGACAATTTTATTTGCAAAACACCAAGCATGTTTAATTTGGTGGAATGGATGGTGAACATGGAGATGGTGATGGTGGAGGAGTGTTTGTTATTGGTGGTGGTGGAGTTGTAGTAGTGGTGGTTGGTAGTTGATGCAATAAGTTTTCAATGTGTGAAAACATGTATTGTATCTCATCTCTTAGTCCAAACACAATTGTTCGGTTGTGGATGCAACAAAGGCAAGTGTCACCATGAGCTTCAAGTAAGCTCCATGGGACGGGGTTATAGGTTGGTGGATTGATAGGGGATGATGAGAAGTGTGCATCAAGAGGTGTTAATGGTGACAATGAGAGGGTTAGTGCAAGAGTTGTGTTATTTTCATTGGTAGGTTGTGATGATTGAATTATTGGTGGAGGAGACAAGTGGGTGTTTATGTAGTCATTTATGGATGAAGTGGATGGTATGGAGGAAGTAGAGGCTCCATTTGTTGATGGTGTTTTGGAGGGTGCATTTGGTGAACTAGGAGATGAGCATTGAGGTAGTGGTGATGGGGTGGTGTTGTCTTCATTTGTGAGATCAATGAATAGTTGTTTTGGTGGAATAATGACAAGTTTTTGTTTCTTGGCATTGTTTGAATAGGTGGTTTTTGGTGATGACATGATAAAAAGATGAGGTTTGATGAAGGTTGAGGATGATGGAATGTGAATTAAACATGCATGGGGATTATATAGTATGAAAACATGTTTAGAAGTAGAATTATTTTGAAATTGCATTGTTAGATTCCAAAATTAGTTTAGTTTCAAGGGAAATGGTAGCTGGGACTAGCAAAAGAGATCACAAGGTGCAAAAGAAAACAGTTTAAAAACTGTTCCAGATGGCCGGTCCCCTTAAATTTAAGGGGGCCGCCCCTTATGAATTAAGGGGGCCGCCCATTTGACGACTCAGAAATCAAAATTTTTCAAAAATTTTCTGGAAAAATGTTATATTCTGTTTTGTTTTTGCAGCAAGCTCTATTTGGACATTTCACATTATTAGAAAGCATACATCTCATATATATATATATATATATATATATATATATATATATATATATATATATATATATATATATATATATATATATATATATATACATAAACTAATCATGCAAGCATATATATAGATTAAGTAACAAAGCATGCATTCATAAGCATATATTAAACATAAATAAGCAAGTTAACATCCTAATCAAATATCCAAGAAAATAACAAGTACTTACGAATATACTTCGAACAAATAGCACAAAAATAAATAAATAAAATAATCCACGATCACAAACATAAGCTAAACACATCATCTCCTTTTCTTCCCGAAGATACCCTTCAAAGTCTTCCCGATAGATTTGAAACCACCTCTAACTTCTTCATGCAAACTCTTTTGTCGTCTAAGCATCTCGGTTGTTTGTTCATGAAGTACTTCTTTGTTTTGATCGCTAGGAGATGGGGTTGAATACTCAGGATAGTCAAGATCCTCTAAATTATCAACGGACTCGGAAAAAGAAGGGGTACTAGCATCATGGATGTTTTCTTCATCATCGTCATCGTCTTGTCAAGAAGATGAACCATGAAAGCTATGACGACGAGATTTTCCCTTGTCACTTTGAGTGCGTCGAGCTTGTTTTAGAGCGAGAAGACGTAAGGTGGGATAGATGGACTCATAGATGCTATTGTCAAGATCAGGGTAGTACTCGATAACATGACGATAGAGACGAGTAAGAAACATTCCATATGGAAGATTGGCTTTGGGAGTTTTTCTAGCACACTCAATCCGTTTGATAAAGAAGTAGGCCAAATTGTATGGCTTTTTGACAGCGATACAATACAACATGTGAGCAAGGCACGCCGGGAGATGGTCCCGGTGACCTCCAGTACCGAACGCATTCTCACGAATGAGTTCTTCCCAACGCTTCATGTGGGGGCCTAATTCCTTGAGGAGAAGTTGGTATGAAGAGATTTGAACGTTGTTGGATTTTATTTTTTGGGTTGTAGTGGCACGCTCCACACCAAGGATTTGACGAATTTCGTCGGGATGAGGGATGTCGGAGAGATAAGGACCAAAGGTTGGTCGACAACGATGTAGAGATTCTAGGTCCCACTCGTTTGTGAAAACGGCTTGACCTCTAAAAGGAATTTGGAGGATTTGACCAAATTGTTCGAGAGTTAAGGTGACAAATTCATTTTGGATCATGAAGGAAATGGTGATGGCACCAAGATCATTGGTTTGAACGGTGACTTGGCTATATAAATAAACTATGAAATGAGGAACGATTAGTTCATTAATTTCAAAAAGGCAATTGAGGTTGATGCTTCAAAACAAGCGATTAATGTAGTCGGATTGAGCAAAGGCTAGATCTACTACACGTCCCTCATGAACGTTTCTATCTTCAATTTCACGATATATACGTCCAATAGAAGGAGATGTAGTAGGGAGTTGGGAAACTTTGGGAATGTAGTTTTTAGTGTGGGAAAGATCTTCGGTAGTCGGCTTTGGCATTTTCACCTAAACACAACAACAATACAAAAGACCAAAATAAATATAAAGAAGAATAAAAGTGTATATATTGTTAAGACTTATGTTGGAACGTAAACATACTTCGACGATAATCCTAGGAAGTAGTTTACCATGTTCCTTAATATCATTTTTAACTCGTTCTAGATATATTTTACGATGTTTAGCTAGTAGTTATGGACAAATCCAAACGCCCTTTTAAACATCTTAATATATCATGAAATTTACTAGATTTAAATTAGGTTGTAAAACTAGTCATTTCTTACGAGTTTCTTATGCATGTGATTAGTTTTCGAAAAAGATGATTTATATTTTGACTCAAAAATGTCATTTTTCATACTAAACCAAACGCTTCCTTAACTAAATACTTACCCTACAAGTATGTCAATATATATATGAATTATATATCTTGACAAGTCCGAATTACAAGTTTTAGGTATACAATCTTGACAAAGTTTTATAAAAATTATAACGACTTAAATTCGACATTATTTGGACATAATCCAAATACCCTCTTATCGTGAACAAAAATATTTTTACTTAGTCGAAAAATATAGTTTCATGTTTTACAAGTTATAAAAATATAATGTGATTTGTTTTAACAAGTTTTTATAGCATTATTCAACAATGTGTTTACCAAAAAATTTGGAAAAGAAATGTATGAAATTTTTCAAAAATTTTTCGACAAGAGGGTTTATAATTTCTAGTTTCTAGTGTTAATTAAACATCCTAATCCTAAGGGAAGCATTTAGTTATGGAAATTTCATACTCAATTCGAAAGAAATTATGAATTTGAAAAAATTATTAAAACATGCATAATCTTGAGTTTGACCAAATTAGATGGAATTAGATGAAATGTGTTATGAAAAACTTACAATATGTAATGGTGATTGTGTTAGATGAATTTGCCCTTTGCGAATTAACCCGAATTGTGTGATTTGGAAGTGGTTTTAGGTGTTTTTGGGGTTTGGTTTTTCGTCACAGTAGTAGCAGAGGAAGGGATGTTTGAAAAAGTAGAGTGTTTGGCAAAAGAAACAAGAGGAAAAATGGATTGGAGCAATCAGATGGCCGGCCCCCTTAAACATTAAGGGGGTCGCCCTTCATATGGCTGCCGGTCCCCTTAAACATTAAGGGAGCCGCCCTCCAAACATTGATTTTTCATGGATTTGGTTTCTGGAAAGAACAAGAAAATATTATATATATATATATATATATATATATATATATATATATATATATATATATATATTAGATTTATATTTAATCAAAAATACGTTGGAGAGTATTCGCACGAAAGGGATTGCTTGACATTTTTACTTGACATTTCGTCAATTAAAATTTCTTGATCATTTCGGATGAAATTTATAAAGTTGTCAAGTGGCGAGAGAGTTGTGGAAGGTTCATAAGTATATATATATATATATATATATATATATATATATATATATATATATATATATATATATATATATATATATACACACATATATAGTATGGGCTTTTAAGACATGAATATAGGAAGAAGACGTATGCAACGGAAGTCGGGAGTTTGTTTCATCCATAGATTTTTTGACTCATCTCTCTACATCAGCATGAGTGTTGTTGAACATTGAAGTTCAATAAGGCAAAAGGGGGAAAAGAAAAGGTTTGTAAATGAACAATTTCTAGTTCTAGAAAATCAACAAATGAATTTTCTAGGTTATAAGATCCTAGATATAGCTAAGTATATATATATATATATATATATATATATATATATATATATATATATATATATATATATATATATATATATATATATATAGTTAGGATCAAATAAGAAGATTACTTAAAATAAGAAGGAATAAGAAGAACTATAACTACAAATCCGAGATGCACCGACCTAAATTAGATGCATCCCTATAATCTTAGATGCATTATAACACACCATAGTGTGTTTCTAGCTTTTAATAAGATGTATATACGTATATTAGATGCATTCCATGATTTCTCTTATTTTTTGTTCCTCTACACGTGCTAAAATCATGAAAATAATTTTTCACCATCTATACATCAAATTAACTTTCGAAACTCAAGATGTTGCATCTATATGAATAGAAATGCATCTAATGCAAGTCGTTGCATCTTAAATGTGTGGTTTTGGTCACTTCTTACCACTTCTTATTTTAATTTACTTCTTACTGGATGCTTAGTGTAGTCTCTAGTTTTTATGTGATTTTGTTTGGCTTATTGTCTTCTCTAGATTTTTAGATCTATAATGCATTTCTTGACAAGGAAATAAAAAGAAATGTGTACCTTTTGTCTTCAATGCGTTTGTCTTCAAAGTCTTCAAGGAATAGTCCGAACAAGTGGTGACAACTAAAAGTACCATGTTTGAAAGGCGAGTTTTCTACGTTGGTCCCCATTGTCTCATTTGACCAAAGTTATTTGATCCGAACATGTTTTGTATTTGACTTAGGTGCATATATGGTGGAAACATTCCCCACGGATTGAAGTTCCACATTTGTTGATTATTGTTAAAGTTTCGTCTATTTTGGTTTACTCTTGGTTGAGGTGTTTTAGGTCTAGGGTAAGAATTGTTTGGTTTCCTAGGTGGTGGAGTTTTAGATCTTGTTTTATGTTTAGATGATCCTACCTCGGTTTTTAAAGATGGTTTATGAAACGGTTTTATTTCTTTATCACTAGCAAGAGGTATTTTCTTATCATTTATGAGTATATACTTAGGATTAGATTTTGGAGGTTTTAGTTCCTTGAGTTCACTTTCAAATTTAACGTTTTTTATTTCACTTGTTGAAGCTTCGGTTGAGTTAAATCCTAAACCGGTTTTATCTCCGAATACTCTTTGAATACTTATAATTTTACTAAGTGAGTTACTACTATTTTCAAATTTATCAAGTTTGCAAATTTCTTCCTTGAGTTTGTCGTTTTCACTTTTAAGCTCTTGACATGATTTACATTTTTCAAAAATTTCTTTACCTTTTTCAAGTTGATTTATTTTAATTTTTAGTTCTAGTACTTCATATTCTAATTGGTTGTTTATGTGTTTTAGTGATTTGTTTTTAGCCATTACTTGTTGTCCTAGTTTGCATAATCTATTGTATTCACTATCTAAATCTTTTTCATCTAATGACAAATTTTCATCACTAAAGTATTCGGATTCAGAACGTACCTCACTTGATGTCTTTGCCATGAGACACTTTTCTTCCTTTATTATTTCTTTCTCATCTTCATCGCTATCACTCCAAGCTCCTCCAACAAATGCTCTTTGATTTTGATCTCTTGTCATCATTGGACATTTTCCAATGAGGTGATTCGGATCACCACACTTGAAACACTTTCTCTCATTCTTGCTATACTTGTCATCATTATTCTTTTGAGGTGCTCTCCTTTCATCGTGTGGTTGTCTAACGAATCTTCCTCGCCTTTTGAAGAATTTTTTGAAATCTCTTACGGCCATGGCATATTCCTCGTCATCACTTTCGGAAGATGAGCTATCTTCATTGTTGGGTTCCTTTCTAGCTTTCAAGGCGATTGACTTGCTTTGCTCTCGTTTTCCTTTAACCATTTCGGAGTCCTTCTTTATAGTTACTTCGTAGACTTTCAAATTTCCAATTAATTCATCAAGTTGCAACGTTGACAAATTCTTTGATTCAATAGCCGTCACTTTAGCTCGCCATTTTGGGTGAAGAGCCCTAAGAAACTTCCTAACAAAATTCTTACTAGAAAAATTCTTATCAAGTGCTTTTAAACTTGTGATGATAGTGTTAAATCTAGTGAAAGCATTATCAATTGATTCCTCTTCCGGAATCGTGAATTGCTCATATTGTTGAACAAGTAGATCTATTTTATTATCTTTGACTTGATTATTACCTTGGTGAGTTATTAATAAAGAGTTCCAAATTTCTTTTGCGGTTTCACACATAAAGATCCTTTCGTACTCTTTACGTGGTAGCGCATTATAAATAACCATTTTTGCTTCATTATTTTTAGCAAGTTTTCTTTTGAAATCATCATTTTGTTTTTCAAAAGGTACGATTTCATCTTTCTTTGTTTCGGGGTTATTTTGAATAGGTAAAAAATCACCATTGGTAATAACATGCCAAAGATCTAGATCTTTTGATTTCACATAAGTTTCGAATTGATTTTTCCAATATAAAAATCCATCACTTTCAAATAGTGGTGGTCTTTGCATAGATTGCCCTTCAAAATATTTTTCAGATTCCATAGATCGTTACAAGTTTTAAAATACAATATATTTTAAAGATCTTGCAAGATGTGGCTCCTGATACCAATTGTGGAAAACTAGAAGGGGGGGGGGTTGAATAGTTTTACGTCCGTTTTAAAATTTATAAAAACAAGTTTGTTTTAAAAACTTCGATTCTAGTTTATGTGATTTCAATACTTGCACTATATGAACAATTATATAGTAACTAACTAACTAAGCTAATATTGTATAAGTAAATAAGTAAGTAATGAAAAGAGTTGGAAAGATCAAACCACAACACAAGGATTTATAGTGGTTCGGCTACAAGGTCACCTTCCTTGTTCCTACTCCACTCCCCGAGTCACCTACTCGAGAGTTTTCTTCACTATGTCAACAAACTCCCTTATGGCAGAGAAAACCTTACACACCAATTTACACACCACAACTATGTCACAACTTGTTTACAACTTCTTCACACCAATCTATTTCACACCTATCTTCTTCACACCTATCTTCTTCACATCAATCTACTTCACACCTATCTTCTTCACAACTACACTACTTCACTACTAAACAACTTCTTCTACCTACACAACTTCTAATTCTTCTAAACTACTAATTACAAGCACAACACAACTTCACAAATAATATACACAATATACACAACTACTCTTCAATGCTTCTTGAACTTAGTTGTAGAAGGAGTGTTCTTCTTTTGCACTTTGGATGAGAAGGGATTAAATCACTTGAAACAAGGATTAGTAATCAAATGATCAAAGGATTTTGTAAGATGTTTAGAGAGTTTTAGATCTGAAATTATTGTGCAAAAGGTGGGGAAAAATTCCAGATTTAAGTTGGTATTTATAGGAGAAAAATTCTGACAGTTTCTGACACAGGAGCCTGGCCGGTCCCCTTAAATCATGGCCGGTCCCCTTAATTTTAAGGGTACCGCCCCTTATAATTAAGGGGGCCGCCCAGCTGTAACGGCCAGAAAACTTGACTTTTAGTGGGGAAAGTTTATTTGGTGAAAAACTAACTGATTTTGGTTAAAAATTTGAATTCATATATTTAGTATGATTAAAACATTTTTCTTTATTACCAAAAGTGTTTTTCAAAAATATATAATATGTTTATATAATTAAATAAATTTTGTATTAATATACCCCTTTGATCATAAGATGTATTAAGCACTTGTTTATTCATACCTTAGTGATTAAATTGGATAAATTGATATAAACTAGCTTAATACTTGTTTACGTAGTAATCTTACGTTTGATGATTTTACATTTTGTGATCATCAAAACATAGAGATATCGAAAAATATAAATAACGTTTTTATGCATTATTTATGTCAACAAAAACAAAACTCGCAAAATTTCCAGAATTTTACACATGACGCCATCAGGAGTTAACTCCTGACGCCGTCAGAAGTGACCTGCAGAAATCTTTATGTTAAGTTTCCGGAAAATTTTTGGAAAAACTTATGTCCTACTTCCTGAAAAATCCTGCAAAACATCATTATGACTCGATACAAGCATTTGACTCTAACAATTACTAATACACATGTTCATTTAATATTGTGGCGAATCAAGATCAATTTCGTTCTTAGAAACAAATTTGGGGTTTCCCCTTACACTTAGCTTTTGAAAAATACCTTTATATGAAGTTAAGACGAAGTTAAACAACCAAATAAAGCATTTTCACAATTTTAGTTTGAAACATGATCTATCAACAATAAAAATAAAGCATGTATACGGAAGCAAATAACAATCAAACAAATAAAAATCACACAAAACATGGGTTGCCTCCCAAGAAGCGCTTTTCTTTATTTATGAGTCTTGTAGCTAGACTTAAGGTCATGGGCAATTACGTGACCTCATCATTGGTCTCATTCTTTAGGTCATCTCCAATCTTGGGATCGCTTTCATTGTGCAGGTATTTTGGGTCTTCAAACTCAAAGACATCTTTTCGATACTTGGATCCGAGCTTACTAACATCCTTAAAGAATCCACATGATAAATCCAAGGTGCTTTTACATCCTCTCCGAACATCTTCATCACATAAGACAAGTTGAGAACCTAGCTTATCAAGCCCGTCACAATCAATTCCTTTGAAGTCTTTTCTCTTGTATGGCGTTTGGTATGACACCCTCCTAATTCCATCAATGAAAGTCATGATTCCGTTCCGGTCGTCAACCATTAAGTTAGTGATCTCACAAAAGGGCGCTCCGAAAACAACTTGCGACAACCTTGGGTCGACATAATCCTCAATGTTGTCCACGATCATAAAGTCCATTGTGAATGCCATATTTCCTATGAATACCTGGATTTCATGATCCCTTCCAACAACATTTTCTCCTTTATAAATCATCTCCCATCTACAAATATTATTGTAATGGAACAGGGACATAAAATTCTTAGGTAGAAACACGCCAATGAATACATTATCGAAATACTTGTGACCAATCATACAAGGGATTTTGAGGTTATTGATGAGGCAAAAAATGAACCGTTTTTAAGGGGTCATTTAAGCCCTAAGTCGAGATTATTTGATCAAATATTGCGCTAAATCATTCCTTTTGTCATTTTAGGTACTTTTGGAGAGAAATCTGGAAAAGGAAGCATTTTGGACTTTTTTGGAGCATAAAAGTGAAGAAAACGGCAAAGTCTTAATTTTCCTTGTTGGGAACAGTACCTGACAGCGTCACTTGCTCCTTAATGACGGCGTCAAGAGTAATACAAGAGGTGGATGTGGACTATACACGTGACGATCCAGAGAGTTTTGTGCATTGGAGATGACGGCGTCACCCAAGGCCGTCATGGTCCAAATATTAGTGACGGCCCAGAAAAATTTTACACATGACGACGTCAAAAGTGGATCTAGGCAATCCGATTTCATTATTTGCGGCGAGTTGACGACGTCACAATTTTCTTCTTGACGCCATCACCCTGTTAAATCTATATATAGTTTTCAAATTTCATTCATTAGTGTGTAACTTTGAGGGTGTAACTTTGAGAAAAACCCTAGGCCAATTTTCACAGTTTTTTCAAGGGTTTTAACCCTTTGAAACTTTCATGTTTTAATTGAGATACGTACTCTTTCAATTCAATCAATATGTCTATGTGTTGCTTGAATATATCTTACGCTTGTCTTCAATTTAACATGCTTGGCTAGATCTCTTTTGTGTTTGCTTAGATGTAGTGAAACCTAGATGTTAATTATGGGTTGATTGTTTGCTTATAGTTGTTACGGATGATTATATTCGATGTTAGGCTTAAGAAAACTGGCAGACTTCCATTGGTAACATGCTTGAACGTCTTAAGAAACATGATCAGAGGTGCACTATGATTTTTGGTTGTATTTAATGTGTAGGAGAATTCTGATGATCCCATGTTAGGAGCTTCTAACGGCTCGACATAGGAGTGAAGTAGGATCCTATAGAGTTAGGGAATATTTTACATGGCCCTACGACTAGTATTAAGGAATATGACCCGTCATCCATGCAATTGTAACAAGCTATCAACCTGTAAAAAAATCTAGGGAGTAATGAAACCTAAGTAAACACAACTTTCCCCATTATTGTTACACCACATTAGTATAATTAGTTTCATTTCATTTTTGTTATTTAATTTTGATTGCATTTGTAGATAATTGGGTTAGTTGGCTAGCAACTAATTCCTCCCACTCTTCCAAAAACCGAGATTTTAATTGCTTTAATAAAACGTAAAAATACAAAAAGAATCATCCCTCACCTTTAGACTTAGTTTAGGAGACTTTCTAATCCTAGCGACACTATTCCTGAGTTGAACGATCAATCCCCCGGTACTTGTCGCTATACTATACTACAACGATCAGGTACACTGCCTGGTGGGGGTTCTAAGCTTCTCGAGATCCCTCGAGAGGTAAAGCATAGTGCGATTCCCACGTATCAAGTTTTTGGCGCCGCTGCCGGGGAATAGTTATTGTCTAGGTTAGGATTTCTTTTTATTAGGTCTACTTGCTAGATTCCTTTCTAGTAAGATTTTATTTTTAATTTTTATTTTTAGGTTTTTCTTTAGTCTATCTTTTTCTTCGTGCCTTTGTTAGTAAATTAAATTCATTGACTATTCCGTTGACCATTATGGAAAACGCGAATCCACCCCTTTCCCCTAGAGAAGTGGCTTTGTTGCGTGAACAGATTGAGAATGGGATTAGGAAACTTAGGGAGCTTAATAGGTTAATTAATGTTGAGCTCGATCATGCATTTAGTGACCTAGCGACCGCCTTGTATTCAAATAAGGACCTAGGATCTAATGATTTTGAGGATGTGGTTGAGGAACTTGAGGAAGGGGAGATAGATCCGAAGCTAGATGACTATTTCAATCTATACCTCACTAAGGAGGAGATTGCGTATTATAATAATCTTATTGATAATCCTCGACCTCCTTTCACTAGAATTGAACCTAAGATAAAGAGAGACGATCCTAAGAATGCTAAGATACCATGTATGATTGGGTATAAACACATTGACAATGCTTACATTGATTTTAAATCCCCAATCAACATTATGTCCTCAAGTATCTATAATGATATAGTGAAAACAAGACTTGGACCTAGAAGAGATCCCAAATACCCCGGTGGAGTTTGTAACTTTGTCGGGAGAATTAAAGGTCTACATGTCTTTGTTGGGAACTTTACTTATATCACTAACTTTATGGTTGTTGAAGACCTAGCTAGTGTTATTGATTGTCGCTTATCCCATGTTGTGTTTGGTAAACCATTTGTTGAAGAGTCCAAGTTAGAATATGATGAGATAGAAGGGACAATCCGATTTGCTAGTGACACCGATAGGATCACATATAGGATGCCTAATAGAATGAAAGAATTTCTTTTTGTGCCTCGATTTGACATGGATAACATTGGTGCTTTTGAGGACATCAATGAAAAGGATAAGAAAAAGGGCATGGACTATGTATGGGAGAAGAAGAGCCTTTTCTATAAGGATTGCTTGACTCTAGGACCAAAATATAAAGTTGATAGGGAATTTGCCAATAGAATTATAGGAGCAATTAAGAATAAGGTGGTTGGTCTCTATAAAGTACATTTACAATCGGTGAATGAGACCAACGATGAGGTCACATAATAGCCCATGACCTTGAGTCTAGCTACAAGACTCGTAAAATAAAGAAAATCGCTTCTTGGGAGGCAACCCATGTTTTGTGTGATTTTTAATTGTTTGATGTTATTTTCTTCCATATGCATGCTTTATTTTTATTGTTGGTAGATCATGTTTCAAACTAAAATTGTGAAAATACTTTATTTTGTCGTTTAACTTCGTCTTAACTTCATATAAAGGTATTTTGCAAAAACTAAGTGTAAGGGGAAACCCCAAATTCGTTTCTAAGAACGAAATTGATCTTGATTCGCCACAATATTAAATGAACATGTGTATTAGTATTTGTTAGAGTCAAATGCTTGTATCGAGTCATAATGATGTTTTGCAGGATTTTCCAGAAAGTAGGACAAAAGTTTTTCCAGAAATTTTCCGGAAACTCATCGTAAAGATTTCTGCAGGTCACTTCTGACGGCGTCATGAATCAATTCCTGACGGCGTCATGTGTAAAATTCTGGAAATTTTGCAAGTTTTGTTTTTCTAACGGAGTCTTAAAGTTTTTGTTAATTGTTTAGTTATATAAACTCCAGGAAATCTGCAAACATTCATTCCACAAGCATTATATCTTAACTTGTTTTCTAGGACCTGTTAGTATATATAGATTGCCGCCGATTTTATGCGAGGTTTCCTTGTTTGTTTTCTCAGGTTTAACAGGTTAAATATGACAAGAAGATGATTTATTTTTCTGGAAGGGAAGCTTTGAATGTTCATTTTCTTGGAGGAAGATCTAACCTTATTACCACACTATCTACACCGAATGAATCAGGGGAGTATTTGCTTTCATTCTTTTACCTATTTCACTTTTACATTCTTTAATTGAATATTGGGGACAATGTTCATCCTAAGTGTAAGGGGAGGGTAAATGATGATACCTTATAGGATACTATTGCACTTGAGTTTATTTGTTTGATGGTAGGTGTGTAATAAAACTAAGATAAATAATTGTTAGTGTAATTTTAGCGCCAAATTTAAATTTTTTTACAACATTTAGGAGTGAAACTTTAGCCTTAGCAAGCGTCTCATGGATAGGAGTTGTATGACTAGCACAAAACCATACCATTCAGAAAAAATTTCCACCCAAATATGTGAGGTTCGCTTTTAGATTTGATAGGAAAAGCATTTACTATTAGTGCTTATGAGTGTACCGGTAGCATTTAGATTCTAGAACTTGTGTTAGTGATGCATCCCGAGACCGCTAGTGAGACTACATTCGTTTAGTAGGATTTACTACATGATAAGAGGCATTAGGATTACCGTTGTGTTGAACCCCATATCATAATTACTAGACCATTTAAGTCATATTACTTGGCTAGTAAAGTCAATTAATTTTTCCCACACCTTGGCGTTGTACTCATTTTTAGTACACGAAACCCCTAGTACACCCCTCCGAGCCTATCTTTTTGTTTCTACCTTTAAGCATCTTACTTAAAGGAAGAATTTGTTACAACCCACCCAAATGCGCAACCAAATTGCCTTAGCCTTTCGTGTATGCACTCATCTTTAGTGCATTATTGTTATTTGTTTAAACCCTTAGTTAATTATCTAATTGATTACATGGTTACTAAGTTGAGTCATATCTTGTACATATTGTTTTGGGACGATTGGGACTCATGGGTAAAGTACTTGTGTTATGGAGTAATGGGGAAGAACATCATTTATTACCCACATATGTGCGTTAATCTTAAAAGTACTCCAAGTGTTTTGATTATCTTAATTCGAGTCATTAGATTAGTTTATTGTAAAGTATGTAAAATTCAAGTGTAAGGGGAATGTACATTCCCTATGATGTATTATTTTGGATGGTAGGGTAAGAGTGTATGCAATTCGGAAAAAAAAATAGAAAAAGAAAAAGAAAAAGAAAAAAAAACATACGGACTACCATCCCGTTTCATTCTATGTTTATTTTGTGTTCTTGATATTTTTGATTTATTAGCCTAAGTCGAGTCTAGTCTTGGCTTAGAAATGCCATATTGTACATGTAATTAACCAAGATGATTAACTCGCCACCAGTAAATATTGCCTTTATCCAACAAAACCGTGTATTCCATATCCCTACACCTAACGTTATAAACCTTTGAAAGACCTCTTTGATAGTTTATCCTAGGTGCTTAAGCCAAGTGGTGGAGGTTTGATCCTTTCCCAAGCCTATGGTAATTTATTTTGCTATGACAGGTAGTGAGAGATGTTTTCCATTTCCATATTGTGATATATACTTTATTACACCCGAGAGATGTGAGTATCTAAATGCTATTTGTGAGGTGCTTGTGTATGACCTCCGTGCTTGTCTTTGGTCTTTAATGGAACGATTATTTGTTGTAATTACTTTTATATTAGGGTTAAATGACCCATAACTTGTATTTTGATTAGAATAAAAGCGCATTTGCTTGAGGACAAGCAAATCTCAAGTGTAAGGGTATTTGATGAGACGAAAAATGAACCGTTTTTAAGGTGTCATTTAAGCCCCAAGTCGAGATTATTTGATCAAATATTGCCTAAAATTGTTCCTTTTGTCATTTTAGGTACTTTTGGAGTGAAATCTGAAAAAGGAAGCATTTTGGACATTTTTGGGGCATAAAAGTGAAGAAAACGGCAAAGTCTTAATTTTCCTTGCTGGGAACAGTACCTGACGGCGTCACTTGTTCCTTAATGACGATCCAGAGAGTTTTGTGCATTGGAGATGACGGCGTCACCCAAGGCCGTCATGGTCCAAATATTAGTGACGGCCCAGAACAATTTTACACATGACGGCATCAAAAGTGGATCTAGGCAATCCGATTTCATTATGGGCGGTGAGTTGACGGTGTCACAATTTACTTTTTGACGCCGTCACCCTGTAAAATCCATATATAGTTTTCCAAATTTCATTCATTAGTGTGTAACTTTGAGGGTGCAACTTTGAGAAATACCCTAGGCCGATTTTTACAGCATTTTCAAGGGTTTTAACCCTTTGAAATTTTCATGTTTTAATTGAGATAAGTACTCTTTCAATTCAATCAATATGTCTATGTGTTGCTTGAATATATCTTATGCTTGTCTTCAATTTAACATGCTTGGCTAGATCTCTTTTGTGTTTGCTTAGATGTAGTGAAACCTAGATGTTAAATATGGGTTGATTGTTTGCTTATAGTTGTTGCGGATGATTGTATTCGATGCTAGGCTTAAGAAAACTGGCAGACTTCCATTGGTAACATGCTTGAACGTCTTAAGAAACATGATCAGAGGTGTACTATGATTTTTGGTTGTATTTAATGTGTAGGAGAATTTTAATGATCCCATGTTAGGAGCTTCTAACGGCTTGACATAGGAGTGAAGTAGGATCCTATAGAGTTAGGGAATATTGTACACGGCCCTACGACTTGTATTATGGAATATGACCCGTCATCTATGCAATTGTAACAAGTTATCAACCTGTAAAAGATATCTAGGGAGTAATGAAACCTAAGTAAACACAACTTTCCCCATTATTGTTACACCACATTAGTATAATTAGTTTCATTTCATTTTTGTTATTTAATTTTGATTTCATTTGTAGTTAATTGGGTTAGTTGGATAGCAACTAATTCCGCCCACTCTTCCAAAAACTGAGATTTAATTGCTTTAATAAAATATAAAAATACAAAAAGAATCATCCCTCACCTTTAGACTTAGTTTAGGAGACTTTCTAATCCTAGTGACATTATTCCTGAGTTGAACGATCAATCCCCCGGTACTTGTCACTATACTATACTACAACGATCAGGTACACTGCCTAGTGGGGGTTTTAAGCTTCTCGAGATCCCTCGAGAGGTAAAGCCTGGTGCGATTCCCACGTATCAGTTATTCGGATCACGCCGCTTTATCCTTTCCGATCTTCCATCTTGTTATCTATATATATTGCCATCTAGTGACGGACGGTACTCATACACTTCCTCATTACCTTTTCGAAAAATCACTTTCCTGACGCCATTGGTGAATAATGCACTTTCATCCTTTACATTAAGGATCACTCCTGATTCATTAACAAATGGTTTTTCGAGGATGAGGTGGGTTAATGTTAGATTAGTGACAGAGTCTATGTCATCGACCAGGGTAAGATCAATGTTATAGATGAATCCTCCAATCATAACTGATAACCTTTTCATTATCCCGGCATTATCGATTCTTTCACACGAGATATGTTCAGGGAAAGCCTCGTTGTAAAGGGAGAGGGGGATTATGTTGATAGGGAGGTTAGGATCTATATGAGTATTAGTTATTAGCTTCTTCCTAGTAGTGCAAGAAGTCTTAAAAACTTCAGAGTCGCTTCCCTTAATCCTATCACTACTCCTTATAGTAATATCCACCATATTTTCCTCGAGTTCCTCTATAATAGACTCACCCAAAATTGCTGGACTCTTTGTGTGCCCTTTTGATCTCTCTTTCGATTCATCCCATTTGCCTGACTCTTATGTGACGGAGCCCTCGAATGAGTTGGCCAATTTGTGGTCTATCTTTGGGGTCTCATCCTTAACTTCATGACCCTTATTCCCAGTTGGTTTTTGGCTCTGGTCAGGTGTAGGAGCAGATATTGTGGTGATGGTATTTACAAAATGGATTGGTCCTGGGGGTTAACATGGTCCCTAACGTCCTTCACCTTTGGTGACAGATGTTTAAAGAGTTTACTAGGACTTTATATTTTCACAGGAGAGGTTGGATGATTCATGATGGTGACAGCTTTGGCTTCTTCAGCCTGAATCGGTTTACTAACAGCGTGCTCTTTAATAGCGGTTAACAGATTACAAATCTTCTTATTCATATCGGCTTGCTGTTGTCTAAATCGGTTCTCGAGCGTGGAAAGCTGTAATTCTTGAGAGAGAATGAACTTTCGCAAGGCATCTTCATAGCTTTTCCTAGGAGTGTTTTGTAATGGAAAATGCTCGGACCATTCAAGTGGAGGAGAATCATTGAAGGATATGCTCTGAGTTTGGTATCCTCTGAAATTTTGTTTATCCTTCCATGCATCATAAGCCTCGCCAAAGTTTCAATGACCTCGATTAGTGGCGAGCTCTTTATCCTTCGTTTTATCAGCACGTGATGATGTGAATTCCTTAAAAGCATGTTTTAGAAGTTCCATGCAGTTATGAGTTTCATGAGGGCCATTACATAATTTACACGAAGAATTAATTTTGTTCACTTGGCTTGAAGGCTTGGGAGCTTCGTCGGATTTCATCAGAAACTTGATTTAGTCCTCAAGTTCCATGATCCTATGGTCGGGAGTGCTAGAATTGTTCGAAGGCAAAGATATTGCCTTGACCGTTTTGTTCAAATCACGGGGATCATTCCAACTTTCGTTGTCATAGAGAGCAAGATCTTCTATGAGTTCCCATGATTCTTCCGCACTTAGATCACGTAGCTTGCCACCGGCCGATTGGTCAATAGTTCGCCTTGTGGGGAGGTCGATATGGTCATAGAAGATTTGGACTTGGAGCCAAAGATCTATGCCATGATGAGGGACTTTTTGGAGTAAGTCCTTGAAACGAGTCCATGCTTCATATAGAGTTTCACCTTGACGTTGTTGGAACCTCAAGATATCATTTCTAAAATTGAGCAAGGAAACGAGTGGTGAGATCATCCCACGAGGTGATGGATCCCGCGGGTAAACGTTCAAGCCATTGACTAGCTTGATCACGTAGAGAGAATTGGAATAGACACAATCGGGTCGACTCTCTAGTTACAACATCAAGGTCTATGGAATGAACGATTTTAAGGAAATCCTTAAGATGTTGATTAGGATCTTCGGAACGAAGTCCATGGAATGCACATCTGCTTTGCACCAACCAGATGGTGTCGGATCGCAAGGGGGACACATTGGCTCCTTGAGTGAGCTCAATAGTGTTTCGATAGCCTTAGTGGCTAGGACGGAAATACTCTCCTAAAGTTCGGGGCCTAGGAGGTTGGTTTGCTAGTGGTGGGTTTTGTGGGTGGTTTTGTTGTGGTGGGTTGATGGGTTCAAAGAGGTTACCACCTTCCATGATGTTGGATGGTAAGGGTTACGAATAAAGGCACGAAGAAATAAGATAGACTAAAGAAAACCTAAAAATAAAAATAAAATATTACTAGAAAGGAATCTAGCAAGTAGACCTAATAAAAAGAAATCCTAACCTAGACAATAACTATTCCCCGGGCTGCGGTGCCAAAAACTTGATACGTGGGGATCACACCCTCGCAACAGGTTTTACCTCTCAAGGGATCTCGAGAAGCTTACAACCCCCACCAGGCAGTGTACCTGATCGTTGTAGTATAGTATAGTGACAAGTACCGGGGGATTGATCGTTCAACTCAGGAATAGTGTCACTAGGATTAGAAAGCCTCCTAAACTAGGTCTAGAGGTGAGGGATGATACTTTTTGTATTTTTATATTTTATAGAAAGCAAGTAAAATCTCGAGTTTTGGAAGAGTGTGCGGAATTAGTTGCTAGCCAACTAACCCAATTAATCTAAAGATGCAATCAAAATAAAATAAAAGAAATGAAAATAAAACTATTATACTAATGTGGTGGAAACAATAATGAGGAAAGTTGTGTTTACTTCGGTTTCATTACTCCCTAGATATCTTTTACAGGTTGATAGCTTGCTACAATTGCATGGATGACGGGTCATTTTCCTTATTACTAGTCGTAGGGCCGTGTACAATATTCCCTAACTCTATAGGATCCTACTTCACTCCTATGTCGAGCCGTTAGAAGCTCCTAACATGGGATCATTAGAATTCTCCTACGCATTAAATACAACCAAAAATCGTAGTACACCTCCGATCATGTTTCTTAAGACGTTCAAGCAAGTTACCAATGGAAGTCTGCTAGTTTTCTTAAGCCTAACATCGAATACAATCATCCGTAACAACTATAAACAAACAATCAACTCATAATTAACATCTAGGTTTCACTATATCTAAGCAAACACAAGAGAAATCTAGCATAGCATGTTAAATAGAAGACAAGCATAAGATATAATCAAACAACACATAGGCATATTGAATGATTTGAAGGAATACTTATCTTTAATTGAACATGAAAGGTTCAAAGGGTTGAAACCCTTGAAAAGCTGATAAAATTCGGACTAGGGTTTTTTCCCTCAAAGTTGCACACTAATGAATGAAATTTGGAAAACAATATATAGATTTTACATTGTGACGGCGTCATGTGTTAGGTTGTGACGCCGTCAACTCGCCGCCATAATAAAATCGTATTGCCTAGATCTACTTGTGACGCCATCATGTGTAGAAATACTCTGGGCCGTCACTAATGTTTGGACCCTGACGACCTTGGGTGACGCCGTCATGTCTTATGCATAAAAACTCTCTGGATCGTCACTTGTATTTTCCACTTCCACCTCTTTTGTAACTCTTGACGCTGTCATGTGGAGAGTCTTGACGCCTTCAGGTACTGTTCCAGCAAGGAAAGTTGAGACTTTGCCGTTTTCTTCACTTTTATGCTCCAAAAACGTCCAAAATGTTTCCTTTTCCAGATTTTTCTCCAAGAGTACCTAAAATGACAAAAGGAACGATTTAGGGCAATATTTGATCAAATACTCTCGAATTCGGGCTTAAATGACCCCTTAAAAGTGGTTCACTTTTCGCCTCATCATGTGTCACTTGTGGGAGGTTGATTCAAAGTGTCCTTGTTGACCATTAAGTTCACAATTCTTGTCCTTGTTTGATTCCTCAGCATTGGTGGAACATACTTGTTGTGTAGTAGGTGACCTGGAGGGTATCCAACAAGCTTATAGCACACTTCTCCTATGCGACCTTCCTTGCCATAATTGGTGCCGTAGGTGCCCTTTTTAAATGCACTTCTCCTAGTTGTTGTACCTTGGCCTTGTCCTGTTGCGTTGTTTGAGTTATAGTGTCTGGGATTACTGTTGGTTGACCTATTGTGGTTGAAAGTTGTGGTTTTTAGTGCATTGGGAACAAAGGTAAGGATTGGTTTAGTATCTCTTTGCTTTTCTTCTTGCCTCAACATGCTATATGGCTTAGAAACCAATGGAAGTGGCTGCATCAATAGGATTTGTCCCCTGACATTGGTGTAACAATCATCTAATCCCATCAAAAACTGAATGAGTCTTTTTCTCTGCTCTCTTTCACCATTAGTTCTACCATTCACATAATCACATCTACACAAACAAGCATATGGTGCCTCAAGAGCATCCAATTCATTCCATAAACCCTTCAGTTTGTGATAATACAAATCAATAGTAGTATTGCCATGTTTGTGATTGATTATATCATTTGTTACTTGATAAATTCTGTGACTATCAAGTTGTGAGTAATGTTCATTCAATTCAGTCCACAATGCACTAACAGAATTGATAAAACTCAACTTATTCACAATTTGTTCTGAGATAATGTTCAAAATCCAAGAAATTACCATATCATTTGCTTTTTCCCAAATAGATCTGAGTGCAGAATTGGAATCAGGTTCTGGATAATTGCCATTGATGATCTTTAGCTTGTTCCTTGCATTGAGAGCAATCATCATGGAACTCATGAACTATAGTTTTCTGACCCAACTAGTTTCTTTGAAATGAATACAAGACCAGGGTGATCGTTTGGGTGGAAATAGAGTGGATGGTGAACAGAATTGATGTCATTAGTGGTTTGTGTGATGTTTGAAGGTGATGGATTATCAGTCATGGTGTTTGAAGGTTTTGGTGGGAAATTCTGTTATTTGATTGTTATGATGGTGAGAACAGATATTTGGAGCTTTTGGGTAACATATATGATGATTTGGTGTGATAATGTGTGTTTTTGATGATTTTGGATAGAAAATGGTAGTTAGAATGATGGATAATGGTGGTTCTGTGATGATTATGGTGGTTTGTTATGATGGTCAAAGTTTGTTATGACAGTCAACGTTTGTTAGCGGTGGCCTGAATCAGTTATTGGTGGCCGGATTTTGTTGGTGATCAGTTTGCTCTGATACCATATTGTAAAACAGAGGAAGTGAATGAAATGTAAAGTTTTCATTAATGAATCAAGGCTGCAAGTGCAGTATTTATACAAAAGTATGGAAAGTCAAACTATAAAAGTCAAAACTATCTAACTAACTTTCTATACTACACTATGCTACTTTACACTGTTACATTGAATCACTATTACATTGAATCACAAGTCTTCAAACATTTCTGAAGTAAAATCACTGTCTTGTGTTGTTGTTTCTTGTGAATACTTTGAACTGAGCAGGAATGTCTTGATGTAGCATTGGCAGACTTAACCTGGTGTTTGGCATTGCATTCTATAATTATAAGCAAATTTATAACTATATAAATCAAAATGCGAAATTATAAATTTGGTCAATTTGAAGGCATAAGTTAAAAGTACGAAATTGATTAACAATATATACACTTTACCGCAAAAGAAAAGTTTGATAAAGTTAAATGTGTAAAAAGGATTTTTTTTATAAGTGCATAAACATAAACAGTAAATTCTTTATAATTGATATGCTTTAGAAGAATTTATGAGTGGTGAGTGTTGAGCGTTATGATTTTTAATGCTCATTTGGCCAACAACAAACAACTTTATCTTTTTTCTTTCTCAAAAATCTCTTTTTACATCGCTCCATGAAAAAAATTTAGAAGGGTTGGGTTGATAAAAGTTGTTTTACACATTGTAATTACTACTACAACTGTATTAACAAACATTTTTATTAAAAAAAAAAAAAGAAAAAAAAATCCCGCTTGAGTATGTTAAGGTTAAAAAAACATTTGGGGTGGATAAGAGTATGTTTTTTATAAAAAACATTTTTATAAAAAAACATTTTTATAAAAAAAACATTTTCTTTCCTGATTTAAATTTTTAGAGTTTTCTATATATTAACAAACTAATTATTTATTATTATTATTATTATTATTATTATTATTATTATTATTATTATTATTATTATTATTATCTATACTACTTATAAATCATTTAACATCCTCTCTCCTTCAATTTTTTAAGATTTCCATATATAGATTGTACGTAAATACAACCAATTAACCTATATGTACAATTAATTTATGCATAAACACATACACATATTGACTGGTCAACATTTTTAATTAATGTCATATTTAAAACACCCATTGGATAAAAGGTATAATTAATAAAACAAAATGTACAAACTATTTGAAGCACACATACAACTAATAAAACACTACTCAACACATACAATTAATACACTATTTAATTCACCCCTTCACTAAAATATACAATCATTTAACCATAATATACAATCTAATCAAACTACTAAGCTAAACACTTAAAAATAAAGCCATTAGACTGCCCGCAGTGGTCGATCGACCGGTTCGGTCGCCGCTGCGTCGAACCGAGGAATGAGGGTTGAACTGGGTCGGTCAGCTCCAAAATTGACGAATGGTGATTGTGCTGAAGGAAAGAATCAAAATTTTGTTTTGGTATCTTCGGTTAACATGAGATGGAATTATACCAGTGCCTTAATTAAAGTTTTTGTTATTTATAAATTAATTATTTAATAAAAGTATGGCCACATAAAATCACATTGTCAAAAATATAGTCACAGGGTACCCGCCGCCGCATTACGCGAGCACCCTGCTAGTTATTATTAATATGGATTAGGCCATTAGGAAGTGGGTTGGGCTATTGAGCACAATTTTTATCCAACCAAACAACAACAGTCATTTAATAACTTTTCTTTGCTAAAAAAAGTTTCATTAATATTTTTTTATTTAAAATAATGGAGCCCCAAATCGGTGCGGAGAAAAGTGTATAACACAAAAACAGGATTCCGGGACCCCAAAGCCAATTACGGCTTAAGAGGTAAACCATTTTTAACTATTTTATTTGTTTTAAACATTGTATCATCTCAATTTCAACAACCTAATATTAACTAATTACGACATATTCTAAAATTCGCGAAATTCCAATTTGTTTCAACTTTGAATCTTATGGCTTGATTGTATAAATTTTGTATTAAGTCGTATTTAAATAATAGACGACTTAATACAGATAACTATATACTTTCAACGTATTTCTCTATTAAGTCATCGACAAACAATTTTCATATAACTTTCTAGACTTATTAAACATTAAGTCCGTGGTGAAATTAAAATACAAGGTTATTTTTCATGTAACTTCTAAAGTTTTTATAAATTACCTCTTTTTAAGGTGGTTGGATTATATATATATATATATATATATATATATATATATATATATATATATATATGGTAAGGATCCAGTGAGAAGAAAACTTTAAATGAGAAGAATGAGAAATAACTATAACAACATATTTGATATGCATCACTTGAATTAGATGCATCTCTATTCATTTATATGCATCCCAATTAGTTTTCAATGTGATTTTGAAGTGAAAAAGATGTAAAGTAGTACTAGCAACCAATTTGACCTATAGAGGACAAAAAATACATAGGATTCTTTTAAATAGATGAAATGCATCTAATATATGTCTATGCATCTAATTTTTTGCTAGAAAATATATTATGGTACATCTAAAAGGGTAAGGATGCATCTAATTCAAATCAATGTATCTTTAATGTGTAGTTATAGTTATTTATCATTCTTCTAATTTTAAGGTTTCTTCTCATTTGATTCTAAGTCTATATATATATATATATATATATATATATATATATATATATATATATATATATATATATATATATATATATATATAAACTAATTATAAAGGGTGTATGGTCAACTTAGTCAATGGGTGAAAACTGAACTTTAATAATACCGAAATTGCCCTTGACTATCTTTAATAAAAATACTAATTCGTTTCATTAAGCAGCATCAAAAACTGTATCAAGACATAAATACAGTTGCCCTTGACTATCTATTACATGCGCATTCAAGACATAAATACAGTTGCCTTGATTATTCAAACGTCCCCATGCGCATTCAACACATTAAATATTCAAGAGTTCAAGTATCTATCTAAATACAATTGCCCTTGATCACTCTCTATCTAATCAGTATCTATCTCTTCTCTATCTAATATAAACTTGCAATCATCTGAGGTTCACGTATCTCTATCTACAGCGATATTCAAGAGTAAAAATGGAACATATTGAATCTGAGGTTCACGTATCTCTATCTACATCTACATACATTTTCTGTTCTTATTGACTTATTTCGTGTATCTACATACATTTTCTGTTCTTATTGACTTATTTCGTGTATCTTATTGACTTATTTTTAGATTGACAATGAAATACTCAATGCTTTTGCTCCTATGGATCTTGATTGTACATTGAAGTCTGCTTCCGAAGACGTTGAGGTAAACATAATATACCATTTATTTTCTGTTCTTTAATATACATGGTTCGTTAAAATGGTTGATTAAAACCTGGAAAAACTAAAAATAAGTGTATATGATTGTATGTGCTTACATGGTTCGTTAAAAAATGGTTCGTTAAAATGGTTCGTTACATGGTTCGTTAAAGATCTTCTTACCGTGTAGTGATTGGTGGATTAGGAATATGCTTGCATTGTATGCTTTTTTATAGCATCTTCACTGGTAGCTCTGGGAATGCCCTTACATCTTAATGCTAGCATGTGTACTATCTGTTTAAAAGTTTGAGCTTAATGCATATTCACCTTTCACCTAAAAAAAAAAAAAAAAAAAAAAAAAAAAAAAAAAAAAAAAAAAAACCTCCAACATTTAGTGAAACAATTAGGTGTCACTAATTTTAGGTGCATGTGTGTAAAAAAATTTAATACTAGAATTTATTGACACTTTTATCAACAAACTGTGAGTGAAGAGGTAAATACATATACTGATATACATATGTATTCCCAGACCTTTTGTGTAATTTGTAATTGTTTTTAGTGACACTGTTTTACTTTCGGTGACCCTTTCCAATCTTTAGTGACATAAATTTTAATAACATATTTTATTTGCCAAAAAACGGAAATTTCTTGTATTTGCCCCTCTTATCAATTAAACAATGTAGTTCAACGTGAAAATTTTCATATGGTGTCCATAAGACCTACCAGATATATGTTGTCCATAGATCTACCAGTAAGGTTGAGAAAAATACCCGTTGCTGTTTTTGTGAAACAATGTAGTTCAACGTGAAAATTTTCATATGATGTCCATAAGACCTACCAGGTCATGGTATGCATTTTATTTTTATTTTTTGTTGTTGCTGTTTTTGTGAAATTTGTCAAATTGACTTTGGATTCTATGTGAGTTCTATGAGTTTTGTTGTTTGAACATTTTGTGAAATTTGATAGATTGACTTTGGATTGTGAGTTCTAGGGAGTCTTGCTGTTTTAATGTTTTGTGAATTTTGTTCGATTCACTTTGGCTGTTATTATGGGTCGTATGTGGTTCGAAAAGTGTGGTCCTAGATTATAATAGTTTACTTCTTTGTTGGTATGATGTTGATTATATTAGTAGCTTTTTCCATCTACTGATATATGCCATGTTTATCAATGAAACTTGTAAGAAGTTGAATCTACATGTTGATTATACTCAAGTATGATAATAACCATGGACGTGGGTTGAGAACAAAGAATGGCACCTATCAAAAGAAACCTCACTCACTCACTATTAATCGTTACAAACATGAACTAAATCATCCACTTGAATTATATGTATTTCACCATGCTCATCTATTTTTTGTAGCCATGGGACCCAAACTTCAATGTTGAACGTTTCTCATCACTTAATAACCCACACGCTTGGTACAAAATCAACAAAGTACGCATTAACTACGTGTGGAATGATGAAAAAAAAGAAACTTTACATCTTCTTGCTCGACAAATATGTAAGGGTTGTCAATTGTGATCACACGAGCTTAATTAAAACATACACGATTTACTAACCATCAACTTTATGCTTCAAATTTTATACGTCTAATACCAGGGAGAAAAACAAGCCGTCAAAGTGCCTGCAGACCTTGTAGAATTCTATAATACCAGAGACTTAATTGGAAAAGTGTTTTCTTTAAACCATTTCCAAATTGCCTATACCGACCCAACAAAATATCCACGATATCAAAACCATAGTTTGAGCCGTTGTGATTGGGTTATATTGGTCAACAGTAAAACGGAACTAACTGAAATTCCATTAACTAAGCATTCCGATTTTCCCGCGTACCCGTGGATAGCATCTATTAGGGGTCTTTGTACTGACAAATCAACAAAGAAGATGCTGATCGGTAAACATAATTGACTTAATGATAATCTATGCATCGAACTTAATTAATATTCCCTATTCGTAATCATTGTATTTCCTGATTTCTATATAGATACCATCGGCAGGGTCACTAAAGGAGGGTTGATACGCCACAGCGGTGGTACCGCCTGTGAGCTGTTTCTTAGAGATGTGACGTAAGTGTGTCTATCAAAAAAAATTTTGTATTCATTATTTTATGTTCCCGCTCTAACAATCATTCATTTCTAACAGAGGGGCGGAAATAAAATTCATCATATATCACACATTTCGACAACAATTCAAGAAACTAGCAACGGTTTTAAGAGAAAGTGGAGTTATATTCGTATCCCGTGCTAAACTCATCCATAAAGAACCAAGTATATACTTTTCTTGTTTTAATATTAACATTTCTCATAAGATATTTCGTTTCAATACACTTACCTAATAATTCGTAATTCCCTATACTACAGTGAACTTATTGGTGGACACGGAGTTAACAAACATCGAAACTAACCCAACTACTAGACAAGCTGGAGCCCTGAAGGACATGAAGATATGAGACATCTCTCAAAATTTTATTTGCTTTTCATTGCCTACGAATTTTTATTTGCTTTTCATTTAAGATATTCGCACATTTGTTTTTCTCTTCGAACAAAGTCATTATTCCACAAGGTCTACAACACATTTTCGGATATTTGATTTTGGTGATTGATTGTTATGCTTGCGATATTTATGTTTTCTACTACTTGACAAAATAGATAACAAAAACTACCATAAAATTATAGCATTTGCTTTCTATAATCAAAGTATATAATAGTAGGCTACACTTAGCAACACTTTAAAATAAGATTTGTTGCATGAAATATGGATCCTTATGTTTAATGTTTTTTGCAAGTTAGGTTAGTATATGAGTGCTGTTATTTCTTTGAGCTGGTTTGAAGTGCAAATTTCACGTATTGTATTGTAAAAATCTGGTCTGTGTTTTCTTAATTTAAGTTAAATATATAGGTTAGTACATGAATTTAATTCGTTGTACTTAGAGACATTTTGATGGTTACTTGCTGGTTGCTTTTCAAGGTGGTTTTTAACAAAACAGTACTTATAAATATGATGAATGAGTTGATAATGAGTTGATAATGAATTTGGTGGTTACTTGCTGGTTGAATCTACATGTTGATTATACTCAAGTACTTGAAAGAAACCATGGACGTGAACATGCTCGAGTCATAATATAACTCCTTTTATTAACTTATATTCTTCAATCTTTTACCTAATCAAAATTTATTTTTAATATGAAATTTTGTGCTAAAAAAGTCAAGAACTTGTATCTATTGTGGGCAATGAATATCCAAATCAGTTATTTTAACTGGAATGGATAATCCACACCAACAAGACAATACTAATCCCAATTTATTAAAGTAGTATACACCTCACTATATAAGTAAGCACAAGTTCTTTTGTTTGTCCCATGTGGGACAGAAAAGCTTTCACACAAATAACCATTCCATACAAGAAGTTGTTCTAGCCTATTTGAAAAACACGTCTTGTACAAATGGCTTATAAAGATTTAGCAACGGCTATGACACAAAGTAATCAAATCCTTTTACGTAGTTTAAAGACACGATTGGAGTTGAACAATCTAGCACCAATATTTTGAACCCCATTCAAGTTGATTTAAACAAAGGTATGGTCTTTTTCTGTTTTCAATCTCCACATATTAGTTTTAAAAGAACGAACTTTTAATACAAGTTTTATTTCGTTCAATTTTATGCTAGAAAAATGCAAAGCATTTTCTAATAAAGATGCACGTGCAAGGCAAACGGGGAAAAAAGGGAAGACCAACTCTGGCTACTTTGAAGAAAGTTTGAGTCACATAAATATTGCTCCTAATAGGGTACCATTCGGAATATTGCACAATATGCTAAATACTAATGAAGCTCCAATAAACATGCCATTACAAACACCATCGCCTCAAAACATGTCAAGAAATAAAGAAAATATAACACCATTTCAAACACCACGTTCCTATAAATCAACATCTGTAAGCACCAATGTAAGTGTAGACCCGGCTATTCAAAAAACGAGAGACTACAACAGGCTTTATTACCAACGAAGTAGAGAAAAGAAAATAGCAGAAAGAAATGGTAACATGGACGCACAGACACCGGTAGAAGCTACACAATATCTATCAGGCTTGACACGTGAAACCACCTTAGGTAAAAAACTGTACTCATTAAAGAAATTGCTTTTGCTCTTTACTACATGTATTTATATCATACCTATGTAGGAACCACTGTTGGTGTAGACAGAAAAATTCAAGCAAAGAAACAACGGGACAAATCCCGTTACCAACAACGTAAAGAGCAGAAAATAGCGGACGCAAATGCTAACATGGAAGCACACACAATGGAAGGAATGACAGAAAATCTTTCAGACTTCACACGTGAAACCAACATAGGTAAAATAATTTTTCATATTATGTTCTTCTTTACGGAAATTTGTATCATCTTATTAATACATTATTTAAATTGCAAAACCAAATTATCTACACGGTAGTAGCGTATTGTTGCCCCTGTTTGATCAAGAGTACAATCAAACTACGGATGGTAAGCTTCATTAAAGAGTTGCTTTTGCTCTTTACTGCATGTATTTACATTATACCTATGTAGGAACCAATGTTGGTGTAGACCCAAATGCTAACATGGAAGCACACATAATGGAAGGAATGACACAAAATCTTTCAGACTTGAAACGTGAAACCAACATAGGTAAAATTATTTTCCATAATATGTTCTTCTTTACGAAATTTTGTATCATCTTATTTATACATGTTTGAAATTTCAAAACTAGATGATCCGTATGCTTTCGTGTACGATGGCCTTCCTAAAGAGCATCATGTATTGAAGGAGCAACCACCATGTGTCATTTGTGGAGCAAAGAAAATACAATATGAGTTTCCTACTTTTTGTTGCATGAACGGGAAAACAACTTTGAAGGCCTTAGACATTCCTCCAGAACTATACAACCTATTCACGTCGCAATGTGACTTAGGAAAAATGTTTAGGAAAAACATACGTGCGTACAACACAAACTTTTCTTTCGCATCGATGGGTGTAAAGTTGGACAAAACATACAACGTTAGGAACTCTGGAGTATATACTTTTCGTGCGAATGGAGGGATATATCATAGAATGGACCAGTTGCTTCCTAGAGACGGACAGCCAAGGTACTTGCAGTTATACTTTTATGATGCAGAATCCGAACTTGAGCATAAGTTACAATGGCCTAATCTTCATAAAGAGATTGTTAAGATCTTATCACGTGTTCTTGCACCAAACCCATATGTTCAGACATTTCGAACACTTGGCAACCTTGGTCCGCTTGACAAGTATAGGGTCGAATTAAATGCATCCGTTAAATTCGATCAAAGACTTTACAATCGTCCTACCACGTCTGAGGTATAAATACGATTTCTAACCATCCTACGTCTTAAATAAATTGATCGTTGTATATATATCTTATACTCTCAAATTAAATATATCATATCGCGTAGGTCGCTGGTATTTGGGTAGAAGGTAATAACAATATCACTGCATACAAGAGAAGTATTGTTGTATATGGAAGGTCTGAACACCCTACGCAAATACAACCTTATTTCGCTTCCTATGATCCTTTGTCTTATCCAATGTTCTTTCCGAATGGTGAGGCTGGATGGCATTCTCGAATACCAAGAGAAGGTGTAGACATAAATGAAGTTGCCGATGATGACGATGACGTCGATGAAGACGAAGAAGGTACTAAAACAATCATTATACTCATATCACTTTTATCTTGTGTAATACCAGGTTACAATAGTATCATATAGTATATGCTTTCCTTACACAACCTTTTTAACATCACCACACATTAACACAAGAACTGGTAGAAAAATAGTTACTATGCGAGAATATTATTGTTTCAAATTCCAGATGCGGCCATATCATAACTTGATCTTGTTTGGAGGGCGGTTGTTTCAGCAATTCGTGGTAGATATATACATAAAGATTGAGACTTCACGCTTACATTTTTGTGAAAAAAACCAATCCAAAATTAGAGTAGATTTGTATCAAGGAATCGTTGATTGTGTTAACGCCGGAGAGGTTCAATCGAATAGAGTTGGACAACGTATTGTCTTGCCTGCGTCTTTTATCGGAGGGCCACGGTGACATGCGAAGACGATTTTTGGATGCAATGACGTTAGTTCAAGATGCTGGGAAACCTGATGTCTTTCTCACCATGACTTGCAATCCCAATTGGCCAGAAATTGTTACCAACCTTTATCCTGGACAAACGGCCCAAGATCGACTGGACCTGGTAACACGAGTTTTTCGTGCAAAACTAGAGGATCTCAAGTACCAACTATTCACCAAGCACATCCTTGGCGTTATTGTGTCACACATATATGTTATCGAGTTTCAAAAACGAGGCTTGCCACATGCACATTTTCTTCTGATTATGAGTTCAGCTTACAAGCTGGCGAATCCCGATCATTATGACAAAGTTGTTTGCACTGAAATTCCAGACCCGAATAAGCATCCTGAATTGCACCAACTGGTTCTAAAGCACATGATTCATGGTCCTTGTGGTCACTTAAATACTCAGTGTCCTCGTATGGAGGGTGAACCAAAGAAATGTCGTTGGAATTATCCTAGGCAATTCCAAGAAACAACGCAACAAGGAGATGACTCATACCCATTGTATCGACGGAGAGACAATGGCATCGAGGTAAACGTACGGAACAACGTCCTGGACAATAGATGGGTTGTTCCATAAAACCCGAAATTGTTGATGATGTTCAATTGTCACATCAATGTGGAGGTATGCTCAAGTATAAAATCCGTTAAATATGTCTTCAAGTATTTTTACAAGGGTCATGACAAACAAGTTGTAAACGTTGATCAAGATGGAGAACAAGTCGTTGACGAGATAAAGAGATTCCAAGATGCGCGTTATGTATCACCCCCCGAAGCTATGTGGCGTATTTACGGATTCCCTTTATCTAATATCCATCCGTATGTTATGTCATTGCAAGTTCATCTACCAAATAACCAGTTGGTTAGGTTCTCAGAAGACGATGTAATGACTGACATTCTTGAGAGAGAAAGGGATAAGAGATCGATGTTGACCGCATTTTTTGACTTGAACAAGACAGACGTAAGCGCGAGGCAATACTTGTATAAAGACATCCCCAAGCACTACACATGGAATAAGAGTACACGCAAGTGGAACAAACGAAAAAAAGGGCAAATGAGAGGAAGAGTGGTTTCCGCTAATCCCGCTGAAGGAGAGCGGTTCTATCTACGTGTACTTTTGCAACATGTTAAAGGCCCTACAGGATTTGAATATCTTTACACGGTCAACGGCGTAATGTACAGTACATTTCGTAGAGCGGCCCTCGAAAGGGGATTAATACAGAGTGATGATCACATATCTGACTGTCTACATGAGTCCTCTATGCACGAGATGCCCGACCCACTTAGAAGACTATTCGCGACTCTTCTAATCTTTTGTGAGCCAGGAGATGTTCGAAAGTTATGGAATGACCATTACGAATCACTTTCAGAAGACTACACCTTACATTGTGCAAGTGTTGAGCGGGTTCAAAATATGGTTCTAACGGACATATCATCAATTCTACAATCTATGGGTAAGAGTCTTAGTGATTTTGACCTTCCCAACATTACCGCGGATGTAAGTTTAGAATCATTTGGCTGCCGTGAGTTACAAGAGGAGTGCTCGATAGTTGTACAAGATGAAGATATACTTGCTCGACATTCCCTCAACACTGATCAAAAAGTCGCATATGATACAATCATGAGACATGTCGATGAAGATTCTTCGGGCATGTTTTTTATTGATGGCCCTGGAGGAACTGGTAAAACATTCTTGTATAAAGCTTTGCTTGCCACTGTTCATTCTCGTGGTCTTATTGCACTTGCCACCGCTTCGTCAGGAGCTGCGGCAAATAACATGACAGGGGGAAGAACTGCTCACTCTCGATTTAAGATTCCCATCAATCTTAATACAAACTCAGTATGCAACATCAAAAAACAAAGTGGCCTTGCTAAGCTACTTCGCCAAGCCAAGTTGATAATCTGGGATGAAGCATCAATGGCTAAAAGGCAAGGTGTGGAGGCGGTTGATCGAACCATGCAAGACATTACCGGGGTCAAACTTCCATTCGGCGGCAAGATAATGGTTTTAGGAGGGGATTTTAGACAGGTTTTACCGGTCGTTAGACGTGGAACACGAGCGCAGATTGTAGATTCGAGTCTACGGATGTCACCTCTTTGGTCGATAATAAAAAAAAATGCGGTTAACCATAAACATGAGGGCACGGACAGACCCATGGTTTTCAAACTTCCTATTACTAGTTGGTGATGGAGTTGAAGAGGTCATCGATGAAGACTATATACGCATACCTGATGACATGACCATCCCTTACACTGAAGAGGCTGCCTCAAAGGATGCATTAATCGATGAAGTGTTTCCTTCCTTCATCGCCAACGCTCATTCATCTACTGATATAGTTTCAAGAGCAATTTTATCCACTAAAAATGAGCATGTTGACAGCATTAATGGTATGTTGATTGAAAGATTTCCTGGCGAAGAGAAGGTTTATTATAGTTTTGATGAAGCAGAAGATGACACCCACAACTTCTATCCTTTGGAATTCTTAAACTCGCTCAACGTGAGTGGGTTGCCCCCTCATTGCTTGCATTTGAAAATAGGATGCCCAATTATTCTTTTAAGAAATCTCGATCCGGCAAATGGATTATGTAATGGCACGAGGTTGATATGTAAACGTTTTGACCCAAATGTCATCAATGCTGAGATTGCTGTCGGACAACACACTGGAGTTAGAGTGCTCTTACCAAGAATTCCTCTTGCTCCATCAGAAGAAGACATGTTCCCTTTTAAACTAAATAGAACACAGTTCCCTATTCGCCTTAGCTTTGCGATGACTATTAATAAAGCTCAAGGCCAAACAATTCCAAATGTGGGTGTCTATTTGCCCGACTCTGTTTTCTCGCATGGCCAGCTTTATGTGGCATTGTCTAGAGGGATATCCCGTAGAACAACAAAGGTATTGGTTAAACCAGTTAAAGAGTTCCGTCAAGCAGGAATCTACACCTCAAATGTCGTTTATCAAGAAGTTTTACGCGAAGAGTAATGTGTGTTGTTAGTTTTTATCTCATAACTAATGTAATGTTTTACTTTCAGTTTCATTAAATGTTTTTATATGTTGTTTGATAGATGTTAAGAATTTTTTCTAGACTTTAGTTATCGTTTAGTACAACCATTTGCAATTACATTATGATCGGTTCACGTTCTATTTTGAACGCTACACACACTCACCACAATATCACAAATCATTAATTATTTACCGTTAGGAATTCCGTTGCTATGCACGAGTACTCGCCTAGTATATATATATATATAAATATATATGTATATATATATATAGATATGTATATATATATAGATATGTATATATATATATATATATATATATATATATATATATATATATGTATATATATATATATGAATATATATATATATGTATATATATATATGTATATATATATATACACACACACACATATATATATATATATACATATATATATATATATATATATATATATATATATATATATATATATATATATATATATATATATTTATTATTATTTTTTTTCAAACATTTTGACACATGACTTTTATTGTTTTCCTTAGAAATAATTCATCCAATTTTGACATTATGACCAATTGAATGTTCAATTTTTTTTATTTGTCAATCACGTGGCTCGAATTTCCCATGCAAAATTGAGCTCTCATATTTGTTTTGTTTCTTCGCACAAATTGGATTTTCTCATTTGGCTACGAAATGACATTTTCCTTTATAATATAAAAGACTGTACGATGTGCATTAAACGGTTGTATTTTCGGTAAATATGATTTTTTTAGTGTATTTTTTAAGCAATATATGTGAAGTATCGTTTATTAAGTAGCTTATTGCGTATGCTGTATAAGCTAATGTTAGTATGTTACGCGGTTTTTGGGTTTCAAGTTTTGGGAGGATATATATGAAATTGCCGAGTGTGCCAATGGTGTTTTGCTATGTTTATTTTGTAAAAAGTGCAAGAATAAAAAGGTTTTAAGTTAAATGTGTTTGAAGATAGTAGTTTTTCTTTTAGCAAAACTAAACACTTCAAAAATAGTAGATCATTAACTACTTAACGCAATATGCTTATTTTAACTGAAAGATAAGCAAAACAGTTTGGATAAGTAGATAACACAAAACTAAACAAACAATTCTGTTGATACAAAAGTTGGGCTTACCTTGTTTGAACTCTTGCTCTCGTACCAATTAGAACTTTAGTGCTTGTGAAACCTGCGCACTAAGAAAGCAAACAACACCGTTAGGCTTATCGTGGGATTGTCTCCCACGATTAGACTCCGGCGTGAGAGTAAGTAATCGGTTTTAGGGTTTGTAGAAGAGTTAGGGATCGTGTCAATTGTACCTTTCAATGAGAATATGTAATTCTATATATAGGACGCAGAAACTGTGTAGGTATTTTGCTCCTTACTCTTCGCACTCGTGGTGCTTATCTGGGGTAAGGATATCTATCCCGTGAATAGAAGATCCTTATCCCTTAATTATGCGTATTGGTTGGGCTTTGGGCTTCGTGAGCCCAAGCCGTAGGTATTAATGGCCCAAGTCATTTGTCATGATAGCCCACTCGTGGTGGGTTTGGGCTTAGTAATGTCTATAATTTGGGCTCGTGGCCCAACTATAGGCTATACGTCATCATGTCCCCCCAGTCTAGTGTGCGCGGCCCATAGCCGCGGATACTAGACTAAAGGAACAAGCGGTAAGCGTGGCTGGAAATAATCGAATACTTCCCGCCCAAATGATAGGAACAATGTATCAAGTCCCTATATATCAAGAGATGTGCTTCAAAAAACGGGGGAAGTATCCACGTGTACCTAGGTAAATGGGAAAAAGTGTTGTACTTACTTGTTTCCTAACCACACGATCTGTGAATGGGATCCACGTGGCCTCCCTTTTTAGGGGTTTTGGTACTTATATAAAGTCACCGCCTCCTTTTCACCGTAAAACACATAGTAAAACATTTCCGCCATTTTCGAAAACTATCAAAGCTTTTTTTCTTTCCTCGATCTACTATTCGATTTAGGTAACTGCGTGTGCGCAATCCTAGTAAATCTTGTGATCCACCAAAAATGGTTGTTGCTCAGTTAGATGAGTTTTGCTCCCTGATGGATGAGGATGACGTACGTCAGTTTGCTTCTAACTACTTCATTCCTCTCGACGTCCATCCGGAGGCCCCAGATGTTGACGCGTGTATAGCTGATTTCCCCGATGGGAAGATAGGTTTATATACACGCTTTTTTGACTATGCGAACTATCGCATACCCATTTCCGTGTTTTTTAGCAACGTGCTCAATTATTATCAGCTCCATATATCGCAGCTGCACTATATAGGTGCGGCGAAGATATCTAATTTTGAGATTAATTGTCGGTTGCTAGCCATTAACCCGACTGTCGACCTGTTCCGTGCGTTTTACCATTCTACATGGGCGAACGGATGGGTCTCCTTTGCCAAATGCTCAGGGAACCTTCAATGCTATACCGTTAAGGTAGATTCATTAAGGCGTTGGAGGGAATACTTTTTCTGGGTGGACGAGGTGGTTTTCCCGTCTCGCTTTGGGTTCTATGCCCAAGGGACGCTGCCGAGGGATGAGTGTCCTATCCCTGGTTCGTACAGCCTCGCAGATGCGGATACAATTGATAGTAACCGTATTCCCATTAACTCCCATGCTGAGGAGTTTTTGGTGCACATGGGGCTGAGCCAAAATTATTTTGATGGTGCGAACGAGGTTCCAACCTTTCTTGATGAGGACAGCCAGGGTGGGTGCTCATCCTTTTACTGCGTCTATAATGTAAGTGTTTTGCTTCTTATCCTTTGAATAACTAACTTTGTTCTTTTGTTGTTTGTCTTCTGTCTGTCGCAGAAATGGATTTGTTCTCTGTTGTGAAGGTGAAAGAACCTAAGCGCGTGACGATAGGGGTGCGTCCCCTGAGGGAGGGTGAGCAGCCCATATTGCAGGCTATTGCGGGACATCTGACTGTATTTGGACCTGTTGCGCAGCAAGACTCTCCTTCTGCAGCTGTGCTTATCGCGCCAGTGCAGGTTGTCCCTCCTACTGAGGAGAGGTCTCCCGTGAGGGAAGAGACACATGTGGAGGCGTCTAACCGCGTGGATATTATGGAGTCCGCGAAGGTCCGCAGGAAGAAGTGCAAGGAAGCATCTTCTGGTGGTTATGTGGGTACCTCCAAAAGGAGGCATCGCTTGATTGGGGAGGATGAGTTGGATGCGCCTGATGAGATGTCTGCTACCAGCGCCCAGAAGAATCAGGCCGAATCTCCACCACTTGTGTAAGTATTAACGACTGTAGCTTTCTTTTATGTGTCGTTTCTACGTACTAACGTCATCTTCTTTATTTTATAGGGACCATGCTGCAGAGGGTGGTGCGGTTTTCGCTGATCATACCGCATCGCCTAAGGTTGCAGATGTGGAGGAGCCTTTGAAGGCTACGGCGCAGATGTCTGCGCAGGAGTTGGTTGAGGAGCTTGCTAGTGTTGCTACTCGCCAGGCTGAGTTGGTTACTCAGCTGAAGGCGCGGACCGTCGTTGAGGGAGATGGCCTTGCTCAGAGGGATGAGCAGATTGGGCAGCTCAAAGCGCAATTGGCGGAGGCTCAGGCAGAGGTGTTAGCTGCTGATGAGCGCGCCAAGAAGGCGACTGAGGAGAAGCTGGTAGTGTTGCCTGAGCTACAGCGCGAACGTGGGGAGTCACAACAATATAAGGCTGACCTCGCCTGGGGGGTAAAATATCTTGAAGAGAGAAAGAAAGAGCTCTGCAGTCAGCTGGCTCAGTTCGGCAAGCAGGTAGAGGACTCTGTGGAGGCGCAGGAAAAGAAGCTGTGTAGGCTTAGCATAGAGTATGATGAGGAGCTGTATCCCCATCTGATGTCGACCATTGCGGAGCGTAGGTACTTGTTGTACCTTAAGTTCTTTGTATATTTTGTGTTTCTTTTCTAATGCCTTTGTCGTTGTTTTCGTAGGTGGTTGATCAGCCATGACTTGCGCTTGGCTGCCGTGGGGACATTGGAGTCCCCAGAGGTTGTGAACACCTTTGGGAGGGTGGTGGAGTGCGCCGTTGCTCGTGGCAGTGCGCAGGCCGTTGAAGAGTTGGCTCAGGCGCAACTGCCCAGGTCTCTCCCTCTGAGGTTCCTGAGTATAAAGCTGATGCCTATGACAAGCTTGTACAGGCGATGGAAAAGATGAGGCTCTTTGAGCTTCCCCACATTGCGCAGCTGGAGCGCGATCAAGATTATCCCATCCGAGTGATCATGCAGGGATTAACACTGGGGAGGCATATAGCCGAGAATGCAGAGGCCGAGGCTGATTTCTTCTTAAAGCCTGATGAGTCCCAACTGCAGGTGCCAGTGTTCGCGCGTCCGCGGGCCATCCTGAACCCCTTTGCACTTGAGACATAGCTACCACTGAAGGAAGTTTTGGAGCGTCACGCAGAGAGGGCGGCCAAGAAGAAAGGTCTTAAGGGGAAGGCCACTCTCTGCGGTGTGGGTGCTGCACACCTTCCTAGGTCAGATGGTGTTACCGTTAGTGTGGCGACCGCGTCACCAAGGGATGCATTATTGTTGAGGAAGCTGCAGGAGTCGGGAAGCTCAGCTGTGCCAGAGCCTTCCACGGAGCGTGTCCATAGTGTATAGATGTGTATAAATCGTAGTTATAGCTTTTTGTAAAAACTCGTAGTTTTTTTAGTAAATAAAAATATTGGACTCTTTTGTGCACATATGTTGTTTTTGTACTTAGATTTGTTCCTTGTCTTTATTACGTGAAAGACTTATCTAGAGTAACAAACGTGCAAATAATGTCTTGTATTTGAGCCCAAAATTTGTTTGTTAAGTTCGTGACTTAGGAAACGTTTGCGGTCCATAACCTTAACAAACGTGCGAGTAAATGAGTAGCGTACTACGTTTATCATTTTTGGTAACCAAGTGTCTTGGTTTATTAGTTTGTTTTCAACTTGTTGTTGCACATTCGTTGTGAGATGCGTACTAAAGTCATGAGCTTGTATGAGGTTAGTGTACGAACTTAGGAGTCAATTGTTTTGAATCCATGTGGTGGAGTGCAGCGTACTGCGAGTTCCACTATGTAGGAGTCAATTGTCTTGAGTCCATGTTTTGTTAAACGCGCACCATGTGCAATAAAGTGCATCCATCGTGGGGTGTACTTATGAACTTACTCCAACGTCTTGATAGTAAGGTGTTTAACAGGGATACGTGGTCCGATGTTGATGGGTTTGCAACCCTCTTACTCAACGAGTACTTTAGTAGGTTTACTCATCCTGTTTGCCCTCGTCTGGTCTTAATATGTGCATGCACGCCATGTAGGCAATAATATAAACAAAATTGAAACATAAATGAATAATGTAAGCAATAATGTTGAAGAGTGTTGTGGAGTTAGCTAGAAACCACAACGTTTTATTAATTGTTGCAAGTGCAAAAAGACAATTTCCTAAGAAAAGAAAAAAAATAATAAATACACCAACATTTATTGAGCGCTTACTAAAGTGCAGAGGTGTTAGTGTGTGGGCCGTGGCCTAAAGGTAGCATCTCTTGAGATTGCAGATGTTTCAGGTGCGCGGTAGCTCGTGGCCTTTCATGTCGCGCACTCTGTACGCACCGTCGCCTAATGCCTCTGTGACCTCGTAAGGCACCTCCCACTTGGGTCCGAGCTTGCCCGTGTCTTCTGCGTGGCTGGCATCGTTGGCGCGGTATACAAAGTCCCCTGGTTTGAAAGAAGTGTTTCTGACTCTTGCATCATAATACTTCTTCATTTTTGATTTTAGCTTTTGCTTCGCGGATAGCTGCCCTTTCGCGTCGTTCTTCCAACAGATCTAAGTCAATACGCCGTTCATCGTCGTTTGTTGCGACGTTCACCTCCGATGTACGGATTGTTGGCATTCCAATTTCTGCTGGTATAACAGCTTCTGTCCCGTAGACTAGAGAAAAAGGTGTATCACCGTTGCTGACTTCGATTTCTGTGCGGTGTGCCCACAAAACATGCGATAATTCGTCCACCCATCTTCCTTTATGTCTGTCCAAGCGCGCCTTAATTCCTTCACCCAGGCTACAATTTGCACGTTCTACTAACCCATTTGTTTGCGGATGTTTGACTGACGCGAAGCGCTGTGTGATGTTTAACTGTGCGCACCAATCTTTGAATGGGTTATCACAGAATTGTTTTCCGTTGTCCGAAATAATTTCTCCAGGTAGGTTGAAGCGGCATACAATGTTATCCCAAACGAATCGTTTGACCTGGTTGCCTGTGATACTTGCCACTGCTTTCGCCTCGCTCCACTTGGTGACGTAGTCAATGGCGACAATGAGGAACTTGAGTCCTCCTGCCGCGACTGGAAAGGGTCCAGCAATGTCAATTCCCCATTTGTGGAATGGCCATGGTGAGGTGATGGGTGTTAGCTCATGTTGTGGCTGACGCGGAATAGGTCTATGGACTTGGCAGTCGTTGCATCTTCTAATCATGTCTCGCGCGTCGCGGTGCATGGTAGGCCAATAGTATCTGGATCGCAAAGCGCGCGCTACAACAGACCGTGGTCCTGAGTGCATGCTGCAAGATCCAGCGTGGATTTCCCGGAGTACGTAATCTGCTTGAAGAGGTCCGACGCACCTGAGCCATGGTTGTAGGAATGAACGCTGATATAGGATACCATCTCGAAGTTCGAACCTCTGCGCTGTGCGCCGTATCCGTCGAGCGTCCTTTTGTTCCTGGGGGAGTGTTCCCTTACTGATAAAATCCATGATGGGTGTCATCCATGTGGGATTTTCTTCCTCTATCACTATGGATACTTCCATCTCAGAGATGGATTTGTTTTTCAAGGTTTCCACCAATACCTGCTTTGACAGGTGTGCAAAGCTTGTGGATGCGATTTGTTTGATTTGTTTGATGGAAAACTTGTCAAAATTCTTGATCAAGGATTTGGCTTTATCGAGATATTGGATCATGTGTTCTTCTTGAGCCACATACTCGCCTAACACGTGGTTAGCTACTAGTCGTGAATCCACATTAGCTTCTAGGTTGCGTACACCCATTTGATTTTCTATGCGTAGTCCAGCCAGTAATGCTTCATATTCTGCCTCATTGTTTGTGGCTATGAATTCAAAGCGGAGTGCGTAAGTATGCTCTGTTCCATCTGGGCTGGTAAGGATAAGACCTGCGCCTGATCCTTCTGCGCATGAGGATCCATCTGTAAATAGAACCCATGGTTCTTGTAATGGTACTTCAATCTTTGGTGAGGGAGTATCATCATCTGGCTTCTCGATAATAAAATCAGCCAATATCTGTCCTTTGATCGCGGTGCGCGGCCTATAGGAGATATTATGTTCGCTCAATAACACACTCCACTTTTGAAGTCGCCCGGATGCGTCAGGTTTAGAGATAACCTGCTTGATGGGTTGGTCCGTGATTACAGCTATCGGATGCGCTTGGAAGTACCTGCGCAGCCTTTTAGCTGCAAATACTAGAACCAGAACCAGTTTCTCCATGGCGGTGTAGTTAGTCTCTGTTTTCTTTAGGGCTTTGCTTACGAAGTATATAGGTGTTTGAACATAATTTCTATCTGTCAATAGCACCGCGCTGACTGCTCCATAGGTTGCTGATAGATACATGATAAGTTCTTCCCCTTGTCAGGGTGCAACGAGCTTTGGTAGTTCTGCTAGGTTTTGCTTTAACTGTTGGAAAGCTTCTTCCGCTTCTGGGGTCCACTGAAAATCTCCCTTCTTTGTGCACTTCGTGAGTGTTTTAAAGAGAGGAAGTGATTTGTCCGCTGATTTGGACAAGAATCGGTTCAGCCCGGCTAATTTGCCGTTTAGTGACTGGACTTCTTTCAGTGTGCGCTGTGAAGGTAGTTCGATAACTGCTCTTGTCTTTTCCGGACAAGGTTTAATACCATCGGGTTCTATTAGGTATCCAAGAAACATGCCTTCTGTTGCTCTAAAAGTGCACTTCTTAGGATTCAATTTCATGTTTATTCTTCCCAATTTTTTAAACGTTTCTTCTATGTCACGCACCAATTCCTCTTCGGTATGGCTTTTTATGACTAGGTCATCGACATAGACCTCCAAATTGCGTCCTACTTGCTTCTCAAATGTGTTGTCCACTAACCGTTGGTATGTGGCTCCTGCATTCTTTAAACCAAAGGGCATTTTTGTGTAGCAATACACCCCTTGACTCGTATGAAAAGCTGTTTTTTCTTCATCCTCCTTGGCCATTTGAATTTGGTGGTATCCTTTGTACGCGTCTAGGAAGCATTTAAAGGGATACCCGCACAGGGATTCTACTTTCCAATCGATTTCTGGTAGTGGGTAGCAGTCTTGTGGACATGCTTTGTTGAGATCGGTGAAGTCCACGCACATTCTCCAGCTACCATCGCTTTTCTTTACCATCACTGGGTTGGAAAGCCAATCGTGGTAATAGACCTCTCGCATGATCCCTGCGTCCACGAGCTTGTGTACTTCCTCTAGGATAGCTTTTGCGCGTTCTGGAGCTTGGCCACATTTCTTCTGGCGTATTGGAGGATATCCTTTTCGAATTTCGAATTTGTGTTCAGTAATGGCTCTTGGCACTCCAGTCATGTGTTTGGGTTCCCATGCGAAGATGTTTAGGTTCCTTTGTAATAAAGCGCACACAGCTGCTTTGCCCTTGTCGGACAGTCATCCCCCGATTGATATCTCTTGGTCAGGATAGTCTGGGTTGATTGCAACTTTCAAGTTTGTCACCTTGTTCGTGTGCTGTTCTGGAGCGTGTGGAACTTTATCTGCCACTATGTTGCATTCTCTTGGGGATGCGGTAGTGTTGTAGAGAGTGACGATCCCTCCTTCCACTAGGAACTTGAGCATCCCATGTGCGGTGGATGGGACCGCGCGCATAGCGGATATCCCTGGTCTCCCAATAATGCCATTGTATGATGAGGGAGACCTGATCACCATGAAGTTCATCCAAGCCATTGTAGAATGGTATTCATTACCAATGACTACAAGTATGCATAACTGCCCCATGGGCCAAATTTTCTCACCTGTGAATCCAGTCAGAGACGTCGTGGCCGGAATTAACTGGTTTTGTATCTCGGGTTTTAGCCTTCTGAAGCAGTGTTCATACATGATGTCCGCAGATGCTCCTCCATCGACATACATGCGGTGGATCTCATGACCTCCCGCTTGTATCTCGATGGTGAGTGGTCCGATTACTGCGTTGTCTGCAGTGAGGGTGGGGAAAGAGATATGGTTTCCCTTGGAAAACCTTTGGCTGACTTTTTGCTTCGTATTTCGCTGCCATGATTGTATCATGTATATTGTATCAACTTTATTTTTTGGTATCTCCTTTTTGGCCCCATTCCTTTGTCTATCTTTCCATTCTTTGATGTTTTTAACAAGGTGGTCCATCTTTCCTTCTCTCACTAATTTATCAATTAGCTGGCGTAGTTGAACACACTCGTTAGTGGTGTGACCCTTCTGTCCATGGTATTCGCAGTATCCTCCTCCGACACGCTTTTCTTCTGGGGTTAACATTGGTAGAGGTTTTGGAAAATTTGCTCCCTCTGTCACGAATATTTCCTTAGGGGTTTTTGTGAGTGGGACATACTTGTCGTTATCCCTTCCATTATTTTGGTTGCGGTAATTCCTGTTGCGGTTGCCACTTTGGTCATTGGATTGTCTCCTTGACTGTTCTTGTGGTTTAAAGGTTGAGTAACCTTTTTTGCTGTCTGCCTCTGCCGCTTCCCCTTGAACGAAGGATCTGGTGCGCTTTGTTAGCTCATCAAAGCTTTGGGGTACTTTGTCATTTAGCTTCCGTATCAGCTCTGGGTTATTGATCCCATTCATGAACCCTGAGATTTTAAGTACCTCGGGGCATGCCTTGACTTGCATGCATTCATCCTTGAAGTGCTCCATGTAAGCACTTGTAGATTCCCCTTGGCGCTGTTTCACTCTGGCTAGTTCTACAGGGTTCTTTGTGCACTTCTTTCGTTGCGTGAAATTTAGGCGGAATGCTTTCCACAGCTCTTCAAACCCATTTATGCTTCGTCGTGGAAGTTTGTTGAACCATGTTCGCGCATTCCCTACTAAGGTAGAGTTGAACATATGGCACCACACAGGTTGTGGCCAGTTTTCGATAGCAGCTGCTGACTCAAAAATTTTTAGATGATCATCAGGATCACCCGTGCCATCGTATGTTTTAACATTGGTGGGCATGCGCCTTCTCTTGTCATCTGAGAAGTCACTTATGCGTCGTGTAAACGCATCAACCTTTTAGCGACGCCAAGGAAGGGAAATATCCTCATCCTCGTCGTACCGGCGTCGGTTATTAGATTTCCAATGTCCCGTCTCTCTGTCCTCGTTGTCCGAGGAGCTGCTTGAGGGGGAGTTGTTTCTCCTATGGCGCTTGCGCCGTTTGTCCTCGGAGTCCGAATTTGAAGGACTTGTACTTGGGGAGTAGTGTTTCCCCAACCTATCTTGGATTCTTCTACTTCCTGACCTTGAGGTGCTTACGCTTGGTGAACGTTGTCGTCCAAGCCTATCTTGTATCCTGCGGCTACCAAGCCTAGCATGGACACTGGTGCGCCTCGCGTTGTCTTCGTAATCCTCCGAGTATTGTGAGTTGGATGCTGTACTAAGCCTATCATGGACGTTGGTGCGCCTCTCACTGTTTCTGCGCTCAGGGTGGCGCGGTGGAGATTTTTCTTGGTTAAAGTTTAGCCGATTTTGCGGGTTCGGCTTGACCTTTTCCTTGTCTCCTCTTGCATGAGACGAGTTAAAGTCTCATAATGTTGGGACACGAAATCGTTTAATGCCACTCCAGGTGCATCCTCTTCTACTGCAAGGATGTCCATCTCCACATGGGGTTCCCCCTCTCTATTAGGAGCTCCCGGTGGCACAGTGTTGTCCACTATGGATGCCATCTGGTGGGGAGTGGTAAAGAGGGTGCGTTGAATGTCCACAGCGCTTGAGACTACGGTAGTAGTTCGGGTTGTTCCCAAAGGCAATTCTACCGCGGTCGGGATTGGAGTTACGTTTGACTTACGATGACCAGACGCACTGGTTGTTCCAGAGGTCGGCTTAGGAGTCGAGTCTTGATGCTTCTTCCTATGTGAATCATCACGTGTTTTCTCCAGCTGCGGAGTCCGCTGGCCTGAGTTCTTGTTTTTCGGCATTCTGGTCTTGAGTTCATAGTGTAGTGTCCCACGGATGGCGCCACTTGTTGATACAAAAGTTGGGCTTACCTTGTTTGAACTCTTGCTCTCGTACCAATTAGAACTTTAGTGCTTGTGAAACCTGCGCACTAAGAAAGCAAACAACACCGTTAGGCTTATCATGGGATTGTCTCCCACGATTAGACTCCGGCGTGAGAGTAAGTAATCGGTTTTAGGGTTTGTAGAAGAGTTAGGGATCGTGTCAATTGTACATTTCAATGAGAATATGTAATTCTATATATAGGACGCAGAAACCATGTAGGTATCTTGCTCCTTACTCTTCGCAGTCGTGGTGCTTATCTGGGGTAAGGATATCTATCCCGTGAATAGAAGATCCTTATCCCTTAATTATGCGTATTGGTTGGGCTTTGGGCTTCGTGAGCCCAAGCCATAGGTATTAATGGCCCAAGTCATTTGTCATGATAGCCCACTCGTGGTGGGTTTGGGCTTAGTAATGTCTATAATTTGGGCTCGTGGCCCAACTATAGGCTATACGTCATCAAATTCCACACACCCACTCAGTGTTTGGATCACGATAAAAAGGTGGGAAAATGGCTTATATAGTTATATATATTAGCCCATAAGCGACAAGTCTTATCAACCTACCTTATACAATTTTAAAAGCCTAAACTTATATGAACACTTCAACAGACTTAGTTTGGCTATATAAGCTAATAAGCCCTATTAAAAAAGCTAAACAAACACTCCCTAAGTGTTTCTTAGCTTATCATTATCTTTCTATACAATAAGATGTTTGGGTTAATGACCTCTAGAGTCATTGCACTTTAGGAAAATATTTGTTTACATTTTACTATAGATTCATATATCGGATAATCCGAAATTTTAAATTTTGTTAGTAGAAATATATTCTAGATCTTATAGCTTATATCTCTTCATCATTTGGTCGTGTGGTGGTTTCATGTGGATACCTCTTAAGGGAACTCTGTCAATCACGGAAATAGTATAGGTACTTGACCACATTTTTGTAAATGTGTATAATACTATAATCTTTTTTTCGTGTATCATATGGCATTACCACATGTCCATCGCCTATTAAATTAAATTAAGGATACCAGACCAGCCAAGCAAGTAAATATGGGATACGTTTCTTGAAGGATTGAATTAACAATGAAAATTGTTTAGTGAATTAATCTTGTTTTGTGAAAGGATATATGTTTTTTTAATAATAACCTGAATTTATAAAAATTGTTTGATTTTTGTTAGTAATATATATGATACTGTATATGTTTTCTTGATCTTCTAATAACTTGGTTGTTTGCTGGTTCTATCCCATCTACTTTCTATACATGGTTCTCATATGTTTGAAGCCAAAATCCATATTTCTTTCACGGGTTAGACATTCGTGGCTAGTATTGGCGATGAATGTTAGTAAGTTTTTTCTTCTTGCCTTCTAAATTGGAGGCGTGTGAGTATGGATGTCCAACAACACCGAAGTTCGGATATAATGAGCACTCTTCCTCAAAACTGGATCGAAACGATTCTAACTCTTATGCCAATCCGAGACGCATTAAGAACAAGCATTTTGTCAAGGAAATGGAGGTATAATTGGATGAGCATGCCTAAACTTGTATTTGATGACAGGATGTTTGATGTACCACCTAACATCATCAAACTACTGAAAAAACATAACTTTCTTGAGGCCATGTTCCATGTTTTGTTACTACACAGGGGCCTGATACTAGGATTCACTCTTTCTATTCATGATGTTATACTTGTTTCTGAGATTGACCGGATAGTACTTCATCTTTCAATGAGCAATAGTCTCAAGGAATGCACCTTAGAGACTTTAACCATTGACTACGAGCTACCGTCTTCGTTCTTTAAATTGCAAGGATTAGAACAACTAGTTCTCAAGAATTGTGACTTTGAGCCTCGTATAACATTTAGTGGATTTAGTAAGTTGAGGAGGGTGTGCTACTTATATTACTCCTGAAATGCTTCAAAGTTTTCTCTTCAATTGTCCTCTACTCGAGGTAGTCGCTCTACATTTTAAAACTATTATCATATCAATAATATAAGCTTCCACAAAAGTACTTTGATGCAACTTGGAGATAACGAGAGAGGTACATCAGGAGATGAGCTTACATGTGTTGAGTTGTTAGAGTGTTTACCTTGTGTTATGCATTTGGAACTTTCTAAGTATTATATAATGGTAATATATACCGTAGTTTACTACTTCACTTAATTATATCTCGTGTAAGAATATTGTGTTTGCTAATTATTTTGGTATTATGTCAGTACTTTGTTGCAGGTGATATGTTACATAAGTTCCCAACTTTGGTCGTCCCCCTTAAGTCTCTTAATTTGGAGGTGTGCTTTTTGGAACAAGAAGAGCTTTCATTTGCCGTTTGTTTGATCAAGAGCTCTCCAAAATTAGAGAAACTTGTTTTGAAGGTAAATAGTGTTATATGGCATATAGTAACATGTTCCTTTTTTTTTTTTTTTTTTTGTTAATCTTATATTCTTATTGATCTTTTGACATTTCTTATAGAAGCTCAAAGCTTAAGTAATGCCAACCAGCACATATTTATTGACAATTGTCGATATTTTCTTATTAGATGTATGACAATGATAAGGTACCTCTTCCGTCCATGGAACTCGATAACTACCCGGGTTTCAACTTGCAGGGACGGAGCCAGGAATTTGTATTAAGGGGGGCTCAAAATTTTTTTCCCCGGTAGTAATATACAATTGAAATTTGAATTGTTCGACATACGAGCTCAATGATATTTTTTTTGATATTTTCATACAATTACTTGATTAACTGAGAAAATGAACAAAATGGGCAAACGTTAGAGTAAATGGTAATGAAGACGAGGAATTAAAGAAGATAAAGAAAAAAAATCATTGTTTATTAGATATTGGCTATGGGCGGGGTTGGATTGACGACTCAATCATACCGAAAATAAGACGAAAAACATACTTTTGTGATGACGGATATAATTTGTTTTCAAAGGTAGCACAAAATAACGTGTGGCTTTCTTTTCTACATAAGGAACAATCTAATTAGTCTCGAAAACTAAGAAACCTTATGTAAACTTTTTTAAAAAAATTTTAAAATATTAGAATAATAAATGATTTTTTTTAACAGATCAGAATACAAGAGACATCTCTAACTTATTTAGCGAGCCTTTTAGAAAAAGTGAACTACAACATTCTAAGATTAAATAATACAGTACAAATATTTACAGTTAAACATAAAATAAATCAACATAAACTAAAAATCAATAAACTAAGATGAGAAGAAAATGAATAGGAAGAAAAAAAAGAAATACCACTCAGCTATTTTAAAATTTGACACTCCATATGCTCTTTAACTACCCAACCTCACTTGACTAAAAAATCTGATCCTTTATCCCTTTTATAGTTTTATATTATAAAATACTACGTATACAGTTCATCTTCCTTATTCCTTCACTTCAACAATGGTCCTCATTTTAACATTTCACAGCATGCTACACTTCAAAAACCTTCTTAACATCCTATCCGAATGCTTTCTAAAACTGATTTTAAATCAGATCATAGAAGTTCAGGGGGAAGGGGAAGGATTCTTAAAAAAACTTTAAAAATCTAGAACTTTTACTCTACAACCAGTTGCTCCGGCACTGACACAAGGTGAGCTAGCTGGGCCGGTTGGGGGTGGCCGAGCACCCTCCAGCCCCCTGCTGGCTCCGTCTCTGTCAACTTGGACCATCTTAAGGAATTTGAGATCATAAGTTTCGCTAACTTAGCTTATGAGATGGAATTTGTGAAACTCGTGCTGGCAAAGTCACCGATGCTAAAGAAAGCCTGTGTAGAGCTTGATGTGAATCTGTCTATTAATGATGAACTACAGATGTTTAGAGACCTAATACAATATCCATTTCCGCGTGCATCTCCCACAGCAAAGCTTATCATTGAACGCCCAAAGGCTTCCCCTTGAATGCTATTACTCTGGTGATGCTAGTTAGTTGTTCTAGATAAGATTGGTTATTATCAAAGCACATTGCATTAGTGCTTACGTGGACTACTTTTGTGTGCTCAGGTGATTTATTTTCTGCTAATTAGGAAATACTTCTTGCTTTTAACAAGTCTGAATCTTGATTTGTAGTAAACCAAATTAGCATATGATTCTGAACGGAATATGTTAAATACATAAAATCCTTAGCAGCCTCTAGTTAATCTCTTTACAAAAATGTTTATTTTTCAAGTAATGGAAAATTGGGAATGATAGTGTGAAAGATTTTGTTTGGTTTGAACTTTGAAGGTATGTTATTTCAGAACAAAGAGTGCTTTTCTATGCAATATCATGTGGTGCCCCTTTCTCATGTCTCTTTTTTCATCTATTTTTTACTACTAGTAATACAATTTCAATATTTTCTGAAAGTAAATATACAATTTCTTTGCAATACAATTATAGCTTTTATTGTTATGAGTATTAGTGTTACAAACCTATATGTTTTGGTATGTAAACTACAAAAAATTATCTGTAAATGTAACGAACTTTTATAAAGTGTTCTTAATGAGTAGCTCGCAAATGTAGACTTGAACTTGCAATGTTTTGTGAGTTACGTACATACCACTACTTAAATCCATTTGTAAACCAAATGATACTTTAATTTAAAAGATATGTACATCTATGTAAAGTACAGAACCTATTATATGAATTACCCTATACGACTTTTTATGTTATGACTACTAATACTTTAAAACTTCATAATTGAAATAATCAAACAAATACAGTTAATTAACGAGTATATTGTTAAACTAATTGGTTCAAACACTCAACTAATAAGCAGCATAAAAGATGGGCCTGAGTATATGCTTCCTGATTGTACAATAATTTGCACTACCAGGCCTTCGATGGTGATCAAAGAAAATGAGGGGTATTGTGATTACGCCAAGCTTGAATATAACCTAAAATAAGAAATACTAAAACACTACGTTAAGTGATTGCGTAGGGGTTGAGCCCTGCGAACCACCTCCGGCGTGTGAATAAGTAATCGGTATGAGAGTTTTAAGTGTAAGCGTAGTAAAGTAAGGTGAGAGAGATTGCATACCAGATTTGTCATCGTCCAGGACTATTTATAGGTGAAGAAAACGGTCCTGGAGAGTGATCACACGTTTGAGAGAGATCATGGGGGCGTCCCATGATTTGTGGTAACTGCTAGGGTTTAGTGTCCCACTCCTCTGGGTTTAGCGGGGGTGCTAAGGAGGAAGAGGAGACGTGGGTAAGACTTGGTCTCACCAGTAATTGGACTTGGCATTGTTTCGTCCTTAAAACTTATCGAGAGATACCCCGAAGGGCTTAATCCTTCGATTGGCGAATTCCCACTTGGTAACTAGATCATTGATGATTAGTTTTACGCCAAAGAAAGTTTTAGGAGGCTAGCTAGAGCCTTTGATTATGTAGGTTACAATCAGACTCGTAGGGGTGTCCTTCGAGCTAATCGGAGGGTACATCATCAAGCCCCCCAGTCGAAAGTGATGTATATGAACGAAGGTACATTGCTTACGACTCTAAAAGTATAATCACGCACGAAACCTACTTCATATCGAAAAATGCTGCGAAGTATAGTTGTTTCCAACTAATTACGCATTTAATGCGATAATTATTGCTCAAGCTACTTCCACCAGACCTAATATAATAATAATAGTATCGGTAACCCCAAAAGTCTAATCCATTTTGAAATATCAATTTGAAGTCCGCATAGATGAGAAAAAAAAGAGGGGCACGTGGGCGGTCCAGATTAAATTGTCAAGCGGTATAAATTCCTCATTACCCCAACCCTAATTTACTTTTACACTTGCGCCCAAAATCTTGTTCTCAACACTGTGCGCAGATTCCGATCAAAATCTACACACATTATCACGTGTTATTAACTTTCGCAAGAAAAAGGTAAATTTTCTCTTCGTCAAGCTATATTTCATCGTAGAAGTAGCATTCTTCGTTAATCAATATGGCCAAAAATAACAAGTTTGTTATTAAAGAACAAAAATGTACCTTATCAAAAGATGAATTACGTGCCTTTCTTGAGGATTACCCTATTCCAAAAGAATTTAAGATTATGCTCTCTAGTAAAAATCAAACGATATTTGATGCTCCTGAGGGATATGTAGGTCTGTACACCCATGCCTTTAAGTTGTCAAACTTTAGAATACCAATCCACCCTTTGATTTTAGAGTTTATGCAATACTATCAAGTACACATCTCTAGTTTTGGGATTTATACTTGAGTTGATATTGACAAAATATGAAAGATGAAGGACTTATGATAACAAAGTGAAGAATGCAAAAGACAAGGGACTTGCTTTACAAAGAAGTTATTTCAATATAGTCCTTCGTAGTATTTTGTAACCCTAGTATCTCTATTATATAAAGAGATACAGGGATTGATTATTAGTACGTACAAAATATGTAGTCCAAAAAAGCGTGTGTGTGTGTAAACCTAGGCGTAGGTCTTATAAACGCATAGATAGTTTAGTGTTTAGCCTCAAGAATCATTGGATTCTTGTTACAATGATTGATGCAACCGTATTATCTTGATATAATAATATTAGGGCTGTGGAGAATGTTTGGTAAAATCTTGTTATGATAATATTGATTCTATGTATGAATATTCCGCCTATATTATCATTATCCTAGATTAATACCTAATAAGTCTAGAGCCAAAACGATCCTAGAAACTATTCTCTATCGTGTTATTAGTTTCTAACATGTGGTATCAGAGCGGGGGCTCTTGATATCCGGGATTTTCAAGGTTTGGTTTGTAGAAGAATGAAGAAAACAAGAAAAATTCGAATTTGGTTCAATTTTCGTAACTCACTGCAGGTCAGTTTTCAAGGCGTGATATCTCCTTCATTAACCGTTGGATCAGGCTAAAATTTTTACTGGAGCTTCTCTATATATCAAGGAAGATTCTCACCAGAGGGATCTTCAATTAGAGCTCAGTAAAAAGTTATACGATCTCAAAGTCTGCTGCTGAAATAGGTGAAATTTTTCGAATTTTTAGGGTTTCTTTCAAAGGGTTTCGGTTTTTCATTGATTTCCTTGTTCATATGGTGTATATTCATTATGGAAGTCATTGTTTATCAAATAAAATCTGCTTTGAATTGGATATAATCGATTTGTTGTTAAGGGTTTCATGGGTTCTTATGTATGTTGAAGAAAACCCTAATTCTGATGCTTGTAGCTGCTACTGTTCATAATCATGTGTATACGAACTGGGTATCTCACATCACAACCAAGGAAACTCGTTAGGGTTTTGTTAAAACTGTAGATTTGAATTTGTGATAAACGAGGTTGCTATTGATGTGATAAGTAACATTACTTGTAACGATGGGTACTAGAACAATGAATGAGGTTACTGGTTGAGGAGTATAATTACTTTTGTTAAGGAGTAAAGATACTGATCTGATCATTTGAATGGGAGTAAGGATGTAACTCTACTTTGCATGAGAGTAAGGATACTTTTTGTATTAACTGAGGTTACCTGGCTGCTGCTATACTACTCTTGATTCATTCCTCGGTTCGTCGTGCTCTATTGCTACTGATAACGAGTTTCCATTGTTGCTTAAAAAGTTACCACTACTCGTTCTGTTTTACCAATGTTAGTTTATTCGTTTCCACTGCTGAGCTCAACATGTTACCACTGCTGCTTATTCGTTTCCACTGCTACGGTTAGAAGGTTGATAATGAATTGGTCGATTGGTGCTATCTCTTCGATGGAGTGAATTTCATATTATTCTTTGCTGATTGTCGCTTCATGCATGCTGATAATATGATCTTTGTGGCTCACATTTATTATCTTTTGACTGACTTTGATCATTGATTTATTATTGTGGGTCACTGGTACATCATGGGACGGTGGCAATTATAATCTTAAATGTTGTCTTTTACCAGTGGTGAGAGGTATTTGGTTGTCGTTTATTATATATATTACCTTGGCATCACTTAAATCTGATAGGATGACAACAGGTAATCTCTTATTTATGAATCCTTGTATTGGCTTATAAGATGTTAATAACAGATTGTACAAGATCATGGGATGGCAATGTTTTTCTTGAAATAGCGATTTGACTGCGACGTGATTGGAAAGATCATTATTTTAAGGTTATTACTTTCTGATGGGTCAAGGAGATATTGGACGAGACACACATGAAGCTGTTTTAATTTTTGAATTATTGGTGCACTTCGAAGATTTGTTGCTTGGATATTATTATTCTACACCACATGTGTATGGTTCTATTGTTTGATACTGTGATTTCATGCCAAGTGACAAAAAGGTTTTACTGTTAGTAGCATACAACAGTGAGAGGAAGTAAATATTGTTGATTGTTCACACACCAGGGGATAACACACACACAATGGAGTTTGGATTTTTGTATATTGGTTCTTAACATATAAAAAGGCTCGTTCTTATTTGATTTAATTGATTACGAAGAAAGGTTTTTATCACCTATTTGACGTTGAAGTGGAATTTTTCGGGTTTTTGTTCTTATTATATCTACGAATTGACAAACACTTGAAGGAGTTACGTTATTGTGCTCAGTGATTATTGTCAAGAGATTGCGGTCTCCCTATACATCGGTTTGTGTATACGTTCGAAGTTATATTTAAGACATGAGTTTGGATTGTTCTACTTCAGCATCAAGTTGGTAATACTTAGTTTTCTTCATCAGTGATCATTACATTGAGCCTACAAAATTGAAGATTCAACAAATGGTTAACATATGGGTTTCAGGGAAAGCTTAATGTTTAAATGTTTAACCATTTATATGCTACATCGAGGTGAAAGTTTTTACAACTACTAGTTGTTATTATTACTGATAGTTTGGGATTCTATTGTCTTGCGTTCATTTATAGTAAGCTTTTTGGTGTTCTTAATTGTGGGTAATTCAAGACATTGGAAGACTAGATTGGAGGTATGATAGTGGTTTGTGGTTGTGAAAATCAAAGTTGCTTTTACTTAGAGTCCCCTAGTGGATAAGACAAAAAGGGGAATAAGAATATTTACATTGAAGCTGCAACTTGAAGATCCTTGGTGATATAGCATGGTTTAAGGGGAAGTTCATTTATCTTTCATATATACTAGCTTCAGGGGAAGTTCGTGCTTATTCGTTTTGTCATATCAACTAGGGGAAGATTGTTGGGATTTATACTTGAGTTGATATTGACAAAATATGAAAGATGAAGGACTTATGATGACAAAGTGAAGAATGCAAAAGACAAGGGACTTGCTTTACAAAGAAGTTATTTCAATATAGTCCTTCGTAGTATTTTGTAACCCTAGTATCTCTATTATATAAAGATATACAGGGATTGATTATTAGTACGTACAAAATATGTAGTCCAGAAAAGCGTGTGTGTGTAAACCTAGGTGTAGGTCTTATAAACGCCTAGATAGTTTAGTGTTTAGCCTCAAGAATCATTGGATTCTTGTTACAATGATTGATGCAACCGTATTATGTTGATATAATAATATTAGGGCTGTGGAGAATGTTTGGTAAAACCTTGTTATGATAATATTGATTCTATGTATGAATATTCCGCCTATATTATCATTATCCTAGATTAAGACGTAATAAGTCTAGAGCCAAAACGATTCTAGAAACTATTCTCTATCACGTTATTAGTTTCTAACATCTAGGTTCAACCCATTTGGCCTGGCTAAGTTGACAACATTCATTGTAATGTGTAAAGCCTGTGGATATAAGCCTACACTGACAGTGCTTAGGGGTTTTACGAACTTGTACCCGGGTGGGGATTGGTTGACTTTGGCAAAAAGAGGTGACCCTGATGTCCCAACCATATTGTTAAAGCCTTTTACAAACATTACGGACTGGAAAGGGGGTTTCTTTTACATTCAGGATACAATAATACCTCCAGAGTACCCTGCTTTAGTGAACGAAGCATATAGGTTTGACAAAAAACGTTTCAACAATGAGTTACCTTATAATATTCGAAGGAATCCATTGTATCAGCGTCTTGTTCGTCATCCAGTGAATGTTCAGTCTTTCCCCGAGCCTATTCTTTACATGGCTGGTATTGTTGACCATTGGGAGGGTTCCCCCATGAAGCCTGAAATAGTTTGTGATGGAAAAAGTATGTACACTCTTATTTAAATAAATTTGAACAACTTATCTGATGATATTTATCTTATTTCTTTCATTTTGCAGGAATGTCTTTCCGAAACTTTGTTGTTGCCGATGGTGCCAGGGAGACGAGCTTCCTTTCGAAGAATCCTGAAGAAGTCAGCTATGGGGTTGGTTCACCCTCCGTGTCAGCTAATAATCAGGAAGACGATGCCCAAATGGTGGAGCCCATAGCTTCCCTGCAACCTTCCAAACCAGAGAAAAAATCAAAGCCAGTGATTGCAGAGGAGACTTCACAGTTGGTGGAGAATGTTGCTGAGTCCGATGACCCTCTCTCCGAGGATGATCCGGTGACCATCATTGGCTCATCTTCTGGCATAGCTGACAGGGTTCGAAATAGGAAGGGTACGAGTGCCAAACCAGTAAAGCCCACTCCCAAAAGGAAATTGATTCTGCCAACACCTCCTTCCAGAAACACCAGGCAGAAAGGTCAGGTCATTACCAAGAAAGCTGTTGAAGCGTTGGATGAAGACATCCATGGTAAGTATATGTGCTACTAATTGAACCAGAATATTTGTACATGCCTTCTAATTGATTGTATATTTCTCAGGTATTCCTAATACCAAAGAGCTTCCTGATGCTTCGGCCTGCCATCGCCTTGCCTTGCACATTACCTCCCCCTTCCCCCCCCCCCCCCCGAGCTGGAAGTCTGTGCTAACCAACATGCCCATTGAGGAGTTGTGCGATCTACACGACAAGAGCTATACAAGGCAAGCTGTGTTGGACAATCATCTCAATTCTCGAACAAGGGAGGTGGTACGAACCCTTGCTTCTGCTAGGGAGAAGATGGATGAGATTTTGGCAAGAGAGAAGAATAAGGACCAAGAGTTTGCAGAGGTTCAAGCTAAGTGTGAAGAGGCTTTGAGGGATATTGAGCAGAATCCCCTTGTACAAGACCTTCGTTCTGACATTGCAGGGTTGGAGAAGGATCTGAACAAAGTGAAGACAGAATGTAAGAGGCTTCGAAAGGAGGAGGCAAAGGTTGTAGGTTACAAGGAGGAGATTGCTGAGCTGGAGATCAAATGTGGGAATCTCGAGGAAGAGAGGACGAAGCTGGGTGAGCTGGAGATCAAGCTTCGTGAAGATCTCGATGGCCTCAAGCGCAAGTATAATGCGCTTAAAAGAGATAGGGCTGCTGTTGTCTTGAAGGTCATTCCATACATAGCCATGGAGTTATATCACAGCGATGAGGTAGGGAAAATGATAGGTGATGTTGTCAATGCTGCCATCTATCATGGGAAATGCACCACTTTAGAGGAAATTGTTGCGACTGGAAAGCCTGTGGACTTATCTGAGGTAACCTATTACCGTGCCACTCATAAGGCAGAGTATGATAATGCAAGCAACCTCCTCGCAACTGCAGATTACCCATTCCTCATTGATGCTACCAAGGATCCAATGGCTTCAGTTGAGACGCTTCTTTCGAAGAAGCCGCGTAGGGTGAAGCCATTGTCTGTGAGCAAAAAGAATAGTCCTGTGAAACCTGCATCTGTGAAAGCAACTCCTGAGGAGCCCTCATCCCCAAAGGTGGTCATTGAGAAGCCCCAGTCTCAGGGCAAAAGTTCTGCTGTGCAGCCTTCCTCTCCGAAGGCTGATTTGACAAAAGAATCTTCCCCCAGCAAAGCCAGTCCTGAAGCATCCCAAGTTCAACAAGAAAAACCCAAGTCTCCTGGTAAGTGGAGGCTGTAATGTTTGCAGTAATTTGGCTCTAAGGGTGGTATGTACCCTTTAAAACAATGTTTGTTTATGCCATGTGGGTTATGTTATTATGTTCTGAACAATTTATGTTTGCACTTAGACAATATGGATCTTCTTTTGAGCAGCGGAAAGTATATGCTGCATTAATGGTTAAATTTAATGGGTGTGCTTCCCATCTTTGCTTATATGTTTTTCTCCTTCATCGTTTATTAATTAAACGTTAATATACATCCTAAGGCTTAGAACAAGGAGCCTTATTGCGTGTATTTTGAACCAAGATTTTATAGCAATTGTGTAATTTAATTGCTAACAAAGGGTTGCGACCCGCTCTGTCTTCATCCTTTAAGTACGAAGGGCTTCGCATACCCTAAGACCATTTAGGAAAGTTAATGTGAATTGTGTTGGATGTTTAATAGCCTACAAGATATAAGTATCTTGTATCATCCTTCGAACATTGAACTTGTAATTACTTGGCTGAGCAAATCTTTGTTGTTAGATGTAACAAAAGATTCAAGGGAAACATGTGTTATCATTAAGTGGGTAGGAGAGGATTACATCATTTGTACAAATGAACACTAAGACGCCTGCCATTAATGTTTTTTTCCCAAAAGAGAAGAGTTTAATACATAATAATAAAAAATTGCAAGTCTTGTACGTAGGACTTACGAAGGATATGGCAAGTCATTCGTACGTCGTAGTAGGGTTGCTGACGCGTAAGCCTTGCTACTTTTGACTTGTTCCATATATTCTTCCTCGGAGTATGTTCCAGGAAGCTTCCTTTGTTATTATTTTTACAAATAAACGGCCGACATATTGCTATGGAGCCTGCGATTCGGAGCGTGAAAGGTTTGTTACTTTGTCGAAGCCTGCTGCTCCGTTCCGAGTTCGAGACGTTCTTGGTTGTGTGGGACTGAACGCGTCTTTGTCTCATATATGTGGTGTTTTTCCTTTCGTTTGGCTTGAAAAACTTTTTTGTTGGAGGACATACTCGATTCGCATGTTTCAGCTGGTTCATTACTTTGTCCTTCGAAAGGATCGTTTTCTCCATATTCTATGTCATATTCCTCCAATTCTTTAGCCCATTTGACTCTCCTCCGCGTTCCCTCAAGGTTCAGGAATATCCTTTCGAATGGCTTATCCGTGAGTACTCTGATGGGGTGATCTTTGAAATACCTTCGGAGACATCTTGTGGCATGAATCAAGGCTAGGATTAGCTTTTTTGCTGTTGTGTAGCTTTGTTCCACGTACGGTAGGGTTCTGCTCACAAAATATATTGGTATCTGTAGCTGTCTTCTTTCTGCGAAGAGCATGGCACCGATCTCATCAGGGGACATTGCTATGTGTAGGAACAACACTTCTCCTCTGGTTGGGGGTGCAACTATTGGCAAGATCTCCATGCAATTCTTCCATCTTTGGAAGGATGTTTCGGCTTCCTTGTTCCATGGATATGATAAGTTGCTGATGACTTCATTGCGGACCTTGTAGAGAGATGAAGATCTGTTGACACCCTTCGACAGGAATGCTTTTAGTGTTTCCAAGTCGTCTTTTAGGTTTTGAGTCCTCCCTTGCGTTCTCCGCGTTTGCATTTCTGAGGAGGTTTCCTCATTGATTGGATTGGTTCTAATCATTTACCTTACGAACGGGCGTTCGTTTGACCCTTCCTTTTCAATGCCGAAAGAACACATTATTGGGTTTAGCTTTAGGTTGATTTTCCTTAGTTGCATGAGGGTTTCTTCTACATCATGAAGGAGATCTTCTTTTGTCTCCCTCTGGGTGACTAAGTATTCGCCGTGAATTCTCAGGTTCCTCCCTATCTGCTTTTCGAAGACCCTTTGGATCAGCCTATTGTAAGTGGCTTCGATGTTCCGTAAACCAGAGGGCATGCGTTTAAAGCAGTAGGAGCTTCTGTCTACATGAAAGGATGTTTTTTCTTCATCTTCTTGTGCCATCTGTATCTGATGGTATCCCATGTTTGTATTAAGGAAACATTCCCAACGAACTCCAGGCAGCGGTTGCTGTTCTCCTTCCGACAAATAGCTTCCTTTTTGGCAAGTTTGTTGATGTCTTTGAAGTTAACCTTTAGTATCCATTCTCCATTTCTCTGTTGGGCTGCAATTGGATTAGTAACCCATCATGGGTTTACTACCCTTCGAAGTATTCCTGCAGCTGTGAGTTTGTCTACTTCTTTCTTAATTGCTGCACTTTGTTCAGGCGTCACTTGATGAGGTTTCTGCTTGACCAGTTTGATGTATTTGGATTCATTTAGCTTGGTTTCCGTGCTAAAAGGTCTGCCGTTGATTGTGAGCAACCTTGGAACTCCTGTTATATCTGAATATTTTCCTACAAACACATCTTCATAGGCTTCGAGCAAATTTTCCAATCTTTCTCTGAAAGTGGTAGGGAGTCGTTTCCCCATTTCCACCTTTCGTACTGGATGGGATTCGTCTAGTGCCACATACCCCTTGGGACCGGAGCCTTCTCTGACGTTCATCGTACGCTGTCGATTACCTTCTCCCTTATCCTTTTGGGCTTCCTGGTGTTTCTCTTTGTGATAGCTAGAGAATATGGTTCCGACACCATTGGCTGTTTGGAATTTCACTATTGCATGCACCGTAGAGACCACAATGCCCATCTTTTGCATAGCAGTTCGTTCGATTAACATGTTGTAGGGTGACTTTGATTATACGATGACAAAATTGAGGATTTCCGTTCTCGCAAGCTTTCCACTTTTGAGTGTTACCTCCAGAGGTATTTATCCCAAGGGCCACGATCGTTCCCCCGAGAAACCTACCAGGGGCATTCTTGACTCTACTCGTTTGGATTTGATTGTAGGGCTGAGTTTCCTAAAGCAATGTTCATAGATTACCTCGCAGGAACTCCCGCAGTCCATATAAACTTTTTTAACCTCCGTATTCAAGACTACGACCTTAATGCACTGGATCCTTTGAATGGAACTCTCCCGTTTCGGACGGGAACGTTATTTCCCTTGCATCGTAAGTTTCCCTCTCGGAGGTCTTTCTTTTCAATTGGGAGGAATCCCACCGAACCATTAGGATAGGAGCTTCCTGGGGGGTATTATCCTTTCCCAGTTGCGTGTCAGTGGCTTTCTCTTTGCCCTTTCTAATCCCTTTTACGAGATGTGTTAATTGCCCGGATTTTACTGCCTCTTCTATCTGCTTTTTCAGCTCTCAACAGCTGTTTGTTTCATGACCAAAGTCTTCATGGAAGTGGCAATATTTAGTAGTGTCTCTGTACTTGCTTTTTCCTACCATGCGAGGGGGTGGCTCGAAGGCTTTGGCAGCCTTCTCTGTCGCTAAAATCTCCCTTGGTTCGTGAGATTTCCTAATAAACCATGGTTCGGACCCTTGTTGTAAGGAGTAAACCTATTATGGCTTTTGTGTTTGTTCTTCGATCCTTCCCACGAAGACGATTTTGTTCCTTTATTGTTCTCCATCGGAGCCCCATTGGTGGATACTTCCTTGGCCTCTATCCACGTGTATGTTTTTTCCATCAGGCCTTTGTATGTTGCCGGAAGATCTGTATATAAGAATTCCACAAGAGTCCCGTTGCGTAGGCCATGGACGAAGCAAGAAATGCATTGCTCTTCGTGTAAGCCTAAAATCTGCAGAGTTTCGTCAGTGTACCTAGTAACGAAATTCCTTGTGCTTTCGTTCTCCTTCTACTTAATGTTGTGCACTGTGAGGTGTGTCCTTGTGAACTTCTTTTGTTGGCTAAAGTGAGATCGAAACTTAGCCTTCAAATCATCAAAGTTGATGATGCTTTCTGGTTTCTGCCCATTCCACCAAATACGTGCGGAATCCCGAAGGGTATACGTAAACATGTGACAGGCTACGGGCATGACCCATTTCTGCATCCTAATGGCTCCTTCGAACAAATGCAAGAAATTGTCCGGATCTCCCTTTCCATCGTAGGTGCCTATATGTGAAGGCATCTTTAGACCATCTGGCAAAGGATAATCTTCGATCCATCTTACAAAGGGTATCGTAGGACCTGCGGGCTCTGCGTATGAGTGGGTGTAAGGTGGTATGTTCATGGGAATGCCATGGTATGGATTATGAGTAGGGGTACCCCTGAAGAAGGTTGACTAGTGTAGAAAGGATGAGGCGTACTCGTGTTTGGAGGGTAACCATTATACATGGTGTACGGAGGGTATATCATGGGATGATTGTAGGGTACAGCCGTTTGTGGGGGATACTGATTTCCAGGTTGCCCATTAACGGAGGGATAAATGTTTGAGGGGTAACTTTGAACCGGGAACTGAGGATACAGGCCAACAAGGAGGGGGAACTTCCTCCTTTGTTGACTGACCCCGGGTTACCTCCCAGACAAGATGCGTGGGAGGGTTGCAGTGGAACTCCTCATTCGGTTCTCCCTAAATGTGCTGCTAGTAATGGAGGTAGGTTTACCTTCGTGTTCTCCCTCTGTTGGCTCCTACCATTAGAGCCTTCAGCAATAGTCCCTTCTCTTCTCGTGGGAGTTCTTTCGGGACTTCCCTCAAAGCCTACATTCCTTCCTCCAGCCCTTCAACCCGTAGGAGACCCAATCCGCAGGATGGGGTGTTGAGCCCTAGTTATCGAAGGTCTTGGCTCCATCTCAATCTCTTCATCATACTTATCGCTGGAATATTATAACTCCCTTCGCATCTCCGTGTTTCTGATTTGCCTCCTTCGAGCCCTTAACAAGGACTCTAGCTCTTCGTAATTAGCATCGACAAAGGCGGGGCTAATGATGAGCTCTGGATTAGCTGACGTGGATGCGTGATGGTCGGGCGTTATTTCAAGGTGAGATCATGTGGTAAAGGTGAAGGCCGTGATTGGCGGAAGGTTGTTGGTGTCAGTTGCGGGTAAACGGGTTAAAGACAAAAAATCCGGTGGGGGTGTAATTTCTCTTTCTGGATTCATGCTGGGATAATAGCGAGTGTATTTGACTTGGTTATTTTACTTGGAAATAACGGGACTAATTGTAGCGGGTCCCACGGATGGCGCCACTGATTGTACAATAATTTGCACTACCAGGCATTCGATGGTGATCAAAGGAAATGAGGGGTATTGTGATTACGCCAAGCTTGAATATAACCTAAAATAAGAAATACTAAAACACTATGTTAAGTGATTGCGCAGGGGTTGAGCCCTGCGAACCACCTCCGGCGTGTAAATAAGTAATCGGTATGAGAGTTTTAAGTGTAAGCATAGTAAAGTAAGGTGAGAGAGATTGCATACCAGATTTGTCATCATCCAGGACTATTTATAGGTGAAGAAAACGGTCCTGGAGAGCGGTCACATGTTTGAGAGAGATCATGGGGGCGTCCCATGATTTTTGGTAACCGCTAGGGTTTAGTGTCCCACTCCTCCGGGTTTAGCGGGGGTGCTAAGGAGGAAGAGGAGACGTGGGTAAGACTTGGTCTCACCAGTATTTGGACTTGGCAGTGTTCCGTCCTTAAAACTAATCGAGAGATACCCTGAAGGGCTTAATCCTTCGATTGGCGAATTCCCACTTGGTAACTAGATCATTGATGATTAGTTTTACGCGAAAGAAAGTTTTAGGAGGCTAGCCAAAGCCTTCGATTATGTAGGTTACGATCAGACTCGGAGGGGTGTCCTTCGAGCTAATCGGAGGGTACATCATCACTTCCTAATAACGAAAGACCCAAAAACGAAAGACCCAAAAATATAGATTGGAATGTGTAAAAAACCGACATAAAATTTTCCAGTTCACATCATTATACTATATAACATTTGTTGAAGTGGAACTTGGAAGCAGCTGCAGGGTGGAGAATGGCGGTGGTGTAATGTAGAGCCGCAGCTTGAGCCGGCACTGTTCACACGCCGAGCTGAGCAGTCGGCTAAGAGGGATTAAAAAAAAGATCAGTGGGTTTTCCACTTAGTTGGCACTTAACTATTAGGGTTCGCTGCATGTTGTACACATATTTTTCATTATCAAAGCAATCACCGTTTCATTTGTCAGTTAAATCTTAAGGTTCGCTGCATGTTGTACACTTGTTTTCCATTATCAATGCTAGAACCATTTCAATTGCAATTGGCGGTTCATTTGTTTGCTCCCTAATTTCTCTCTCTAAACAAACATACTGGTTAGTTGATTAAGCTGGGTTATATCTGAAAGAGAGGTGAGCATTTGGGTTTCGGTGTTTCAAGAATCGATAACGAGGTTTCTTTGCCATCTGATTCGTTAATGTAGGGTATTTCGGTTTTTTTTTTTTAGTTTGTGGATTTGTGGATATGTGTTTGTGTTTGTTTAAACTTTGTGATAAGTCTGATATCTAATCATAAGTGCTGATTTTATATGGTTTGCTACAAGTTTTGTTTTATTTGGCTGTCATGATCTTTCGATATTGTTAGTAGATTGTTTTTTGAAAATTTTACTAATAGTTAAATACTTTGAAAGTGCTTAATAGGTTTTTGTGTTTGTTTAAGCTTTGTGTATGTGTAGTACTTAATTAAATTCTGTTTGCAAGTTTTTAGTTTGTTAGTGCATTAGGTGTGTTATGTTCATGCAATTAGGGGTTACAGAAATGGAGTGATGTTTTTGGATGTTTTATGATCTGAACGTTAAATGCATGATTATTTCAGGATTTGGGTTTGCTGAAGTGACGTTGCCAACAGTAGTTTTAGCGAGGCGAAAGCCGTATGACATAAAATGTAACCGTATTTTATAGCCAAATTGATATCTGAGCTAGGGTACTAGATTTTGGATTTCAATTACTGTCATATAGCAAGCTATGTAAAAATTTAATGTGAAATATTAGGACCCTCAAATGTTGGTTAGGTCACTTGATATGTCACTCATGTCTGTTATTAGTAGAAATAGGAGGTATGAGTGTTATATCAAGTGGTCTAACCAACGTTTCATATCTTTCTATTAGTAGAAATAATGTTGTTGTTCTATGTTTCGTAGTTGCTTATATTTCTTGGTTATGCAAGGGTGGAAACGAGCCGAGCCGCTCATGAAAAGTTCGAACGAACCAAGCCTAAACGAGCTCGAGCCCGAGTTCGAGCCTAAGTTTGGGCTCGTTTAATAATCGAGCTCGAGCCCGAGCTTTATATATAAAGCTCGATTAGGCTTGTGAGCCTAAACGAGCCCTAAAAAGTATATTCGTATATATATTTTCTATGCATATACAAGCTTAAAAAAATAAACGAGCTCGAGCCTAGTGTGATTAACGAGCTTTCGAGCTTTATTTCATTCAACATGTTTTATAAGTTAGTCGAGCCTGAGCCGAGCTTGAGCTCAAAATATGAGGCTCGAAACGAGCTCGAGCTTTATATTTATAAACGAGCCGAGCTCGAGCTCTGGTAGGCTCGAGCTCTGGCTTAACTCGTTTCCACCCCTAGTTATGTCTATCCTTTTATACTAAAGCATACGGACGTCGTCAGTTCAGGCTAGACGCAATCGTTTGATGACATACAGAGGCGGAGCTACGGAGGGGGCACAATGGGCAAGTACCCCCTCCAAACTTTCCGGCGTAGTGTAATCTTTTCATGGAATCTCGAGTTTTTCATCATTTTGCCCCTTACAAGTAAGTGAAACAAAGTCAACAAAAGTGAACATTCATGAAAGAATCGAAAGAGCAGAAAAATGGACAAAATCTGATGTTGCCGGAAAGTTAAGAAATGAAGATATGCATACCAAATGAAGATGCATACCAAATGAAGATGATAAAAACCACTAGGGTATTGGTCCAGTGGGTGGAGCTTTCATTCTTGAGTCAATAGACTCGGGTTCGAATCCCATCCCTGGCACTTTGTTGCCAGATAGGTACTCACCTCCGCAAAACCTATGGGTTCACTGAAGAGACTTTGTGGATAAGAGCTCAAGAGTCTGAGAGTCTCGGCTCACTCCAGTTGGTGCCCCACTAGGCCAAGAGAGTTGCCCGGAACTATTCCTTGTGGGGTGGACAATGGCTGGTGCTAAAAGACACCCAGGGTTAGGGTGTTCCCGCCAATCTACACCTTTTTGTGGAAGATGATAAAAAACTCTCTCTCTCTCTCTCTCTCTCTCTCTCTCTCTCTCTCTCTCTCTCTCTCTTCACATGTGATGTATCTGCAGTGAATGAAAAAAGAACTGATTTATATTTTTATATTCCCTATGCCTTTTTTACTCCCTAAGCTTTTATAGTATCTTTTTTTTTAGTTTTTTTTTCTTTTTTCTTTTTTGACAATTGACATTTTTTAGTTGTCATAAGTTTTATACTATAATGTTTAACATAATTTTTATTTAAAATGTTGGCTTACATATTTATGTGATGACTATTATTTATTAAAACTTAAAGGTTTGTTTACTTGATATTTTTGTTTGTGTGTTAAATCCCTAAAGACAATAGTTTTTGTTTATAATATCAAGTTTGGGTATTGTTTTTATTGTCTCAAAATGTAAGATTCTCGATTTGGTTTAACTTTATTTTTTATTTACTTATTTATTTTTTCATCTAGGCCCTCTCATCTAATATTTTTTTGGGAAAAAATTTGTTTCGCCTCTCCCACAAAATTTTTTCTATCTCCGCCAATGCTTTTACGGCTTGTTGTAAAAAAAATTTTTCCCCCCTTCAAAAAATATCCTGGCTCCGCTCCTGATGATATATGTGTAACACCCCAATTTTCACGGTATTGATTTATTACTATTTTATACGTTTCCTAGTCGATCCTCGTCACTTTTATACACTTGGGTTAGTCAAAGGACCTCCCATGAATTAAGTTTAATGTAAATAGGACTACTCTTGCAATGATCCTACAACCAGGGACTAAAATTGTTAAAAATTGAAACTTAAAAATATACTAATAAGCAATCTTACTTCACAGTCTCAGGAAACCAATTTCCAGAGCATTCTCCCTCCTTCTCCAAAACTCACGACAACACACGCACACACTGACACACATCATCCTTTTGATCTACAGTTTTGATTCCATGTCAATTTGGTGCAAGTTTGGAACAAGATATTACTATACATAAGCTCAGAAACGTGTTTCCATCAATCAGTTCGAGGTATAAATCTTATCTTAGGTGGGTAATGCTTAAAGATTTATGTCAGTTATGGGGGTTTTGTAGAATTTCACATGTTTATGTAAAGAGGTGATTTTCTAAAATCACCAAGAACTCATGCTATGATTAAGAAAATATGATGGGTACCTTGTTAGTTGTTAGGATGCCATGACACCAATTTGTGGTGTTAATTTTCAGAATTTGTGTTGGTGTGGTTATACAAGCCACGAACCAAACACCCCCTTATGGCTTATTCGCCCTCTTAGTGCTTATTATAATAAGCTTAATCAAGTTCCTAATAAGCTCCATATAAATTATGTGTTCCTAGGTTACAAGAGTTAGTCGGGGACGTCTTTAAGGGAGCTCGTGTTCTATTCAAGCGTTTTCGAGGCGAGTAACATATTTAAGGGTAGAAACGGGTCCTTGATAACCCGTTAATGTGCCACTCTATTTGTGGTGCTCCCGTTCATGTTCACGTAATATACTCGTGTTACGAGTTTATAATGTTACAATTATACATTGTGTGCTTAAATGACTTACATATGGAATGTTTATGTGTGATATATGTTAGACGGGTCAAAACAGCCCCAAATGACCCGTTTGGATTTAGTTAAGCATTTTTAGCTTAAATATTACAATATTATTTGTATAGCGTCCTAAGTGGATGACATAGCTAAATTAGCCGTCCTTAGTGGACGATTTGCATGAGTATATGCATTATGACCCCAAGGAAGGGTGTAGACGTCCTAAGTGGACGACACATGTTATTATGTCATGACATGCTCCGAAATGGAGCCTAGACACCCTAAGTGGATGACCGAGCCCCTTTTAGCGTCTCATCTCGTAAAATAGGACTTAGACATCCCAAGTGGATGACCAGTGCGTATAAGCGGCTCAAAGTCATGGAATATATGACTCAGAGGTCCTAAGTGGACGACTAGAACATTTTCAGTTATATTGAACCAGTATGGGTTCACAACGTCCTTAGTGGGCGACTAGTATATAATAACAAGCAAATACTCATTGTCTACGAAGCAACCATAGTATTATGCCATGTTATGATTAGTATCTTTACAGTATATGTTATCTCACTAAGCTATTGCTTACGTTGCTTTATCATGTTTTGTGATAGGTGAAGCTAGTGGTAGTGTACTCAAGGGTAAGAAGACCGAGACTTAGCCCTCCGTGGAGTACTTCGGTATTGAGCCTTTTTCCCTACACGCTCTCTTACTAAGAAACGCCCTAGGTTGTATGCTTTTGTGTATGAACATATAAACTCAAAGTTATGTGATGATCAAGTAGATAAGTAGTTTCATTTAAAGTTTAAAGGGTGTTTGGCATAGTGCCATTCTTACCCATATTGACCCATTTTGATCATGTACGGGTCAAGGCGAATGATGTATGTTATGTATGCTTTTTATGTGTTAATATAAGTGTTGGTGTTGTATTAAATCAGTTTATGTGGGGGAAAAAAAAATCTTAGTTGGGTGTTTCAGTATGGTGTATGGTATTGTCATAAGTGTGAGTATAATTGAACTTTTGTCGTTTGATGTAATATCCAATTGTGTAACTATAATCAACAGATTTATAGAGCAGAGTCTAGCGGATTAATAATGAAAAAACCCGACTATTTTTAATTTGACAGTAAATACAAAAAGAAGAAGAGGAATGCTACACACACAAAAAAAACATCCACAAAATAGGATGTCAGGGAATGATTGGCTTAATCAAAGAGAAAAGAGAAACTATAAAAAAGTACACCAATCATTCTCTAGAATTACTTAATGGATGTTTTTTTGTGGTGAAAACAGGCGGGTCAAGCCTGTGCTCTAGAATTACCCGTCCAGTTTCAAACCCGTTGCCCAATCCAACTCTGAACTTGCCCAGTTTACCACTAATATACCAAAACACCAAACCGTTGGTTTGTACACTAGATTTTTTTTTCTAACCCATAATTAGCAGTGACTTAATAATCAATATATCAGATAAAATCAAACCCAACAATTACTACATGTAGAGGTTATAGGTTTTATAGAACGAGAACAATTCAAATAAGGTATTATTATTTACTTATCAACGATTCACAGGGTTTATTTTCCACTTACATAGAGGTTATAGCTTATAGGGTGTTTTGATTTGCTCATCTTTTCTGCTTGTAGGCACTTATTTTATGCTGTTTGAAAATTAGCACTTCAGGTTTTAGGCTAGATATAAAACAGATGGTCACTCGGGGAGGGTGGGCCTTTTTTACTCATATGTACACGGCCTTACCGGGTTCCAACCCTTCCGTGGCCACCCCTGATGTACACACCTGACGAGGTTTGAACCCTTGGCCTCCTATTAGGAAACTAAAGACCTTACCACTAGGCCATTTGGTGGTTGGGTTTTAGGCTAGATATAGTAACACTTTTAACTAAGCATTTCTAGCGTGCTTATTGAAAACTGCTCATTTTGCCGAAAATAAGCGGAAACAGTTTGGATAACCCAAACACTCAAAATTGCTGCTTATCTGCTTAACAAGCGATCTGAACTACCGTCTTATTACTTATTTACGCTAAAACCCGTGTAGATGCTTTATAACTTATCTGCGAGAGAAAATACGGCAATAACCTTAAGCTACAACTTTGGGGCTTTATTCATAATGCATAAGCTCCTAAACGTTACCGAACCACACCCTTATGGGTTTAATGTTTGAGATAATTCATCCTGTCGGCTGACCAGTGATTACTTGTAATCTTTATTTTGCATAAAATACATAATACTTTTTCATTCGTCTCTTTAATCATGGTGTTACGTGATTTACCTCTCACATCTTTGTTGTCGGACTGGTCGGTGTGGGCTCGCCATAGGGTTGGTTTCCCATGAGTTCGTCCTTAGATCGTAAGGCTTAGTTAAAAGAAGTCTAGTTTAGACTTATTTACTTTGATGGATCGTTACAATTGTGAAAAAGTAACCTTTGAAGTTTGAATTTGGTGTATATAGTTTCACCTTCGATGTACAAATAGGGGCTATTTTGGACTTTTTGACGTTAGAATTTCAGCCTGCAATTACACTTGGCCATTTTGGACTTTATAATTCCACCTTTGAGAAGTAATCATATATTGTTTTCCGCTGAATTGGACTATCTTCTCCTCTCAATCGATTTCAGAGTCTAAATAAGAATATTTCTGACCCGTTGGTAGATTTTTGTAAAAGCTTGAAGTTTTAATTTAAAATTAACTGGATGTAGCAAAAATTGCAATTTGATGGCAGTATTTATGAGATTGATGAGTTAAGAACTGCAATTTGATGCTAGTTCATGCATATAGTATAGCAGTATATGTACTTTTTATTGTTATTAATGTGAGAAGCATGTTTTCACCTTTGATAATTGATATAACGATAAAGATGCAGTTTGAATAACTTGTAAAGGACCATGAACTGCATAATACTTGATGGCTCTTTACCTAGTGGTGGGTGCCATGGATGATCGTGTATCATCAGCTCTAGTAGAATTCCTTTGATTGGGTATAGAGATGCAGTCCGAATAAGCAACTAACTTGTAAAGGACAGAGTAGTTTTTTGTAATCATGTTTTGTATATTAGACATTAAAGACACTATTGTTAACTAGTTAGGTATATTACAAATAAGGATTTAGGTGTCTAGTATTTTTCTCATGGTTCTATCGTGTCTGCTTTATATATAAGCCTAATTCACATATGTTTGAGAAAGAACGTTGTACGAATAAATCTATTTTGATTTGTATTTACAATGCAGCCTTGTTGAGTATCAAACTCAAAAGTTGTCATATCAAGATGAAAGTTCAACGCCTAAGTTCGGATATGATCAGCACTCTTCCTAAAGACATAATTGAAAATATTTTAACTTGTATGCCAATCCGAGATGCATTGAGAACAAGCATACTGTCAAGGAGATGGAGGTATTGTTGGATGAGCATGCCTAAAGTTACGTTTGATGAGAAGTTGTTTGAAGTATCATCTAATGATGCACAAATGAAGAAGTATAAGCTTGTAAATGCCATCTTCCATGTTCTGTTACTACACAAGGGTCCAATATTGGAGTTCAGTCTTCATGTTGGTAAACTTAATATGGTTTCTGAGTTTGACCAGATAATACTTCATCTTTCGAGGAGCAATCATGTGAAAAAGCTGATCTTTGAGATTTTAACCAACCACTGCAAGCTACCCTCTTTGTTCTTTACATTGCAAGGATTAGAATTTCTTGATATCACAAATTGTGTGTTTGAGCCTCCGTTAACGTTTAAAGGGTTTAATAGGTTGTCTACCGTGTACTTTGTCAATGTTGAAATATCAGCTAAAACACTTCTACGTTTCCTCTCCAATTGTCCACTACTTGAGATAGTTGCTTTGGTAAGGTTCATATAAGTATATAACCACTTATGAAGCTCCATTTAAATACATCTTTATACAAGTTATGTCAATACAGGTTGGACATGAAAAAGACTTTGAAGGAGGAAGTGAGTTCACATTTGTTCAGCTTTTAGAGTGTCTACCTTTGATTACGACTTTTGAAGTTTCTGAATATTATATGAAGGTAATATTGAAGTTAAAAATTACATCTCATTTAAAGAATTATGTGTTGCTAATCCAGGTTTTGGTATTCGTTTAAAGTACTTTTCTGCAGGTGGTATGCCACGAAAGCTTCCATCTTCACTAGTCCGCCTCACAGATCTTTACTTGGATGTTTGCTTTATGGAACAATGCGTGGTTTCTTCTGCTCTATGTTTGATCAGAAGCTCCCCAAATTTAAAGGACATTGTCTTTACGGTAAATTATGCCATCACAAATGCTAATGTTTTTTTTTTTTTTTTTTTTTTTTTTTTTTTTTTTTTTTTTTTTTTTAGCCTCTAAATTTTATTGTTTAAAGATTTTACATATTTTCTGATTAGATATACAATGATGAAATCTTACATGATCGAGAAACATCCATGAACTTACTTGATCTCCAAAACGACTCGAGTTTGAGTTTGGATCATCTTGAAGAATTCGAGATAAGATGTTTCGATAACTCACCTTTTGAAATTGAATTTGTGAAGCTCATTTTGGCCAAGTCACCTGTGCTAAAGAAACTTACAATCAAGCTTAGTTGCAAAGTTTCTGTTGATGAAGAAGTTACGATGCTTAGAGACTTGATACATGTGCAACTACCACGTGCATCACCTTCAGCAAAATTCATCGTCGAACGCCCATAAACTTTCTTGTGAAGGCTATCATTTTGGAAATGTTACTTATTTGTCCTGGTTGAGATACGCTCTGTTCTCAAGTCTAAATTTTAAAGATGGGAAGGGCAAAGGAGGGGATGAAAAGTGGACAGACAGCAAACGATCAAACATCAAACAATATTAATTTAACAAGAACATGTAGCCTTAAACCTAACTATATTAATTTACCAAGAACAGTATACATGTATTCATGCCACTAGCAGTAACATTCTACACTTAAACACATCAAACAATCAAACGATCTGATCAAAAAAACAAACGATCAAACACATGTTAACAATGAAAAAAACACATAATGAAAACTTAAAAACATCAAAGGATCTGATCAAATTTTAAACTAGAATCAAATAATAAACTTACAACTCGTTTCTTGATTGCGAGAAAAAAACGTTCTGCAGAATCAGATGTGTGATGGGATAACCAAACGTTGTGGCCGTTGTACAGATGTGTGCTATGGGATAATTAGGTCAAAATATATACAACGTGCATGAAAAGTGAGGATATAATTGTAATTGTACACAAGCCCAGCCCGCTTCCCTTCCTTATCCGCCCAAAATTGGACGGAACAGATATACACAAAAAAACCTGTACCTTCCTTCCCTCTCACCTTCTCATCCCCTCCTCTTCCTTCTTAAAAAAACTCAAGAACGCCCATTTTTTTTATTTCCCTTCTCATCCCCTTCCATTCCTTTAGAAAAAAAAAACTTGAGAACAGAGCGTAATGGTTGTCAAAGCCCAATATTTTGGTAGGACTATTTAGAACATATTTTGTGGTGCCTTAGGTAATAGTGAAATGTGAACCCAATGGAGTCCTTACTTTGTTCCTGCGTGTACCAATTATTTGGTTAGTATCTCATGAGAGAAGTGGTTTGTTAAACGTTGGTAAAAAAACAAAAGGATGTCAAAATGGAGGATTAACACAAAGGGGTGACCGTTTCAGTCTCTCTTCCTCTAAAGGAGAAAATTTTCCACATCTCACAAATTTGGAAACCAACGGTGCGCAATGTTTGTTTGGTAGGTAGGGAATGAAAGTCAGAATGAAATAGTCATTTTAATGGAATGGAAAATTGTTGTTCGTTTTGAATACCGGAATGTAATTACTTATTACCTGATCCATTCGATTAAGCCCGTAACCGCTATTCTTATTACATAGCCACCCTTATTTTTATTTATTTATTTATTATTTTTTTAAGTACATTTCGACATGGAATGACATTTTACCTTTTTTCATACATTTTTAACGTTCAGTCATTTTATTGCATTGTCAAATATATCCCTTGGTCAATTCATTACGCCTAACAAAAAAACTCTTAAATGTCTAAAGTTAAAAGTCTTAAAACACAAAAAAGTACTACTATGTTTTTGCTGTTCTTAGGATATGTATATACTTTTAGTTCAGAAACTTGACTATATAGGTGACTGGTACAGAGTGTAGAAGCTATTGATTCCCTTCTAAGGAAGCTAATGCCGGTTACAGAATTAAATATCGTCGGGTAATGCTTTTAATCGTATATGCACCATGATCTTATTGGCCACTTAGGCATTTATTCTGCAAGCATGCTACGGCTAAAAAGGGTTCGTTTTCTGCTAGGTTCACACGTAACTCATTGTCGCCATCTTCATCTGCAGCTCCACCAAGACTCATTCGTGAGAAACCTATTTTTGCTGCTCCTACTATTGCCATTACTTTGTGCATTTTAGCTCCAATGGGTCAAACATGTATGTAGCAGATCCTTCTATGTTGTCAATATTCACATATGCAGCAACCAATGAAGGTTACAGAGATTGTAGGCGTAACCAAGAAGCCCAAAAAGACAGACGAACAGCCTGAAGAATAGGACAAACAACCAACCACAAATCTTTTGTAATGGAGCTTTGTAAAAATGGACATATAACTGTACCAAATAGCTTCTACTAATGTTGATAATGTAATAATTGTAGGAACACTGTAATTAAGTATACAATTAATGGGATCCCACATTTAAAAACTATGTACTCAGTAATAAGTTTAGAGAACATTAAATCTTACGTGTATTTCATTACAAAAAATTTCTTGATAACATGAACTACATGTAATGGAAAGCCAAAAGCCCAAAATATTATGTATGTTGTTTGAATGTGTGTCATCGAAAGTTATTTATGTCATATGCATGCAATGATTTATATTAATTAATGACTACTTGTATCAAAATGATCACTTGAAGAGTTCTAATCTGAAGTCCATCTATATCGTAACTAAGTCCATGTTCATATGTTTAAAATTGTGGAAAAGTTAGATTTAACTATTTAAGATTAGGGAAGTGATATGTACACGGATCAAATTGATCCGCACACATAAAAACAAGATGCAATGACTATTATAACCTTCTCACTATTAATCTAATGAATGGTCTACATTCTCAAATTTCCACTAATAATTTTTTCACTGTTTTCACGTGTTTACTTTCTGGTGTCATTCCACCACATGCAATTTGGATTGATTGTTTAACAACTTTTATTCTTGATTTGCAAGTTTGTTTGTTTAAGTGATTTAATGGGTTTATTGGTTAGTACTCCATATTCTTCCATTATCATAAAATTTTTATGGCAGATTTCGTCAACATTGTTTATACTTTATATTGTTCTTTTCTTTAGGTAAAAGTTAACTAATCATAGGGCCATGAATTAAAAGTCAACGTGTACATATCAACTCCCTTAAGAAGTTAAGATTAGCCTTTTATTAAAAGTTTAAGAGGCAATTAGGAGGCTCGATTTTAAAATCAAGCTCTCCCAATGCCTAATAAAAGAATCAGTTTTCTCGATTTGTATTTTCTCTTAATTATTGTATAAAAGATTTATTCTAATCTAATCTCATAGATACACTCTTTTGTATATTTATGGTAATCGGTGATTATTCGCTACAAAGCTAGTTACTAAAGCGAGTTGAGCGGAATTGGTCAAAACATGGTCAATAATAGTAGATGTAGATGTTATAAATATATGACTAATAGTAATAAGATCACATCAAGACCACACCCAACCCCTTCATATTAGCGTCACTTTAATTTTCTCTCTCCTAGACCAAACACACACCAAACACTCGTACTAATGGGACCTCACTCACAATAAAAAACATACCCCATAACATTAAATAAAAACAAAAAACACACATACAAACCAAACCTTTTGTTCTGTCCACTAATAGCCCAAACCAATTATTTATTTATTTATTTATTTATTTTATTTTTTTGGGGAAGGGGGTCTGTTGCATTTGGTTCTTGTAGAGGTGGGGACTGAAAGGGAGAGGGTAGACTGACCGAATGAGAGTTATATTAAATATCAAACTTTTCTTACATACAAAATACTCATCCTCACCATTTATCTAAAAATAAATCAATGGTTGAGATTAAAAGCATTTTAATATTTCACACATTTTTTATAATTTAAATATCTCTTAAACCGTTAATCGTTAAGTGAAAATAATTACACCATCGCGACGAGCATTTAATTATCTTTCTATAGGCGGGCACTTTAATATACTTTCGACAAATAAAAAAAAATCGTTGTTTTCACTTTTTTTTCGTGGCCGAAAAAATCATATATGATATATCATATATGATATTACATATCATATATGATATGTAATATCATATATGATATATCATATGTGGTTTTTTTTACTACGAAAAAAAAACGTGAAAAAAACAAAAAAAAAAAAAAAAAAAAAAAAAAAAAAAAAAAAAAAAATTGTCGAAAATATATCAAAGTGCCTATTTATAGAAAGATAATTAAATGCTCGTTGTAACAGTATATTTTTTTTTTCGCTTAACGATTAACAGTTTGAAATATATTAATATTTGAAAAAAAAAAAAAAAAAAAAAAAAAAAAAATGAAAGTGAGTTTTTTAAATTGTTAGTATTAATCTCATCCATTAGATCAAATAAAAATGGACAAGAGATTAGTCTATTGGTGTGTAAAAAAAATTTGATCCTCAAATGATTTTAAATCATTAGTTTAAGTCCTATAATATATTGTTACATATATGGTCATGGTCATGATGGTAAAAAGAAAGAAATTTAATAAAAGAAAAATAATACGATGAATTAGTTTTGTACAACAAATAAGCTTATGAAAAAACTAATACACTATTCATTTAGAAAATCTTTGTAAATATATTAGGGTAGATTTGGGTAGAGGTAGGGTTGAACATCGGGCCGGATCTCGACCCGACCTGTTCCGACTAATCCCGATCTCGAAAGTCACTTAAATCATAAATCGAATACCGACCCGAAAGTAATCAGTTTTTTGGCCCGTCCCGTCTCGACCCGTCCCGAATCCCAAAAATGCTAAAATTCCATCCCGACTCCCGACCCGAGAAGCTATTATTCGATTTTGAGACCATCGGTTTATGTCGGGATCGAGTCAGTTATCGGGACTCGGGCGGTTTTGCTCACCCCTGGGTAGAGAGGGTAGCACATATGGCAATGGCAGGGACTACCAGTCATTTACCACAGGAAGTATAGGGACCATTTAGATAAATAACTGATAACTCTTCCTTCTTTCTTTGTTACAACATTTTGGTTTTTCATTTCTCCAGAAGTTGATGTTTCACACACTGCAAATTATTCAACTCTTGTTAATTCTGTAGCTCTTCTGTTATTATATTCAAAACTGGTCTACTTAATTCTATAGAGGTAATCCATTTTCACCTTTTTTTTTTTTTTTTTTAACCCTAGATTATATGTTTAGATTTAACTATGTATTAACTCTAGTTTATCTGTATGGCGTGTTTGGGATTGCTTTTTTAATTTGAGGTAAAATAATAAGTAATTAAAAACAAGTATTAAGCTATTTATTTATTTTAAACTGCTTATTTGAAGTGATGTCTAAGGGGGTATTTGTTTCGGCTTATATAGTCAGCTTACGACTTATTTGGTTTTGGGCTTATGACTTATATAGTCAGCTTAATAAACTTATATAAGCCGAAAAGTTTCAAAAGAAGCCACAAAAAGTTAGCTTATGAAAACATTAGCCCAAAAACAAATAAGCCATAAGCCGAAACAAACACCCTCTAAGTTTATTTGATATGAGCTTATGAACTTAACAACCTGAGCTTGTGAACTTAATTAAGTTATAAGCTATAAAAAGTGATTTTATTTGATGTTGCAAAAAAAGGGCTACAAGGCCTAGTTATCGGCGATTACTCGCTACAAGGTCAAAACACAATCATATTTGGTCAAAACTCAGTCAAAACTTGGGGTTAACTAAGCCAAAACTCGGTTCGAGGTATTTGAACAATTATGTAAATGTTTCCAAACATACATCTATGGACGTATGTAAATTCTATGATTCTATCAACATGCCATACATATAATTTCGAAATTTATATATAAGAGTTCCAATCCCCGATTACTCCCTGCCTAAGCCGATTGCAATGTACTCAACCGCCCGACTAGCGCCTAGCGTTTTTTTACAACCATGATTTTATTGAATTTTCGAATTTTCCAACAACTAATAAGCCCATCAAATAAGTTTACGCAATATTAGACTAAAACCTTTTATAAATGGACTTAGTTGAAAATTTTATTACCAATAATTATTTCTTCGAATGTTACTACTGCTTATTGACTACAAGATAAGCAAATCAAAGTACTATTTCTTGAAGTACTTATTTTTATTTTTTAAGTAGAAACCTTCAAAAAAAAAAAAAAAAAGCAATGCCAAACACCCCCTATAAATAGTTGCATCTTTTGATTATAGCATTTTCATGATAATCATGTTAGTTGAGCAAACTCTGCAAACCCATCCCTTTCTTATAATTAAATGTAATAAAATTTTCTGATATTTAGGTTTTTTACCAATAAAAAAGGAGAATATATGTTAGATTGCTAGCATCTTTATACCTTTTTAGTGTTTACTTATTGGTGTGTGTTACTGTCATTAGGTCTACCTACAGTACAGTAGAAATGTTTTGGTGGGATTAAAATGGGCATCGAAGGTGCTCCTTAGAGTGCAGATTTTGGTAGTCATGTTTTGTAAATAGAGGTGGAAAATGGGTGGGTTTGGCATCAGATCAGAAAGGTTTTTGGGTCAAAATAGGCCATTTCAAGAAAACTATCAAACGTGTTCAGGACAACAAGGGGTGATTGTCCATTTTACATTTTTTTTTGGATTTGAAACTGACCTCTTAATTAGTGGACTGTAAAACTAAGATTTTATCTAAAATCGCCCAAAGAAAACCGGAGGGAAGTTGTAACTTACCAAATGTAGTTAATAACATTGACAATGTTAAAGATTTAAAGGTAAAATAAGGGATCAGCATTTTATTATCTATATGGAGTAAATTTGTAGTGTTTGTTTTATGTCAGTGTATCTATTTTCTAGTTCTTTTAGTAATTTGGTATTTTGGTTGTCTGTTAGCTCTGCTGTCCCCACCATAGTCACATGGAACGCTGACTCGGCCGCGTTCCACGTTCCGGATCGTTCGTACCCAAGCGCGGTACGATCGCGATCCGGATCGCTCGGAATCGCGTTCCGGATCGTTATTTTCGGCGTTCCCAAACATCAACAATCGCCGTACCGAAGTCTACTGGTTCGGCGTACCAAAACAAATCAGTACAACGTACCAAAATGAATTGGTACACGTACCTAAACGAATTGGTACAAAAAACCAACTTTTAACCAATAATTACTCAACTAATTTAATTTTATTCACTTATATTAAAATTCCAAACAATCTTTTGATTATTAATATATCATATGGATATTTAGCTTATACTTATCGTAATGTAGAATTTTAATATTATTATTAATATGGTACATTGTACCGAATTGGGTACATCGTACCAAACTTTATGGTACAACGAACCAAAGCGTACCGTAGCGTTCCGAAATGAGCCTACCCCCCGTCGTACCATATTTTAGGGAACTAGCGTTTCCCGTTCCCGTTTCCCGTTCCCGTACCGAAGCGACCCGCGTTTCATGTGACTATGGTCCCCACTTTCTGTAGTATACAATGCCGGTCTGAATATGTTTGATGCGAGTATCCATTTTTATAAATTATTGAGTTAGATATGCATGAATAATGTTGGTACAGAACGTTGTTTGGATTAATCCTTTATGATAGGTTGTGTTCTGCATTGCAGCCTTGTGGAGCATGACATTATTGTAAAAAGATGAAACCTCAATGCCTTGATTCGGAGGATATCATCAGCAACCTTCCTCAAAGCCTAATTGAAAATATTTTAACTTGTATGCCGCTCCGAGATGCAGTTAGAACAAGCATTTTGTCAAGAAAATGGAGGTTTTGTTGGACAAGTTTGCCTAAACTTGTATTTAATCACAAGTTGGTTAAAGCACCATCTAACAAGAAACGCTTGAAGAAATATAAGCTTGTCAGTGCCATCTTACATGTTTTGTTACTACACATGGGTTCAATTCTAGTGTTCAGTCTTGATGTTGGTAAAGTTGATATGGATTCTGAGTTTGACCAAATAATACGTTATCTTTCAAGAAACAAAAATTTGCAAGAATTTTTCTTTAAGAGTTCGCACAAATACCGCTACAAACTACCTTCTTCGTTCTTTTCATTGCAAGGATTAGAAGTCCTAGAGCTCACAAATTGTGATTTTAAACCTCCATTAAAGTTCAATGGCTATAGTATGTTAAAGAGCCTTAAACTTTGCAATGTTACAATTGCTTCTGATTTGCTCCAAACTCTCCTCTCCAGTTGCCCGCTACTTACGGATTTGTATCTGGTAAGGTTCATATAACCAATTATGAAGCGCTTTCAGTTAGCTAGAGATGTTATGACCAAATTGTTTTATTGCAGTATAAGTATGGTCGCCAAGATGATTTTAAAGGAGGAAACAAGTTTAGTTTTGTTGAGATTTTACAGTGTGTGCCTTCAATCAGGACTTTAATTATTTCCTCGTTTTATATGAAGGTAGTATGCAAACAAAAGATCATATATATCTTATATAAGAATATTGTGTTGTCCTGATTCTTGTTCTGATATTCTGTTACAGGACTTCGGTGCAGGTGGCATGCCAGAGAAGCTTCCAACTTCACTAGTACACCTCACATATCTTCATGTGGATCTGTGCTTAACGGAACAAGATGATATATCTTCTGCTTTTTGTTTGATGAGGAGCTCCCCAAATCTAGGGGAAATTTGTTTGAGGGTAATTATTGCTATTACTTATGGTAATGGTAAGTTCTTTCATAATTTTAATGACATTTTCTTGTTTTGTGATCAGATCCTGAATAAGAAGTCAAACGCTAATTCAGATTCGGATACTGATTCATATTCGGATACTGATTCATTTTCATCTAATGATTCATATTCGGATAATGGTTCAGATTCGGATAATGGTTCAGATTCCGATAATGGTTTAGATTCAGAGAATGGTTCAGATTCAGACGCTAATTCAGATTCAGACGCCAATTCAGATTCAGATGCTAATTCAGATTCAGATGCTATTTCAGTTGAAAATTTGTTTGATTCACATGTCAATTCCATGTCCCTTACTGATTTTCATGACTACTTGGGTTTCAACTTAGATCATCTTAAGGAATTTACGATGGAAAATTTCTCGAACAAAGATCTCGAGTGTGAATTAATGAAGCTCATATTAGCTAGGTCACCAATGCTAAAGACAGCACGAATAAAGCTTAGTGATGATATTTCCGTCAGGCAAGAAATGAAGATACTTAGAGATATGATACGGCTGCCATTTCCTTGTGCATCACCGTCTGCAGTAACAATCGTAGAAGAAAGAAAACATTGACGCTACTTTTTTAAAGCTATTCTTTTAGTATCTTTAGATGTCTTTTTGGGTTCCTGAACTGGTATCAATGGCTTAATCTTCGAATGCTGAACCCATTCAACTCCATTATTCCATACCTACTTGTATTGCTTGTTTTGGATGCTTAGGAATACAGTCCTATTAAAAACACAGTTTGTCTCACCTTGATACCAAATACAATGGGTTATTTTGGTGATGATGCATGTCTTTTTTTTTTTGGTTAAGATTGATGATGACTGTCAAATCATGCTTTTATGGACTATTTTGAATGTGTTCAGATCTTTTTTGGTTGATTATAGATTGCTACTTTAGTGCTCTGCTTTGTAACAGAGTCTGAGGTTAGATACTTAACCCATCGTCCATTATTGTATCTACTTGTATAGTTGTATTTGGGTTAATCCATGACATGCATGGGGTGGCAATTTCTGACTCGACATGAAATCCGACATGAAATTAACATGTTCAGGTTGAGTCTAAATAGATTTAGGGTCGGGTTTGGGTCGACCATCTAACCCGTTTATTAAAAAAGTCGGGTTTGGGTTGGGAATAAATTAATTGGGTCGACCCGCCAACTCGTTTACGATTTTTTTCTTAAATTAAAAATTATTTATATTTTATTATACTGGTTAAATGGGTTAAACAGGTCGACCCGTTTAACAGGTTTAACTCATGTAATGTGCCAACTTTTGTATATAAAACGGGTTAAATGGGTCAACTCGAAACCCGTTTAACATATTCAACCCGTGTAACCTATTTAACTTGCCAAGCCAAGTATATATATATATAGGCTAGGTTTAGGTTATGTGTAAGGAGGTTAGGGTCGACATAGCTGACATGATGATTTAAATGAGTTAGGTTCGAGTTAGGGTTTCTTGACTTGCCAACCCGAATCCACTAACCCGAATCCATTAACCCGGCTCCGACCCGAATTGCCACCCCTACCGTTAGGCTACAAGCCTCTTGGTTATTGTGTAGTCATCTTTTTAAGTGTTTATGATACAAAAGGGTAAACTGCAAAAAATATCCCTGTGGTAAGTTATTTTTGCACCCAATGCACCTCTCAAACTTTAATTTGGGGTGGGACGGACATCCCCATCCCTAAACCCAATTACCAAAGTCTTCCCCAAACCTGAGGCGCCCCGTTGGATGGCAACACTTCTTCGAACTCGCCTCGTGTTAGTGGGAGATCTTATCAGGGTGTCCTCTTTAGACGGGATTCTCAACCAAAGCCGCATCATTGACATTTATTATTATTTTTTACAACTTTAGTAATAACTTGAAGAATTAGGTTCAATCAATTATAAACAAGCCTTATTAAGTTTTAAACAATAATATTATACGGAGTACATAAATAATGATGAATAAACCATCACATATTACAACTCAAAATATCATATTAAATAAGTTTATATAATCACAATTATGCAATTTTACAAAAATAAAAAAAAAACTAACAACACTGAAGAAAGATGTGTTTTTAGGTTAATATTGTACTAAATACTAACATAATTGATTATACTATATAATTATAAATATAAATATATATTTGTATATGTATATATTTATTCGGGTGGGGCGTGGCAGAAATGTTATTCACCGTTCTCCGCCCCGAACTCGATTAAAATCTCTGTTTCACCCTCAAACCCGTCTTGTAACCCGATAAACATTTCTGGCCCACCCCAAGAGTTTCGGATTTCCCAGACTTTATTTTATTTATTTATTTATTAGTACTTTTTTTAATCCCTAATGAGACCTTTGAAAGCTAAAAGTAACATATCTCCTTTGTTACCCTTTTGTGTTTTTATTTCCTTCCTTTTGCAAATCCTCACCTAAAATAATTCAACGCGTGTTGATTCAGTTGCTATTTACCAATGTTGCAAAAAAGGGCCTACAAGGCCTTGTAATCGCCGATTCCAAGCTACAAGGCCCTGGAACTTGAAGACATTTACAAGGAAGTCGGCCGATTAATCGGCGATTACAAGGTTTTGGGCCGATTAATCGGCTAAAAAACGCAACTCGGCCCTCGACCGCCTCAGGACCGATTCACGATTTTTGCAACATTGCTATTTACTGTTACCGTTGGTTATTATATTCAACCCCTCCGGCCTACTAAAAGGTAAACCATTTTCACCATTTTTTTTTTTTTTTTTTTTTTTTGTGTGTGTCAAACCCTAGATTATATTATCATATTCAGCAACCTTTTACATCTTATGAAAATGCTATTTGTTTCATGTTCAAATAATTTATGACCCAATGCCTTTGGCCTAGTGGTATGTAATGTAAGGCTGTTATTCTGTTAACCCGACCCGAATAAGGTCATTCGGGTCAGGTCATTTGGAGTAGGAGTAGGATCTGTCTGCATTCTACCTCCCCCATACCCCGCCCCGGCGGGATTGGGTATGCTGTTGTTGTTCTTGTTGTTGTGTTGGGTCAGGTCATTCGGATTTTGGAGAAGAAAAAACTTACCCGTACCCGATCTCAATAAGGGTCGCGGGTTATTCAGGTTGCCGTTTAGTACTTGTGGAGATAGTGTTTGGATTTAGGGCTGAGCAAACGACCTGAACGGACCGGACCGACCAAGACCGGACTGGACCGGACCGACCACATTCGGTCCGGTCCTCGGTCTTGGCTTTTTGGCTAATTCGATCCTCAGTATTGTCGGTCCGGTCCGGTCCTGTACCGATGCTCATCCCTATTTGGATTTGCTTGTTTTTCTGAAAAGTGCAAGAATCTTAAAAACGAAAATGATTATTTGCTGACACTTTTTTAATCAAGTCGTTTAATAAGGTTTTAAGTTGACCATGTTTGTAAAAAAGTAACTTTTACTTAGAGTACAATAAGCACTTTCAAAAGCCAGTTGTTACCTATTTGTTTATACCTAACATTAGGAGATAAGCAGAAACAATTTAGGTATTACAAAATAGTAAGCAGAAGCAGTTTAGAAACTGTATTTACCGGGTATAATCCCTTTATCCAAAAAAAAAAATAAATAAATAAATAAAAAAAAAGTAAACTGATTAGGCTTAAAAAAAGAAGAAAAGCTGGAAAAATAGGCAATCCCAAACACCCCTAAAATGATTCATATTAGAGTAAATCCTTTTTTATATGGACTTTTGGTTGTGATTCTTAGTATTGTTGCATTTACGGAATATCATATATGGAATTTCAAACACCATTCCTGAGGTACTTATTTAAGCAGCTTATAAGTACTTATCAGCAAAATATGCTATCCCAAACACCCCCTTAATGTATAGTTGCATCTTTTAATCATAGCATTTTCAGTAAAATCATGTTAATGGAGCATACTCTGGGAACTCATTTCTTTTTATAATTGAATGTTATTAAACTTCATAATATATAGCTTTTTCACCGACAAAATAGGGGAATATATATGTTGGAGTGTTGACATCTTTATTGCATTTTAACTATTGGTGTGCGTTACTGTGTTACTGTCATTAGTTCTACCTACAGTAGAACTGTTTTGGTGGGATTAATTCAGGCATGAAGGTGATCCAAAGAGTGCAGATTTTGGTAGTCATTTTTTGTAATATGGGGTTTAGAATTCTAAATAGAGGTGAAAATTGGGTGGGTTTGGCATCAGATCAGAAAGCGTTTGGGTCAAAACGGGCCATTTCAAGAAAACTATCAATTGGGTTTGGGTCAAAAAGGTTTGATGTCTTTTTGACCCTTTTTTGGATTAAAAAAAATAACCATTTAATTAATGATGTAAAATCGCCAAAGAAACCGAAGCGGAGTTATAACTTAGCCAAAAGTAGTTAATACTAATAACATCAATAATGTTAGAAATATAAAGGCACAATAAGGGATTATCATTTTAGTATGTTTATGGATTAAATTTATAATGTTTGTTCAATGTCAGTGTATATGTTTCTAGCTCTTTGCGTAATATGGTTGTCTGTTAGCTCTATTGTGCCCACTTTCTGGAGTATATAATGCCGGTCCAAATATGTTTGATGCAAAAATCCGTATTTTGTTTAATTATTGAGTTACATATGCATGGATCGTATTGGTAAATAACGTTATTCAGATTAATCCTTTATTACATTGCAGCCTTGTGGAATATTATATCGCATTTGTAAACATGAAAGTTCAATGCCTCAATTCGGATGCACTGATGCACTGAGAACGAGTATTTTGTCAAGGAATTGGAGGTCTTACTGGAAGAGCATGCCTAAACTTGTATTTGATGACAAATTGGTTCAAGTAGAAACTGATTGTGAACAATTGACAAAATCTAAGTTTGATATAGCCATCTTCCATGTTTTGTTACTACACACGGGTCCAATACTGAAGTTTAAGCTTGATATTGGTGAAGTTGAAATGGATTCTGAGTTTGACCAGATAATATGTTACCTTTCAAGAAACAATAATCTTAAAAAGTTGGTCATGGGTATTTCACATACACTATACAAGCTACCATCTTTGTTCTTTTCCTTGCAAGGATTGGAAAAATTAAAGCTCATAAATTGTGGTTTTGACCCTCCATTAACATTTAATGGGTTTAGTCAGTTGAAAACCATGTGTTTTGAGCATGTTGAGATTACTTCTAAAGCCCTTCAACATTTCCTATCCAATTGCCCACCACTTACGCAAGTCGTTTTGGTAAGAAGGTTCATATAATTAGGTTGAAACCCTAGTAAAGCTCTCTTAATTGCAGATGACATTATAGAGTATTTTCAATGCAGGATGGATGTGGAGGCGAAGAAGATTTTGAAGAAGGAAATATGTTTACAATTGCTGAGCTTTTACAGTGTGTGCCTTCGATTAAGACTTTGCAATTGTCACAGTTTTATATGAAGGTAAATCTAACCAAAAAAAAAAGGCTTAATATGTCAGAATTTAAGATTTATCTCTTGGAAACAACTGTGTTTGTTTTCTGATACCGGCTATGGTATTTGGTTTTTAGCACTTGTCTGCAGGTGGTGTGCCACAAAAACTTCCAACTTTACTAGTCCAACTCGAAAATCTTTTTCTGGATCTGTGCTTAACATAAGAAGAGGAGCTATCTTGTACCCTTTGTTTGATTAGAAGTTCCCAAAATTTGGAGAATATTATACTTACGGTACGGTAAATATTGCTATTCCATATGCTTTTATTCAATAATTCAGTTGACATTTTTATATGTTTTGTGATTATTAGACGTTTGAGAAGTTGGATGGTCCATAAATTTCTACAAACTCTCTTGAGTTCCATGACTATTCGGATTTAAACTTGGATCATCTTAAGGAATTGCAGATGTGGCAATTTAAGAACTTGGCTCTTGAGTTGGAATTTGTGAAACTTATCATGGTTAAGTCACCTGATACGTGGGAATCGCACCAGGCTTTACCTCTCAAGGGATCTTGAGAAGCTTACAACCCCCACCAGGCAGTGTACTTGATCGTTGTAGTATAGTATAGTGACAAGTACCGGGGGATTGATCGTTCAGCTAGGAATAGTGTCGCTAGGATTAGAAAACCTAAATACTAGTTCTAAAGATGAGGGATGATTATTTTTGTATTTTTATATTTTTTAGAAAGCAAGTAAAAATCTCGGGTTTGAAGGATTTGGGCGGAATTAGTTGCTAGTCAACTAACCCAATACTAAAGATTCAATCAAAATAAAATACTAGAAATGAAAATAAACTAAATTAAACTAAGGTTGTGAGCAATAAGTGGAGAAAATGTGTTTACTTAGATTTCACTACTCTCTAGATATCTTTTACACGTTAATTACTTGTTATAGTTGCGTGGATGACGGATTGTATTTCTTAATACCATTCATGGGGTGGCGCACTTAACTCCCCAATCCTGTGAGTGCCTACTTCACTCCTATGTCGAGCCGGCTAAGAAGCTCCTAACATGGGATCATTAGAATTTACTCATGCATTAAATACAACCAATAAAACCTAGTGCACGTCAGTTCATGTTTCCTAAGACGTTCAAGCATGTTACCATTTGGAGATCTGCCAGTTTTCTTAAGCCTAACATCGAAATCATTCATCCAATACAACCATAAACAAGTAATCAACACATAATTAACATCTAGGTTTCATTAGATCCAAGCAAACACAAGATAGATCTAGCATAGCATGGTAGAATTAAGACAAGAACAAGATATAGACAACCAACACATAGACATATTGATTGAATTAAAAGAATACTTATCTCAATTACACATGAAAGGGATCAAGGGCTGAGAACCCTTGAAAAACCTGTAAAATTCGTATCAAGTTCGTACTTAGGGTTTCTCCAAAACTTCTCTCTTTTTAATGTGAAAATTAGAAAACTGTATATAGGAAATAGGGACTGACGGCGTCAAGAACAAATTTGTGACGCCGTCATCTCGCCGCCAAAATACTTCTCGGACTGCCTTGATCTACTTTTGACGCCATCATGTGTTATGTGTTTCCAGGCCGTCATGTATTTTACTCTTGACGCCCTACCTTGTGACGCCTTCAATTCTGTACTGGGTCGTCATGGAAATTACTCTTGACGCCGTCAGAAATTCCTTCTTGACGCCGTCACCTACTGTTCCCAGCAAGGAAAATTAAGACTTTGGTGTTTTCTTCACTTTTATGCTCTAAAAACGTCCGAATTGCTTCCTTTTCTAGATTTCTCTCCCAAAGTACCTAAAATCACAAAAGGAACAATTTAGGGTAATATTTGATCAAATAAATTCGAATTCGGGCTTAAATGACCCCCTAAAAGTGGTTCATTTTTCGCCTCATCATGTACCCTTACACTTGAGATTTGCTTGTCCTCAAGCAAATGCGCTTTTATTCTAGTCAAAATACAAGTTAGGGGTCATTTAACACTAATATAAAAGTAATTACAACAAATAATCGTTCCACTAAAGACCAAAGACAAGCACGGAGGTCGTACACTAGCACCTCACAAATAGTGTTTAGATACTCACATCTCTCGGGTGTAATAAAGTATAAATTACAATATGGAAACGGAAGATATCTCTCACTACATGTCATAACAGAATAGATTGCCATAGGCTTGGGAAAGGATCAAACCTCCACCACATGGCGTAAGCACCTAGGATAAACTATCAAAGAGGTCTTTTAAAGGGTTGTAATGTTAGGTGTAGGGATATGAAATACATGGTTTTGTTGGATAAAGGAAGTTTTTTTACTAGCGGCGAGCTAACAATCTTGATTAATTACATGTACAATGTGGCGTTGCTAAGCCAAGACTAGACTCGACTTAAGCTAATAAATGAAAAATAACAAAAAACATAAAATGAACATAGAATAAAAAGGGATGGTAGTCCGTATGTTTTTTTTTCTCTTTTTCTTTTTCTTTTTTTTTTTTTTTTTTTTTGATTTTTTTGATTTTTTATTATTATTATTATTATTATTATTATTATTATTATTATTATTATTATTATTATTATTATTATTATTATTATTATTATTATTATTATTATTATTATTATTATTATTTTGCATACACTCTTACCCTACCATTCAAAATAATACATCATAGGGAATGAACATTCCCCTTACACTTGAATCTTTACATACTTTACAATAAACTAATCTAATGACTCGATTTAAGATAATCAAAACACTTGGAGTACTTTTAAGATTAACGCACATATGGGGGTAATATATGATGTTCTTCCCCATTACTCCATAAAATAAGTACTTTACCCATGAGTCCCAATCGTCCCAAAATAATATGTACAAGGATATGACTCGACTTAGCTACCATGTAATCAATTAGATAGTTAACTTAGGGTTTAACAAATAACAGTAATGCACTAAAGATGAGCGCATACACGGAAGGCTAAGGCGATTTGGGTGTACATTTAAGTGGGGTGTAACAAATTCTTCCTTTAAGTAAAATGCTTAAAGTTAGAAACGAAAAGATAGGCTCGGAGGGGTGTACTAGGGGTTTCGTGTACTAAAAATGAGTACAACACTAAGGATGTGGGAAAAATTAGTTGACTTAACTAGCCAAGTAATATGACATAAATGGTCAAGTAATTATGATACGGGTTTAACACAAGGGTGATCCTAATGCCTCTTATCATGTAGTAAATCCTACTACACGAATGTAGTCTCACTAGCGGTCTCGGGATGCATCACTAACGCAAGTTCTAGAATCTAAATGCTACCGGTACACTCATAAGCACTAATAGCAAATGCTTTTCCTATCAAATCTAAAGGCGAACCTCACATATTTGGGTGGAAAATTTTTCTGAATATACGGTTATGTGCTAGTCATACAATCTCCTATCCATGAGACGCTTGCTATGGCTAAAGTTTCACTCCTAAATGTTGTAAAAAATTTTAAATTTGGCGCTAAAATTACACTAACAAGTATTTCTCATAGTTTTATTACACATCTACCGTTAGACAAAACAAACTCAAGCGAAAGTGCATATGTAAGGTATCATCATTTTACCCTCCCCTTATACTTAAGATGAACATTGTCCCCAATGTTCAAGTAAAGAATGTAAAAGTGAAATAAGTAAAACAAATGAAATCAAATACTCCCCTGATTCGCTCGGTATGGATAATAAGGTGGCCAGGTTAAATCTTCCTCCAAGAAAATGAACAATCAAAGCTTCTCTTCCAGAATATAAATCATCTTCTTGTCATACATAACCTGTGCATCCTGAGAAAATAGACAAGACAACCTCGCATAAAATCGGCGGCATCCTATATAAGTTCCTAAATCCTAGAAAACAAAATAAGATATAATGCTTGTGGAATGAAGTTTGCAGATTTCCAGGAGATTATAGAACTTAATAATTCACAAAAACCATAAGACTCTGTTAGAAAAACAAAACCGGTAAAATTTCCAGATTTTTACACGTGACGCCGTCAAGAGTTAACTCGTGACGCCGTCAGAAGTGACCTGCAAAAATTCTTATGTTAAGTTTCCGGAAAATTTCTGGAAAAACTTGGTCCTACTTCCTGGAAAATCCTGCAAAACTTCATTATGACTCGATACAAGCATTTGACTCTAACAAATACGAATACACATGTTCATTTAATATTGTGGAGAATCATGATCGGTTTGTTTCTTAAAAACATATTTGGGGTTTCCCCTTACACTTATCTTTTGCAAAAATACTTTTAGGTGGAGTTAAGACTAGGCCAAAACAACAAAGTAAAGTATTTCCACTATTTAATTGAGAAACATGATCTACCAACAATAAAAATAAAGCATGCATACGGAAGCAAATAACAAACAATCAAAATAAAATCACACAAAACATGGGTTGCCTCCCAAGAAGCGCTTTTCTTTATTTACGAGTCTTGTAGCTAGACTCAAGGTTATGGGTTACTACGTGATACGGGTGAGTTCCTCATTGAGGACATCCTTGGGATCAAACTTAGGTTTCAACTTCCTATCGGTTTCCTTAGTATGGTATGACCTTTCAAACTTTTCTCCATCCGGATCATACAAAGTCATCCTCATATGCCATGATCCGTCACCTTCTTTAGGTGGCTTGTCCCACCTCCATTTACACTTATCTCCCTCTCTTTTCCACTTATTCATCTCTATATTAATAGGCATTACGCTCAAGAACTAAATCATCTTCCTAAATACTAAGGGGTCCTCAAAGGGATCTAGCTCTTCATCTCTAGCTATGAGTTGTTCTACCGAATGTGTCTTTTCAACGAAATCTTTCTCTAGATAAAATGGACATTGAGGTCCTATGAAGTTCCTTTCTATCCAAGTTCCATATCTAGATGGTCTCCTATTCATCTCTACCCAATGCGGTATCGGTTCATCATCACAATCATAACTATGCTTCTTTACATCGTACATCGACCAAGTATCGCCTTCACCTACCGCTATCTTAGACTCCTTACAATCTATCATGGCGCTAGCGGTTGCTAAAAATCCTCTTCCTACCAATAATGGGCATGTAGTGTCACTAACCATGTCTAGGACGTGAAAATCCGCTAATATAGTTAACTTTCCTACGTGAACAACTACATCCTTAATCATTCCAACCGGGTGGGCAATACTCCCATCCGCTAGCCCTATCAATACCTCCGTTTCCTCTAACTTTCCTAGCTTAAGAGCGGTGAATAAGGATAAGGGAATCAAGTGGAGGCTTGACCCTAAATCGGCTAGTGTATCGAAAGCTTCGGATCGTCCTATCTTACAAGGCAAAACAAATATACCCGGATCATCAAGCTTTTTAGGCAACTTGTTTTGAATGAAGGCGGTCCCATTTTTACCTAGTTTAAACTTCTCATATTTTTCTAGGAGGGCACTATAGTAAGGAGCACGCGCTAAGACATCAATGACGGGGCGTTCAAGGTGAAGTTCTTTGAATTCATCATCAAGGTCTTGCATAGGAGGTGTTTCAACTATACTTTTGACCGGCTCTATATCGGGTGTTTTACTTGATTGGTCCTTTTGAAGAATTTGGTTTTGTTTGAAACATGTGCTCGTTGATTTAACCGAGTAGTATTGTGGACACGAAGTGGGTGACGAAACTGAAGATACGGAATTAACGTTTAGTTTCGAATTCTTGACCGTGTCGCTTAGGAGTGCTCCCATTTCTCGGTCATTGAGAACTTTCAACAATGCGTCAATTTTAGTGGTCATCTCGCTTTGCTTTTGTTTGAAATCGGCTTCAAACTTAGATATGCGAGCTTCTTGAGATGCTATAAACTTTGACATCAATCCTTCAAGATTGTTGGTACTACCATAGTTGTTAGAAGGATTGTTGTTGAAAGTACGGTTGGAGGGTGGACCGTTTGGTTGGTAACGATTAGGCGGATTGGAAGAATTGAGTTGATTTTGTTTCCACCTAAGGTTTGCGTGATTTTTCCAAGAGGGGTTGTATGAATCACTGTAAGGGTTTGGCTCGGGCTTGAAAGTGTACCACTTATCTCCCGCTTCGTCGGTACGCGTGGATGCGTAGTCCGCAAAGCTGTTCCGGGGAGTTCCACACAATCACGAGTGTCGTGGGGACCACTACATAATTCGTATGAAGAAGTGATTTTGTTCACTTGGCTTGAAGGCTTAGGAGCTTCATAAGATTTCATGAGAAACTTGACTTGGTCCTCAAGTTCCATGATCCTACGGTCGGGAGTGCTAGAATTGTTCGAAGGCAAAGATATTGCCTTGACCGTTTTGTTCAAATCACGGGGATCATTCCAACTTTCGTTGTCATAGAGAGCAAGATCTTCTATGAGCTCCCATGATTGTTCCGCACTTAGATCACGTAGCTTACCACCGGCCGATTGGTCAATGGCTCGCCTAGTGGAGAGATCGATATGGTCATAAAAGATTTGGACTTGAAGCCAAAGATCTATGCCATGATGAGGGACTTTTTGGAGTAAGTCCTTGAAACGAGTCCATGCTTCATAAAGAGATTCATTTTGACGTTGTTGGAACATCAAGATGTCATTTCTAAGCTTAGTAGTTCTCCCTGGTGGGAAAAATTGAGCAAGGAAACGAGTGGTGAGATCATCCCATGTGGTGATGTATCCTGCGGGTAAACGCTCAAGCCATTGACTAGCTTGATCCCGTAGAGAGAATTGGAATAGGTGTAATCGGGTTGTCTCTCTAGTTTCAACACCTAAGTCTATGAAATCTACGATTTTTAGGAAGTCCTTAAGATGTTGGTTTGGATCTTCGGAACGAAGTCCATGGAATGCACATCCGCTTTGCACCAACCGGATGGTGTCGGATCGCAAGGGAGTCACATTGGCTCCGGTGAGCTCAATGGTGTTTCGATAGCCTTGGTGGCTGGGTCGGGAATACTCTCCTAAGGTTCGGGGCCTAAGAGGTTCTAGTGGTGGGTTTTGTTGTGGTAGGATGACGGGTTCAAGGATGTTCCCATCGTCCATGATGTCGGGTGGTGAAGAGTTACGAACAAAAACACAAAGAATTAAGATAGACTAAAGAAAACCTAAAAATAAAAATAAAGTCTTACTAGAAAGGAATCTAGAAAGTAGACCTAATAAAAAGAGATTCTAACCTAGACAATAACTATTCCCCGGGCTGCGGCGCCAAAAACTTGATACGTGAGAATCGCACCAGGCTTTACCTCTCAAGGGATCTTGAGAAGCTTACAACCCCCACCAGGCAGTGTACCTGATCGTTGTAGTATAGTATAGTGACAAGTACCGGGGGATTGATCGTTCAGCTAGGAATAGTGTCGCTAGGATTAGAAAACCTAAATACTAGTTCTAAAGATGAGGGATGATTATTTTTGTATTTTTATATTTTTTAGAAAGCAAGTAAAAATCTCGGGTTTGAAGGATTTGGGCGGAATTAGTTGCTAGTCAACTAACCCAATACTAAAGATTCAATCAAAATAAAATACTAGAAATGAAAATAAACTAAATTAAACTAAGGTTGTGAGCAATAAGTGGAGAATATCTTTTACACGTTAATTACTTGTTATAGTTGCGTGGATGACGGATTGTATTTCTTAATACCATTCATGGGGTGGCGCACTTAACTCCCCAATCCTATGAGTGCCTACTTCACTCCTATGTCGAGCCGGCTAAGAAGCTCCTAACATGGGATCATTAGAATTTACTCATGCATTAAATACAACCAATAAAACCTAGTGCACGTCAGTTCATGTTTCCTAAGACGTTCAAGCATGTTACCATTTGGAGATCTGCCAGTTTTCTTAAGCCTAACATCGAAATCATTCATCCAATACAACCATAAACAAGTAATCAACACATAATTAACATCTAGGTTTCATTAGATCCAAGCAAACACAAGATAGATCTAGCATAGCATGGTAGAATTAAGACAAGAACAAGATATAGACAACCAACACATAGACATATTGATTGAATTAAAAGAATATTTATCTCAATTACACATGAAAGGGATCAAGGGCTGAGAACCCTTGAAAAACCTGTAAAATTCGTACCAAGTTCGTACTTAGGGTTTCTCCAAAACTTCTCTCTTTTTAATGTGAAAATTAGAAAACTATATATAGGAAATAGGGTCTGACGGCGTCAAGAACAAATTTGTGACGCCGTCATCTCGCCGCCAAAATACTTCTCGGACTGCCTTGATCTACTTTTGACGCCGTCATGTGTTATGTGTTTCCAGGCCGTCATGCATTTTACTCTTGACGCCCTACCTTGTGACGCCTTCAATTCTGTTCAGGGTCGTCATGGAAATTACTCTTGACGCCGTCAGAAATTCCTTCTTGACGCCGTCACCTACTGTTCCCAGCAAGGAAAATTAAGACTTTGGCGTTTTCTTCACTTTTATGCTCTAAAAACGTCCGAATTGCTTCCTTTTCCAGATTTCTCTCCCAAAGTACCTAAAATCACAAAAGGAACGATTTAGGGTAATATTTGATCAAATAAATTCGAATTCGGGCTTAAATGACCCCCTAAAAGTGGTTCATTTTTCGCCTCATCAGCACCAATGCTAAAAAAAGTACGACTAGAGCTTAGTGACGATGTTTCTAATGATGAAGAACTGAAGCTTCTCAAAGATTTGGTACGACTCCCATTTCCACGTGCATCACCTTCGGCAATATTAATCATAGAACGCAAAAAAGCTTCTTAATGAAGGCTATTATTTTGGTGCTGCTAATTGATTGTCTTTTGCAAGATTAATGATTGTCGAATCATTAGGCTTTTATTGACTATTTAAAAATTGTTTAGATGTGTCATTTTGGGTAATTATAAAAAACGACTTCGTGCTTTGTAACATGTCAAAAGCTTTGTTTGTGAAGTAAATCGCTAGATACTTGACCCAATTTTGCTGTAAAAAAAAAAAAAAAAAAAAAAAAAAAAAAAAAAAAAAAAAACAAAAAAACTTGACCCAATTTTGTTTGCTATTTTATGTTACTTATAAAAGATGTTGAGAAATTATAATTTAATGTACTCTGCCATCACGTTTTGCCATGTATTATTAATTACTAGTAGGGTATCATCGCGTTGTAGCGGCGGGTACCTGTGATTTAAGTTTAGGCACCAAGTCACCAACAAAATAATAATGATGAGCTGATTAACTTGAAAAAACAAGAAGAAAATGATCTTGGTCTGTCCTCATTCACCCGTTTGTACCAGTTCCGACGATTCTCTTAAGTTCATTTTCGGACAGCTTTTATTGGCTAGCCGAACCGGCAGTGACGCAAGGGGATGCCGAAGGCAGGGCTAGTGACTGGAGTGAAGTCGTAACAAGGTAGCCGTACTGGAAGGTGCGGCTGGATCAAGAATCAAATTTTGATTGATCTCATTTCTTGGCATATTAGGCGGTAAAAAAAAAAGGGGGGGGGGGGGGGGGGGGGGTTTCATATTTATTATTGTCCTTTTCTAATATGAGACCTCATCTTCACTACTATCTCACATTCTTTTATTTTTTTATGAGCTTTGATAAATGGGCTTAAAGTGTGACCTAATGCTTAAATGACTTCTACAATTAAGTGTTAAGCGTTAGGTCACACTTTATGTCCATTTAGTTAGGCCTCTTTATCATTTTTGTTTTTATATATAATCAAATTTATACTCCCCCATTCTAAAAAATTTCATTTTGACTTTTTTAAATCTAACTTTAACTATAAATATTTTTGTCATTATTATATAATACTTGATGAAAATTATATCACATGAAAATACATTTAAAACCAAATTTATTTATATATTTTACATCAAATATTATATAATTCAAACAAAAATATTTAAAGTAAAAGTTAGATTCAAAAGTCAAAATAGACTTATATTTGGAACACAGGGAGTATATAATTTTCTAAAATATAAGTTATCTATTTTATACTACGTAATATGTTTTTCTCTTTTACATCAAATCCAAATCCAAATCCGAATCTTAAACCCATTTGCAAACCAAACGCACCCTTAATAGCTATCATAAGTTTTAAAATGAGAGTTATTAGCACAGCATCAATAAAAAGATAAATCATGAAAATAGATAAAGTTTAATAAAATCATGGGCTGATAATGACGATGGATAGTTGGAGGCCCAATAATGTGCCCAACAAATAGGATCTAAAACGACTACATGAATTTGATGACTGCAAACTGAGTTATACAAGACCATATTTACTGTGTAATTCGCCTGTGAATAATATTCATCTCCTGTCTATAAAACCTTGAGGTAAAAACTGATCAACTTGACAGTAATTTAAGTTCTTTGTACATGGATTTCTTTATTATTTCGACATAGCAATAATCTTTTCTTCATCAAATATTCAATGTAAGTTAAGTTGAATTTTATGAATTCTTCCAAATATTTAGTTTCTAAACAACAACATATATAGGTATCTCATCAACATATGATGCTATACAGGGACAGAGCCAAAAATAAATCATCAACATAAGATGTTTAAAAGAGGATGTTTAAAGTACTTCAATGCAGGATGGATGTGGAGGCGAACAAGATTTTGAAGAAGGAAGCAAGTTTACATTTGTTGAGCTTTTACAGTGTGTACCTTTGATTGAAAGAATGGGAATCTCAAATTTCTATATGAAGGTAATATATTAGTTTGATATATAACTAACGTAAGCTATAAATTATCATGTTTGTTGATCATGGTTTTTGTGTTCGGTTAAAGTACTTGTCCGCAGGGGGTAAGTCACAGAAGCTTCCAACTTCATTAAGCAACATTAAGTTGCTTTGTCTGGGTGTACGCTTAACGGAACAAGATGAGATATCATCTGCCCTTTGTTTGATCAAGAACTCCCCAAATCTAGAGAAAATACTTTTTTTGGTAAATACTGCTGATACATCTAGTAATTGTTCTTTTATAATTTTATTGACATTTTTGCATGTTTTGTGATTAGTAGTGTCAGAAGTTGGATGCTCCACCAGCTACCTTGAATATTGAAGATTTCCAAGATTACTCTAGTTTCAAGTTTGATTATCTTGAGGAATTGCTGATGCTAAATTTCAGTAACTTGGCTATGGAGTTGGAATTTGTGAAACTAGTCATGGCTAAGTCACCTGCGCTAGAGAAAGTACGAATAGGTTTTAGTACGAAAGTTTCTGCTGATGAAGAACTCAAGATTCTTAGTGATTTTAAACGGCCCCCGTTTACACTTGCATCACCTTCAGCAAAATTCATCATTGAACGCCAAAAACCTTCTTCATGAAAGCTGTTATTTGATTGTTAAAGCATAAAGTTCTTATGAACAATCTTTACAATCTTTTTGGGTTGCTTATGAACTGATACTATTTTTAATTTGTAACAATCTAACGCTCATCTTTGTTGCAGATTTGTAAATGCCTTGAACCCAATTACGTCTGCTGTTTGCGCCTATTTTTATCGAATGCTCAATCTTGTAATGGTTGCTTAGGAATGCAATCTCAACTTGATAGCAAAATACAATGAAATTTTAAATTTACCTTTACAGCATGTTCATAAAGAGTATAACATTTGGAATTGGGGCTAAAACATGGAAAGTATACAATGTTTTTAAAAGATTATGGACTTTGTTGAATTGGTGAGTCAAATCATACTGATTTTATAGACTATTTTGAATATGTTCAGATGTGTCCTTTTTTGGTTGATTCCGAATTTGCTACTTTCTGCTTTGTAACAATTCTAAAGTATGCTTTCGACGTAAAATCATTCTGAACCCAAGTAGTCCATTTTTTTTACTTCTCATCCCATGGTATGTTAGCCCGTATCCTACTGATCGCTGCTGTGATAATGTGAAAAATACTATTTAATTACTTATATGATATGTAGAAAAGGTTTAGGGTTCGATCAGTTGAAAAATATTGTAGGGTTTGATCAGTTGAAAAACCCCTCTCCTTTAGACACAAAGGTCAAGTGTTCGATCCTCACTCCCTACAAAAAAAAACCGGAGGTCCTCTCTACGACGCGATTGGGTAACCTTGATTTTTTATATAGAAAAGGTTTAAATAACTCTTGGGCTGAAAATTGACGATGGCTGATGAAGGCCCAATAGCCGGCCCATAAAAAACGATCATACTGCTACAACAAGACTTCAATGAAATCGAACAATTATCGAAGACCATATTTACCGAGTATTCGCCTGTTAATATATTCATCTCCAGTGTATGAAACCCTAGAGGTAAAAACTGAATAACTTGACAATTATTCCTTCTTTTTACCTATATGTTTCTTACTTTATTACTTTCATATATCAATGAATTTTATATAATTTATCCAATAATCTAACTTTTAATAAACAACAGAAAGGTATGTCATCACCATATATGATCTATGCCGTTTATTTCTCGCAACATAGTTTTAACTTTTAAGCTTTTCCTAAATGAACTCATTAGCATTATAACGTTGTAACAATTAGTTAATATGTTGTACAAATAACTTGTAAACCATCATTTATCATTTAATCTAGGATTATATTCTAGGTATATAAAATTTTGAGTTTTTGCATTATACATTGCAGGCCTGTGAAGTATCAAACTCTAAGTAGTCAAGATATTAAGATTAACCATGAACTTTCAAAATCTAAGCTCGGATATAATCAGTACCCTTCCTCAAGACATAATTGAAATCATTCTAACACTTGTACCAATGTATTTTATCTAGGAAATGGAAGTTCTGTTGGACGAGCATACCTAAACTTGTATTTGATGACAAGTTACCATCGACCTACAAACCATCGAACGAATATAAGCTTGCTGCCAGTGTCATCTTGCATGTTTTGTCGCAACACACAGGTTCGATACTGGAGTTCAACGTGAATGTGGGTAAACTTGAAACGTATTCACAGTTGGACGTCATAATAAGCCTTCTTTCAAGGAGAACTAAAGTGCAAAAGTTGGTCTTTCAGATTTCAAATGAATACTGCTACCAGCTACCCTCTTCGTTCTTTTCATTGCAAGGATTAAAAGATTTAAAGCTCACAAATTGTGATTTCAATCCTCCATTAACATTTAACGGGTTTAGTAGGTTGAAGAGAATGGTTTTTATCCGTGTTGATATTACTTCTAAAACCCTGCAACATTTCCTTTCCAATTGCCCACTTCTGACGGAAGTCTTATTGGTAAGGTTCATATATCTGGTAGTGAAACTCTTTCAGTTTGACTGTTGGAGATGTTAGTTTTATAAAGTATTTCAATGCAGGACAGATTTGCAGATAAAGATGAACTTGAAGGAAGAAACAAGTTTACATTTGTTGAGCTTTTACAGTGTGTGCCTTTGATCAAGACTTTGGGAATCTGTTCTCCCTATATGAAGGTAACATAAAGGTGTAATAGTATATCTCATGTAAGAAGATTGTGTTTATTAATAATCATGGTTTTTGTATTCGGTTAAAGTACTTGTCTGCAGGTGGTATGTCACAGAAGCTTTCAGCTTCATTAGTCCACCTTAACACTCTTTTACTGGGTGTGTGCTTCACCGAACAAGATGAAATATCTTCTGCCCTTTGTTTGATCAGGAACTCCCCAAATCTGAAGATTATTGGTTTAATGGTAAATAGTGCTGAATTGTATACATATAGTAATGTTCATTTTCTAATTTTTATTGATTTTCATGTTTTTATTGTTAGTCGATTGTGAAGCTGGATGCTGCGCAAATTCCCATGAATAATTTAAATCTCCAAGATTGCTGTAATTTCAAAATGGATTATTGTAAGAGATTGGTGATGATAAACTTTAGTAACTTGGCTCCTGAGTTGGAATTTGTGAAATTCATCACGGCTAAGTCCCCTAAGCTAGAGTTAGTACTAATAGACCTTAGCACGAATGTTTCCGCTGATGAAGAACTCAAGATTCTTAGATATTTTAATAGCCCCCCGTTTACAGTTGCATCACCTTCAGCCGAATTCAGCGTCGAACGCCGAAAACCTTCCTCGTGAAAGTTGTTATTTGAATGATTAAAACATTGTGTTTTACGGACAATCTTTACAGGTATCTAGATATGCCCTTTTGGGTTGATTATGTGCTAAGTACTACGTACTATTTTAAAATTGTAATGAGTCCGACGCTTTTCTTTGTTGCAAATAAACCATACATGTCGTGAACCCAATTAATTCTGCTGTTTTTGTCTACTTTTATCAATTGCTCAATCTTGTAATGATTGCTTAGGAATGCAGTCTCTTGGGAGACATGCTTTGTCTCAACTTAATAGCAAAAAGCCAGTAATTAATACAATGAAATTTTAAATTACCTCTACAGCATGTTCATACAGGGTATAAGTGTATAACATTTGGATTTGGGGCTAAAACGTGGAAAGTGTACAATGGTTAATTGGACTATTTGGAATGTTCATGTTTAGATGTATCCAGCTTTTTCGGTTGATTGTAATTGCTACTTTTGCTTTGTATTTGAAGTAAAATCATCCTGAACTCAGTTTAGTCCATTGCTTAATCTTGTATATTGTGAAAATATCAGTCTAAGTATAATGAAAGTCATTAACAAAAATCATTGTACCACTGAAAAACATCGTTTGCAACAAAATTTTGTTACTCAGTGTATCTTTGCTGTTTGGCGCATCAACACGATTAGATTACCTTCCTGCTCTACATAAAGTACGTTACCTCCCTTTATGAAAAGGGCAAAATACCGAAAAAGTAACTTGCGATACAAAACTTGTCGATGTGAAAAAACCAAATACTTCTCACTCCTTAAAAATGATTGAGAAATCATATATCATATATACTACATATAAAGGAAATTGCACTCTCTCCAATTAATTTTTTAAGATTTCCTTAAATATAGATTTTAAGTAAAATACAAATGTTAAAACATAAAGAACAAGTATTTAAAGCACTTTATTTTAAGGTCAAAACATATCTTACACATGTACAATTAATATACCCCATAGCATATTAATACAAGCCATAAAACACAAAGCACAATGATTTAAAGCACAAATATACAAGTATGTCATTCTTTTGAGCATTTTGTACAAGTCTATACTACTTATAAATCATATTGCAACTTCTCTAATATGTATAATTAATATACCCCGTCACCAATTAATACAAGTTAAAAAGCATAATTTACAAATACTTAAAACACAAATAAAACTTAAAAACATTATTCTAACATATACAATTAATACACAATTTAAAACACCCTTCACCCAAAAATACAACTATTTATTCATGATGTACTATATATAAGCTTCCAAAATATTTTGTAGTGATCCTTGACAAAACCAAGATTACAACTAACCACATGGTTAGCATAAGCCGGTTATATAACCTCAGACCCCGCTCGGTCTTCCTTGTCCATGGTCAAACGAACAAAAGAACAAAAGAAAAGGACATATATCGAGAAGTAACATAACCACAACCAGCAACTATCATAAGGGGGTTGACAGTGCATGCGGGGAGGCATGGCACGGCAGGCATCCCCTGCGGGAACACCGCCGCCGGTGCTCTCCTACCGCACGGCAAGGCAATGGAGCGGGGAGGGTTACCGCATGTAAACTTTTGAAATTGGAACGTTGGAAGGCATTAAAAAGTGAACGTTGGCCCTTTTAACGGCTTTTTTATTTTATTTTATTTTATTTTATTTATTTATTTTTTGCATATATAGTGGACAACAAAAGTAAACACACACAACATCAAAAAAAAAAAAAAAAAAAAAAAAACCACGGATCCAAAAAAAAAAAATCCGATCCAACCGCAAGTATATGGAGCATAAAAAAATTGGTTCGACTTTATTTTTAGATTAGCCGTTCGAGTGGTCTAACGATAGTAGTCTCGATGTTTTTGCTGCCGCGATTGATGAAGATGAAGAAGATACGGCTCGATCGACACGAAAATAGGTAAAACGCAATCGGATCTCTGCTGCACAAAGATTGCATCATGATTATTTTTGTGAAGATCCGAAATTCGACGATCAATTTTTTGAAGATAGGTATCGTATGCCTAAAAGTTTATTTTTAAAAATCAAGCAAGCTATTGAGGCTAGATTCGAGTATTTTTAGGAAGGTTATGACGCTAGAATGAAAAAAAGCTTCACAGCCATACAAAAATGTTCGTCTGCCATCAAACAACTCGCAATCAGTGCACCACCGGATGAGTTTGACGAATATTTAGAAATGGCACAAAGAACTTCACGTGAATGCCTTCAATTTTTTTGTGAGGCTATTATTCAGTTATATGCTCGAGATTTTCTACGTAGGCCAACAAGTCTTAATGTTGCATGTTTGTACGAAGCACACGAAGCTCGACATCACATTCCAGGTATGATCGGTAGCCTAGATTGCACACATTTCGTTTGGAGGAATTGTCCAATCGAATTGAGGGGCCAATATAAAAGGGGTGATCATCAATACCCCACGATTATGATGGAGGCAGTGGCGTCTCAAGATTTGTGGATATGGCACACGTTCTTTGGACCGTCGGGTTCAAACAACGATGTGAATGTTGTGATGCAATCTCCGCTATTCCTCACCGAGCGTAATGGTACGGCACCTAAGTGCCCATTTGTTGTGAATGGCCATACGTACAAGCGTGGCTACTATCTTTGTGATGGCATATATCCGGCATGGTCTACTTTTGTTAAAGCGTTCAAATATCCAACCGACCCGAAGGAGAAAAAGTTCAAGAAAGTACAAGAGTCGGCTCGAAAGGATGTTGAACGTGCATTTGGTGTTCTCAAGGGTAAATGGGGTATACTGAATCGACCCTTACGGCAACACACAATATAAAGAATTAGTAAACTAGTTTATACGTGTGTCATATTGCATAACATGATTATAAATGACGCCGGTACCACAATCTCGCCGGTTCATATTCGGGATACTCCGATCCAACCGGTGTTTGACGAAGCAGCCTTAGCCGAGATACGAGATGAGGATACACATCTTCGTGTCAGATTTGATCTTATGGAGCATATTCACGCTCAACAATTACCATACCTCGAGGTGGACGATGAAGATTAGTTTCTTAGTATTATGTAATGCTATTTTATGTTTTTTAATAATATTATGTAATGTTTATTTAATTTTAATGAAATTTTAGTTTTTAATAAATTTTAATAGAATTTAAAAAAGAAAAAAGAAAAAAAAAAGTGAGTGAAGGGTGAAGGGTGTGATGCCAACAAAAAGTGAGTGAGTGAAGGAGAAAGTGGGAGAGTGATGTGGCATAAGAGGATTGGGTGTAAGTGAGTGAAGGGATTTGAGGTGAGTGTTGCACTGCCAACCCCCTAACACTTATCAAACAACTCCATAACTATCCTAAAAACCATCTCATCTCCATCTATCAAATTTGTTATTTTCTTTCTTTCGTTCATTCGTTCAATACAACACAAAACAAAATTAATACACCTTTATCGAGACCGTTTTACAAAGATCTTGAAGACATGATGAGATGACAGAAAAGTATTATCTCCGTTATAGGTGAAATACGCTAAAAGATTGATGTTTTTGATGTTCTGGTTTTAGTAAAAAAATATTCTAGAGAATCTGTTTATGAGTGGTTGAGCATGAAAAGATGGTAATCATTTTTTTGGTGAGGATGAAGGTAAAAAAGAAAGAGAAGGTGGCTGCGTATGGTAAGAAAGAGAAGGTAGGGAAGAGTGAGTTAATGAGATTAGGGTTGGAGAAATATTTGGGTATATTAGAGCTAATATAATAGGATTAGTAAAAACGGGTTATGTTTATATGGGCTTATCTGAAATATCCAAACTTGGGTTGGGCTGTGATTTTTTTTTCCAAATTTCATTAACAGTTTTGGGCTTGGAATTGTTTTATCCGAATAGGTGTATAGGTTAGATTAGAGGGGGGAGGGGGTGTCTTTGCCTTATAAAAACGCGGTGGAGAGAAAAGTTAAAAAAATGTGTAACCAAATAATATTTGTTCACCGCAAAATATAAACACAGCGTACCCGCCGCCGCATCGCGCGGGTACCCTGCTAGTTTTTTTAAAACAAAAAGGGGAATGTAATATCTAATTTGTATTGTTTAGGGATATATTAACTATAAAAAGAAATCAAATAAAAGAGAAATATTCATGAGAAGTGTAAAAATACTTGAAAAAAATGAAAATTCTTGAAAAAATCTGAAATTTTTCTCAAGATAGAAAATGTTGGTGAATAAAAAAGTTATGAAATAACTTTTTCTAATTTAGATGTTTTATATGATATTTTTAATGCATAAAAATTAATGCACGGTTTTTTTACGCACAATTTTTTTATATGTTATAGAGAATGAAATTTTGATGCGGATATTGAAATAAATAAATAATTAAATAAATTGGGTGTAAATACGAATTTTTGATGCACAAAATGGTGATTAACAAAATTTTAACGCAAAAACGTATTTTTCACAAATTCTTTTCATCAAAACTATATACTTTTATAAAATCTTCCTTCACAATTTTTTTAATCACTAACATCCTCTATCTTATGAAAATTTAAAACTCTTTTTACTTTATTAATTATTTTTACAATTCTCACGAATATTTATTTTTTTATTTTAGCCTTACCCTATTAACTAAAATGAGATTTTTATCAAAATTTTACTCTGTTGCTTCATAGTTGGATATAACATGTTTATAAACGGAAGTTAGACGTCGGGTGTGTTTGGTAAAAGTAGTAGTGAGCAGTAGCAGTGATTTGTGAGCAGTAGCCACAGCTCACAAATCACCGCTCACAGCTTCTTAAAAAAGCATTGAAAAAACGAGCTTTTTTAAAAAATAGCAAAGTTCACCGCCTTTTTGCCAAACGAACAATAAAAATCAAAAACCTCATTGCTCATCGCTCATCGCCTAAAAAAGCTCCGCGCCAAACATAGTATATTGCTTCATAAACTTTTGGGAGCTAAAACATTAAGGTTGCGTTTGGTTTGTAGATAGGGTTGATATTGGATTTGAATTTGAAAAATGTTTGATAAAAAAATAAAGAAAGAAAACCATCGTAACTTTAACAATTTTAGTTGTGCTCAATAAAAAAATTAATTTTATTTTAACGAGATTATCACTTGTCAGATTTTAGTTGGATCTCATTTTTACAACTTTAAGATTGATCTTATTTGATCTCTCTCTCTCTCTCTCTCTCTCTCTCTCTCTCTCTCTCTCTCTCTCTCTATATATATATATATATATATATATATATTGGTGTGTTTTTAACTTTCGTATGTTTTTTTTCGTTCATTTTTTTTTGTACTTTTAAAATTTCGTATTGTATTATTATTGAATTGATGAAATTTAGTTTATTTGAAAAAATGAAAAATAAAATAAAATTGTGGGTGGGTGTGGGTTCTAAATGAAGGAAAGTGGCATGCCACTAGTTAGGGTGTTTTGGAATGTAAGGCCCAGTTTGGTTCGTTGTAATATGACGTAATTTGGTGTAATTGCAATTTCATTACATTACGTAGTGTGTTTGGTTTGAATAATGAATGTAATTGTAATTCAAATTACATCACATATGATATTTGGTTTGCATTGTAATTGTAATTCAATCATTCCAATTACATCAAGTGAGGTAATTCAGATTACATCGCAAGTTGAATGGAAAGTTTTGAATTACGTTGTAATTCAGAGTTTTATAATTCCAAACATCAGTATCTATAAAATATTATTATTATTATTATTATTATTATTATTATTATTATTATTATTATTATTATTATTATTATTATTATTATTTTTATTATTATTATTATTATTATTATTATTATTATTATTATTATTATTATTATTATTATTATTATTATTATCACTTTCATTAGAAACAAAACTATAGGATTACAAGAAATTAGTGGGGAGCCTCGAAACTATCTGGGCCCCCACACCTTTAGCGATTGCAAAGCTAATCCTACTGAAGATATGAACAGCAGTACGCGCTCCAATGTCTTAAGTAATGGAGAACTTCCGGATCCGTTTTAGTAAGGTCACCGCATCAGTCTCAAGTTCACCCAGAGAAGAAAATGAGAAGGAGAGGAACCCATATCCAATCTCCGTACACTTAGCCCTATACTTGACACGTTTACGTTGTGCGGCGTCAGACACCACACGACCTGGCACAAAATCAATCATACCAGTTTGAGTCAAGGGAGACGACCCTGTCAAATCGACGCAAACGTCATTCCCCTCGTCCCAAGAATAAAGCAATATATCATCTGGACGTAAGGCTTGCTCCCCTTCCCCATAAAGCCCGATGTCAACCTCTCTACGAGCCGAGACCCCGAAATGAGAGCAAACAACAAATAGGGTATCACGCACCATGTTGTGTCGATGTTTAATGCCAATGATGCCAGCGCACGATACCGCATGGTCCCCGTAAATATCCACTGAAAAAACCTTGGAACAAGCTGAGCACGGTCTCTGAACCGAAGACAGGGGAACAACTAGCCTATAACAAAATAAACATCGGTAAGTTCTGGCGTTCATAGTCTGTCCCAACCCAGCGATCGGAACCACCCGTAACCAATCTGAAGTATAGTCTTCCCTTTGCGATCTCCAGAGCGCCATCTGTCGCGTAGATAGGCAAAAGGTAGATTCAGCCATTTTGGTAACACATGTGAAATATATATCTGCCAGTTTCTTCATGAGTTTAGGGGCAGCGATCTCATCCGGATTACTCAAAAGGTCGATCTCCATTTTTGCATTAAAAGCACACAAGGCCTCTTCGAAACAAGGTCCAGAGGTTATAATCCCGGAGTGTCGAAGGAGCTTAGTTTGTAAGTTGGCCGATTGGAGTCTGGACGCGAGAAATGCATAATTTAAGGCATCACCCGCAGAATACACACCAAGCCCCCCAAATGCAAAAGGCAAGGTGGCAACCCTCCATTGCCAATCACCGAAACCTGGTCCAGAAGCAGTGACAATACACTCAAGGGAAGAACGAAGTGCTGCATCGAATGAAATGTGAGCCTGCTCAAAGACCAGGGGAGAACATGTGTGCATAGAAAAACAAAGCTTGGAAATGCCAGCACAAGCTCGAAGGAGCAACAACTCACGTTGGGGGTCCTTAAGCTTAGCAACAGCATCCATGAGCTCAATGGTTTTAGCAACCCTTTTCATAATAAGCTCACTACTAAACTCAAGGTCCATACTAGCAGGCCCACCTAACAATTTAACACCATGTAGCGGTCGAGCAATATTAGGCGGAAAGACACCTGTGGTCATGCTTCTGGGATCTCCTTGTAGCCAAAAAACCTTAGTTTTCTCAACATTTAGGTGTAGACCACGACATGGTCCATCTGTCATAATAAGGTCTAAAACCTGCTCCACAACCAAAGTGTCTCCAATAATAGTGCCATCATCTAGATACCAGGCATGAAGGGAAAGACTGAAGGAGTCCCTAATCTTACACACCAAAGGATGTAATACTAGAGCAAAGAGGAGAGGTCCAAGTGGATCACCTTGTTGTACCCCTTGGTGCGACCATAACGTGTATTCACCATAATATAATCTAGCTGGCCTTGAGTAACAAAATTCCACCCAACGTGAAATGGCAGGACAACGCAGGCGAACTTCCTGAAGCATGACTTCACGGTCCACTAAGTTGAAGGCATTTTTGAAATCCACTAGTAACATCGAAAGACCTTCCTCACCACCACGGTCTTCAATAAACCTATTAACAGCATGAAGATTATTATTATTATTATTATTATTATTATTATTATTATTATTATTATTATTATTATTATTATTAATGTTTTTCTAAATTATATTACGTTGCGAGTTAACCAAACACAATGACAGATTTCATCAATTACAATTCTAACACATTACAATTTTAACACATTCTAATTCTTTGAATTACAATTTATTCAAATTACAATTCATTCCAAAGATTATAATTTTTTCAAAAACATCCTGTGACCAAACGCACCCTAAGTGTTAGGTGCTAAGATGTCGCTGATGTATCACTCAAAGAGTTTTAAAAAGTCTACAAAGCAATTCAGCTTATGACACGTGCCCCCACCGACTTTAACAACCCCCCCATTTTTGTTTCTTAATATTTTCGGTTAAAGGCATTTGAGTCGTTAGAAACTATTTTTAATTGCACCCCAAACTTGAAACAGAAATATCTTTCAAACGACAGACTTTTACGAAAAACCAATTTCACCATACTTTTAAAATTATAATTCTCTTTAATTTGATATGTATTTTAATATTTAAATCGGAACTGTTTTTGGATTTCAATTGGGTTCAAATTTTCTTGAAATTTTCAGCATATTCAACTCTACCTTTGTCTAATTTAAAAGTTGAATTACGCAAACTTAAAACATGTAAGTTGTAGTTTGTTTTCCATTCTTTACCCATAAATTTGAACCACTCAACTTCAAGTGAGATATCGCATTTTAAAAATGACGTTTTACACATATTTAGTGGACACAAAGTGTTTGATAAAATGCCTAAAAGATATTTTTCTTATAAAAGTACATTCAAATGCACTAATTGGTGTACCACAATTCATTTTTTGTTATTTTTAGCTTTTTTAAACTAAGACAAAAATACACCGTTGGTCCCTAAACTTTCCAGAAAACATCGTCATGCACCCTAAGTTTGCAAAATCGTCGCCATGCGTCCAAAAATTGTGTTTTTGAGGCCGATTGTGTGCTTTAACTTGTAATCCTAAGGTTAACGTCTGTTTTCAGGTATATTATCAAGGGTATAATAGTCCAAACACATTTTCCACTATATGTTAGTTAAATCTAACCCAAACACCTTTAACATCATCAAAGTAGTCTTCTAAGGTCTATTGTTATCGTCAAACGGGTCTGTTTTGTTGGGGAGACAAGTAAACTGTTGTGTGGTGAAATATAGGTTTGAGTGGCATATACATGTGGGAAAACATTGATTCATATATATGGAATTGTGAAAGAAGTTCGGGTAGCGCGTAAGTTGTTTGATGAAATGCTTAAACCGGACTTGGTTGCGCGGAATACGGTTATTGATTGTTATGTTTGTTGTGGGGAGTTTAAGGAAGGTTTGGAGTTTTTTTCATGTATGCAGGATGCTGGTGTAAGACCTGATGATGCTGCATTGAGTGTGGTCTTATCCGAATGAGTCTTTATATACAGCAGTTATGAAAGCTTATAAAATTGTGAACAAGAAGGATCTTGCACCGCTGGTCAACCAAGAGATGAACTTGGCTTTTAATTCAGAACCCTTGCCTGATTCTGAGGCTTCTGAGACTGAAGACGAGGTTGATGAAACCTTTGTATGAATAATGGTGTACACTATCATTGGCATGTAAATGGATCATATATAGATTTGGCCATTAGTTTAAAGTATTAATTGTATTGTCATGTAAGAATATCAGTATGTATTATGCTAGGTGTGACAACTGGCAAAATAGGGAGCCGTTTTAAAACCCGCATTACATTAAAAATTATAATTTGGAATTTTTGAAAGTTTGTTATGACGAGATATTTTACGAACGTTGGTACTTGATTTTTTTTTAATCGTACGATGTTTATGAGATTTGGTTATTTGTTTATGGTTTGATTTGATTCGGTCGTGATGATTTATTGTGAGATCGTTATTTGTGGCACTACATTGACTCCGGCACTAGATTAACCTAACAATTTTAATTTCATTTTATTATTGGATCGGATATTATTATTTTGGAACGGGTTTGGTTTGAGAAAGACATTTGGTTATTTAAGTTTCGGGTTTGGTTCGTGTATTGGCATCGGGCTACTAAATCCCTACACCCACTATTATTATCTTTAATATTAAAAAGTTTATTTTTTTTATAAGAGTAAAAGCAAAAATCGTCCCTGTGAATACCACACAACCCACCAACACCTTCACCACTTAAATTCTCTCTCTCTTCTTTCTTTATACACCACCGCCGCCACCCTTATTCCACCCTAGCGCCGCCACCGCTGCCCTCACCATAAAAACAACACCACCATCTTCACCATCTTTTCGAGATCTATCTATTGGTACTAACCACGCGCTCTAACTCCCACTCTAACACCTAATTCGAATTAAATCCCCACGAGTTCATCACCACTTTTTATTATTTCTTGGAGATCTATTCGTTTGGCTTTGGTTTTTGAAGGTAGGCCGAGTTTTTGACTCGTGTTTGTGTTCGAATCGTGACTATGGGTCACGGTTTTCATTTTCTCTTTCGGGTTTTCATGGATTTTGAGGCAAGAATTAAATGGGTTTTGATAATAATGGTTAAATAGAAGTTTGGTATCCGGGTGTGAATGTTTCCGATGGGTCGAACCTCGACCGAGGGTTATGCTCTCGGTTTGGGTAGTATTTGGTCGATTTTCTTGGCCATTTGATGTATTTTGATCTTGGGTTCTTGTTTGGTTGCTCTCGGTTATGATTGGTCGACCCGTGTGGTCGTTGGTATTTTTGGCCGAACACCCCCAAGGGGCTGTTTTGGTTCGTTTGAGCTCAAGGAGCTAGCCGAGACTCATGAGTCTCGGGTGTGGCTCCCGTTTCATGTTTTGAGCTTCTGATTGACCCGGGTTGACTTGGTAACTCAACCCGTTGCTTATTTGATTTTTGGACAATATGTTACTTGTCATTATTATTTATTTTTGTTGTGATTGTGATGTGGTACATTGGTATATTATTCGGACACAATGCGGTATTTCTTGATTGTGAGTATTATTGGAGTTGTGTTGACGAGTATGGAATTGGGGACCGATTGTGAGACGGTCAATTAGATGACGGAGATAGGTTAGTTGGGTGCCGTAGTCGGACCCTCATGTTGTAGCACGTGGATATGAGATTGTTTGGACAGAGTTGATTTATTATTGTGACTTGATTTTATTATTTGGACTTGGACTATGAGCCGAGGGTCATGACTCGGACATGTGACCAAATTCTATGACTCGATAAATATTTAAAAATCGATATTAAAAATAATACTCGTAATAATATTATTAAGAATATAATCGTTTATATACGTATATATAGACGTGTTAAACGTATATATATATATATATATATATATATATATATATATATATATATATATATATATATATATATATAGGGTCCCTTTCTTGCGAAAACCACCTTATCTGCGGGAACTGTGAAAACCACCATTTTACAACTAATAATACACAGTGTACATCATTTAATGCTCCATAGAGTTTTGTTATTTTTATTTAATTCAAAAGGGTATAATAGTAAAAGACATTTTCAAATTTTTATTTTATTTTATTTATTTATTTATTTATTTTTAATGTTATCGTGTTTTCAAATAGTCATGGTGCATACATGTTTTCTTATACCTAATCATTATTTTTTTGAAATCGTAGGTGTCTTTTAGACAAAGGTGCATACGTGTTTTTTCTCCCCAAATAGTCAAGTTGCATACATGTTTTCAATTAGTCAAAGTGCGTACATGTTTTTTTTTCCAAATAGTCAAGGTGCATACATGTTTTTTTTAGCTAACACAAATTAAAGAACATAAATTATTATAAAAAGAAATACAAGATTGATATACTTAAATGTTACATTTCACTTGATTACAAGTACAAAAAACACATGCAATAATCATATTTCTCCAAACTCACGAATTTCTTCATGTATAATCGTGTTCATCCACTTCTCGGTCTTAAATGATATCATCTTCATCAATCAATCTGAAACAAGCAAGCATGAAAACAACTAAACCACAAACAAATAAGAAACAAATATTAATCACAACAACTAGCATGACATGCACAATCAACATATTTTTTAATCATAAACACAAAACATATATGTTTTATAATCCAAAACACAAAACATATATGTTTTATACGTAAACATATATGTATCTTTCCAAAACATACACAGTATGTTTTATAATCCAAACACAAAACATATATGTTTTATTTAACCTATATTGATTGCAACAAAATTTTCCAACTTCAACCTATACAGAACTATGCAATTCAACATCTATAAGATAAACGTCAACCTATAAGAAAAAAAAAAGATCTAAATATAGATCTAGCAACAAGATCGTGCCAAAGAAGATAGTCGTCGGCACAAGAACATCGGCGACACTTGTGTTCACACTTTCTTCAAACAAAACAATAATAATCATATGTAATAACTTTTAAAACTCAAATCATATCCTTTTTAAATAGATCCCAGACCCACAAACATTAAAAAACACAAAGAACCCAATAACAAAACGAACCTGCAACCTGAAATCGTTCCACACCAAACCATCAGTCCATCACTAAACATTTCGATATACCTTTCATTACTTCCAAAGCAAAAACAACCATCAGTCATCACTAAACATTTCGATATAACTAAATGTGACCACCCCTCGTCCTGTTCATTTTCACGACACTATTAGAACAACCAACACATCATTGATTTTGAACATACATGTTTTAGAAAAGCCTCAAATATATGTTTTGAACATAAAACATATATGTTTTTCATTAGTTATACACCCCTAGTTCAAAATAAAATAAACACCCCTATTATAAAATCACCTACACCTAAAAAAACACAAATCACCTGATTACTACGTACTTTATCGCAACCAAAGGAATTAAATCCTTCTTCCCAATGCACGATTGTCGAGAAGTAATATTAAAATGAATGCGTCGTTGCGTTTAATATAAGATGGAATGTATTGAATAATCTTAAAAATATATGATTAAAAACATGCATGTTTTAACACATACATGTTTTGAACATACATGTTTAAAAACATCATGTTCTCAAACATATATGATTTTCATTAATTAGATCACACTAATTTAAACATATATGTTTTAAACATGTATGTTTTGAACATAACAGAAACATAAAAATCATTACTTAAAGAAAACCCCTACAATGATTATTTGATCTACAATAACATATTAGGCATAAACGGCCATAAAACACAGCTGGCATGAATACTACGTAGTATATGTTTTTTTTTAAACATACAATACTAAAAACTAAAGCACACAATCAATCAACATCATCAAATTTGAAACATATTGTATATATTTTTTAACGATCTATTAATTGGATCACCAATAAAAAAAAACTAGTATTCGAAATTGATACCACGTCTAGGTGCTCCATTCTGATCATGGCGTATATGGTGGTGGATCACGAATTGAAAAAAAAAACGAACCAAAATTTTTTTTATCAAACAAAACAATAAAAAATAAATCGTTAAAAAATATATACAATATGTTTCAAAAAAAAAATTTATCAAACAAAACAATAAAAAATAAATCCAATAAAATACCTTTTCCATAACATTGAGTCGCTTTATATCACGGCCGACACACCCAGAACCCATCGTCGACAAAGCGCAACCACCACAACCGGACACAACGATGGATTGGGTGTCGGTTTGACATACCAAAAGCTTGGTGTACCTGTGTTATTAGAAACAATGAATGTGTGTTATTAAAAAGACAAACATGAAATATACATTGATGAATTTGTGTTATTAAAAAACAAATCATAACATCCGGCTACTAGGTGCAACATCGACAAAATGGATATAAAAGACCATTAAAAAAACAAAAGAAACCAGCATGATCTTACAAGGAAAAGTACATATATATGAAACAATCTTATGAAATCCACTAAGGAGCATCAATTACATGTAGAAGATTCAACAGCCACAAAAGATATTTATTCAAATATGCGGTCCTTATAATTGATTACTCTATAAAAACAAATGATGTCACCAATTATTTCGAGAAAAGCAAATGAAATCGCAGATTGTTAGAGAAAAATCATTGCAGACCTTTTTTTTCGTTTTTTACAATACATAATGGCGGCTAGGTTTTTAAGAGAAAGAGTGGATGAATATTGTAACTGATCCGGTAAAAAATTAGATCAAGAGAGAGAGGTGCCACTTTTTTAGGGATAATACAAAATACCAAAATTGCCCTTTTTGTATTTTAAATAATGACCTAATCTTTTAGTTATTTACATTAATGGCGCAATTAATTATAGCCATTGATTAAACAATCTAATGGTTGAAAGAGAGTTCTTGCAGTGGTTCTCGTAAGAAAGTTACACTATATATATATATATATATATATATATATATATATATATATATATATATATATATATATATATATATATATATATATATATATATATATATATAAATGTGTATATTAATAATAAAACGATCACGAGTAAACGTTATAATAATAAAATGATAGTTATTATACTATGCAAATAGTGTAATAAATGTCGGACTATTGTTATAAATAATAATTATATAAATAATGGCGAAACATAAGTCGGGTAAATAATAATTAAAAATGTGATTTTGTTTATAAATTATAAACTTATCGAGTTATACGAATTATGGGTCATTAAAGTCCAAGTGGGCTGTATATTGTGACTTTTGTGTTGTCACGGATATATGACGATTAATATAAATATTTTATATACCAAGTGACTCATTCTAGATCGAGTTATTTGACGATATAAAATGAGAATATTAATGGGCATCGTATCCCACGACGCCCATAGGATGTGGTATATATTCTAGGGTAATAAATTACTATATATCTCGTGGAATTTGGCCGATTCGACGATATATATAGGGAATTCATTGGACTACGATATATATCAAATAGAATCTTTTGTGCAATGTGCTTTAGGTTGGGTATAATTTTGGAACGGTGTATTACGTAAATAAATATGCGAGATTATCAAATCGACGGATTTAATAAGCTTCGATAATTATTTAAATAATATGTTGGGCTAACATTAGACCTATAGTTGTTTTATTATTTTGTTTGTTGTGGCTTTCTGGTTTGAGTTGTGTCGACCCTCCACCCATATGGATACCAAACGTCGAATTTCAAATTAATATGAAGTTAATTCGAGAAATGGATATTTTTGGAAAGTAAAATGGAATACGTTCGGGAATGGGAATATTTGATTTTGAGGAAATGATTTCTGAACGAGTTTGATATTGTTAGGAAGTGCCGAGTCTGTAGTCGCCGTTACGTGAGTTGCTTGAGATTACTTACGTCTTTCTTCTATCATTTCTTTTGAGGATTTCTGGACTTGAGGTGAGTCATAGCCCCACTTTTACTCTTGAATTTTGTTTTCAATACTTGGGGTGAGAAACGTGCAAATGTTTTATGTGGACTATTATCGCTTTGTTTATTTAAAACTTGCTATACTTATAGAACTAGGTAGGATTTAGCGAGGCCTAGTCCCGAACTAGGTAAGCTATTGATTTGGTTATTGAGCGAGGCCTAGACATGAGCTAGGTAAGCTATTGTTTTGGTTATAGAGCGAGGCCTAGTCCCAAACTAGGTAAGCTATTGAATTGTTGTTGTGCGAGGCCTAGTCCCGAACTAGGTAAGCTATTGGATGGATTATAGAGCGAGGCCTAGACTTGATCTAGGTAAGCTATTGAATTGATGGATTTGAGCTATAGCGTACACCTATAGGGTTGATTTGATTTGATTTGGTTGGATTATTGGTTGGATATTTTGGTTGGATGATTGAGGCCTAGTCTAGCTAGCAAGCGTTTTGCGTATATGTCCACTATATTGAATTATGAATCTAAACCTATGATCTCACCAGCGAAAGCTGACTTTTAGCACGTTTTCTCAGGTATTTAGTGATGCTCTGTGGATGCTTGGGATTGGAGGCTTGGCATTTGGCACCGGTTATGGATCTATGTTTCTAAAACTCTGATAACTATTGTGGACCTATATTTATTTTCTTTTGGGCCTGACTTTGGATGATTTTGGGATAAATGTAAACTTTAAAACCCCGCGAGGTTGTATTTTATTATGTTTACGTTATCTCGTTCTTTTATGTCTTGTGTTTGGATACCAATCCCCGTAGCACCCCAAGCTTGTTGAGTCTTCCGCTGTACCAAATTTTGGGGGTGTTACAGATTGGTATCAGAGCCAAGGTTATAGAGAACTAGGTAAATAGACACCTAAACTATAACCGATTTTTATAGAAAATGATCCTCGACCATTGCCCGCCAGCCCGCCAAGCCGAAGCATCATTGTTTATTATTGAGGTATTATGAGATTATTGAGATGATTATAGATTTGGGATTTCTTGAGATGATGTGAGGTTTTGAGGTTTATTGATTTAGTGATATGATGGAGTTTTGAGGAATTATATGCGTCTTTGAGGAATTATATGGCTTAATTGTTTTGCGAATGGTTTTAGTAATGCGGTATTTTAAATCTTTCTTGATTATATACGATTTGGAATTTTATGATGATTTTTGGATATGGTATTTGAGTTCGCGGTTTAGCTGTTTTGAAACACTTACACCTACCATATGTCGTTGTCACAGACTATGGCCTCCCATACGCCTGATGTTGTTGAGGATATCTTACTACACCGGTATTGCCAGCACAGTTCACCATGGCTCCTGATGACCCTTACCGGGTTGCCATGCATTCAGCTACTATGACACCGACAGGTTCTACTTCAGCACCACCTGCTGCATCTACGCAGGGACCCTCATCTTCTCTAGGGCTCCCTGGTACATCGAGGCAGCTTACTCTTCATCAGGTTTTGGCTCGTGTGGCTCCACGTTTTGCCCACCGAGCTACGGCACGCATGTCGGTACGCCCTACTTCACCACCTTTACAGATTGATGCTCACTCTCTTCTGTCTGAGGCGCCACCCGTATCATTGCGTCGTCGTCCTAGATCACCTACCCCTTCACCACATGGTTCACCTGTTAGGAGACGACGATTGATGATGTACTCTTCCGATGAGGAGGAGGAGTACGAGGGTGAGGATGAGGCTGATGACCCTCAGGAGGCTGAGCAGGGTGATGATGATGACCCTGAGGAGGAGGATGACCCTCAGGAGGAGGAGATGCCTGATGATGATGATTTGATTGTACCGCCAGCTCAGGCTGAGGAGCCTGATTCACCTATACATCCGATTGAGCCTGATTCACTTGATCATCCGTTTTTGTTTGAGTTGCCACCTGGTAGTCCCGTTGAGTCGGATGCACCTTCTGAGGTTTCTGCTGAGCATGCAGAGTTAGGTGAGATTGGTAGGTTATGGGCTCAGATTACGGATCTTGGTGAGAGAGTTGCACGTATATCTGATCGACTTGAGAGGGTTATTGGAGAGTTCATAGCGGATCTGAGAGTTGATATGACTGTGGTTGTGGGCAGGACTACTGAGATGAGGAGAGTTTTGATGGAGGTTCATGAGCATATCGATAGTTTACAGCGAGGTTTTATTACAGCTCGAGAGGCCGACCGCAAGCTATGGCAAAGGAATGCCGAACTGGAGAAGGAGGTGGCTGACCTCAAGAGAGACCGAGACACCCATAGTGTGGAGTTGGGATCATTATGGAGGGATCTTGATGGATTGAGGCAGGAGTTGAGGAACCTCCGCCAGCAGCGTGGCTAGACGTTTGAGCTATGTTATCTTGTTGCTTTCTTAACCGAGGAGTGTTCGGTTAGAAAAGCTAGTTATCTTATTTTGATGTATTTTCCGTTGATTACTCGTCTTGTTGGAACGATTGTTATCTTTGTGTTCTCGGTAGTTGGAGCAATATTGGATCTTTATTGTATGGTTGATGGTTATTATTTTATGGTATTATGTGGATGTTGGATATTATGGAAATTGAGTTTCCTATGCGTCTTATTGATGTCTTGTGGTGAATTGTTGATATTCTTTCCATGACTTGGCTTCGTTGATTTAATTCTTGTTGAGCATATGATAAGTTCTATCGGAGACTCACGAACTTGTATGATGTTTCAGATCAATGGCCACATGACGAAACCCTGTTAGAGCTACCAGAACTGGACCTGCAACGACTACCCCTGGTCGTCGAGGACGCCGTCCAACTCGAAATGTTGAGACACCTACTCCTGATAACCTGGACACTACTAACCGCAACAACAGGAATCAAAATGTTGATGTTCAGGGAGACAATGATCATGTTCCACTTAATGCACCTACTGTGGACCAAGCAATGATCAATCAACTTGTGGAGCAACGAGTTGCTGAGCTACTAGCTGAGTCAAATCATTCCAACAATTCTGCTGGAACATTTCCACGTGTTCGTGCTAATGGATGTAACTACAAGGAGTTTAAGATTTGTGGACCTATTGAGTTTGGTGGAACTGAAGGAGTGGTTTACATGGTTAGGTGGATTGAGAAGACTGAGTCAGTGTTTAACGAAGGTGGTTGTGCGGAGAATGCGAAGGTAAAGTTGCTTCTTTTACTTTCAAGGATGAAGCCTTAACTTGGTGGAACAATTACCGTAACTCGGTTGGGAGTGATGTGGCTTATGCTATGACTTGGGAGCAATTTAAGTCTTTGCTGATTCAGACTTACTGCCCAAGGAATGAGATTAAGAAGCTCGAGGTTGAATTCTGGAACCACAAGGTGAAAGGTACCGATATGGCAACTTACAATCGCCGTTATCGAGAGTTGGCCTTACTTTGTCCCGATATGGTTAGGACTGAGACCCAAAAGATTGAGAGGTATACCGATGGATTGCCGGTAGCTACAAGGAACGGTGTGATTTCTGCTAAGCCTGCAAACATTTATGAGGCTATCACTAACGCTCAACAATTGATGGACTCTTTGGCATTGGAAGAAGCTGAGAAGGATAAGAATGGAAAGAGAAAGAGGGATGATCACTCTAAGGGTAATGATCGTCGAAACAAGCGACAAACAACTACTAGAGCTTATGCCATGGGAGATGGAGACAAGAAGAACTACAATGGAGATGCACCCAAATGTAACCGATGTTACAAGCATCATTCTGGTCGATGTACTGTAATGTGCAAGAATTGCTCTAAGATGGGACACATAGCTAAGGATTGTAGAGCTCGACCACTTGCTATGGTTCAAGCTACTCCTGAAACTATGAGCAAAGCAAATGTTACTTGCTATGGATGTGGAAAGAAAGGACATTATCGGAATGATTGTAGGGAATCGTGGAACCGAGGAAATCAAGGATCGGGTGGTAATGAGTACAATAATGGAAACCGTGGAGCTGGAGGAAACCGTGGACGACAAGATAATGGGGACCAACGTGTGGAAGCTGGAGCTGCTCATGGAAGAGTGTATGCACTTGGGAACGAGAGAGGAGAAGATCCGAACGTTGTTACTGGTACGTTCCTTCTCAATAATCGTTATGCTTCCATACTATTTGATACTGGTGCCGATAAGAGTTTTGTGTCCACTAAGTTTGCACCCTTACTTGAGAAACCCCCGATAGCCTTAAGAATTGGTTATGATGTAGAGTTAGCTAATGGGAACATAGAGAGGATTAGGACTATCATTCGCGGCTGCACGTTAAACTTTCTGAACCGTCCTTTCAACATAGATCTTCTACCCGTCATGTTAGGAAGTTTTGATGTTATTATTGGCATGGATTGGTTGACGAAGTATCGTGCTCATATAATTTGTGATGAGAAGATCGTGCGTGTGCCATACGGCAAGGAGATTCTGAATATACCAGGAGATAGAAAGGATTTGAGAGGCCCATCTAGATTAGCGGTTATATCTTGCACTAAGTTGCCAAAGTTAATGGAAAAAGGAAGTTACCTTTTCTTAGCCCAAATTTCTGAGAAAGGAGAGAAGGAGAAGAAGGAAAGGTGCATTGGAGATGTACCTATAGTTCGGGATTTTTCAGATGTGTTTCCCGATGATTTGCCAGGAATTCCGCCTACTAGACAAGTAGAATTTCAGATTGAGTTGATACCTGGTGCTGCACCTGTAGCACGAGCGCCTTATCGTCTTGCACCTACTGAATTGGAAGAGTTGTCGAAACAATTAACGGAGTTAGCCGAAAAGGGATTCATAAGACCAAGTTCTTCGCCTTGGGGAGCCCCGGTCTTATTTGTGAAGAAGAAGGATGGATCGTTTCGCATGTGTATTGATTATCGAGAGTTGAACAAGTTAACGGTGAAGAATAGATACCCGTTACCGAGGATCGACGATTTGTTCGATCAGCTTCAAGGATCGAGTGTGTATTCGAAGATCGATTTGAGATTGGGATATCATCAGCTTCGAGTTCGCGAGGAAGATATTCCAAAAATGGCTTTCAGAACCCGTTACGGGCATTACGAGTTTCAGGTGATGCCGTTTGGGTTGACTAACGCACCGGCGGTATTCATGGATCTCATGAATCGGGTATGTAAGCCTTATTTAGATAAGTTTGTGATTGTGTTCATCGATGGCATTCTGGTTTATTCGAAGAGTGAGAAGGAGCATGAGGAGCATCTAAGACTTATCTTAGAATTGCTCAGGAAGGAGAAACTGTATGCCAAGTTTTCGAAATGTGAATTTTGGATTTCGACGGTACAATTTCTAGGTCATGTGATTGATAGACAAGGAGTTCATGTGGACCCTGCTAAGATTGAAGCGATTAAAGATTTGGCTGCACCTACGACCCCAACAGAAGTTCGTCAATTTTTGGGATTAGCCGGTTATTACCGAAGATTCATTGAGGGATTTTCGAAGATAGCAAAACCGTTGACCAAATTGACTCAAAAGAGTGTTAAGTATGAATGGGGAGATAAGGAAGAGGAAGCCTTTCAGTTACTTAAGGAGATGTTGTGTAGTGCTCCTATCTTGGCGTTACCCGAAGGTAACGAGGATTTCGTCGTCTATTGTGACGCTTCTCATAAAGGTTTAGGAGCTGTGTTAATGCAACGAGAGAAAGTGATAGCTTATGCTTCCCGACAGCTCAAGAAGCATGAGAAGAACTACACCACCCATGATTTGGAGTTAGGTGCTGTGGTTTTTGCTTTGAGGATATGGAGACATTACTTGTATGGAACCAAGTGTGTAGTGTTTACTGACCACAAAAGTCTGCAACACATTCTGAACCAAAAAGAGCTTAACATGAGGCAGCGACGTTGGATTGAGCTGCTAAGCGATTACGATTGTGAGATTCGCTACCATCCGGGTAAAGCAAACGTTGTTGCTGATGCTCTTAGTTGAAAGGAGAGAATTCCACCGTTACGAGTGAGGTCATTAGGAATGACTATCGTATCGCCTTTACCATCTCAAATATTAGAAGCTCAAACAGAAGCGTTGAAAGCAGAAAATCGGTCTGCTGAGAATATATTTGGGATGACAGAAAATGAGAAGGGTTTTGTTAGACGTTCTGATGGAGTATTATGTTTTGGAGACCGAAGTTGGGTACCATTGTATGGAGGAATTCGAGAGTTGATTATGCATGAGTCGCATAAGTCAAGATACTCTATTCATCCTGGGTCTGACAAGATGTACCAGGATTTGAAAAAGTTATACTGGTGGCCAAATATGAAGGCAGATATAGCATTGTATGTTAGTAAGTGCTTGACTTGCTCTAAGGTTAAAGCCGAACATCAAAGACCGTCAGGATTATTGACGCAACCAGAACTCCGGGTTTGGAAATGGGAGCGGATTACGATGGACTTTATTACCAAATTACCAAAGACAGCTAGCGGTTGCGACGCTATATGGGTAATTTTGGATCGTTTGACTAAGTCTGCTCATTTCCTGGCGATTAGTGAAGATGATAGTGTGGATAAACTTGCGAGGTTGTATGTGAAGGAGATTGTTTCTCTTCATGGAGTTCCGATATCGATTATTTCGGATCGCGACAGCCGCTTCACGTCAGCATTGTGGCAATCACTTCAAACCGCTTTGGGGACGAGACTTGATATGAGTACTGCATATCACCCCAAAACCGATGGTCAAAGTGAGAGAACTATTCAGACTTTGGAGGATATGCTTCGTGCATGCATCATAGACTTTGGTAAAGGCTGGGAGAAATATCTACCCCTTGCGGAGTTCTCCTACAACAATAACTACCACACAAGTCTTAAGGCTGCACCATTTGAAGCTTTGTATGGTCGTAAATTACCAGTGGAATTGAGTAAAGTTCATGATGTGTTTCAAGTTAGCAATCTGAAGAAATGTCTTTCAGAGGAAGCACTAGTTATACCAATCAAGGATATTCGTGTGGATGAGAGTTTGAATTTTGTGAAAGAGCCGATTGAGATAATGGATAGAGAGATCAAACGACTCAAGAGGAGTCGTATTCCGCTCATCAAAGTTCGTTGGAATTCGCGGCACGGACCGGAATTCACGTGGGAACGTGAGGATGAGTTTCGAAAGAGATATCCGAAGCTTTTCACTTCGTATATGGGTTATTTCGAGAGAAACCCGGGACGGGTTCCTTCTGAGGCTGGGAGTATGTGACAACTGGCAAAATAGGGAGCCGTTTTAAAACCCGCATTACATTAAAAATTATAATTTGGAATTTTTGAAAGTTTGTTATGACGAGAAATTTTACGAACGTTGGTACTTGATTTTTTTTAATCGTACGATGTTTATGAGATTTGGTTATTTGTTTATGGTTTGATTTGATTCGGTCGTGATGATTTATTGTGAGATCGTTATTTGTGGCACTACATTGACTCCGGCACTAGATTAACCTAACAATTTTAATTTCATTTTATTATTGGATCGGATATTATTATTTTGGAACGGGTTTGGTTTGAGAAAGACATTTGGTTATTTAAGTTTCGGGTTTGGTCCGTGTATTGGCATCGGGTTACTAAATCCCTACACCCACTATTATTATCTTTAATATTAAAAAGTTTATTTTTTTTATAAGAGTAAAAGCAAAAATCGTGCCTGTGAATACCACACAACCCACCAACACCTTCACCACTTAAATTCTCTCTCTCTTCTTTCTTTATACACCACCGCCGCCACCCTTATTCCACCCTAGCGCCGCCACCGCCGCCCTCATTATAAAAACAACACCACCATCTTCACCATCTTTTCGAGATCTATCTATTGGTACTAACCACGCGCTCTAACTCCCACTCTAACACCTAATTCGAATTAAATCCCCACGAGTTCATCACCACTTTTTATTATTTCTTGGAGATCTATTCGTTTGGCTTTGGTTTTTGAAGGTAGGCCGAGTTTTTGACTCGTGTTTGTGTTCGAATCGTGACTATGGGTCACGGTTTTCATTTTCTCTTTCGGGTTTTCATGGATTTTGAGGCAAGAATTAAATGGGTTTTGATAATAATGGTTAAATGGAAGTTTGGTATCCGGGTGTGAATGTTTCCGATGGGTCGAACCTCGACCGAGGGTTATGCTCTCGGTTTGGGTAGTATTTGGTCAATTTTCTTGGCCATTTGATGTATTTTGATCTTGGGTTCTTGTTTGGTTGCTCTCGGTTATGATTGGTCGACCCGTGTGGTCGTTGGTATTTTTGGCCGAACACCCCCAAGGGGCTGTTTTGGTTCGTTTGAGCTCAAGGAGCTAGCCGAGACTCATGAGTCTCGGGTGTGGCTCCCGTTTCATGTTTTGAGCTTCTGATTGACCCGGGTTGACTTGGTAACTCAACCCGTTGCTTATTTGATTTTCGGACAATATGTTACTTGTCATTATTATTTATTTTTGTTGTGATTGTGATGTGGTACATTGGTATATTATTCGGACGCGATGCGGTATTTCTTGATTGTGAGTATTATTGGAGTTGTGTTGACGAGTATGGAATTGAGGACTGATTGTGAGACGGTCAATTAGATGACGGAGATAGGTTAGTTGGGTGCCGTAGTCGGACCCTCATGTTGTAGCACGTGGATATGGGATTGTTTGGACGGAGTTGATTTATTATTGTGACTTGATTTTATTATTTGGACTTGGACTATGAGCCGAGGGTCATGACTCGGACATGTGACCAAATTCTATGACTCGATAAATACTTAAAAGTCGATATTAAAAATAATACTTGTAATAATATTATTAAGAATATAATCGTTTATATACGTATATATAGACGTGTTAAACGTGTATATATATATATATATATATATATATATATATATATATATATAAATGCGTATATTAATAATAAAACGATCACGAGTAAACGTTATAATAATAAAATGATAGTTATTATACTATGCAAATAGTGTAATAAATGTCGGACTATTGTTATAAATAATAATTATATAAATAATGGCGAAACATAAGTCGGGTAAATAATAATTAAAAATGTGATTTTGTTTATAAATTAGAAACTTATCGAGTTATACGAATTGTGGGTCTTTAAAGTCCAAGTGGGCTGTATATTGTGACTTTTGTGTTGTCACGGATATATGACGATTAATATAAACATTTTATATACCAAGTGACTCATTCTAGATCGAGTTATTTGACGATATAAAATGAGAATATTAATGGGCATCGTATCCCATGACGCCCATAGGATGTGGTATATATTATAGGGTAATAAATTACTATATATCTCGTGGAATTTGGCCGATTCGACGATATATATAGGGAATTCATTGGACTACGATATATATCAAATAGAATCTTTTGTGCAATGTGCTTTAGGTTGGGTATAATTTTGGAACGGTGTATTACGTAAATAAATATGGGAGATTATCAAATCGACGGATTTAATAAGCTTCTGTAATTATTTAAATAATATGTTGGACTAACATTAGACCTATAGTTGTTTTATTATTTTGTTTGTTGTGGCTTTCTGGTTTGAGTTGTGTCGACCCTCCACCCATATGGATACCAAACGTCGAATTTTAAATTAATATGAAGTTAATTCGAGAAATGGATATTTTTGGAAAGTAAAATGGAATACGTTCGGGAATGGGAATATTTGATTTTGAGGAAATGATTTCTGAACGAGTTTGATATTGTTAGGAAGTGTTGAGTCTGTAGTCGCCGTTACGTGAGTTGCTTGAGATTACTTACGTCTTTCTTCTATCGTTTCTTTTGAGGATTTCTGGACTTGAGGTGAGTCATAGCCCCACTTTTACTTTTGAACTTTGTTTTCAATACTTGGGGTGAGAAACGTGTAAATGTTTTATATGGACTATTATCGCTTTGTTTATTTAAAACTTGCTATGCTTATAGAACTAGGTAGGATTTAGCGAGGCCTAGTCCCGAACTAGGTAAGCTATTGATTTGGTTATTGAGCGAGGCCTAGACATGAGCTAGGTAAGCTATTGTTTTGGTTATAGAGCGAGGCCTAGTCCCGAACTAGGTAAACTATTGAATTGTTGTTGTGCGAGGCCTAGTCCCGAACTAGGTAAGCTATTGGATGGATTATAGAACGAGGCCTAGACTTGATCTAGGTAAGCTATTGAATTGATGGATTTGAGCTATAGCGTACACCTATAGGGTTGATTTGATTTGATTTGGTTGGATTATTGGTTGGATATTTTGGTTGGATGATTGAGGCCTAGTCTAGCTAGCAAGCGTTTTGCGTATATGTCCACTATATTGAATTATGAATCTAAACCTATGATCTCACCAGCGAAAGTTGACTTTTAGCACGTTTTCTCAGGTATTTAGTGATGCTCTGCGGATGCTTGGGATTGGAGGCTTGACATTTGGCACCGGTTATGGATCTATGTTTCTAAAACTCTGATAACTATTGTGGACCTATATTTATTTTCTTTTGGGCCTGACTTTGGATGATTTTGGGATAAATGTAAACTTTAAAACCCCGCGAGGTTGTATTTTATTATGTTTACGTTATCTCGTTCTTTTATGTCTTGTGTTTGGATACCAATCCCCGTAGCACCCCGAAAGCTTGTTGAGTCTTCCGCTGTACCAAATTTTGGGGGTATTACACTAGGTACAATGGTGTACACTTGCATTTAGTAATTAACTGTTAGCGTGTTTAGCACTTTAGAATTTACCAAAATTAAGTGGTCTTTTCAATGATTTAGCAGGCGAGTGCTATGGAAATGAGTTTGAGTTATACAGACATATTTGACACAGACAACAATGGGTCAAGAGGATTATATGAAGATACAATAAACAAACTTCCCATACGCAATAGTTGACTGGAAAATGAATGAGACAATTTCTTGAAAAGTTTTAATATTGTTTGGTTGAGGAATATAAAATGTAAACTGGTTTTGTTTCTTGGTCAAAGCATGTAATGAAATTTAATAATAACTACCAGTAAATTAAATGTGAGTTATTGGATGATGAATAACATAAATTGTTATGGTTTTCTAAAATAATTGAGAAAAGATGGTATATATTACTCGTATTTGGTATTCTATATAGGTCACTCGTTACTATATATATTGGGAAATTTTGGAACTGGACTACTAACTCTTTGGTAAAAGAATTTGGTAGTTTGATTTGGCTGAAAAAAGATTAATTAAAAGCTTTTGGATACAAGTTATTTTAATGATGGTATAGTAAAAGATAATATGTATACATGCAATTTTAAGAGTTTATATTTATGTGATCTCGACGGAAATATAAGAATCATATTTGGTTGCTAAAAATAAGAAAGACCGAACGAGTATAAGTGATCGCATAATTTGATCTAATTTGAGTAAAAATGTTTGAAGCTGCTAACATGTGAGGAAAACATTGGTTCAGAAGTCTCAGAATCATGCCAGGGTTCTGAATTAAAAGCCAAGTTCATATCTTGGTTGACCAACGGTGCAAGATCCTTCCTGTTCACAATTTTATAAGCTTCCAAAAACTGCTCTATATAAAGACTCATTCGGATAAGACCACACTCTATGTAGCTTCATAAGGTCTTACACCAGCATCCTGCATACGCGAAAACAACTCCAAACCTTCCTTATACTCCTCACAACAAACATAACAATCAATAACCATATTCCACGCAACCAAGTCTGGTTCAAGCATTTCATCAAACAACTTACGCACTACCCGAACCTCTTTCGCAATTCCATACATATGAACCAATGTTTTCCTCACATGTACATGCCACTCAAACCCATATTTCACCATACAACAATGTACTTGTCTCCCTAACAAAACAGACCCGTTTGATGATAACAATAGACCTTATAAGACTACTTTGATGATGTTAAAGGTGTTTGGGTTAGATTTAACTAACATATAGTGAAAAATGTGTTTGGACTATTATACCCTTGATAATATAACTGAAAACGGACGTTGACCTTAGGATTAGAGGTCAAAGGACGCAATCGGCCTCAATAACACAAGTTTTGGACGCATGGCGACGATTTTGCAAACTTAGGATGCATGGCGATGTTTTTTGAAAAGTTTAGGGACCAAAGGTGTATTTTTGTATTTAACTAATGAATACGATTAAATGATGAACATACTAACTGATGAACAACACCTAACTGATAAACTGATGAACATTGTGACCTTAACTGATTAACGTTGTCATTTTTTTAGACAACTGATGAATATTATGATTTTTTTTTGGATAACTAATGAACATTATAATTTTTTTTATAAAACTGGTGAATATTATGATATTTTTTGTTAGAAAACTGATGAACAACGTAACCTAACTTTGAACATTGTGATATAACTGGACAAAAATAAAGAGAATTGATGAACATTGTGATGAACTGATGAACAACACTTTTTATTGATCAATAATAGTTTTTTATTGATACAAATGAACAACTCTTTTTATTGATAAACAACATTTTTTATTGATGAACAAATGAACAACTTTTTTTTATTGACGAAGAAATGAACAACTCTTTTTATTGATTAACAACACTTTTTATTGATTAACAAATAAACTCATTTTATTGACGAACAAATGAACAACTTTTTTTTTTATTGATGAACAAAGTATACGATGAACAATATTTTTATTGATGAGCATTGCGATATAATTGATAAACAAAATTAAAGAGAACTGATGAACAACTTTTTATTGATGAACAAATGAACAATTCTTTTTATTGATGAACCATATTTTTTATTGATGAACGATACTTTTTTGTTACAAAACTAATGAATAACGTGACTAACTAATGATATTTGTTATGTAAATGTTGAATAAAATTAAAGAGAACAATTGCAATAATATAAATCGAGTACATAAGCAAAATATGTATCATTTCTAAATCAATCCACACACGTCAATTCATCCGACACATATGAACTGATGAACTGATTACCAATACTAACTAATGAACACTTATAAACAACATGTAGATTGATAGTGTCTTGTTTATCAGTTAGTCTTATTCATCAGTTAATCTTGTTCATCAGTTAGTGTTGTTCATCGGTTTTAATAAAAAGATTAACAATAAAAGCATCACTTTTTGAATCTTACATTAATAAAATGTTTAATGATGCGTTGTGGGACAAAAATTAGTGCATTTAACGTAATTTTGATACTAAAAATCTAAGATAGACATTTCATCAAATACCTTGTGTGCAACAAATATGAGTAAAACGTCATCTTTAACGTGTGGTATCTCACTCATATGACATTGAATTTGAGTAATTCAAAAACCTGTGTAAAGAGTGAACGAAAATCCATAACTTTTATGTTTTAAATTTTTTACGATTCGACATTTACCAGGGTGAAAAAATAAGGTCGAAATGCCAAAAAAATTAACACCTATTGTGATATGAAAAAAAAAAAAAGTTTCAAAATTTTTAACAAAATTTATATTAAATGAAAGAGGATTAAATTTTAGAAGTTATGGTGAAACAGTTTTTTTTTTTCTAAAAGCTTATTGTTTGGGAGTTATGTGCATTTGAATTTCGATGGTGAAAAAGAAAAACGGGTCAAATTCCAATTTTACCCCTGATCGGAATCGTTTGAATAATGCTAGACGAGTACCCGTGCATAATAATAAGATTTTATAGCAGATCGTTTTAGTGATAAAAAAAGTTTATGGGTTATAAACGAAAATTAATAAAAGTTTGAGGATTTGGGGATTAAACATAATGTTTTGAAACCCCGTTCGACCCGGGTGGTTCAGCCAGATGTATTGCCGGTCGAAAAATGGGTCAATATAAACCAGGTCAACCCGACGGGTAAGCTGAAAAAAACGGGTCAAATTAAACCGGGTCAACCCGTCGGGTTTGAAGCGTTCCGGCTCAACCCGATTTTTGATGTGTATTATTCCTTTCGTCCCGAATTATAAGTCCATTTTGACATTGCACAAAGTTTAATAAATTCCCACTAATTAATTTATTCACCAATCAAATTTCTTCAATCTCCATTAAAGTGTCATTTGATTGGTTAAAATAGGAAATGGACAAGTGTTTTGGGATAACCAAAAACAAGAAAATGGACTTATAATTTGAGACGGAGGGAGTAATAGTTTTGTTTTGAAACATATGTGTATTAATTCACCACTGAAGGATGTTGCTATTCAGAAAATTTATATGTGTAAATAGCTTTGAATATTATTATTATTGATATTTTATTGTTATTACTATTATTTTGTCAAAAAGTTGATTTCTCTATTTTTCAGCCCATCTTTTTGTGTTTTCATTTCCCCCTTTTGAGAAGTCGATAATACTGAACAACCAACTACATTAGAGTGTTGATTACTGTTTCTGTCGGTGATTATATTCAAATCTTGCCCCAAGACCCAAGAGGTAACCCATTTTGCTTGATAGAGTTCACATTCTATAAACATGCTATTTGCTTCAACTTTAATAGGGTATTTGGGATTGCTTATTTATGTTTCTGCTGAAAAATAAGTACTTCTGGAATCTGCTTATTTTTGTGAAATGCAATTCGAAAAAGTAATTAAATTATATAAAATCTTTTATATAATAAAAGAATTACATCATTTCGGAGTGTTTTTGAGAATCCCTTCTCACTGAAAAAAAAATTAGACCAATACGAGAGCTAAATTTTGCTACGTACGAGAGCTAAATTTTGCTACGTAGGCGAAATCGAGTAACGTGATTGGCCAATAAAAAGTCAAAATTGAATCCAATTTGGTCAACCTTTGCCAAAATTCGTTTTCCTAAGCTACTTATTAGAAAAAACGAACAAGCACATGGGTTAGTTATCAATTGTTTAATTTAAAGGGGTTCAATTGTAACTTTTTAGAATAAGAATGGGAACCATGGATCATATCCAAGGATCAAAACCTTTACATCAACACTAAAAATATGAAACCCTCTGGAACCATGAAGATCAAGATTGAAGGAATAGCATGCCATATTCACATCAAAATTCATTAATAATTCTTGACTAACTCCATCGTAAATTAATAATTTTAAGTTCTTATAGCCATGAATCCAAGGTATATTCTTTACTTATTTATTGATTATGATTTCAATAATTTCACTTATTACTGTTGTGCTGTTATATAATGTTAGATCAAGCGATATTATTAGTGACATATTTCGCCATTTGAATTATATGACATAAAAATTGGACCCTTGCGTTTGGGAACAACAAGCTTTTGGCATTACAATCTCACCTGAAATTCTTAGTTGATCCACAAACACTATTGGTCTTAATTTTATGAATGGTAATTGATTGGTTAGTGATAGCATCTACAGCCATTATTTAAATCCATGGGTTGTAATGCATTAAGTTCTATTTTGACCCGTTTCACCTGTTCATGTTGCATAGTTTAATCTGTAACGATTAACATATATAACACAACTAACATTCGTTTTGACTTTCTTTCTTGGGAAAAGGAGTCTTGAAGCCTAAAGCAGCCTTAAAGCAAAAGTTGGACAGCAAGTTAGTAGTTAATGGCGACAATGACTCTATTTCAAGTATAAATGTGAATGGTCTTGGATCAATAACCGATAGTAACTGCTCTAATCTTCCAATCATACATGGGGTCAGTGCAAATGATTTGGATCTGGTGCCTACTTTAACTGTACATAGTAGGTATGCTCATAATTTTCTTTTCATTTAATTGATAAATTTGAATTGCTTTTTTTAATTTACTGAAATTAGGCATTTGTTAAGCGTTATTTGGTTGATTGTATGTTTTATCTGATAAGAATGAAAGTGTACACCAACTGTTTGACAAAACTATCGAATTCACTTGGATCAATCTGTAGTATATTTATCAAATGTACTTGGAAAAATCTGTAGTATATTGCATTTGCTGATAAAAGGTCAAATTTAGTTGGGTATGGATTAATTGCAGTTTTTATGATGTTTAGGCCAATTTAAGAGTGTTCGGGTGGTTTTAATGATTGTTTTAGGCTGCTGCACAAATTAGGTTTGAAAGGAGTGGTTTGGGTCGTTTTATTATGTGTTTATGTAAGCTACTATTTGAATATATGTAGTCCTACCGTTTTATTAGCGTTAGTTAAGTCATTCTCCTTGATTACTTAAATCTTTCAGGAATTATGTTGTGCAACACATAGTAAGGATGCAGATTCCAGAAGTTAGTGGTGAGATAGTGCCACAGCTTAGTGGTGAGATAGTGCCACAGCTTCCTTCCTGGGAATTTGATAACTTTCCCAGGGTTTTTAAAAAGTTTGATGACTCTTCTATATGTATAACTTTTAGATAATTCTTCTATATGTTATCTAATAGGTTATATTTTGCTAATAGCATATCAAGACATCTGATTAAACTCGGAGCTGTAAAAAGACCCATTGCTCTAATTTATGTATGTCCATATTCTACAACTTGAGTGAAGTAATGTTTATTTAGGAAAAAACAATCTCTTCCTTTGTTTTCTAAATGTATCTGTCTGATTACTATTATTACTATATTTAAATTTTATTGTTTGTAAAACAAACATCTTAAAGATCAAAACGACATATGGCCGAAACGCATTTGGTCAAAAGGCAAGTTTAATCCTCTAATTTTCAATTCATTTGAAATATTAATGCAGTTTGCAACGATTTGCCATTTGGAATGAGTAGGAATGCTTTATTCTTCAAAATTGTCTATTGGAATGAATACGAAAGACTTTCTGTTTGAAATATAAAGATTTACTTTAGTATCATTGTGGTGTTCTTTTGGGATAATCATGGTTTTCGACCTTTTGGCCGACTAATTTATAGGGTTTTAATCACACGGAATCAAACCGGGTAAATCCCTTCCTTTGTCACGAGATTGGTGTAACAATTTCAGGGTAGGATTTATTTATTTATTTATTTTTCTATTATAATTATTTTTTTAAAATTGTGTTAGCAAGGATTTTCACTATACTAATATGCACCACTATCAATTTAAGCATGATAAGTTACTATGTATATTTCTAAAAGTTTGTTTGTACCCGGCTAAATTTGCAGGTTTGGAATTGCGTCCAATAAATATTGTCTAGCCTCATTCTCTATTGGACATTAAAAGCTTAGTTGTTCTTAAAAGAAACAAGAACGGATGTCAGTATAATGAATCCAATCCCAGCACGTATGTATCTTGCCACCTCTAAATCGGTGGCATACGTTCATGTTATGGGGGTTTGAAATAAAAGATAACTAATACTTCTGAAAGTATTTATGGGGGATATAAAATCTTCTCGACAAACTACCAAATTTTCTTATACTAATACTTTTGGTTAGTCTGATTTTATGATAGATTATGTGCAATTCATCCGTTTTTACCAGGCCACCCAAATAGGCTATGTTGTCGATTTTTTAATTAAAGAATGCTTAAGCACAACTGTTGTAAACAAAACCCATATAGAATATATGTTCATTTCAAAAAATATAATATACTTTAGAACAGTGTTTTAAAACCTGGGTTGACCCATTGAATAGGTTGAATCGTGAACCGGTTGGGTGACCGGAAGGCGGTTTTGGACGAAAAACCCGGTAGAACCGCCGGTTAAACCGGCTGAACCGTGACCCAGTGGCTCGGTCAGGTCAATTAAAAACCGGTTTTTAAAACATTGCTTTAAAATAACACTTGCAAAATTAATACTTAAGTAAAATTTAATGTCTAAGCCCCGTGCGTGCACGGGTATTAAAACTAGTTTCTGTTTACAAGATATTTTAGGTTAACTATGTGAGTAAAAAATAATTATTATTATATACTCCCTGCATCCCATTTGACCCGGCCCGAATTCTAAAATTGCCCGTTTGACCAGTGCCTGTTTAACTCGTGCCTGTTGAGTCAGTAACCCAAACCCGTCCGACCCGCCCGTTTTGCCACCTCTTTTCTTTTCGGGTTATCGCAATTATTAGTTTCTGGTACTAAAATAGATAGGAAAGTTTGATTGAGTTTGTCATATTAATACTTGAAATTTTTGTTATGAATTTAACGGAAAGCCATAGTTATAAGTTAAAAGTAAAACTATGGCAAACAGGTAATAAAGAGAAACCAGTAATGATAAGCTAAGGAGTATCAAACTAACAGCAAGTGTTTAGACGAAAAAAACTTTCTTTTTTTATGGCTGAAATGAATGTTATAAAATTTCCAAAGTTTTATAGTAGGTTTTGGACCATCAAAAGAGTAGAATATATGCTGTTGGGATGTGTTACTGTGGTAATGCTATTAGCTATATGCACCTACAGTATAAATGAGTTTGTGGGATTAATTCCACCATTAACGGCGATCCTAAGATTTTAGATTATGGTAGTCATGTTTTGTAAATATGAGTTTGTTTGTTCACTGAAGAAGAACGGAAAAAACAGAATGTAGAAATTAATGGGAAATTGGGTCAAGCGAAAAGCTTCTAATGCAGCTGCTTGTAAGGCATTTAGCATTCTAGTATTTAAGTAGAGCATACTTTAAACTTTTTGATTACTGTAAGTACCAATACCATACATGACTGGTTCACATGTCTGAGACAATAAGTTCACTATGAGTTACATATCCATTGTCAGTATTGGTTAAGACTTAAGAAAGTTATGCTAATAAATTTTCTTGGTTTTACGTTCTACATTGCAGGAATATAAACTCTAAGAAAAGTTGTAGAGATGGAAGCTGAATGCCTAAGTTTGGATAGAATCAGCACCCTTCCACGAAACATAATTGAAAATATTCTAACTCTTATGCCAATTCGAGATGCATTGAGAACGAGTATTTTGTCTCGAAATTGGAGGTCTTATTGGAAGAACATGCCTAAACTTGCTTTTGATCACAAATTGGTTGTAGTACCATCTAATTGCGAAGAGTTGACGAGATACAAGTTTGTCAATGCCATCTTCCATGTGTTGTTATTACATACGGGTCCTATACTGGAGTTCAGTCTTAAGGCTGGTAAACTTGAAATGGATTCTGAGTTTCACCAGATAATATGTCATCTTTCAAGAAACACCAATTTGAAAAAATTGGTCTTTGAGATGTCAAACTTCAACCACGTACTATCCTTTATGTTCTTTTCATTTCAAGGATTAGAAGTTCTGGAACTCACGAATTGTTATTTTAAACCTCCGCCGACTTTTAATGGGTTCCGTAAGTTGAAGAGCCTGTCTTTTGTCAATGTAAAGGTTAATTTTAAAACGTTTCAACATTTCCTCTCCAGTTGCCCACTACTTATGGATGTCCTTTTGGTAAGGTTCATAATTTCATACAACCACTTATGAATCTTTTTAAGTTCAAGATGTTAAAAAAATATTTTAATGTAGGGGGGACGGAAAGAAGGCTTTGAACAAGAAAGCAAGTTTACATTTGTTGAGCTTTTACAATCTTTGCCTTTACTTAGGACTTTGGATATCTCAGTGTACCATATGCGGGTAATGTGTAACTTAAAGATTATTTCAAGATTTTAAGAATATTGTCTTTGCTCATGATTTTGGTATTGGGTTTTAGTACTTGTCCGCAGGTGGTATGCCACATACGCTTCCAACTTCAGCAGTCCACCTCAAATATCTGTTTTTGGATGTGAACTTGATGCAACAAGATCAGATTCGTTCTGCCCTTTCTTTGATGAGGAATTCCCCAAAATTGGAGAAAATTATTCTGAGGGTAAACAATGTTATTAGGTAGGGCTGAGCATGGACGACCTAAAAACGAACCGGGCTGACAAAACCGACCGAACCGACAAAAACCGAGCCGAGCCGACAGCCCTTCGGTTTGGTCTCGGTTTCATGTTTTTCCTATTTTCGCTTTCAGGACGGTTCGGTTCGGTTCGACCCAAAACAGAAAAAAACACACCTAAACACACCTAAACCGAACCGATCATATTCGGTTCGGTTTTGGTTCATGTTTTTCACGAAATCTGTTCTCGGGTAGGTTCGGTTTTTGTCGGGCCGGTTCGGTTTTGGACCTTTGCTCAGCCCTACGGGTATTACGTATGGTACTTCTTCACTAAAAACTTGCTGACATATTTCACATGTTTTGTGCTTAGATGTTTGCCAGTCCCCCTGCTCTCTATTGCTCCCTGGACTTTCCTGATTTTCATTACTACTCTAGTTTCAACTTGGATCATCTAAAGGAATTTCAGATGTTATATTTCAGTAATGAAGCTCTTGAGTTGGAAATTTTAAAACTCATCATAGTTAAGGCACCAATGCTAAAGAAAGTGCGAATAGAACTATTTAAAGATGTCACTGTTGAGGAAGAACTGAAGATACTTAGGGATTTTATACCATGCCGTTTCCACTTGCATCGCCTTCAACAAAATTCAGCATCGAGCGCCCAAAACCTTCCTCATGAAAGCTATTATTTGATTGTTAAAGCATGGTGGTTTTTATGGACAATCTTTGCAAGTGTATAGACGTGTATTTTTGCGTTGATTGGGAACTGATACTTTTTTGCTTTGTAACAGTCCAACGCTTGTCTTTGTTGCAAATCTGTACATGTAGTGAACCTCCTCTATTTGTGTCTACTTGTATCAATTGCTCAATCTAGTAATGGTTGCTTAGGAATGCAGTCTCTAGACATGCTTTGTCTCAACTGTTATATTGAGCTGAAGTTTACAAAAATTATTGATTTCTTAAGTCGAAGTCAATTTCTTTTTTACCTTTCTACTTGGCGGATGCTTTGATTTGGTGATTAGGACTTTAGGAGGTTTTGTTTGCCCACACAATATGACGTGAATTAACCGGTATTATTATTGTAAATCAGAGAAAGTGAATGAAATGTAAAGTTTTCATTAATGAATCAAGGCTTCAAGTGCAATATTTATACAAAAGTATCGAAAGTCAAACTATGAAAGTCAAAACTATCTAACTAACTTTCTATATTACACTATGCTACTTTACACTGTTACATTGAATCACTATTACATTGAATCACAAGTCTTAAAGCATTTATGAAGTAAAATCACTTTCTTGTGGTGTTGTTTCCTGTGAATACTTTGAACTGAGCAGGAATGTCTTGATGTAACATTGGCAGGTTAAAATGTCTTGATGTAACATTGGCAGACTTAACCTGGTGTTTGGCATTGCATTCTATATTCCCTTCGCAAGTTGGCATTGTGTATGGATCACAAATGCCCAACTTGGACAGACAATTGTAGTGTAATGCTCTGCACAGTCCTTTAGTCAAAATGTCTGCAATTTGTGACTTTGTAGAGATGAAGCACAGTTGAATTAGGCCCTCCTTGATCTTGTCTCTTACAAAATGGCAATCTATTTCGATGTGTTTTGTCCTAGCATGATTCACTGGATTGTTGGCTAGAGCAATAGTGGAAGCATTATCACACATCATTAAGCTAGGTGTAGGAACAGGGACATATAGATCATGTAGAAGACATATAAGCCAGGAAATCTCACATGTACTATCTGCTAGGGCTCTGTATTCAGCTTCAGTAGATGACCTTGACACCACTGTTTGCTTCTTTGATTGCCAGGAGATAAGATTATTGCCAAGAAAGATTGCATAACCAGTAACAGACCTTCTAGTGATTGGACAACTTGCCCAATCACTATCACAATAAGTTGTGAGCTTCATAGTGTTTTGTGAAGGGAAGAAAAGACCTTGACCAGGACATAATTTGATGTACCTTAGAACTTTGATGAGAGCTTTGTAGTGAGGAGTCCTTGGTTCATGGCTGAATTGACTTAAAGCTTGAGCTGCAAAGGCCAAATCAGGTCTAGTAATGGTGAGGTATAGTAACTTGCCCACTAAGGTTCTGTAGTGAGAGGGGTCTGTGAATAGTTCACCATCAGTTGAGTTGAGTTTGACTAAAGGATCCATGGGTATGGTAGATGGTTTGGCATCAAGTACTCCACCATGTTTCAAAAGTTCTAGTGCATACTTTCTTTGAGACATAGCAAGACCTTTAGAGTTTCTGAGGAATTCAATGCCTAAGTAATAGTTGAGTGGGCCCAAATCTTTGATGCTGAACATGTCATGGAGTTTGGTTTTGATGAAAGTAAGAAAGGTATCATCTTTACTTACAAGCAGGATATCATCAACATAAACCAAGAGTGATGTCACAGAACCTTTGTGAATGATGGTAAAGAGAGATGTATCTACATAGCTTTGTTTGAAGCCAAGCTGAAGTAGAAATGTGGTGAGCTTTTCAAACCATTGTCTGTTAGCTTGTTTGAGACCATAGAGAGACTTTTTGAGCTTACAAACTGTTAGATCGTTTTAGCTCGAGGTTGGTTAGACCTCATCTAGGGATTACACAATAATAAAGATAAAGAACATGTACGCAGAAGAATAAACAAAACATCTTTATTATTGCTACAAGGTTTCTTCGCCATCATCTCTAATACTAACATACTAACATCCACAACCCCAAATCTATATCTTGAGGCTATACTAACTAATAACCACTAACTAATAACCCTAGGCGTCCATTGTAGGAACTTGACGCCTAGACACACACACACACCTTTAATAATCGACTACATCTTTTCTGTGCGTACACTAAAACTAATGACCCATGTCCTCTTTATATACTAGAGGATTAGGGTTTACAAAATACTACAAAGGACTAATAAATAAATATTCTATTGCAAGCTAGTCCTTCATGTTTCATTCTTCTTCATATACTGCAGCAGAAGTACTTTGATTCAAAGTACTTTTAGTTCAGCAATACTTTGGTTCAACAAAAAGTACTTTGGAGAAGTACTTTGATTCAGCAGAAGTACTTTAGAGAAGTACTTTGATTCAGCAGAAGTACTTTGGTAAAGTACTTTGGTTTAGCAGAAGTAATTTCATTTGTCTTCATATAAGCACATATAGTTTTGTAATTATCAAATCTATAATTCCCAACAATCTTCCCCTATTTGATATTACAAAACTATCTCCATGAATGAAACAGTCTTCAATGCTTCCCCTTGACTTAAGATCTTCTTGAACATGTCACCACACATAATAAGCTGCAAATAATATCTCTGTAGTCTTCTTCTTCCCCTTTTTGTAATCATCTAATAGGGTTCTTATGTAGATATTGTAGATATACAACTTCCCATTAAGTGATGCATGTAGATGGTTACACAATTAAACAATAAGCTTCCAATAAAATTAATAAGTTTACCATCTCTTGATGCTTGAACTCTGAAGTCTCTATGTAGTGATTACTGGCGAAGAAAACTGAGTATAACGAATTTGATGAAGAAGTTGAATTTCCCAAACTTGCGTCTTATATCTTTGGTGAGGAGAAAAATGACCCGTTTTTAGGGGGCCATTTAAGCACGAAGTCGAGATTATTTGACCAAATATTGCCCTAAATCGTTCCTTTTGTCATTTTAGGTACTTTTGGAGAGAAATCTGGAAAAGGAAGCATTTTGGACGTTTTTGGAGCATAAAAGTGAAGAAATGGCAAAGTCTTAATTTTCCTTGCTGGGAACAGTACCTGACGGCGTCAAGAGTCTCCAAGTGACGGCGTCAAGAGTAACAAAAGAGATGGAAGTGGAAGATACACGTGACGGTCCAGAGTGTTTTGTGCATTGGAGATGACGGCGTCACCTAGGCCGTCATGGTCCATTTGTTAGTGACGGCCCATAAGAAATTCCTACATGACGGCGTCAAAATCAGATCTAGGCAATAAGATTTCATTATAGGCGGCGAGTTGACGGCGTCACAAATTCCTTCTTGACGCCGTCACCCTGTAAAATCTATATATAGTTTTCCAAATTTCATTCATTAGTGTGCAACTTTGAGGGAAAAAACCCTAGGTCGAAATTTTCCAGCTTTTTCAAGGGTTTCAACCCTTTGAAACTTTCATGTTCAATTTGAGATAAGTACTCTTTCAATTCAATCAATATGTCTATGTGTTGCTTGAATATATCTTACACTTGTCTTCAATTTAACATGCTCGGCTAGATTTCTTTTGTGTTTGTTTAGATGTAGTGAAACCTAGATGTTAATTATGGGTTGACTGTTTGTTTATAGTTGTTACGGATGATTGTATTCGATGTTAGGCTTAAGAAAAGTGGCAGACTTCCATTGGTAACTTGCTTGAACGTCTTAAGAAACATGATCGGAGGTGTACTACGATATTTGGTTGTATTTAATGCGTAGGAGAATTCTAATGATCCCATGTTAGGAGCTTCTAACGGCTCGACATAGGAGTGAAGTAGGATCCTATAGAGTTAGGGAATATTGTACACGGCCCTACGACTAGTATTAAGGAATATGACCCGTCATCCATGCAATTGTAACAAACTATCAACCTGTAAAAGATATCTAGGGAGTAATGAAACCTAAGTAAACACAACTTTCCCCATCATTGTTTACACCACAATAGTATAATTAGTTTCATTTTCATTTCTGTTATTTTATTTTGATTACATCTTTAGTTATTTGGGTTAGTTGACTAGCAACTAATTCCGCCCACTCTTCCAAAACCCGAGATTTTACTTGATTTAATAAAATATAAAAATACAAAAAGAATCCTCTCTCACCTTTAGACTTAGTTTGGGAGACTTTCTAATCCTAGCGACACTATTCCTGAGTTGAACAATCAATCCCCCGGTACTTGTCACTATACTATACTACAACGATCAGGTACACTGCCTGGTGGGGGTTGTAAGCTTCTCGAGATCCCTCAAGAGGTAAAGCCTGGTGCGATTCCCACGTATCAAGTTTTTGGCGCCGCAGCCCGGGGAATAGTTATTGTCTAGGATAGGATTTCTTTTTATTAGGTCTACTTGCTAGATTCCTTTCTAGTAAGATTTTATTTTTATTTTTAGGTTTTCTTTAGTCTATCTCATTTCTTTGTGTCTTTGTTCGTATAAGATTTGTCTTTATGGATTTAGAGAATCGTCGTTTAGAAGTTAGCAAGAGGCTTATAGTGCGTAAAAGAAGAAAGAGGGAAGTTAACACATTTAAGGAATTTAATAAACCCCTCCAGATGAAAATTGAGTTTACAGACTTCTCCCCAACCCCGGAGGAATTGAGTTACCATAGATTCCTTCTACAACACCCCTGCCCCACAAAATATAGGAGAATGCCATGGATTAGGAGGCATAACTTTAGGAACATAAAAATTCCTTGCATGATTGGGTACATGTCTAGAGAGCATACATACATTGATTTTAAAGGCACCCATGAATATTATGTCTAGGCTCTACTACAATTGGATAATGAATGAAAGGTTAAGCCCTAGAAAAGACCCCTACAACCCTAATCGACTATGTAATTTTGTCAGGAGAGTGAAAGGGGTACACATCTTTGTAGGAAATTTTACTTATCAATGTGACTTTGTAATCCAAGAAGATGTTAGTGGTATTATAGATCCACACTTAGGAGAAATGGTCCTAGGGCAACCTTTTGTTGAGATGACTAAGATATATTGTGATCATGGGAAGGGAATAGTTCAGTTTACTGATGGGATAGAAAAGATCACTTTTATGATGCCTCACACGAGGGAAGAATTAAAGGACATCAAGAATTTACCAATTGATGAGATCCGACCTTATGAGATTAAAGACGACGAAATTGATGATGAGGTTTATTATGAGAGGAGGCGAACATACTATTCAATTTGCATGAATCTAGGGCCTGAGTACAAGCGTGATGAGAACTGGGTTAGATGTTTTGAATTAGCACAGAAGTGGGAAAGGAAAACATAGCCCATGGCCTTGAGTCTAGCTACAAGACTCGTAAAATAAAGAAAAGCGCTTCTTGGGAGGCAACCCATGTTTTGTGTGATTTTTAATTGTTTGATTGTTATTTGCTTCCGTATGCATGCTTTATTTTTATTGTTGGTAGATCATGTTTCAAACTAAAATTGTGAAAATGCTTTATTTTGTTGTTTAACTTTGTCTTAACTTCATATAAATGTATTTTGCAAAATGTGGAAAACTAGAAGGGGGGGTTGAATAGTTTTATGTCCTTTTAAATTTATTTCCAAAATATTTTGTAGGTTATAAAAACTTTCGATTCGATCTTAAGTGAGTTCAAGCAACAACCAATATAAGCAAGTCTAAACTAATATTGAAAGTATTGAAATATAATGAAGAAAAGATAGAGTTAGAAAGATCAAACCACAACACGTGAATTTATAGTGGTTCGGCTACAAGGACACCTTCCTTGCCCTACTCCACTCCCCGAGTACCACACTCGAGAGTTTTCTTCACTATGTCAACAAACTCCTTATGGTGGAGAAACCTTACACACCTTGGCTTACACAAGTTAACGACACTAAGCTAAATGTCGAGTTCTAATCGTAGCTAGAACCAATCTCACACCAAATATCACACCACGTGATCTTCACACCTTAATCACACCTTCACACCTTCTTCAAGACTTCACACCGTCTTCACACCTTGTCAATCTTCACACCTTCTTCTATGCACAACTAAGTCACAACTACTAAACTAGTTTACAACACACCAAGATTCTACAATCAACAAATATACACAACACCTTAACAAATAACTATCACTAGTACTATATGAAACTAGCTATACACAACACCACTACAATAAGATGGATGTAGAGAAGTGTTCTTCTTCTTGCACTTGAATGGATGAAGCTTTGGATCACTTGAAAACAAAGACTTATGCAATATATGATCAAAGGATTTTAGATCTAGAGAAGAAGATTGGATCAGAAAGTTTATAGTGCAAAAAGGTGAGAAAAATATGTGGAATGATCCAATATTTATAGGGCCAGATTTTACTGTTCGGGAGCGTGCCGGTCCCCTTAATTGTAGGCCGGTCCCCTTAATGATTAAGGGGGCCGCCTAGTAAAATTAAGGGGGCCGCCCTCCTGAACGTTCCAAAAGTTTTTCTGGATAAAATTTGCCCTTTTTGGTTGGAAATTTGAAATCATATTTTTGTGGTTTAATAAAGCTTTACCAAAAATGATTTACAAATATATATAAAATGTTAAAATCATTTTATATAATGTTATGTATTAATATAAAATTTCCTTTGATCATGTAATGCATAAGTTACTAAGTTTATGCATACCTTGAGTGATATAAGATGTAGAGGTAAATATTTGTCACCAAATACTTGTTTATGTCTTATTCTTGACTTAATTTGATTTAAGTTTTGTGATTATCAAAACATAGGTTTATTGAGAAATATTAATAACATTCACAAACATTATTTATATCAACACAAAAGCTAAGCGTAAAGGAAACCCCAAATTTGTTTATAAGAACAAAAATTGATCTTGATTCGCCACAATATTAAATGAACACGCGTATTAGTACTTGTTAGAGTCAAATGCTTGTATCGAGTCATAATGATATTTTGCAGGATTTTCCAGGAAGTGGGACATAAGTTTTTCCAGAAATTTTCCGGAAACTTAACGTAAAGATTTCTGTAGGTCACTTCTGACGGCGTCAGGAATTAATTCCTGACGGCGTCATGTGTAAAATTCTGGAAATTTTACAAGTTTTGTTTTTCTAACGGAGTCTTTAGGTTTTTGTTAATTCTTTAGTTTTATAAACTCCAGGAAATCTGCGAACATTCATTCCACAAGCATTATATCTTAATTTGCTTTCTAGGACTTGTTAGTATATATAAATTGCCGCCGATTTTACGCGAGGTTGCCTTGTTTGTTTTCTCAGGTTTAACAGGTTATGTATGACAAGAAGATGATTTATTTTTCTGGAAGGGAAGCTTTGAATGTTCATTTTCTTGGAGGAAGATCTAACCTTGTTACCACACTATTCACACCGAACGAATCAGTGAAGTATTTGTTTTCATTCTTTTACCTATTTCACTTTTACATTCTTTAATTGAAAATTGGGGACAATGTTCATCCTAAGTGTAAGGGGAGGGTAAATGATGATACTTTATAGGATACTATTGCACTTGAGTTTGTTTGTTTGATGGTAGGTGTGTAATAAAACTAAAAGAAATACTTGTTAGTGTAATTTTAGTGCCAAATTTAAATTTTTTTACAACATTTAAGAGTGAAACTTTAGCCTTAGCAAGCGTCTCATGGATAGGAGTTGTATGACTAGCACAAAACCGTACCATTCAGAAAAATTTTCTACCCAAATATGTGAGGTTCGCCTTTAGATTTGATAGGAAAAGCATTTACTATTAGTGCTTATGAGTGTACCGGTAGCATTTAGATTCTAGAACTTGCGTTAGTGATGCACCCCGAGACCGCTAGTGAGACTACAGTCGTGTAGTAGGATTTACTACATGATAAGAGGCATTAGGATCACCCTTGTGTTAAACCCTATCATAATTACTTGACCATTTAAGTCATATTACTTGGATAGTAAAGTCAATTAATTTTCCCACACCTTAGCGTTGTACTCATTTTTAGGACACGATACCCCTAGTACACCCCTTCGAGCCTATCTTTTCGTTTCTAACTTTAAGCATCTTACTTAAAGGAAGAATTTGTTACAACCCACCCAAATGTGCAACCAAATCGCCTTAGCCTTCCGTATATGCACTCATCTTTAGTGCATTATTGTTATATGTTTAAACCCTTAGTTAATTATCTAATTGGTTACATGGTTGCTAAGTCGAGTCATATCTTGTACATATTGTTTTGGGACAATTGGGACTCTTGGGTAAAGTACTTGTGTTATGGAGTAATGGGGAACAACATCATTTATTAACCCCCATATGTGCGTTAATCTTAAAAGTACTCCAAGTGTTTTGATTATCTTAATTCGAGTCATTAGATTAGGTTATTGTAAAGTATGTAAAAATTCAAGTGTAAGGGGAATGTACATTCCCTATGATGTATTATTTTAGATGGTAGGGTAAGAGTGTATGCAAAAAAAAAAAAAAAAAAAAAAAAAAGAAAAAAAAAATTGAAAAAATTAAGAAAAAATAGAAAAAAGAAAAGAGAAAAAAACATACGGACTACCATCCCGTTTCATTCTATGTTTGTTTTATGTTTTTGTTATTTTTCATTTATTAGCTTAAGTCGAGTCTAGTCTTGGTTTAGCAACGCCATATTATACATGTAATTAACCAAGATGATTAACTTGCTACCAGTTAATATTACCTTTATCCAACAAAACCGTGTATTCCATATCCCTACATCTAACGTTAAACCCTTTAAAAGACCTCTTTGATAGTTTATCCTAGGTGCTTACGCCAAGTGGTGGAGGTTTGATCCTTTCCCAAGCCTATGGTAATCTATTTTGCTGTGACAGGTAGTGAGAGATGTTTTCTATTTCCTTATTGTGATATATACTTTATTACACCCGAGAGATGTGAGTATCTAAGCACTATTTGTGAGGTGCTAGTGTATGACCTCCGCGCTTGTCTTTGGTCTTTAGTGGAACGATTATTTGTTGTAATTACTTTTATATTAGTGTTAAATGACCCCTAACTTTTATTTTGATTAGAATAAAAGCGCATTTGCTTGAGGACAAGCAAATCTCAAGTGTAAGGGTATTTGATGAGGCGAAAAATGAACCGTTTTTAGGGAGTCATTTAAGCCTGAAGTCGAGATTATTTGATCAAATATTGCCCTAAATCGTTCCTTTTGTCATTTTAGGTACTTTTGGAGAGAAATCTGGAAAAAGGAAGCATTTTCGACGTTTTTGGAGCATAAAAGTGAAGAAAATGGCAAAGTCTTAATTTTCCTTGCTGGGAACAGTACCTGACGGCGTCAAGAGTCTCCAAGTGACAGCGTCAAGAGTAACGAAAGAGATAGAAGTGGAAGATACACGTGACGGTCCAGAGTGTTTTGTGCATTGGAGATGACGGCGTCACCTAGGCCGTCATGGTCCATTTGTTAGTGACGACCCAGAAGAAATTCCTACATGACGGCGTCAAAATTCGATCTAGGCAATATGATTTCATTATAGGATGCGAGTTGACAGCGTCACAAATTCCTTCTTGACGCCGTCACCCTGTAAAATCTATATATAGTTTTCCAAATTTCATTCATTAGTGTGAAACTTTGAGGGAAAAAACCCTAGGTCGAATTTTCCAGCTTTTTCAAGGGTTTCAACCCTTTGAAACTTTCATGTTCAATTTGAGATAAGTACTCTTTCAATTCAATCAATATGTCTATGTGTTGCTTGAATATATCTTACACTTGTCTTCAATTTAACATGCTCGGCTAGATTTCTTTTGTGTTTGCTTAGATGTAGTGAAACCTAGATGTTAATTATGGGTTGATTGTTTATTTATAGTTGTTACGGATGATTGTATTCGATGTTAGGCTTAAGAAAAGTGGCAGACTTCCATTGGTAACTTGCTTGAACGTCTTAAAAAACATGATCGGAGGTGTACTACGATATTTGGCTGTATTTAATGCGTAGGAGAATTCTAATGATCCCATGTTAGGAGCTTTTAACGGCTCGACATAGTAGTGAAGTAGGATCCTATAGAGTTAGGGAATATTGTACACGGCCCTACGACTAGTATTAAGGAATATGACCCGTCATCCATGCAATTGTAACAAACTATCAACCTGTAAAAGATATCTAGGGAGTAATGAAACCTAAGTAAACACAACTTTCCCCATCATTGTTTACACCAAAATAGTATAATTAGTTTCATTTTCATTTATGTTATTTTATTTTGATTGCATCTTTAGTTATTTGGGTTAGTTGACTAGCAACTAATTCCACCCACTCTTCCAAAATCCGAGATTTTACTTGCTTTAATAAAATATAAAAATACAAAAAGAATCATCCCTCACCTTTAGACTTAGTTTAGGAGACTTTCTAATCCTAGCGACACTATTCATGAGTTGAACGATCAATCCCCCGGTACTTGTCACTATACTATACTACAACGATCAGGTACACTGCCTGGTGGGGGTTGTAAGCTTCTCGAGATCCCTCGAGAGGTAAAGCCTGGTGGGATTCCCACGTATCAATCTTGTACTATCCACGTGACTCCAAACTCATACCAAACTAAAAAGTATAAGTAGACCTAACCTCTTGACAAAATCCTCAACTATATATGAGATACTGAGCACTACAACGTAACTCCTTAAAGTGATAGCCAATGTGTGCATAGAGCATCATAAGAAAAATCACACATTGCTAGATTCGTCAAGTTGTTGTCATAACAATAAAGCACGAACATGTTATCTTCAAAGTGTAACACCCACCTTGAGATATGATAAGAACACGCACCTGTGAAACTCAACTACAACATCAAATATGTGATAATCCATCTTCTTCGTAACCAGTTATTCCAACTAAACCAAATACGAGCCTTTTAAAACTTTAAGAACAAAATAAATCAAACTCGAAAAATCTTTCTTGTGTGTGTGTCTTCCCTTGTGTGTGTTTTGGAACCAACGTGTTCCAAATCTAATAAATACTTCCCCTCACTGTTGTACTTCATGCCCAACAAACTGCCTTTCAATAATTAAGCGTAACAGTGGTATCTTTAAACTAGCAGTGGTAACAATTAAGCATAGCAATGGGAATCATGAAGCTAGCAGTGGAAACGAATAACTAGCAATGGTAAATTTCTTCTAAGTAGCAGTACTTTTAAGCAGTACTTTCAAGTATTATTCGACATCCAGCTTATGATACATACTAGGGTTCATCATTGAAATTGCATTCAACTCACCAAGACTAGTATTTATTACATCAACCAGTAGACTTACTCCACAAAACATTCCATAACGTACAAATATGATCAATTAGGGTTTGTGTTCTTTTTGTTGCCAAAGTTGAAGGTATAGGGTTTGATTCAGGTTTATGGTGTTAGGATTTTGTTCTCTCATCAATCAAATATAAACATCTGCAACAACACCATCGTTAGAGTGCATCACCATCAGATCAGAATCACTCATACAACAGAAAACCATTAATATCACTCTTATACATTGGAAACCCGAAAAACTGAACATAAACCAATCCAAATCTGCTTTCTTTGATCATCTACTGACTTCAAACAACATATATTCAACTTCCATAATAAATTAATACCATGTAAACACAAATTCAGGAAGTTGAGATCATAAAAACCTTAAAAATTCGAAAATTTCACCTCTCTCTACAGACGTTTTCGACACCCTATATATTACACATAAAATCTCCAATTCAAGATCCCTTTGGTGAAAAGTTAGCTTGATATACTGAGAGTCTCCAAAAAACATTTCAGCCCGATCTAACGGTTAACGAAGGAGATATCGCTATTTGAAAACAGCCCTGCAGAAAGGTTACAAAAATTTTACCAAAGTTGAATTTTTCTTGTTTTCTTCGTTTTTCGACAAACCAAACCTTGTTTAATCCCACGATCATGAACCGTTGGCTCTGATACCACTTGTTGGATCATTATGCTCTGACCAAACATAACTATAACTTGTAATGGTCTTAGCAATCTTGAATAACTCAAAACTACTAACAATGAAACACTGATATAACCTTGTAAAGTATGCGGAATCTACTAACACAAAGCTAATAAGAACTTTGAATAATTATATTAAAACAACTTGAACCAGCGTATCTTACACAGATTCACTAACAATCCCTAACTCTCTAATATCGTATTCTCTAATCTATGAAATCGTAATTGTGTACTCGTGTATTCGTTATGTCTAATACCATCCTAAGGCTCCTTTTATAGGCACAAGGAAAACCTTAAGTCGGTTTACAATACTTGAACGACAAGTAAATTATCTCTAACTTATTCTAGAACATTCTAATAATAATACATAGCAATCCTTAACGATATTGCATATGAGTCCTTTAACTTAGAAGTACTTTGAATATTCTCCATGCACGAGCAGCACTTTGACACAAGCAGTACTTTGAACATTAGAAGTACTTTGATCTTCATATCCTAACACAAACTGTGTTTGGTGGTAGTTCTTTGGGGTAACCTTGTGGAACAGACATGTATACTTCTTCATGGAGATCACCATGAAGAAATGCATTGTTAATGTCCAGTTGTTCAATAAACAATCCTTGATGTATGGAAAATGCTAGAAGTGTTCTAACAGTGATCATTTTGGCAACATGGGCAAATGTCTCTTTGAAATCCACTCTTTCTTTTTGATGAAAACCCTTTGTAACAAGCCTTGCTTTGTATCTCTCTATGGTGCCATCAGCATGAAGTTTGATTCTGTAGACCCATTTGCAGCCTATGGGTACTTTACCAGGTGGAAGTAGAGTGAACTCCCATATTTGGTTCTGTTCTAGAGCATGTATTTCCTTATTCATAGCCTCTTTCCATTTCATATCTTTGGAAGCTTGGGTAAAAGAGCTAGGTTCTTTGACAGAATTAATGTTATAGATGCAATGCAATGTTTTGGATGTGAGATTATTATAATTAAGATAATGTGAGTGATGGTGTTTAGAAGTGGTGTTGTTAATAAGTGATTTTGGTAAAGTATAATGAAAATCTTTGAGTGATGTTGGAATTTGTTTGCTTCTGGTAGATGTTCTTGTTGGAATTGGAGGTGGTGGTTGTGTTGATGGTGTAGGTGAATGTGAGGGAACTGAAGTATGTGTAGTGTTGGTTGATGTATTGGCAGAGTTATGGGGTGTTTGGGAGACCTGTGCTGGATCAGTGATAGGTGGTGTTGGGTGTGATTCAACAGATGGTGGTGATGTTGCAGGTATTTGTGATATGTTAGGGCTGGTGTTTGCAGGTGTGGGTGCAAAAAATGGTGGTTCAGTAGGATATTGGAGTGGTGAGGTTTGAGGTTCAAGGATGTCTGTTTGTTGTGAGTGAATGTGAAATGGAAAGATTGATTCATTGAAGGTGACATTTCTACTGATTGTGATCTTTTGTGTGGTAGGATTGTAAAGTATGTATCCTATTTGGTGTGGTGGATATCCAATGTGGAGATTGATGGTGGCCTTTAGTGAGAATTTATCAGTTGTGGGTGTGTAAAGCATGGCTTGGCAACCAATTATTCTGAGGTTTGTAAGGTCTGGTGGTTTGTTGTATAGTAGTTCATAGGGACTTTTGTTGTGAAGTACTCTTGATGGGAGTCTGTTGATGAGGTATGTTGAAGTTAAGATGCAGTAACCCCAAAGGTGAATTGGAAATTTAGCTTGAAAGAATAATGATCTTGCCATTTCTAAAAGTTGTTTATGTTTCCTTTTAACTCTGGCATTTTGTTGTGGTTTATAAGGACAAGAGGTTTCGTGAATAATGCCTTTTTCTTTGAAAAATGATGTAAGTGATTCATTTACAAACTCACTGCCATTGTCACTTCTTACTGTTTTGATTTTGGTTTGAAATTGGGTGAGGACATATGAGTGAAAAGACTTGAAAGTAGATGATACATGATGTTTATCAGGAAACAAATAAGTCCATGTGGCTCTAGAAAAATCATCAACAATTGTGAGGAAATATTTACATTTATTACAAGTAGGGTGTCTGTATGGACCCCAAAGATCAGTGTGTACAAGATCAAAATTGGCAATTTCCTGAGAGGTACTCATTGGAAATGGAGGCACATGTTGTTTTGCCATTGGGCATATGGTACAAGGTGGTTCATTTTTACAATTGACTGAAAATGGAAGTGACTTTATTTAACTGAGAACTTGAAATGATGGATGTCCAAGACTAGCATGCCACAGATAGCTATGTACAGAGTTTGCAGATGAAGAAGTTGATGAGATGGATGTGGATACAGATGATCTTTGAGATGGTGTTAAAGCATAGAGACCTCCAAAAAGTTTACCAGTGGTGATGGTGCTATCATGGCTCTGAAAAATACATTCTCTGTGAGTGAAAGTGATGGTTGAGTGTGAAGAGTTTGTGAGTTTGCTTATGGAGATTAAATTGTATGTGAATGTTGGGATTTGAAAAACATTTGTGAGTGTAAGTGTGGGTGTAAGTCTCACTGATCCAACTATGGTCACTTTGATTGTTTGTCCATTTGGTAATTGTACTAAAATTGGGTGTGTGAGATTGTGAATGTCATGCATCAATGTGATAGATATGCAAATATGGTCAGTTGCTCCACTGTCTATTACCCAAATTTCCTTGATATTAGATGAAAATGAAGCTATGAAAGAGTATATACCTGCCATGTGAGGAAGAGTAGCAGCTGTGAAAACCTCCTTTTGACCATTTTGCATCATCAGCAGTACTTGGTTGAGTTGGTTTTGGAGTTGATCCATCCTTGAGTGCACATAAGGATCTGAGCTTTGTGAAGATGAGCCCTCATCAGCCAGTGAAGTCAGTGGTGTGTTGATACGTGGGTATCTCACCCTCGCAACAGGTTTTACCTCTCAAGGGATCTCGAGAAGCTTACAACCCCCACCAGGCAGTGTACCTGATCGTTGTAGTATAGTATAGTGACAAGTACCGGGGGATTGATCGTTCAACTCAGGAATAGTGTCACTAGGATTAGAAAGCCTCCTAAACTAGGTCTAGAGGTGAGGGATGATTCTTTTTGTATTTTTATATTTTATAGAAAGCAAGTAAAATCTCGGGTTTTGGAAGAGTGGGCGGAATTAGTTGCTAGCCAACTAACCCAATTAATCTAAAGATGCAATCAAAATAAAATAAAAGAAATGAAAATAAAACTATTATACTAATGTGGTGGAAACAATAATGAGGAAACTTGTGTTTACTTAGGTTTCATTACTCCCTAGATATCTTTTACAGGTTGATAGCTTGCTACAATTGCATAGATGACGGGTCATATTCCTTAATACTAGTCGTAGGGCCATGTACAATATTCCCTAACTCTATAGGATCCTACTTCACTCCTATGTCAAGCCGTTAGAAGCTCCTAACATGGGATCATTAGAATTCTCCTACGCATTAAATACAACCAAAAATCATAGTACACCTCCGATCATGTTTCTTAAGACGTTCAAGCAAGTTATCAATGGAAGTCGGCAGTTTTCTTAAGCCTAACATTGAATACAATCATCCGTAACAACTATAAACAAACAATCAACCCATAATTAACATCTAGGTTTCACTACATCTAAGCAAACAGCAGAGAAATCTTGCCTAGCATGTTAAATAGAAGACAATCGTAAGATATAATCAAACAACACATAGACATATTGAATGATTTGAAGGAATACTTATCTTTAATTGAACATGAAAGGTTCAAAGGGTTGAAACCCTTGAAAAGCTGATAAAATTTGGACTAGGGTTTTTTCCCTCAAAGTTTCACACTAATGAATGAAATTTGGAAAACTATATATAGATTTTACATTGTGACGGCGTCATGTGTTAGGTTGTGACGCCGTCAACTCGCCACCATAATAAAATCGTATTGCCTAGATCTACATGTGACACCGTCATGTGTAGAAATACTCTGGGCCGTCACTAATGTTTGGACCCTGATGGCCTTGGGTGACGCCGTCATGTCCTATGCATAAAAACTTTCTGGATCGTCACGTGTATTTTCCACTTCCACCTCTTTTGTAACTCTTGACGCCGTCATGTGGAGAATCTTGACGCCGCTAGGTACTGTTCCAGCAAGGAAAATTGAGACTTTGCCGTTTTCTTCACTTTTATGCTCCAAAAACGTCCAAAATGTTTCCTTTTCCATATTTCTCTCCAAAAGTACCTAAAATGACAAAAGGAACGATTTAGGGCAATATTTGATCAAATAATCTCGAATTCGGGCTTTAATGACCCCTTAGAAGTAGTTCACTTTTCGCCTCATCAAATACCCTTACACTTGAGATTTGCTTGTCTTCAAGCAAATACGCTTTTATTCTAATCAAAATACAAGTTATGGTTCATTTAACACTAATATAAAAGTAATTACAACAAATAATCGTTCCACTAAAAACCAAAGACAAGCACGAAGGTCATACACTAGCACCTCACAAATAGTGTTTAGATACTCATATCTCTCGGGTGTAATAAAGTACATATCTCAATATGGGAATGGAAAACATCTCTCACTACCTTTCATAGCAAATAGATTACCATAGGCTTGGGAAAAGATCAAACATCCACCACTTGGCGTAAGCACCTAGGATAAACTATCAAAGAGGTCTTTTAAAGGGTTATAACGTTAGGGGTAGGGATATGGAATACACGGTTTTGTTGGATAAATGCAATGTTTACTCGTGGCGAGTTAATCATCTTGGTTAATTACATGTACAATATGGCATTGCTAAGCCAAGACTCGACTCGACTTAAGCTAATAAATCAAAAATAACGAAAACATAAAACAAACATAGAATGAAACGGGATGGTAGTCCGTATATTTTTCTCTTTTCTTTTTCTATTTTTCTTTTCTTTTTCAACTTTTTTTTTTTTTTTTTTTTTTTTTTTTTTTTTTTTTGCATACACTGTTACCCTACCATCCAAAATAATACATCATAGGGAACGTAAATTCCCCTTACACTTGAATTTTTACATACTGTACAATAAACTAATCTAATGACTTGAATTAAGATAATCAAAACACTTGGAGTACTTTTTAGGATTAACGCACGTATGGGGGTAATAAATGATGTTCTTCCCCATTACTCCACAACACTAGTACTTTACCCATGAGTCCCAATCATCTCAAAATAATATGTACAAGATATGACTCGGCTTAGCAACCATGTAATCAATTAGATAATTAACTAAAGGCTTAAACATGTAACAATAATGCACTAAAAATGAGTGCATACATGGAAGGCTAAGGCGATTTGGTTGCACATTTGGGTGGGTTGTAACAAATTCTTCCTTTATGTAAAATGCTTAAACTTAGAAACGAAAAGATAGGCTCGGAGGGGTGTACTCGGGGTTTCGTGTACTAAAAATGAGTACATCGCTAAAGTGTGGGAAAATTTAATTGACTTTACTAGTCAAGTAATATGACTTAAATGGTCAAGTAATTATGATACGGGTTTAAACACAAGGGTGATCCTAATGCCTCTTATCATGTAGTAAGTCCTACTACACGAATGTAGTCTCACTAGCGGTCTCGGGATGCATCACTAACGCAAGTTCTAGAATCTAATGCTACCGATACACTCATAAATACTAATAATGAATGCTTTTCCTATCAAATCTAAAGGCGAACCTCACATATTTGGGTGGAAAATTTTTCTGAATGGTACGATTTTGTGCTAGTTATACAACTCCTATCCATGAGACGCTTGTTAAGGCTAAAGTTTCACTCCTAAATGTTGTAAAAAATTTTAAATTTGGCGCTAAAATTACACTAACAAGTATTTCTCTTAGTTTTATTACACACCTACCGTCAAACAAACAAACTCAAGTGCAATTGTATCCTATAAGGTATCATCATTTACCCTCCCCTTACACTTAGGATGAACATTCTCCCCAATGTTCAATTAAAGGATGTAAAAGTAGAACAGGTAAAAGAATGAAAACAAATACTCCCCTGATTCGTTCGGTGTGGATAGTGTGTTAACAATGTTAGATCTTCCTCCAAGAAAATGAACATTCAAAGCTTCCCTTCCAGAAATATAAATCATCTTCTTGTCATATACAACCTGTTAAACCTGGGAAAACAAAATGGCAACCTTGCGTAAAATCGGCGGCAATCTATATATACTAACAAATCCTAGAAAACAATTTAAGATATAATGCTTGTGGAATGAATGTTTGCAGATTTCCTAGAGTTTATATAACTAAAGAATTAACAAAAACTTCAAGACTCCGTTAGAAAAACTGTGGAAAACTAGAAGGGGGGGTTGAATAATTTTACGTTCGTTTTAAAATTTATAAAAACAAGTTTGTTTTAAAAACTTCGATTCTAGTTTATGTGATTTCAATACTTGCACTATATGAACAATTATATAGTAACTAACTAACTAAGCTAATATTGTATAAGTAAATAAGTAAGTAATGAAAAGAGTTGGAAAGATCAAACCACAACACAAGGATTATAGTGGTTCGGCTACAAGGTCACCTTCCTTGTTCCTACTCCACTCCCCGAGTCACCTACTCGAGAGTTTTCTTCACTATGTCAACAAACTCCCTTATGGTGGAGAAAACCTTGCACACCAATTTACACACCACAACTACGTCACAACTTGATCACAACTTCTACACAACTTCTTCACACCAATCTACTTCACACCTATCTTCTTCACACCTTTCTTCTTCGCACCTATCTTCTTCACATCAATCTACTTCACACCTATCTTCTTCACAACTACACTACTTCACTACTAAACAACTTCTTCTACCTACACAACTTCTTATTCTTCTAAACTACTAATTACAAACACAACACAACTTCACAAATAATATACACAATATACACAACTACTCTTCAATGCTTCTTGAACTTAGTTATAGAAGGAGTGTTCTTCTTTTGCACTTTGGATGAGAAGGGATTAAATCACTTGAAACAAGGATTAGTAATCAAATGATCAAAGGATTTTGTAATATGTTTAGAGAGTTTTAGATATGAAATTATTGTGCAAAAGGTGGGGAAAAATTCCAGATTTAAGGTGGTATTTATAGAAGAAAAATTCTGACAGTTTCTGACACAGAAGCCTGGCCGGTCCCCTTAAATCATGGCCGGTCCCCTTAATTTTATGGGGACCGCCCCTTATAATTAAGGGGGCTGCCCAGTTGTAACGGCCAGAAAACTTGTCTTTTAGTGGGGAAAGTTTATTTGGTGAAAAACTAACTGATTTTGGTTAAAAATTTGAATTCATATATTTGGTATGATTAAAACATTTTTCTTTATTACCAAAAGTGTTTTTCAAAAATATATAATATGTTTATATAATTAAATAAACTTTGTATTAATTAATTAAATACCCTTTGATCATGAGATGTATTAAGCACTTGTTTATTCATACCTTAGTGATTAAATTGGATAAATTGATATAAACTAGCTTAATACTTGTTTACGTAGTAATCTTACGTTTAATGATTTTACATTGTGTGATCATCAAAACATAGAGATATCGAAAAATATAAATAACGTTTTTATGCATTATTTATGTCAACAATCTCCCCCTTTTTGATGATTACAAAATCTAAACTCATTAAGTGAAAGATACTCCCCCTCGTTTTAAGGTCAAAGAGAAATCGAGATATGAAATGCTTGCAAAAATATTTAGTGGACAAGCAACATGTATATATATATATAGCATGCAAGAATAGAAACTAAACATAACCATAGTCATAGATAGAATTAAAAAGGTTACAACAAGCATTACATCAACAAGTAGTACAATCATAAATAAAATAAACCAAACCTCTAACATGAAAGTCCTCTCTAGAGCTTGCCATCCAAAATGGTTTAAGACAATTTTATTTGCAAAACACCAAGCATGTTTAATTTGGTGGAATGGATGGTGAACATGGAGATGGTGATGGTGGAGGAGTGTTTGTTATTGGTGGTGGTGGAGTTGTAGTAGTGGTGGTTGGTAGTTGATGCAATAAGTTTTCAATGTGTGAAAACATGTATTGTATCTCATCTCTTAGTCCAAACACAATTGTTCGGTTGTGGATGCAACAAAGGCAAGTGTCACCATGAGCTTCAAGTAAGCTCCATGGGACGGGGTTATAGGTTGGTGGATTGATAGGGGATGATGAGAAGTGTGCATCAAGAGGTGTTAATGATGACAATGAGAGGGTTAGTGCAAGAGTTGTGTTATTTTCATTGGTAGGTTGTGATGATTGAATTATTGGTGGAGGAGACAAGTGGGTGTTTATGTAGTCATTTATGGATGAAGTGGATGGTATGGAGGAAGTAGAGGCTCCATTTGTTGATGGTGTTTTGGAGGGTGCATTTGGTGAACTAGGAGATAAGCATTGAGGTAGTGGTGATGGGGTGGTGTTGTCTTCATTTGTGAGATCAATGAATAGTTGTTTTGGTGGAATAATGACAAGTTTTTGTTTCTTGGCATTGTTTGAATAGGTGGTTTTTGGTGATGACATGATAAAAAGATGAGGTTTGATGAAGGTTGAGGATGATGGAATGTGAATTAAACATGCATGGGGATTATATAGTATGAAAACATGTTTAGAAGTAGAATTAATTTGAAATTGCATTGTTAGATTCCAAAATTAGTTTAGTTTCAAGGGAAATGGTGTAACAATTCGCAATTTCAGGTTAATTTCTATTTTCGGAAAATTTTACTATTCATGTTACTATTCATTTCTTTCTGAAATTTTCCCGAAAGTTGATTTTTATTTCATATTCTCGAGTGATAAATCATTTCCATGGCAAATTAAATGTTTGACATTCGTCAGATCATTTTCGTGAAAGTTATTAAGGGATTACACAGAATTACCCGTTTTAGGGCAAAACGTCAATCAGAAATTCTACGCACAACGAAATTTGATCCCGTCAGGTGACCCCACATCAGAAAAATGTTTAACACACTTATGATTTATTTGAGAATAAATCATGACTGAGAAAAATCATGGCCCAAATAAACTTCGGCCGTGAAAAACTGGAATTTTCAGTTTTACGCGTTTTTACTCAGCCGTAACCCTAGCCTTTACCTGCACCGCATTTCTAAGATGATTTGAGCTTTCAACTTATTTAAATAAGTCAACATATTTTTCCCTCCTCCATTGACTAAAAATCATTCCTTGATTTTATAAATCATTCCTTGATTTTTAGGCTTCCGGTTTGATGTCTAAAAGACATTTAACACCAACCGACACCAGACTGAGCCCAGTCTAGACATTATAAATCATTTTAAATCATTTTTAGCATATAAGAAAAGTAACATTTTACTTTTCTCAGTTTTACGCAATATTCGTACATTTTACGTATTACGCGTTTTAGACCCGTGTTTCCAGCTTTTAGCAGGTTTTACCACCCAAATGGAACTTATCACCCATTTTATATTTTATTATGGGACTTATGAACATTTCTAACAATACTTTAAAGTTTCATAATTTTATGACACCCGGTTTTACGTTTTGAGGCCTAATCATTTACGGTTGGCATTTCCCGGAGTCAAAATGCATCTAATAACCAAGGATAATACCAAGCCAAGCCACCTCCCCTCCTTATCTGTTTTTGAACCGCCAATGGGGGGGGGGGTAGTCACACCCTTGGGTGGCTTGATCTCATGCCTTGTGATCTAGGATGCATACATGTGGATTTTTAGCAAAATATCTCATGAAAACTAACCTCCTCATTAGGGTATAAATACCCCTCTCCCTCTCTCCCCTTGGCCGGCCATCAAACACACCACAACACTCTCTCCTTAGCTTATTTCTTTCTAATTTGTTGCAAGGTTCAAGTGAAGTTCAAGTATAGAAACCCTAGATAGCTTATTTCTTACCAAAAATCTTCCAAACCCTAACATACTTGGTGTTTTCTCTTGAGTTTAAATCTACTCAAAACACCTCAACCTTTATCATCTATCTTTCAAGAATACTAAGAGTAGAAAGGTTGCTTGAAGTGAAAAGGGTTGAAGCTTGTCAATCAAAGTCCATTTCCTTACTAGTTACTCCTTTCTTTAATTAGAAAGCCTAAAGTTGTAAGCCTAAACCTAACATGCTTCTTGTTTATTTATCATGTTCATCTCATTTATATGTTATTCTTGCTATATTATGTGTTGTAATTATGTCCATGATGAATCATGATGAGTAAAAGATGTTGTTGTAATGACTTATTGAAACAAGTTACTAAAACAAGCAAACTAGTGAATATCTTGGTATAACCTGATCAAAATGGTAAAAATTTTATATTGGATTATTACATATTACAGTAGAGGACTTAACGAGAAAACCATAGCAATTTGAACCACCTAAAAAGAGTAAACGAGTCAAAAGTTATGGCGATTTGAAGTTACCAAAAATTTCCGGCAAAACTGCCTAAATGTTTCTGTGATTTCTGTGACAGAACCTAAAACACGCAAAAAGAGGCCTTTCTGGTCCGATTCATGAAAAAGTTAAAACACGAAAGTTGTCCGGAATCATGTTTTCATTCAGGAACAAAGAGGCTCAAGCCTTGAAAACGCCTTCTGAGTGAGATATTTCTCAGTTTTCTTAACAGCTATTTACATATTTTAAGTTACTAAGTTATTGTCATACTTTCAAAGGAATAAAAGGTATTATGACCTATAACCAAGACCACCACCATGGCTAGAACCAAGGTAGTGTCTCATGACCATGGAACAAGGACCAAAGGTCATGGCTAGGCCATGACGAAATGACCAAACCAACTTACAAAGGCGTAAACATGAAACAATGAAATTGGCGATAACATGAACAAGCAATTTGTATCTACTTCACCTAAAAGGAAACCATGAGATTTTACCAAGACAAATGGTCACACAAGACTTATAAAACTACCCCTAATAACAATCTTCATGTACTATAAACTTTCCTAAGTTTATACAAATATCGGACATGTAACTTTTCCGGATCAAAACTTATATCTATATACTTTATCAACTACTACAATAGTAGGGAGCTTCATGTGAGGAGTTCATTACGTAAGCCGTCGAGATGAGTTGTGGATTTACGAGTTAAAGTGTCCTGGCTCCTCGAACGCTTACTAACATGACTTCTGAAATATGTTAGCCCGAACGGTAGTAAACGATATACCAAAACATACATGTTCATAATTCTTTCTTTCAAAGACTTACAAATATACATCATACATCATCATGGACTAAATGCAAAACATATATATAGGCACTCCGTTATATTCTTTACACAAATCCTAAGTCGCAACATTCTATTCTAGGTTGCTCGTAGAAACCTACACGATCCGATCATCACCTTCATTATTTGCTATCATACTTGAGGTGAGTTCATAGCCCCGCTTACATTACTTTAATGTTTTACAAACCCTTGGGGGAAATACATGCTACTTTTAAACCGAACACAATGCTTTGAAACTGTATGCTGCCTGATTGTTTTATTATTACTAAGTACCTACCTTGCCAATCCTAGGCCCCATCATGAACCATTTAATCACTAGTATTAGTGAACGCGAGTATTGTGAATAGGCCTATTGGGATTGACGAATCCCATTTGTTTGAGCAGTTAGTTCAAATGAATGCACTATATTTGAAAACATTAAGTATGACGGCAAAGTACTTACCGGGGCAACATAACCGCCGATTGATATTGGTACACGTTAACGTATTGGTTGCATGAGCTTAGTACATAATAATAACTGTTTTGTTTTCTAACATGAGTATGAGTCTAATTAACTCATTACTACCAACATATTGTGTTCAACCTTAAACAAACTCTATGAATTTCACTCAACCTTTGTGTTGACCTCTTAAGCATGTATTTCAGGTCCATGATAATCAAGAATGGAGCGGGAAGGGCACGTACCGAAGGAAGAAGGCTATAAACAATTATGTCATTCTATAAAAACATCATAGACTTTATATTGATGTGTTTTGAAACAATGCAACATTTTGGGACCTCACTATGTAAACTTTGATATATTTGAATAATATGAATGACAACTCTTTTTATTACGATTCGTTTAGAGATCGTTTTCTATTATTATGACTGTTGTGCCATCGAGTAACACCCAAGTTGAATTCCGCTGCAACATGAATTGGGGGTGTTACAAATGGTAGCTGGGACTAGCAAAAGAGATCACAAGGTGCAAAAGAAAACAGTTTAAAAACTGTTCCAGATGGCCGGTCCCCTTAAATTTAAGGGGGCCGCCCCTTATGAATTAAGGGGGCCGCCCATTTGACGACCCAGAAATCAAAATTTTTCAAAAATTTTCTAGAAAAATGTTATATTCTGTTTTGTTTTTGCAGCAAGCTCTATTTGGACATTTCACATTATTAGAAAGCATACATCTCATATATATATATATATATATATATATATATATATATATATATACATAAACTAATCATGCAAGCATATATATAGATTAAGTAACAAAGCATGCATTCATAAGCATATATTAAACATAAATAAGCAAGTTAACATCCTAATCAAATATCCAAACAATTATCCAAGAAAATAACAAGTACTTACGAATATACTTCGAACAAATAGCACAAAAATAAATAAATAAAATAATCCACGATCACAAACATAAGCTAAACACATCATCTCCTTTTCTTCCCGAAGATACCCTTCAAAGTCTTCCCGATAGATTTGAAACCACCTCTAATTTCTTCATGCAAACTTTTTTGTCGTCTAAGCATCTCGGTTGTTTGTTCATGAAGTACTTCTTTGTTTTGATCGCTAGGAGATGGGGTTGAATACTCAGGATAGTCAAGATCCTCTAAATTATCAACGGACTCGGAAAAAGAAGGGGTACTAGCATCATGGATGTTTTCCTCATCATCGTCATCGTCTTGTCAAGAAGATGAACCATGAAAGCTATGACGACGAGATTTTCCCTTGTCACTTCGAGTGCGTCGAGCTTGTTTTAGAGCGAGAAGACGTAAGGTGGGATAGATGGACTCATAGATGCTATTGTCAAGATCAGGGTAGTACTCGATAACATGACGATAGAGACGAGTAAGAAACATTCCATATGGAAGATTGGCTTTGGGAGTTTTTCTAGCACACTCAATCCGTTTGATAAAGAAGTAGGCCAAATTGTATGGCTTTTTGACAGCGATACAATACAACATGTGAGCAAGGCACGCCGGGAGATGGTCCCGGTGACCTCCAGTACCGAACGCATTCTCACGAATGAGTTCTTCCCAACGCTTCATGTGGGGGCCTAATTCCTTGAGGAGAAGTTGGTATGAAGAGATTTGAACGTTGTTGGATTTTATTTTTTGGGTTGTAGTGGCACGCTCCACACCAAGGATTTGACGAATTTCGTCGGGATGAGGGATGTCGGAGAGATAAGGACCAAAGGTTGGTCGACAACGATGTAGAGATTCTAGGTCCCACTCGTTTGTGAAAACGGCTTGACCTCTAAAAGGAATTTGGAGGATTTGACCAAATTGTTCGAGAGTTAAGGTGACAAATTCATTTTGGATCATGAAGGAAATGGTGATGGCACCAAGATCATTGGTTTGAACGGTGACTTGGCTATATAAATAAACTATGAAATGAGGAACGATTGGTTCATTAATTTCAAAAAGGCAATTGAGGTTGATGCTTCAAAACAAGCGATTAATGTAGTCGGATTGAGCAAAGGCTAGATCTACTACACGTCCCTCATGAACGTTTCTATCTTCAATTTCACGATATATACGTCCAATAGAAGGAGATGTAGTAGGGAGTTGGGAAACTTTGGGAATGTAGTTTTTAGTGTGGGAAAGATCTTCGGTAGTCGGCTTTGGCATTTTCACCTAAACACAACAACAATACAAAAGACCAAAATAAATATAAAGAAGAATAAAAGTGTATATATTGTTAAGACTTATGTTGGAACGTAAACATACTTCGACGATAATCCTAGGAAGTAGTTTACCATGTTCCTAAATATCATTTTTAACTCGTTCTAGATATATTTTACGATGTTTAGCTAGTAGTTATGGACAAATCCAAACGCCCTTTTAAACATCTTAATATATCATGAAATTTACTAGATTTAAATTAGGTTGTAAAACTAGCCATTTCTTACGAGTTTCTTATGCATGTGATTAGTTTTCGAAAAAGATGATTTATATTTTGACTCAAAAATGTCATTTTTCATACTAAACCAAACGCTTCCTTAACTAAATACTTACCCTACAAGTATGTCAATATATATATGAATTATATATCTTGACAAGTCCGAATTACAAGTTTTAGGTATACAATCTTGACAAAGTTTTATAAAAATTATAACGACTTAAATTCGACATTATTTGGACATAATCCAAATACCCTCTTATCGTGAACAAAAATATTTTTACTTAGTCGAAAAATATAGTTTCATGTTTTACAAGTTATAAAAATATAATGTGATTTGTTTTAACAAGTTTTTATAGCATTATTCAACAATGTGTTTACCAAAAAATTTGGAAAAGAAATGTATGAAATTTTTCAAAAATTTTTCGACAAGAGGGTTTATAATTTCTAGTTTCTAGTGTTAATTAAACATCCTAATCCTAAGGGAAGCATTTAGTTATGGAAATTTCATACTCAATTCGAAAGAAATTATGAATTTGAAAAAATTATTAAAACATGCATAATCTTGAGTTTGACCAAATTAGATGGAATTAGATGAAATGTGTTATGAAAAACTTACAATATGTAATGGTGATTGTGTTAGATGAATTTGCCCTTTGCGAATTAACCCGAATTGTGTGATTTGGAAGTGGTTTTAGGTGTTTTTGGGGTTTGGTTTTTCGTCACAGTAGTAGCAGAGGAAGGGATGTTTGAAAAAGTAGAGTGTTTGGCAAAAGAAACAAGAGGAAAAACGGATTGGAGCAATCAGATGGCCGGCCCCCTTAAACATTAAGGGGGTCGCCCTTCATATGGCTGCCGGTCCCCTTAAACATTAAGGGAGCCGCCCTCCAAACATTGATTTTTCATGGATTTGGTTTCTGGAAAGAACAAGAAAATATTTATATATATATATATATATATATATATATATATATATATATATATATATATATATATATATATATATATATATATATATATATTAGATTTATATTTAATCAAAAATACGTTGGAGAGTATTCGCACGAAAGGGATTGCTTGACATTTTTACTTGACATTTCGTCAATTAAAATTTCTTGATCATTTCGGATGAAATTTATAAAGTTGTCAAGTGGACGAGAGAGTTGTGGAAGGTTCATAAGTATATATATATATATATATATATATATATATATATATATATATATATATATATATATATATATATATATATATATATATATATATATATATATATATATATATATACATATATAGTATGGGCTTTTAAGACATGAATATAGGAAGGAGACGTATGCAACGGAAGTCGGGAGTTTGTTTCATCCATAGATTTTTTGACTCATCTCTCTACATCAGCATGAGTGTTGTTGAACATTGAAGTTCAATAAGGCAAAAGGGGGAAAAGAAAAGGTTTGTAAATGAACAATTTCTAGTTCTAGAAAATCAACAAATGAATTTTCTAGGTTATAAGATCCTAGATATAGCTAAGTATATATATATATATATATATATATATATATATATATATATATATATATATATATATATATATATATATATATATATATATATATATAGTTAGGATCAAATAAGAAGATTACTTAAAATAAGAAGGAATAAGAAGAACTATAACTACAAATCCGAGATGCACCGACCTAAATTAGATGCATCCCTATAATCTTAGATGCATTATAACACACCATAGTGTGTTTCTAGCTTTTAATAAGATGTATATACGTATATTAGATGCATTCCATGATTTCTCTTATTTTTTGTTCCTCTACACGTGCTAAAATCATGAAAATAATTTTTCACCATCTATACATCAAATTAACTTTCGAAACTCAAGATGTTGCATCTATATGAATAGAAATGCATCTAATGCAAGTCGTTGCAACTCAAATGTGTGGTTTTGGTCACTTCTTACCACTTCTTATTTTAATTTACTTCTTACTGGATCCCTACCCTATATATATATATATATATATATATATATATATATATATATATATATATATATATATATATATATATATATATATATATATATATATATATATATATATATATATATATATATATAGATCTAAAAATCTAGAGAAGACAATAAGCCAAACAAAATCACATAAAAACTAGAGACTACACTAAGCATGCATTTCTTGACAAGGAAATAAAAAGAAATGTGTACCTTTTGTCTTCAATGCGTTTGTCTTCAAAGTCTTCAAGGAATAGTCCGAACAAGTGGTGACAACTAAAAGTACCATGTTTGAAAGGCGAGTTTTCTACGTTGGTCCCCATTGTCTCATTTGACCAAAGTTATTTGATCCGAACATGTTTTGTATTTGACTTAGGTGCATATATGGTGGAAACATTCCCCACGGATTGAAGTTCCACATTTGTTGATTATTGTTAAAGTTTCGTCTATTTTGGTTTACTCTTGGTTGAGGTGTTTTAGGTCTAGGGTAAGAATTGTTTGGTTTCCTAGGTGGTGGAGTTTTAGATCTTGTTTTATGTTTAGATGATCCTACCTCGGTTTTTAAAGATGGTTTATGAAACGGTTTTATTTCTTTATCACTAGCAAGAGGTATTTTCTTATCATTTATGAGTATATACTTAGGATTAGATTTTGGAGGTTTTAGTTCCTTGAGTTCACTTTCAAATTTAACGTTTTTTATTTCACTTGTTGAAGCTTCGGTTGAGTTAAATCCTAAACCGGTTTTATCTCCGAATACTCTTTGAATACTTATAATTTTACTAAGTGAGTTACTACTATTTTCAAATTTATCAAGTTTGCAAATTTCTTCCTTGAGTTTGTCGTTTTCACTTTTAAGCTCTTGACATGATTTACATTTTTCAAAAATTTCTTTACCTTTTTCAAGTTGATTTCTTTTAATTTTTAGTTCTAGTACTTCATATTCTAATTGGTTGTTTATGTGTTTTAGTGATTTGTTTTTAGCCATTACTTGTTGTCCTAGTTTGCATAATCTATTGTATTCACTATCTAAATCTTTTTCATCTAATGACAAATTTTCATCACTAAAGTATTCGGATTCGGAACGTACCTCACTTGATGTCTTTGCCATGAGACACTTTTCTTCCTTTATTATTTCTTTCTCATCTTCATCGCTATCACTCCAAGCTCCTCCAACAAATGCTCTTTGATTTTGATCTCTTGTCATCATTGGACATTTTCCAATGAGGTGATTCGGATCACCACACTTGAAACACTTTATCTCATTCTTGCTATACTTGTCATCATTATTCTTTTGAGGTGCTCTCCTTTCATCGTGTGGTTGTCTAACGAATCTTCCTCGCCTTTTGAAGAATTTTTGGAAATCTCTTACGGCCATGGCATATTCCTCGTCATCACTTTCGGAAGATGAGCTATCTTCATTGTTGGGTTCCTTTCTAGCTTTCAAGGCGATTGACTTGCTTTGCTCTCGTTTTCCTTTAACCATTTCGGAGTCCTTCTTTATAGTTACTTCGTAGACTTTCAAATTTCCAATTAATTCATCAAGTTGCAACGTTGACAAATTCTTTGATTCAATAGCCGTCACTTTAGCTCGCCATTTTGGGTGAAGAGCCCTAAGAAACTTCCTAACAAAATTCTTACTAGAAAAATTCTTATCAAGTGCTTTTAAACTTGTGATGATAGTGTTAAATCTAGTGAAAGCATTATCAATTGATTCCTCTTCCGGAATCGTGAATTGCTCATATTGTTGAACAAGTAGATCTATTTTATTATCTTTGACTTGATTATTACCTTGGTGAGTTATTAATAAAGAGTTCCAAATTTCTTTTGCGGTTTCACACATAAAGATCCTTTCGTACTCTTTACGTGGTAGCGCATTATAAATAACCATTTTTGCTTCATTATTTTTAGCAAGTTTTCTTTTGAAATCATCATTTTGTTTTTCAAAAGGTACGATTTCATCTTTCTTTGTTTCGGGGTTATTTTGAATAGGTAAAAAATCACCATTGGTAATAACATGCCAAAGATATAGATCTTTTGATTTCACATAAGTTTCGAATTGATTTTTCCAATATAAAAATCCATCACTTTCAAATAGTGGTGGTCTTTGCATAGATTGCCCTTCAAAATATTTTTCAGATTCCATAGATCGTTACAAGTTTTAAAATACAATATATTTTAAAGATCTTGCAAGATGTGGCTCCTGATACCAATTTTGGAAAACTAGAAGGGGGGGGGGGTTGAATAGTTTTACGTCCGTTTTAAAATTTATAAAAACAAGTTTGTTTTAAAAACTTCGATTCTAGTTTATGTGATTTCAATACTTGCACTATATGAACAATTATATAGTAACTAACTAACTAAGCTAATATTGTATAAGTAAATAAGTAAGTAATGAAAAGAGTTGGAAAGATCAAACCACAACACAAGGATTTATAGTGGTTCGGCTACAAGGTCACCTTCCTTGTTCCTACTCCACTCCCCGAGTCACCTACTCGAGAGTTTTCTTCACTATGTCAACAAACTCCCTTATGGCAGAGAAAACCTTACACACCAATTTACACACCACAACTACGTCACAACTTGTTCACAACTTCTTCACACCAATCTATTTCACACCTATCTTCTTCACACCTATCTTCTTCACATCAATCTACTTCACACCTATCTTCTTCACAACTACACTACTTCACTACTAAACAACTTCTTCTACCTACACAACTTCTAATTCTTCTAAACTACTAATTACAAGCACAACACAACTTCACAAATAATATACACAATATACACAACTACTCTTCAATGCTTCTTGAACTTAGTTGTAGAAGGAGTGTTCTTCTTTTGCACTTTGGATGAGAAGGGATTAAATCACTTGAAACAAGGATTAGTAATCAAATGATCAAAGGATTTTGTAAGATGTTTAGAGAGTTTTAGATCTGAAATTATTGTGCAAAAGGTGGGGAAAAATTCCAGATTTAAGTTGGCATTTATAGGAGAAAAATTCTGACAGTTTCTGACACAGGAGCCTGGCCGGTCCCCTTAAATCATGGCCGGTCCCCTTAATTTTAAGGGTACCGCCCCTTATAATTAAGGGGGCCGCCCAGCTGTAACTGCCAGAAAACTTGACTTTTAGTGGGGAAAGTTTATTTGGTGAAAAACTAACTGATTTTGGTTAAAAATTTGAATTCATATATTTAGTATGATTAAAACATTTTTCTTTATTACCAAAAGTGTTTTTCAAAAATATATAATATGTTTATATAATTAAATAAATTTTGTATTAATATACCCCTTTGATCATAAGATGTATTAAGCACTTGTTTATTCATACCTTAGTGATTAAATTGGATAAATTGATATAAACTAGCTTAATACTTGTTTACGTAGTAATCTTACGTTTGATGATTTTACATTTTGTGATCATCAAAACATAGAGATATCGAAAAATATAAATAACGTTTTTATGCATTATTTATGTCAACAAAAACAAAACTCGCAAAATTTCCAGAATTTTACACATGACGCCATCAGGAGTTAACTCCTGACGCCGTCAGAAGTGACCTGCAGAAATCTTTATGTTAAGTTTCCGGAAAATTTTTGGAAAAACTTATGTCCTACTTCCTGAAAAATCCTGCAAAACATCATTATGACTCGATACAAGCATTTGACTCTAACAATTACTAATACACATGTTCATTTAATATTGTGGCGAATCAAGATCAATTTCGTTCTTAGAAACAAATTTGGGGTTTCCCCTTACACTTAGCTTTTGAAAAATACCTTTATATGAAGTTAAGACGAAGTTAAACAACCAAATAAAGCATTTTCACAATTTTAGTTTGAAACATGATCTATCAACAATAAAAATAAAGCATGTATACGGAAGCAAATAACAATCAAACAAATAAAAATCACACAAAACATAGGTTGCCTCCCAAGAAGCGCTTTTCTTTATTTACGAGTCTTGTAGCTAGACTTAAGGTCATGGGCAATTACGTGACCTCATCATTGGTCTCATTCTTTAGGTCATCTCCAATCTTGGGATCGCTTTCATAGTGCAGGTATTTTGGGTCTTCAAACTCAAAGACATCTTTTCGATACTTGGATCCGAGCTTACTAACATCCTTAAAGAATCCACATGATAAATCCAAGGTGCTTTTACATCCTCTCCGAACATCTTCATCACATAAGACAAGTTGAGAACCTAGCTTATCAAGCCCGTCACAATCAATTCCTTTGAAGTCTTTTCTCTTGTATGGCGTTTGGTATGACACCCTCCTAATTCCATCAATGAAAGTCATGATTCCGTTCCGGTCGTCAACCATTAAGTTAGTGATCTCACAAAAGGGCGCTCCGAAAACAACTTGCGACAACCTTGGGTCGACATAATCCTCAATGTTGTCCACGATCGTAAAGTCCATTGTGAATGCCATATTTCCTATGAATACCTGGATTTCATGATCCCTTCCAACAACATTTTCTCCTTTATAAATCATCTCCCATCTACAAATATTTTTGTAATGGAACAGGGACATAAAATTCTTAGGTAGAAACACGCCAATGAATACATTATCGAAATACTTGTGACCAATCATACAAGGGATTTTGAGGTTATTGATGAGGCAAAAAATGAACCGTTTTTAAGGGGTCATTTAAGCCCTAAGTCGAGATTATTTGATCAAATATTGCGCTAAATCATTCTTTTTGTCATTTTAGGTACTTTTGGAGAGAAATCTGGAAAAGGAAGCATTTTGGACTTTTTTGGAGCATAAAAGTGAAGAAAACGGCAAAGTCTTAATTTTCCTTGTTGGGAACAGTACCTGACAGCGTCACTTGCTCCTTAATGACGGCGTCAAGAGTAATACAAGAGGTGGATGTGGACTATACACGTGACGATCCAGAGAGTTTTGTGCATTGGAGATGACGGCGTCACCCAAGGCCGTCATGGTCCAAATATTAGTGACGGCCCAGAAAAATTTTACACATGACGACGTCAAAAGTGGATCTAGGCAATCCGATTTCATTATTTGCGGCGAGTTGACGACGTCACAATTTTCTTCTTGACGCCATCACCCTGTTAAATCTATATATAGTTTTCAAATTTCATTCATTAGTGTGTAACTTTGAGGGTGTAACTTTGAGAAAAACCCTAGGCCGATTTTCACAGTTTTTTCAAGGGTTTTAACCCTTTGAAACTTTCATGTTTTAATTGAGATACGTACTCTTTCAATTCAATCAATATGTCTATGTGTTGCTTGAATATATCTTACGCTTGTCTTCAATTTAACATGCTTGGCTAGATCTCTTTTGTGTTTGCTTAGATGTAGTGAAACCTAGATGTTAATTATGGGTTGATTGTTTGCTTATAGTTGTTACGGATGATTATATTCGATGTTAGGCTTAAGAAAACTGGCAGACTTCCATTGGTAACATGCTTGAACGTCTTAAGAAACATGATCAGAGGTGCACTATGATTTTTGGTTGTATTTAATGTGTAGGAGAATTCGGATGATCCCATGTTAGGAGCTTCTAACGGCTCGACATAGGAGTGAAGTAGGATCCTATAGAGTTAGGGAATATTTTACATGGCCCTACGACTAGTATTAAGGAATATGACCCGTCATCCATGCAATTGTAACAAGCTATCAACCTGTAAAAAAATCTAGGGAGTAATGAAACCTAAGTAAACACAACTTTCCCCATTATTGTTACACCACATTAGTATAATTAGTTTCATTTCATTTTTGTTATTTAATTTTGATTGCATTTGTAGATAATTGGGTTAGTTGGCTAGCAACTAATTCCTCCTACTCTTCCAAAAACCGAGATTTTAATTGCTTTAATAAAACATAAAAATACAAAAAGAATCATCCCTCACCTTTAGACTTAGTTTAGGAGACTTTCTAATCCTAGCGACACTATTCCTGAGTTGAACGATCAATCCCCCGGTACTTGTCGCTATACTATACTACAACGATCAGGTACACTGCCTGGTGGGGGTTCTAAGCTTCTCGAGATCCCTCGAGAGGTAAAGCATAGTGCGATTCCCACGTATCAAGTTTTTGGCGCCGCTGCCGGGGAATAGTTATTGTCTAGGTTAGGATTTCTTTTTATTAGGTCTACTTGCTAGATTCCTTTCTAGTAAGATTTTATTTTTAATTTTTATTTTTAGGTTTTTCTTTAGTCTATCTTTTTCTTCGTGCCTTTGTTAGTAAATTAAATTCATTGACTATTCCGTTGACCATTATGGAAAACGCGAATCCACCCCTTTCCCCTAGAGAAGTGGCTTTGTTGCGTGAACAGATTGAGAATGAGATTAGGAAACTTAGGGAGCTTAATAGGTTAATTAATGTTGAGCTCGATCATGCATTTAGTGACCTAGCGACCGCCTTGTATTCAAATAAGGACCTAGGATCTAATGATTTTGAGGATGTGGTTGAGGAACTTGAGGAAGGGGAGATAGATCCGAAGCTAGATGACTATTTCAATCTATACCTCACTAAGGAGGAGATTGCGTACTATAATAATCTTATTGATAATCCTCGACCTCCTTTCACTAGAATTGAACCTAAGATAAAGAGAGGCGATCCTAAGAATGCTAAGATACCATGTATGATTGGGTATAAACACATTGACAATGCTTACATTGATTTTAAATCCCCAATCAACATTATGTCCTCAAGTATCTATAATGATATAGTGAAAACAAGACTTGGACCTAGAAGAGATCCCAAATACCCCGGTGGAGTTTGTAACTTTGTCGGGAGAATTAAAGGTCTACATGTCTTTGTTGGGAACTTTACTTATATCACTAACTTTATGGTTGTTGAAGACCTAGCTAGTGTTATTGATTGTCGCTTATCCCATGTTGTGTTTGGTAAACCATTTGTTGAAGAGTCCAAGTTAGAATATGATGAGATAGAAGGGACAATCCGATTTGCTAGTGACACCGATAGGATCACATATAGGATGCCTAATAGAATGAAAGAATTTCTTTTTGTGCCTCGATTTGACATGGATAACATTGGTGCTTTTGAGGACATCAATGAAAAGGATAAGAAAAAGGGCATGGACTATGTATGGGAGAAGAAGAGCCTTTTCTATAAGGATTGCTTGACTCTAGGACCAAAATATAAAGTTGATAGGGAATTTGCCAATAGAATTATAGGAGCAATTAAGAATAAGGTGGTTGGTCTCTATAAAGTACATTTACAATCGGTGAATGAGACCAACGATGAGGTCACGTAATAGCCCATGACCTTGAGTCTAGCTACAAGACTCGTAAAATAAAGAAAATCGCTTCTTGGGAGGCAACCCATGTTTTGTGTGATTTTTAATTGTTTGATGTTATTTTCTTCCATATGCATGCTTTATTTTTATTGTTGGTAGATCATGTTTCAAACTAAAATTGTGAAAATACTTTATTTTGTCGTTTAACTTCGTCTTAACTTCATATAAAGGTATTTTGCAAAAACTAAGTGTAAGGGGAAACCCCAAATTCGTTTCTAAGAACGAAATTGATCTTGATTCGCCACAATATTAAATGAACATGTGTATTAGTATTTGTTAGAGTCAAATGCTTGTATCGAGTCATAATGATGTTTTGCAGGATTTTCCTGGAAGTAGGACAAAAGTTTTTCCAGAAATTTTCCGGAAACTCAACGTAAAGATTTCTGCAGGTCACTTCTGACGGCGTCATGAATCAATTCCTGACGGCGTCATGTGTAAAATTCTGGAAATTTTGCAAGTTTTGTTTTTCTAACGGAGTCTTAAAGTTTTTGTTAATTGTTTAGTTATATAAACTCCAGGAAATCTGCAAACATTCATTCCACAAGCATTATATCTTAACTTGTTTTCTAGGACCTGTTAGTATATATAGATTGCCGCCGATTTTATGCGAGGTTTCCTTGTTTGTTTTCTCAGGTTTAACAGGTTAAATATGACAAGAAGATGATTTATTTTTCTGGAAGGGAAGCTTTGAATGTTCATTTTCTTGGAGGAAGATCTAACCTTATTACCACACTATCTACACCGAATGAATCAGGGGAGTATTTGCTTTCATTCTTTTACCTATTTCACTTTTACATTCTTTAATTGAATATTGGGGACAATGTTCATCCTAAGTGTAAGGGGAGGGTAAATGATGATACCTTATAGGATACTATTGCACTTGAGTTTATTTGTTTGATGGTAGGTGTGTAATAAAACTAAGATAAATACTTGTTAGTGTAATTTTAGCGCCAAATTGAAATTTTTTTACAACATTTAGGAGTGAAACTTTAGCCTTAGCAAGCGTCTCATGGATAGGAGTTGTATGACTAGCACAAAACCATACCATTCAGAAAAAATTTCCACCCAAATATGTGAGGTTCGCTTTTAGATTTGATAGGAAAAGCATTTACTATTAGTGCTTATGAGTGTACCGGTAGCATTTAGATTCTAGAACTTGTGTTAGTGATGCATCCCGAGACCGCTAGTGAGACTACATTCGTTTAGTAGGATTTACTACATGATAAGAGGCATTAGGATTACCGTTGTGTTGAACCCCATATCATAATTACTAGACCATTTAAGTCATATTACTTGGCTAGTAAAGTCAATTAATTTTTCCCACACCTTGGCGTTGTACTCATTTTTAGTACACGAAACCCCTAGTACACCCCTCCGAGCCTATCCTTTTGTTTCTACCTTTAAGCATCTTACTTAAAGGAAGAATTTGTTACAACCCACCCAAATGCGCAACCAAATCGCCTTAGCCTTTCGTGTATGCACTCATCTTTAGTGCATTATTGTTATTTGTTTAAACCCTTAGTTAATTATCTAATTGATTACATGGTTACTAAGTTGAGTCATATCTTGTACATATTGTTTTGGGACGATTGGGACTCATGGGTAAAGTACTTGTGTTATGGAGTAATGGGGAAGAACATCATTTATTACCCCCATATGTGCGTTAATCTTAAAAGTACTCCAAGTGTTTTGATTATCTTAATTCGAGTCATTAGATTAGTTTATTGTAAAGTATGTAAAATTCAAGTGTAAGGGGAATGTACATTCCCTATGATGTATTATTTTGGATGGTAGGGTAAGAGTGTATGCAATTCGGAAAAAAAAATAGAAAAAGAAAAAGAAAAAAAAACATACGGACTACCATCCCGTTTCATTCTATGTTTATTTTGTGTTCTTGATATTTTTGATTTATTAGCCTAAGTCGAGTCTAGTCTTGGCTTAGAAATGCCATATTGTACATGTAATTAACCAAGATGATTAACTCGCCACCAGTAAATATTGCCTTTATCCAACAAAACCGTGTATTCCATATCCCTACACCTAACGTTATAAACCTTTGAAAGACCTCTTTGATAGTTTATCCTAGGTGCTTAAGCCAAGTGGTGGAGGTTTGATCCTTTCCCAAGCCTATGGTAATTTATTTTGCTATGACAGGTAGTGAGAGATGTTTTCCATTTCCATATTGTGATATATACTTTATTACACCCGAGAGATGTGAGTATCTAAATGCTATTTGTGAGGTGCTTGTGTATGACCTCCGTGCTTGTCTTTGGTCTTTAATGGAACGATTATTTGTTGTAATTACTTTTATATTAGGGTTAAATGACCCATAACTTGTATTTTGATTAGAATAAAAGCGCATTTGCTTGAGGACAAGCAAATCTCAAGTGTAAGGGTATTTGATGAGACGAAAAATGAACCGTTCTTAAGGTGTCATTTAAGCCCCAAGTCGAGATTATTTGATCAAATATTGCCTAAAATTGTTCCTTTTGTCATTTTAGGTACTTTTGGAGTGAAATCTGAAAAAGGAAGCATTTTGGACATTTTTGGGGCATAAAAGTGAAGAAAACGGCAAAGTCTTAATTTTCCTTGCTGGGAACAGTACCTGACGGCGTCACTTGTTCCTTAATGACGATCCAGAGAGTTTTGTGCATTGGAGATGACGGCGTCACCCAAGGCCGTCATGGTCCAAATATTAGTGACGGCCCAGAACAATTTTACACATGACGGCATCAAAAGTGGATCTAGGCAATCCGATTTCATTATGGGCGGTGAGTTGACGGTGTCACAATTTACTTTTTGACGCCGTCACCCTGTAAAATCTATATATAGTTTTCCAAATTTCATTCATTAGTGTGTAACTTTGAGGGTGCAACTTTGAGAAATACCCTAGGCCGATTTTTACAGCATTTTCAAGGGTTTTAACCCTTTGAAACTTTCATGTTTTAATTGAGATAAGTACTCTTTCAATTCAATCAATATGTCTATGTGTTGCTTGAATATATCTTATGCTTGTCTTCAATTTAACATGCTTGGCTAGATCTCTTTTGTGTTTGCTTAGATGTAGTGAAACCTAGATGTTAAATATGGGTTGATTGTTTGCTTATAGTTGTTGCGGATGATTGTATTCGATGCTAGGCTTAAGAAAACTGGCAGACTTCCATTGGTAACACGCTTGAACGTCTTAAGAAACATGATCAGAGGTGTACTATGATTTTTGGTTGTATTTAATGTGTAGGAGAATTCTAATGATCCCATGTTAGGAGCTTCTAACGGCTCGACATAGGAGTGAAGTAGGATCCTATAGAGTTAGGGAATATTGTGCACGGCCCTACGACTTGTATTATGGAATATGACCCGTCATCTATGCAATTGTAACAAGTTATCAACCTGTAAAAGATATCTAGGGAGTAATGAAACCTAAGTAAACACAACTTTCCCCATTATTGTTACACCACATTAGTATAATTAGTTTCATTTCATTTTTGTTATTTAATTTTGATTTCATTTGTAGTTAATTGGGTTAGTTGGATAGCAACTAATTCCGCCCACTCTTCCAAAAACTGAGATTTAATTGCTTTAATAAAATATAAAAATACAAAAAGAATCATCCCTCACCTTTAGACTTAGTTTAGGAGACTTTCTAATCCTAGTGACATTATTCCTGAGTTGAACGATCAATCCCCCGGTACTTGTCACTATACTATACTACAACGATCAGGTACACTGCCTAGTGGGGGTTTTAAGCTTCTCGAGATCCCTCGAGAGGTAAAGCCTGGTGCGATTCCCACGTATCAGTTATTCGGATCACGCCGCTTTATCCTTTCCGATCTTCCATCTTGTTATCTATATATATTGCCATCTAGTGACGGACGGTACTCATACACTTCCTCATTACCTTTTCGAAAAATCACTTTCCTGACGCCATTGGTGAATAATGCACTTCCATCCTTTACATTAAGGATCACTCCTGATTCAGTAACAAATGGTTTTTCGAGGATGAGGTGGGTTAATGTTAGATTAGTGACAGAGTCTATGTCATCGACCAGGGTAAGATCAATGTTATAGATGAATCCTCCAATCATAACTGATAACCTTTTCATTATCCCGGCATTATCGATTCTTTCACACGAGATATGTTCAGGGAAAGCCTCGTTGTAAAGGGAGAGGGGGATTATGTTGATAGGGAGGTTAGGATCTATATGAGTATTAGTTATTAGCTTCTTCCTAGTAGTGCAAGAAGTCTTAAAAACTTCAGAGTCGCTTCCCTTAATCCTATCACTACTCCTTATAGTAATATCCACCATATTTTCCTCAAGTTCCTCTATAATAGACTCACCCAAAATTGCTGGACTCTTTGTGTGCCCTTTTGATCTCTCTTTCGATTCATCCCATTTGCCTGACTCTTATGTGACGGAGCCCTCGAATGAGTTGGCCAATTTGTGGTCTATCTTTGGGGTCTCATCCTTAACTTCATGACCCTTATTCCCAGTTGGTTTTTGGCTCTGGTCAGGTGTAGGAGCAGATATTGTGGTGATGGTATTTACAAAATGGATTGGTCCTGGGGGTTAACATGGTCCCTAACGTCCTTCACCTTTGGTGACAGATGTTTAAAGAGTTTACTAGGACTTTATATTTTCACAGGAGAGGTTGGATGATTCATGATGGTGACAGCTTTGGCTTCTTCAGCCTGAATCGGTTTACTAACAGCGTGCTCTTTAATAGCGGTTAACAGATTACAAATCTTCTTATTCATATCGGCTTGCTGTTGTCTAAATCGGTTCTCGAGCGTGGAAAGCTGTAATTCTTGAGAGAGAATGAACTTTCGCAAGGCATCTTCATAGCTTTTCCTAGGAGTGTTTTGTAATGGAAAATGCTCGGACCATTCAAGTGGAGGAGAATCATTGAAGGATATGCTCTGAGTTTGGTATCCTCTGAAATTTTGTTTATCCTTCCATGCATCATAAGCCTCGCCAAAGTTTCAATGACCTCGATTAGTGGCGAGCTCTTTATCCTTCGTTTTATCAGCACGTGATGATGTGAATTCCTTAAAAGCATGTTTTAGAAGTTCCATGCAGTTATGAGTTTCATGAGGGCCATTACATAATTTACACGAAGAATTAATTTTGTTCACTTGGCTTGAAGGCTTGGGAGCTTCGTCGGATTTCATCAGAAACTTGATTTAGTCCTCAAGTTCCATGATCCTATGGTCGGGAGTGCTAGAATTGTTCGAAGGCAAAGATATTGCCTTGACCGTTTTGTTCAAATCACGGGGATCATTCCAACTTTCGTTGTCATAGAGAGCAAGATCTTCTATGAGTTCCCATGATTCTTCCGCACTTAGATCACGTAGCTTGCCACCGGCCGATTGGTCAATAGTTCGCCTTGTGGGGAGGTCGATATGGTCATAGAAGATTTGGACTTGGAGCCAAAGATCTATGCCATGATGAGGGACTTTTTGGAGTAAGTCCTTGAAATGAGTCCATGCTTCATATAGAGTTTCACCTTGACGTTGTTGGAACCTCAAGATATCATTTCTAAGCTTGGTAGTTCTCCCCAGTGGGAAAAATTGAGCAAGGAAACGAGTGGTGAGATCATCCCATGAGGTGATGGATCCCGCGGGTAAACGTTCAAGCCATTGACTAGCTTGATCACGTAGAGAGAATTGGAATAGACACAATCGGGTCGACTCTCTAGTTACAACATCAAGGTCTATGGAATGAACGATTTTAAGGAAATCCTTAAGATGTTGATTAGGATCTTCGGAACGAAGTCCATGGAATTCACATCTGCTTTGCACCAACCAGATGGTGTCGGATCGCAAGGGGGACACATTGGCTCCTTGAGTGAGCTCAATAGTGTTTCGATAGCCTTAGTGGCTAGGACGGAAATACTCTCCTAAAGTTCGGGGCCTAGGAGGTTGGTTTGCTAGTGGTGGGTTTTGTGGGTGGTTTTGTTGTGGTGGGTTGATGGGTTCAAAGAGGTTACCACCTTCCATGATGTTGGATGGTAAGGGTTACGAATAAAGGCACGAAGAAATAAGATAGACTAAAGAAAACCTAAAAATAAAAATAAAATATTACTAGAAAGGAATCTAGCAAGTAGACCTAATAAAAAGAAATCCTAACCTAGACAATAACTATTCCCCGGGCTGCGGTGCCAAAAACTTGATACGTGGGGATCACACCCTCGCAACAGGTTTTACCTCTCAAGGGATCTCGAGAAGCTTACAACCCCCACCAGGCAGTGTACCTGATCGTTGTAGTATAGTATAGTGACAAGTACCGGGGGATTGATCGTTCAACTCAGGAATAGTGTCACTAGGATTAGAAAGCCTCCTAAACTAGGTCTAGAGGTGAGGGATGATTCTTTTTGTATTTTTATATTTTATAGAAAGCAAGTAAAATCTCGAGTTTTGGAAGAGTGGGCGGAATTAGTTGCTAGCTAACTAACCCAATTAATCTAAAGATGCAATCAAAATAAAATAAAAGAAATGAAAATAAAACTATTATACTAATGTGGTGGAAACAATAATGAGGAAAGTTGTGTTTACTTAGGTTTCATTACTCCCTAGATATCTTTTACAGGTTGATAGCTTGCTACAATTGCATGGATGACGGGTCATTTTCCTTATTACTAGTCGTAGGGCCGTGTACAATATTCCCTAACTCTATAGGATCCTACTTCACTCCTATGTCGAGCCGTTAGAAGCTCCTAACATGGGATCATTAGAATTCTCCTACGCATTAAATACAACCAAAAATCGTAGTACACCTCCGATCATGTTTCTTAAGACGTTCAAGCAAGTTACCAATGGAAGTCTGCTAGTTTTCTTAAGCCTAACATCGAATACAATCATCCGTAACAACTATAAACAAACAATCAACTCATAATTAACATCTAGGTTTCACTATATCTAAGCAAACACAAGAGAAATCTAGCATAGCATGTTAAATAGAAGACAAGCATAAGATATAATCAAACAACACATAGGCATATTGAATGATTTGAAGGAATACTTATCTTTAATTGAACATGAAAGGTTCAAAGGGTTGAAACCCTTGAAAAGCTGATAAAATTCGGACTAGGGTTTTTTCCCTCAAAGTTGCACACTAATGAATGAAATTTGGAAAACAATATATAGATTTTACATTGTGACGGCGTCATGTGTTAGGTTGTGACGCCGTCAACTCGCCGCCATAATAAAATCGTATTGCCTAGATCTACTTGTGACGCCATCATGTGTAGAAATACTCTGGGCCGTCACTAATGTTTGGACCCTGACGACCTTGGGTGACGCCGTCATGTCTTATGCATAAAAACTCTCTGGATCGTCACTTGTATTTTCCACTTCCACCTCTTTTGTAACTCTTGACGCTGTCATGTGGAGAGTCTTGACGCCTTCAGGTACTGTTCCAGCAAGGAAAGTTGAGACTTTGCCGTTTTCTTCACTTTTATGCTCCAAAAACGTCCAAAATGTTTCCTTTTCCAGATTTTTCTCCAAGAGTACCTAAAATGACAAAAGGAACGATTTAGGGCAATATTTGATCAAATAATCTCGAATTCGGGCTTAAATGACCCCTTAAAAGTGGTTCACTTTTCGCCTCATCATGTGTCACTTGTGGGAGGTTGATTCAAAGTGTCCTTGTTGACCATTAAGTTCACAATTCTTGTCCTTGTTTGATTCCTCAGCATTGGTGGAACATACTTGTTGTGTAGTAGGTGACCTGGAGGGTATCCAACAAGCTTATAGCACACTTCTCCTATGCGACCTTCCTTGCCATAATTGGTGCCGTAGGTGCCCTTTTTAAATGCACTTCTCCTAGTTGTTGTACCTTGGCCTTGTCCTGTTGCGTTGTTTGAGTTATAGTGTCTGGGATTACTGTTGGTTGACCTATTGTGGTTGAAAGTTGTGGTTTTTAGTGCATTGGGAACAAAGGTAAGGATTGGTTTAGTATCTCTTTGCTTTTCTTCTTGCCTCAACATGCTATATGGCTTAGAAACCAATGGAAGTGGCTGCATCAATAGGATTTGTCCCCTGACATTGGTGTAACAATCATCTAATCCCATCAAAAACTAAATGAGTCTTTTTCTCTGCTCTCTTTCACTATTAGTTCTACCATTCACATAATCACATCTACACAAACAAGCATATGGTGCCTCAAGAGCATCCAATTCATTCCATAAACCCTTCAATTTGTGATAATACAAATCAATAGTAGTATTGCCATGTTTGTGATTGATTATATCATTTGTTACTTGATAAATTCGGTGACTATCAAGTTGTGAGTAATGTTCATTCAATTCAGTCCACAATGCACTAACAGAATTGATAAAACTCAACTTATTCACAATTTGTTCTGAGATAATGTTCAAAATCCAAGAAATTACCATATCATTTGCTTTTTCCCAAATAGATCTGAGTGCAGAATTGGAATCAGGTTCTGGATAATTGCCATTGATGATCTTTAGCTTGTTCCTTGCATTGAGAGCAATCATCATGGAACTCATGAACTATAGTTTTCTGACCCAACTAGTTTCTTTGAAATGAATACAAGACCAGGGTGATCGTTTGGGTGGAAATAGAGTGGATGGTGAACAGAATTGATGTCATTAGTGGTTTGTGTGATGTTTGAAGGTGATGGATTATCAGTCATGGTGTTTGAAGGTTTTGGTGGGAAATTCTGTTATTTGATTGTTATGATGGTGAGAACAGATATTTGGAGCTTTTGGGTAACATATATGATGATTTGGTGTGATAATGTGTGTTTTTGATGATTTTGGATAGAAAATGGTAGTTAGAATGATGGATAATGGTGGTTCTGTGATGATTATGGTGGTTTGTTATGATGGTCAAAGTTTGTTATGACAGTCAACGTTTGTTAGCGGTGGCCTGAATCAGTTATTGGTGGCCGGATTTTGTTGGTGATCAGTTTGCTCTGATACCATATTGTAAAACAGAGGAAGTGAATGAAATGTAAAGCTTTCATTAATGAATCAAGGCTGCAAGTGCAGTATTTATACAAAAGTATGGAAAGTCAAACTATAAAAGTCAAAACTATCTAACTAACTTTCTATACTACACTATGCTACTTTACACTGTTACATTGAATCACTATTACATTGAATCACAAGTCTTCAAACATTTCTGAAGTAAAATCACTGTCTTGTGTTGTTGTTTCTTGTGAATACTTTGAACTGAGCAGGAATGTCTTGATGTAGCATTGGCAGACTTAACCTGGTGTTTGGCATTGCATTCTATAATTATAAGCAAATTTATAACTATATAAATCAAAATGCGAAATTATAAATTTGGTCAATTTGAAGGCATAAGTTAAAAGTACGAAATTGATTAACAATATATACACTTTACCGCAAAAGAAAAGTTTGATAAAGTTAAATGTGTAAAAAGGATTTTTTTTATAAGTGCATAAACATAAACAGTAAATTCTTTATAATTGATATGCTTTAGAAGAATTTATGAGTGGTGAGTGTTGAGCGTTATGATTTTTAATGCTCATTTGGCCAACAACAAACAACTTTATCTTTTTTCTTTCTCAAAAATCTCTTTTTACATCGCTCCATGAAAAAAATTTAGAAGGGTTGGGTTGATAAAAGTTGTTTTACACATTGTAATTACTACTACAGCTGTATTAACAAACATTTTTATTAAAAAAAAAAAGAAAAAAAAAATCCCGCTTGAGTATGTTAAGGTTAAAAAAACATTTTGGGTGGATAAGAGTATGTTTTTTATAAAAAACATTTTTATAAAAAAATATTTTTATAAAAAAAACATTTTCTTTCCTGATTTAAATTTTTAGAGTTTTCTATATATTAACAAACTAATTATTTATTATTATTATTATTATTATTATTATTATTATTATTATTATTATTATTATTATTATTATCTATACTACTTATAAATCATTTAACACCCTCTCTCCTTCAATTTTTTAAGATTTCCATATATAGATTGTACGTAAATACAACCAATTAACCTATATGTACAATTAATTTATGCATAAACACATACACATATTGACTGGTCAACATTTTTAATTAATGTCATATTTAAAACACCCATTGGATAAAAGGTATAATTAATAAAACAAAATGTACAAACTATTTGAAGCACACATACAACTAATAAAACACTACTCAACACATACAATTAATACACTATTTAATTCACCCCTTCACTAAAATATACAATCATTTAACCATAATATACAATCTAATCAAACTACTAAGCCAAACACTTAAAAATAAAGCCATTAGACTGCCCGCAGTGGTCGATCGACCGGTTCGGTCGCCGCTGCGTCGAACCGAGGAATGAGGGTTGAACTGGGTCGGTCAGCTCCAAAATTGACGAATGGTGATTGTGCTGAAGGAAAGAATCAAAATTTTGTTTTGGTATCTTCGGTTAACATGAGATGGAATTATACCAGTGCCTTAATTAAAGTTTTTGTTATTTATAAATTAATTATTTAATAAAAGTATGGCCACATAAAATCACATTGTCAAAAATATAGTCACAGGGTACCCGCCGCCGCATTACGCGAGCACCCTGCTAGTTATTATTAATATGGATTAGGCCATTAGGAAGTGGGTTGGGCTATTGAGCACAATTTTTATCCAACCAAACAACAACAGTCATTTAGTAACTTTTCTTTGCTAAAAAAAGTTTCATTAATATTTTTTTATTTAAAATAATGGAGCCCCAAATCGGTGCGGAGAAAAGTGTATAACACAAAAACAGGATTCCGGGACCCCAAAGCCAATTACGGCTTAAGAGGTAAACCATTTTTAACTATTTTATTTGTTTTAAACATTGTATCATCTCAATTTCAACAACCTAATATTAACTAATTACGACATATTCTAAAATTCGCGAAATTCCAATTTGTTTCAACTTTGAATCTTATGGCTTGATTGTATAAATTTTGTATTAAGTCGTATTTAAATAATAGACGACTTAATACAAATAACTATATACTTTCAACGTATTTCTCTATTAAGTCATCGACAAACAATTTTCATATAACTTTCTAGACTTATTAAACATTAAGTCCGTGGTGAAATTAAAATACAAGGTTATTTTTCATGTAACTTCTAAAGTTTTTATAAATTACCTCTTTTTAAGGTGGTTGGATTATATATATATATATATATATATATATATATATATATATATATATATATATATATATATATATATATATATATATATATATATATATGGTAAGGATCCAGTGAGAAGAAAACTTTAAATGAGAAGAATGAGAAATAACTATAACAACATATTTGATATGCATCACTTGAATTAGATGCATCTCTATTCATTTATATGCATCCCAATTAGTTTTCAATGTGATTTTGAAGTGAAAAAGATGTAAAGTAGTACTAGCAACCAATTTGACCTATAGAGGACAAAAAATACATAGGATTCTTTTAAATAGATGAAATGCATCTAATATATGTCTATGCATCTAATTTTTTGCTAGAAAATATATTATGGTACATCTAAAAGGGTAAGGATGCATCTAATTCAAATCAATGTATCTTTAATGTGTAGTTATAGTTATTTATCATCCTTCTAATTTTAAGGTTTCTTCTCATTTGATTCTAAGTCTATATATATATATATATATATATATATATATATATATATATATATATATATATATATATATATATAAACTAATTATAAAGGGTGTATGGTCAACTTAGTCAATGGGTGAAAACTGAACTTTAATAATACCGAAATTGCCCTTGACTATCTTTAATAAAAATACTAATTCGTTTCATTAAGCAGCATCAAAAACTGTATCAAGACATAAATACAGTTGCCCTTGACTATCTATTACATGCGCATTCAAGACATAAATACAGTTGCCTTGATTATTCAAACGTCCCCATGCGCATTCAACACATTAAATATTCAAGAGTTCAAGTATCTATCTAAATACAATTGCCCTTGATCACTCTCTATCTAATCAGTATCTATCTCTTCTCTATCTAATATAAACTTGCAATCATCTGAGGTTCACGTATCTCTATCTACATCGATATTCAAGAGTAAAAATGGAACATATTGAATCTGAGGTTCACGTATCTCTATCTACATCTACATACATTTTCTGTTCTTATTGACTTATTTCGTGTATCTACATACATTTTCTGTTCTTATTGACTTATTTCGTGTATCTTATTGACTTATTTTTAGATTGACAATGAAATACTCAATGCTTTTGCTCCTATGGATCTTGATTGTACATTGAAGTCTGCTTCCGAAGACGTTGAGGTAAACATAATATACCATTTATTTTCTGTTCTTTAATATACATGGTTCGTTAAAATGGTTGATTAAAACCTGGAAAAACTAAAAATAAGTGTATATGATTGTATGTGCTTACATGGTTCGTTAAAAAATGGTTCGTTAAAATGGTTCGTTACATGGTTCGTTAAAGATCTTCTTACCGTGTAGTGATTGGTGGATTAGGAATATGCTTGCATTGTATGCTTTTTTATAGCATCTTCACTGGTAGCTCTGGGAATGCCCTTACATCTTAATGCTAGCATGTGTACTATCTGTTTAAAAGTTTGAGCTTAATGCATATTCACCTTTCACCTAAAAAAAAAAAAAAAAAAAAAAACTCCAACATTTAGTGAAACAATTAGGTGTCACTAATTTTAGGTGCATGTGTGTAAAAAAATTTAATACTAGAATTTATTGACACTTTTATCAACAAACTGTGAGTGAAGAGGTAAAGACATATACTGATATACATATGTATTCCCAGACCTTTTGTGTAATTTGTAATTGTTTTTAGTGACACTGTTTTACTTTCGGTGACCCTTTCCAATCTTTAGTGACATAAATTTTAATAACATATTTTATTTGCCAAAAAACGGAAATTTCTTGTATTTGCCCCTCTTTTTATCAATTAAACAATGTAGTTCAACGTGAAAATTTTCATATGGTGTCCATAAGACCTACCAGATATATGTTGTCCATAGATCTACCAGTAAGGTTGAGAAAAATACCCGTTGCTGTTTTTTTGAAACAATGTAGTTCAACGTGAAAATTTTCATATGATGTCCATAAGACCTACCAGGTCATGGTATGCATTTTATTTTTATTTTTTGTTGTTGCTGTTTTTGTGAAATTTGTCAAATTGACTTTGGATTCTATGTGAGTTCTATGAGTTTTGTTGTTTGAACATTTTGTGAAATTTGATAGATTGACTTTGGATTGTGAGTTCTAGGGAGTCTTGCTGTTTTAATGTTTTGTGAATTTTGTTCGATTCACTTTGGCTGTTATTATGGGTCGTATGTGGTTCGAAAAGTGTGGTCCTAGATTATAATAGTTTACTTCTTTGTTGGTATGATGTTGATTATATTAGTAGCTTTTTCCATCTACTGATATATGCCATGTTTATCAATGAAACTTGTAAGAAGTTGAATCTACATGTTGATTATACTCAAGTATGATAATAACCATGGACGTGGGCTGAGAACAAAGAATGGCACCTATCAAAAGAAACCTCACTCACTCACTATTAATCGTTACAAACATGAACTAAATCATCCACTTGAATTATATGTATTTCACCATGCTCATCTATTTTTTGTAGCCATGGGACCCAAACTTCAATGTTGAACGTTTCTCATCACTTAATAACCCACACGCTTGGTACAAAATCAACATAGTACGCATTAACTACGTGTGGAATGATGAAAAAAAAGAAACTTTACATCTTCTTGCTCGACAAATATGTAAGGGTTGTCAATTGTGATCACACGAGCTTAATTAAAACATACACGATTTACTAACCATCAACTTTATGCTTCAAATTTTATACGTCTAATACCAGGGAGAAAAACAAGCCGTCAAAGTGCCTGCAGACCTTGTAGAATTCTATAATACCAGAGACTTAATTGGAAAAGTGTTTTCTTTAAACCATTTCCAAATTGCCTATACCGACCCAACAGAATATCCACGATATCAAAACCATAGTTTGAGCCGTTGTGATTGGGTTATATTGGTCAACAGTAAAACGGAACTAACTGAAATTCCATTAACTAAGCATTCTGATTTTCCCGCGTACCCGTGGATAGCATCTATTAGGGGTCTTTGTACTGACAAATCAACAAAGAAGATGCTGATCGGTAAACATAATTGACTTAATGATAATCTATGCATCGAACTTAATTAATATTCCCTATTCGTAATCATTGTATTTCCTGATTTCTATATAGATACCATCGGCAGGGTCACTAAAGGAGGGTTGATACGCCACAGCGGTGGTACCGCCTGTGAGCTGTTTCTTAGAGATGTGACGTAAGTGTGTCTATCAAAAAAAATTTTGTATTCATTATTTTATGTTCCCGCTCTAACAATCATTCATTTCTAACAGAGGGGCGGAAATAAAATTCATCATATATCACACATTTCGACAACAATTCAAGAAACTAGCAACGGTTTTAAGAGAAAGTGGAGTTATATTCGTATCCCGTGCTAAACTCATCCATAAAGAACCAAGTATATACTTTTCTTGTTTTAATATTAACATTTCTCATAAGATATTTCGTTTCAATACACTTACCTAATAATTCGTAATTCCCTATACTACAGTGAACTTATTGGTGGACACGGAGTTAACAAACATCGAAACTAACCCAACTACTAGACAAGCTGGAGCCCTGAAGGACATGAAGATATGAGACATCTCTCAAAATTTTATTTGCTTTTCATTGCCTACGAATTTTTATTTGCTTTTCATTTAAGATATTCGCACATTTGTTTTTCTCTTCGAACAAAGTCATTATTCCACAAGGTCTACAACACATTTTCGGATATTTGATTTTGGTGATTGATTGTTATGCTTGCGATATTTATGTTTTCTACTACTTGACAAAATAGATAACAAAAACTACCATAAAATTATAGCATTTGCTTTCTATAATCAAAGTATATAATAGTAGGCTACACTTAGCAACACTTTAAAATAAGATTTGTTGCATGAAATATGGATCCTTATGTTTAATGTTTTTTGCAAGTTAGGTTAGTATATGAGTGCTGTTATTTCTTTGAGCTGGTTTGAAGTGCAAATTTCCACGTATTGTATTGTAAAAATCTGGTCTGTGTTTTCTTAATTTAAGTTAAATATATATGTTAGTACATGAATTTAATTCGTTGTACTTAGAGACATTTTGATGGTTACTTGCTGGTTGCTTTTCAAGGTGGTTTTTAACAAAACAGTACTTATAAATATGATGAATGAGTTGATAATGAGTTGATAATGAATTTGGTGGTTACTTGCTGGTTGAATCTACATGTTGATTATACTCAAGTACTTGAAAGAAACCATGGACGTGAACATGCTCGAGTCATAATATAACTCCTTTTATTAACTCATATTCTTCAATCTTTTACCTAATCAAAATTTATTTTTAATATGAAATTTTGTGCTAAAAAAGTCAAGAACTTGTATCTATTGTGGGCAATGAATATCCAAATCAGTTGTTTTAACTGGAATGGATAATCCACACCAACAAGACAATACTAATCCCAATTTATTAAAGTAGTATACACCTCACTATATAAGTAAGCACAAGTTCTTTTGTTTGTCCCATGTGGGACAGAAAAGCTTTCACACAAATAACCATCCCATACAAGAAGTTGTTCTAGCCTATTTGAAAAACACGTCTTGTACAAATGGCTTATAAAGATTTAGCAACGGCTATGACACAAAGTAATCAAATCCTTTTACGTAGTTTAAAGACACGATTGGAGTTGAACAATCTAGCACCAATATTTTGAACCCCATTCAAGTTGATTTAAACAAAGGTATGGTCTTTTTCTGTTTTCAATCTCCACATATTAGTTTTAAAAGAACGAACTTTTAATACAAGTTTTATTTCGTTCAATTTTATGCTAGAAAAACGCAAAGCATTTTCTAATAAAGATGCACGTGCAAGGCAAACGGGGAAAAAAGGGAAGACCAACTCTGGCTACTTTGAAGAAAGTTTGAGTCACATAAATATTGCTCCTAATAGGGTACCATTCGGAATATTGCACAATATGCTAAATACTAATGAAGCTCCAATAAACATGCCATTACAAACACCATCGCCTCAAAACATGTCAAGAAATAAAGAAAATATAACACCATTTCAAACACCACGTTCCTATAAATCAACATCTGTAAGCACCAATGTAAGTGTAGACCCGGCTATTCAAAAAACGAGAGACTACAACAGGCTTTATTACCAACGAAGTAGAGAAAAGAAAATAGCAGAAAGAAATGGTAACATGGACGCACAGACACCGGTAGAAGCTACACAATATCTATCAGGCTTGACACGTGAAACCACCTTAGGTAAAAAACTGTACTCATTAAAGAAATTGCTTTTGCTCTTTACTACATGTATTTATATCATACCTATGTAGGAACCACTGTTGGTGTAGACAGAAAAATTCAAGCAAAGAAACAACGGGACAAATCCCGTTACCAACAACGTAAAGAGCAGAAAATAGCGGACGCAAATGCTAACATGGAAGCACACACAATGGAAGGAATGTCAGAAAATCTTTCAGACTTCACACGTGAAACCAACATAGGTAAAATAATTTTTCATATTATGTTCTTCTTTACGGAAATTTGTATCATCTTATTAATACATTATTTAAATTGCAAAACCAAATTATCTACACGGTAGTAGCGTATTGTTGCCCCTGTTTGATCAAGAGTACAATCAAACTACGGATGGTAAGCTTCATTAAAGAGTTGCTTTTGCTCTTTACTGCATGTATTTACATTATACCTATGTAGGAACCAATGTTAGTGTAGACCCAAATGCTAACATGGAAGCACACACAATGGAAGGAATGACACAAAATCTTTCAGACTTGAAACGTGAAACCAACATAGGTAAAATTATTTTCCATAATATGTTCTTCTTTACGAAATTTTGTATCATCTTATTTATACATGTTTGAAATTTCAAAACTAGATGATCCGTATGCTTTCGTGTACGATGGCCTTCCTAAAGAGCATCATGTATTGAAGGAGCAACCACCATGTGTCATTTGTGGAGCAAAGAAAATACAATATGAGTTTCCTACTTTTTGTTGCATGAACGGGAAAACAACTTTGAAAGCCTTAGACATTCCTCCAGAACTATACAACCTATTCACGTCGCAATGTGACTTAGGAAAAATGTTTAGGAAAAACATACGTGCGTACAACACAAACTTTTCTTTCGCATCGATGGGTGTAAAGTTGGACAAAACATACAACGTTAGGAACTCTGGAGTATATACTTTTCGTGCGAATGGAGGGATATATCATAGAATGGACCAGTTGCTTCCTAGAGACGGACAGCCAAGGTACTTGCAGTTATACTTTTATGATGCAGAATCCGAACTTGAGCATAAGTTACAATGGCCTAATCTTCATAAAGAGATTGTTAAGATCTTATCACGTGTTCTTGCACCAAACCCATATGTTCAGACATTTCGAACACTTGGTAACCTTGGTCCGCTTGACAAGTATAGGGTCGAATTAAATGCATCCGTTAAAGTCGATCAAAGACTTCACAATCGTCCTACCACGTCTGAGGTATAAATACGATTTCTAACCATCCTACGTCTTAAATAAATTGATCGTTGTATATATATCTTATACTCTCAAATTAAATATATCATATCGCGTAGGTCGCTGGTATTTGGGTAGAAGGTAATAACAATATCACTGCATACAAGAGAAGTATTGTTGTATATGGAAGGTCTGAACACCCTACGCAAATACAACCTTATTTCGCTTCCTATGATCCTTTGTCTTATCCAATGTTCTTTCCGAATGGTGAGGCTGGATGGCATTCTCGAATACCAAGAGAAGGTGTAGACATAAATGAAGTTGCCGATGATGACGATGACGTCGATGAAGACGAAGAAGGTACTAAAACAATCATTATACTCATATCACTTTTATCTTGTGTAATACCAGGTTACAATAGTATCATATAGTATATGCTTTCCTTACACAACCTTTTTAACATCACCACACATTAACACAAGAACTGGTAGAAAAATAGTTACTATGCGAGAATATTATTGTTTCAAATTCCAGATGCGGCCATATCATAACTTGATCTTGTTTGGAGGGCGGTTGTTTCAGCAATTCGTGGTAGATATATACATAAAGATTGAGACTTCACGCTTACATTTTTGTGAAAAAAACCAATCCAAAATTAGAGTAGATTTGTATCAAGGAATCGTTGATTGTGTTAACGCCGGAGAGGTTCAATCGAATAGAGTTGGACAACGTATTGTCTTGCCTGCGTCTTTTATCGGAGGGCCACGGTGACATGCGAAGACGATTTTTGGATGCAATGACGTTAGTTCAAGATGCTGGGAAACCTGATGTCTTTCTCACCATGACTTGCAATCCCAATTGGCCAGAAATTGTTACCAACCTTTATCCTGGACAAACGGCCCAAGATCGACCGGACCTGGTAACACGAGTTTTTCGTGCAAAACTAGAGGATCTCAAGTACCAACTATTCACCAAGCACATCCTTGGCGTTATTGTGTCACACATATATGTTATCGAGTTTCAAAAACGAGGCTTGCCACATGCACATTTTCTTCTGATTATGAGTTCAGCTTACAAGCTGGCGAATCCCGATCATTATGACAAAGTTGTTTGCACTGAAATTCCAGACCCGAATAAGCATCCTGAATTGCACCAACTGGTTCTAAAGCACATGATTCATGGTCCTTGTGGTCACTTAAATACTCAGTGTCCTTGTATGGAGGGTGAACCAAAGAAATGTCGTTGGAATTATCCTAGGCAATTCCAAGAAACAACGCAACAAGGAGATGACTCATACCCATTGTATCGACGGAGAGACAATGGCATCGAGGTAAACGTACGGAACAACGTCCTGGACAATAGATGGGTTGTTCCATAAAACCCGAAATTGTTGATGATGTTCAATTGTCACATCAATGTGGAGGTATGCTCAAGTATAAAATCCGTTAAATATGTCTTCAAGTATTTTTACAAGGGTCATGACAAACAAGTTGTAAACGTTGATCAAGATGGAGAACAAGTCGTTGACGAGATAAAGAGATTCCAAGATGCGCGTTATGTATCACCCCCCGAAGCTATGTGGCGTATTTACGGATTCCCTTTATCTAATATCCATCCGTATGTTATGTCATTGCAAGTTCATCTACCAAATAACCAGTTGGTTAGGTTCTCAGAAGACGATGTAATGACTGACATTCTTGAGAGAGAAAGGGATAAGAGATCGATGTTGACCGCATTTTTTGACTTGAACAAGACAGACGTAAGCGCGAGGCAATACTTGTATAAAGACATCCCCAAGCACTACACATGGAATAAGAGTACACGCAAGTGGAACAAACGAAAAAAAGGGCAAATGAGAGGAAGAGTGGTTTCCGCTAATCCCGCTGAAGGAGAGCGGTTCTATCTACGTGTACTTTTGCAAAATGTTAAAGGCCCTACAGGATTTGAATATCTTTACACGGTCAATGGCGTAATGTACAGTACATTTCGTAGAGCGGCCCTCGAAAGGGGATTAATACAGAGTGATGATCACATATCTGACTGTCTACATGAGTCCTCTATGCACGAGATGCCCGACCCACTTAGAAGACTATTCGCGACTCTTCTAATCTTTTGTGAGCCAGGAGATGTTCGAAAGTTATGGAATGACCATTACGAATCACTTTCAGAAGACTACACCTTACATTGTGCAAGTGTTGAGCGGGTTCAAAATATGGTTCTAACGGACATATCATCAATTCTACAATCTATGGGTAAGAGTCTTAGTGATTTTGACCTTCCCAACATTACCGCGGATGTAAGTTTAGAATCATTTGGCTGCCGTGAGTTACAAGAGGAGTGCTCGATAGTTGTACAAGATGAAGATATACTTGCTCGACATTCCCTCAACACTGATCAAAAAGTCGCATATGATACAATCATGAGACATGTCGATGAAGATTCTTCGGGCATGTTTTTTATTGATGGCCCTGGAGGAACTGGTAAAACATTCTTGTATAAAGCTTTGCTTGCCACTGTTCATTCTCGTGGTCTTATTGCACTTGCCACCGCTTCGTCAGGAGCTGCGGCAAATAACATGACAGGGGGAAGAACTGCTCACTCTCGATTTAAGATTCCCATCAATCTTAATACAAACTCAGTATGCAACATCAAAAAACAAAGTGGCCTTGCTAAGCTACTTCGCCAAGCCAAGTTGATAATCTGGGATGAAGCATCAATGGCTAAAAGGCAAGGTGTGGAGGCGGTTGATAGAACCATGCAAGACATTACCGGGGTCAAACTTCCATTCGGCGGCAAGATAATGGTTTTAGGAGAGGATTTTAGACAGGTTTTACCGGTCGTTAGACGTGGAACACGA